>JAXCHO010000164.1:2727500-3327500 GCA_036630365.1 Acanthiza pusilla | reverse complement strand
CCAGATAGTCTGGCTCTGTGCTTCAATTTTAAACATTTACCAGCAATAAGTGATAAATGTCATTGCTTTTGGTCAGATGTTATTTATTATATTGTACTGTATAGTTTATTCTGATTGCAGAATACAGCTTTCAAAGGGATCTGAAAATGTGTATGCTGAGCCTCCATCTCAGTCAATCAAAATTATTGTTTTTAGAGGAATTCTTTCTGTTTGAAATGAACATTTGACCCATTCTATCAAAAGAAAAGATGGATGTGGTGGTAAACCTGTATCAGCCAATAATTTACTCACACTTTCTCCTCATGTGCCTATTAGTCACAGAGACCAATAAATGCCCATATGCTTCTGCTTGAGATAAATGTTATGCATTGCATACAGCAATAAGAGAAACAATTTATGAGAAATAGAAGGTAAAATATGTATTTTTGTTTTACCCTGTGACAAACGTAGTCCATTTCTAGTTTATGATACAGGTTTAAACTGGACAGAAATCAACAACAGGGCCTATCAAAGCCCACCTTCCCTTTAAGGTTTTTGGGCTTTTGCGTTATGCTTTCCTTGGGGGTTGAATATAGGTGTGTTTCAAAATGTGCATACATATGAAAAATGTGTATATATATGTATAAATGAAA
The DNA here is from genome assembly GCA_036630365.1 of Acanthiza pusilla. Taxonomy (NCBI): domain Eukaryota; kingdom Metazoa; phylum Chordata; class Aves; order Passeriformes; family Acanthizidae; genus Acanthiza; species Acanthiza pusilla. Next base: position 3,326,868 of record JAXCHO010000164.1, on the reverse strand, counting down.
AATGAATATGCCTGTCATAATTTTCCACTAAATTGTGAGATACTTTTAAAATACCTAAATCAATCTAATAGGGAGAAGTAAGCAGGGGTTATATAAAGATATTTTTGGAACTTTGATGCATAAAATTACTATAAATGGACTAAAACCTGCATCTATAAATGATATGCACTGGTTATGTGGCTTGGTAGAACGAAACTTTCAATAAGAAATTTTCTTTCCGATTTATGTCATTTTAGGAAATGAGATTAGCTCTGTGTCCCTATGATATGTTTAAGAGGACAGAATGATGATCCACATTCTGTGCTTGAGCAGCCTTGGCACGGAAGGTCTTGAAATGTTTTAGTAGGCATTATTATAGCAGTGATGAGTGGCTCTTCAGAGAGTGAGGGCTCCAAATGCCAAGTAGAGAGGATCCACAGAGCGGCTGCAATGCAAACAGCAAAAAATATGTTTCTGGGAGAATTCCCTGAGGCAAGAAAAAAAAACAGGAGTAGGGAGAAAATAGAAACAAACATGATCACTTTATCTTCAAAATCTGAAGCTTGATGAAAGGGAAGATGACTGGGAACACTTGTTTTGAAAGTGTGCTTCTGATCCATAATCACATGCTGAAATACAGACAATAAAAAGACTGTACTGGGAGATGAAATTTTAAATGAAAAACTGGGAATACAGGTGAAACTGAAGTTGATGACTACTGATGTACATTTTATCCTTCTCTGTGAAGACAAAGGAATATTATGCATGTATTATGATTTTATAGTCATTTTTATGTTCTTTTCATTTTAATAATAGTGACTGAGAAGTCCCAGACTGAGCATATTTTAGAGATAACACAAGATACACTTGGTTACATAGAACACCTTTAAAGTACATACCTGCGTGTGTTATCCAACACTTGGCAAAAAGGGCAAATATGATACATCAGAATATATTCTGAAAGGATCGCTTAGATTTTTTATGAATTAAACTGAAACACACTGCACCAAGTAATTACATTGAGATTTTTTTCCCCAGATCTATCCTCCTTAGTGTACTTTCAGTTGCTCTTCCTGTGACAAAGTAAGAAGGTGGGCATGTGAAATTGTCCCCTGACTCGAGGGAACAAAATGTTTTACACTGACTTCAGTGTGCTGGGCATTGAACGCCAATTCCCAAAAATCAAGAGATTTGGCACTCTCTTGAGAGCAGTTCTCTTTGAAACCCCTCAGAAATGACAGCACTTACATTAGTGGTGATACTTCACAACTCTGGCCTTGAAACTTTTGGTAAAGTAGGTTAAGATTCCATGGGGACATTAATTAGTGACATCCTTCATGTAAGTAATGTCCTACACTCCAATTAGTTTTGGAAATGGGTAATAGAGAAGAGTGTTTAAACATTTTCTTCTAGCAGCCAGTTTATTTCCATTGACACTCTCTGGATAATCCTTTGTTTGGTAGGGATGACGAGGTCTCTTTTTGTGAGTTAGATTTTGTGATTAGACACACTCAGCTGCATTAAATCACAAGCTGAGGTAGTCTCTTAAGCTCTGAAAGTGGTTTTAGCTTAGTTATTAAGCTCTGTGCTAAGCTACTTTCACAGAGTGTGGTGCATGGGATATCTAAGATATGCCCTGTAACCCAAAGGGTCCAACTGGGACACTAAGAGTTTCCTTTACACTGTCGAGAGACTGATTCCCCCCAGAGGATTACTGACCCATCCCAGGGAGCTCAGCACTGCCAGCAGGAACATGCACGGTGTAAAGCAAGAGGATGACTTCTGTAATGGATGCTGTAAAGGGAGCGGAGGAAAGGAAGGTATAACCACCCGTGTTTGCCTAAGGCAGCAGCCTTAAGACTTCAGAAGGCACTGCAGGACTTTGGATAGCTGAGAGTGGTCAGTGCTGCTGCTCTGTGGGTGAAATTTCCCATCTGCTAAATATCTGCTCAGGACCAGCAGCATGTTTATCCTTCTCCCCCAGCTTTTCTCTTACCAACTGATTTATGATTTCTGCTACACCAGAGGAATTTACATTTTAGTTATGAATCCATCAACCAAAGGACCTCTTGAGTGTTTTATAGCACAAATTAAATTAATGCTTTGGTACAGCTCTTTAGAAAAGTGTTAGGTCTAATGCAAAACAGGATAAAGTTCCAGTAGCATGCTACTGAATTCTGTGTGATTTTCCATTTTCTAAATCACCTCTCTTCCTACAGTAATCCAGGCTGGTGCTGCTTACCTAGACCAGGACACAGTCCAATGCGTATGTAGCAGACCCACCTGGGTCCTGCTCTGCTTCTGGTTGTTTGGCCATTGCATGTGTGCGAGGGAGAGGATCGTGCACTCCTTGGGGGATGTGTGATTACACAGATCTAACTGCTAAGGGTAGAATTCTGCCCTCCTTGATCATCCCTTTTATTTATTGGCTTGTCACAAAAGTTAAAGAGAGCCTCTTGCTTTGAAATCTTGGAAGCAGCCCATCTAACAAAGCAGTGCCTTCCTTTGTTAAAAGCTTTTCAAGCTGATAGAGCTGGAAGAGCCCCAGTAAAATCAATGAAAAACTATCCAAGGCAAACAGACTTACAGATGAATAAATGCTCACTACTATTTTTATGCTGAGCTCACAAAATCTCTTTCTGACTGTCTGGCCTTTTTTGCTAATAAAAAAAAGCTAATTCTCCAAATATTAAGAGAGGCGTATTGGCAGATTTGGGGCTCACAGTTCTTCCTGAGCTTAAACAAAGGAAACACAGCTAAACAAAAGCTTTTTCAAATGGGCCTGTAAGTACTTGTTTAACCAAGTTTGCATCTCATCAAGGATTGATCTTTCCACAAATTCTAAGCAGCATTAGAGAAATAGAAACCCTGCTGCAAATGAAAGCTTAATTAATTTCTGTGTCCATCGCAAGGAGCATTTCTGTACGAGTGGACATCGGCAGCCATCTCACTTACTGGTCAGTTTTCCAGACCCCTGAGCACTCAGGTCTGTAGTAAGACATATGATTTAAATGGAGCTTGGAAGGCCATGGGAAGAGAGTGGAGTCTCTGGGCAATCAGACCTCTTCCTCTGAGACTGTGTTTTCTCATGTGTTTTGGTGCTTTTCAGTGTATATAAGTTTTTGTGCTGGATGTGAGGAAACACACCCTCCTATGTTTGCATTTGCTGGATGTGTCTCCTTTGAATTGGTTGATGTACTGACACATTTTGCACTGAAGGTCCTTGTTCTCATCTCTTGAGTGGGTCAGGGGGACAGAACGCTGCTGTGATTTCATTCACTCCTGTATCTTCCTGTTACCCTGTGCATCAAAAAGCATGAGGTTGTTTATTTGAGTGTCTTTGAAAACTGCCTTACTTTGATGTGGCAAATCCTAAGCCTGTAAAAAGTAGTTCCTTTCCATGGCATAGTTTCAGGAGTCTGAATTTTTTCTCCTTTTTTGAAGTGAGCAAAATTGTGCCTCCAACTAACTTATAGCATAGCTATGCTGACTTGATGTCCCTTTGTACTGATGCAATTTTGTGGTCTAATGATGTGCCAGTGTGACTTTCAGGAAAGGCACCAGACCATTGCTTATGGGAGTGCTCTGTTCTCATGCTCCCTGCATCTCCCAGAAGTGACATTTCTGTAAAGTACCAGCATGTTTAGCTTTAGCTTTTGAACTATACATGACTAGGACTTCTACCTCTTTGGGCAGAAGCCAAAACTATCTGTTTGGCTATTTGTATTTACCAAGACCCTCTGTTGTCTGCTCCTGCATTCTCCTTGGGTGCAAAATGTCAGCTTGTTGGGACTTTGGGTTTTGCTTGTTCTAGAAGGTATTTTCTGGCCTGAGGCTCCTGGTCTGTGGTCTGTGCCTGGGAAACTGCCAGGAGGAAAAGAAGAGTGTGGGGCCAGCATGACACATTACTTGTCTCTCACAGGAAGAAGCTTCCCCTTGCAGCTTGCTTTTTGTGGATTCTTCACCTCATATCCAGGCAGAGTGCACCCCACTTTCATTAAAAACATGATTTTGTCATACCTAAAAGATGTATGTTTTTTGACTCCCAACCCCTTTGCTGTACTGATGGTTTGTATTTACACCCTTGCTTCTTTGCACACTGTACCCCAGGTGATCCTGTCAGGATGAGTAGCAGATGTGGGGAGCAGGAAGCTGGATCTCCCTCGTGCTGGATCTCGGGTGAGGCAGCTGCAGGGCTGCAGTGAGGCAGCAGATGGGAGTATTAGATCAAAGACAGAATGACACTTTCAGCACTGCTCCAGAATTGGAGATGGAGTGGGATGAGATTTTGGTGCGAAACTCTCCACCAAGTGTCATGTCTGGGACAACAGGAAGATAGATACCTTGGGAAAAAGTAATACAGGGTGGGAAAGGTGGCTGTCTGACTGGGGATGTGCTGTGTCTGGGGGTCTGAGCAGGGTCCTTAGACCTTCATGGTGAAGCTACCAGTGGCCCTGTGGGGTAAAGTACAAGCACGTTTGTGCTTGTGTTGGCTGTTAGGGGATGCTTAAATCTAACACACAGGTTTGTTCCTGGGATTGGTTGTCTTAGTCTTGGGCAAATGTGAATGTAAAAGAGTTTAGACATAGCAAATTTCCCTCCCCAGGGAGCAGCCTCCTCAAATGCATGCTCAAAATGTCAGGTTTTGCATCTTCTCCCTCATCGTGTTCTTTTGCTGTACCCTAAAGTGCTGTCTTGCCAACATTTCCCTTTGCACCTCTGTCCCATTTCTCCATCTGAATTTATTAGCTAGCACCCAAACCAGCTCAGGCTCAGGAGGAGACTTCCTTTACGAAGACATCTTCTACAGTGCAGGAAACTTTGTATGATATTAATCAGTCTGAGTTTGCGGGGGTTGTTTTCCAAGGTTTTGCACAAGTTTGTGTATCAGCAAATCACAGTTATTTTCATAAACGGGTTTAAAATAAATGTATATTTCATATTTTAAAAGAGGCTTTGGTAGGAGTATAATTCTTAAAGGTATTTATGCTGCTTTGTCTGCATTACCTGTAGCAGCAGAAGGCACTGTAGTAAGAAGCACAAATTGCCATATTTTACTTCCAGCCCCCCCCCCCACCATATTCACCCACTCCATTGTAACCAAGGCCCTATGCAGGGCAGCACTGATGTTGTGATGGACCTTCCCTGCTTATTTATAAACTGGATTTCAAGTGTAGGAGTCTCCCCCGAGAGGGAGCAGGGGTCCCTCAGTCCCACACTGTGCTAGTCACCACTGGGTGTTTGCAGCTGGGTGCCATCGTCACTGCCAGCCTGGGGTGGGAGCCTGTCTGTAAGGTCAGTGTTTATGCATTAATTACTCTGGTGAGCGCCCACTTGTTACTCTGAGGGGAATCCCATCATACAGATGTGCAGTTCTTGCAGTTCTGGGATGTTTTTCTTTTATTCTCTTGACGAAAAGTGCTGGAATACAGAGATGAGAGAGCCACCTCAGTCATGGCTGAGCTTCATTGACGTGAGGTGCACTCTGTACACAGATGAAACGAGCTTTTTATATTTTGTGCTCAGTGACCTGGAAGATGTTCAGCCCCAGTTTTCTGAACTGTGAATGCACTTGACCCCATTTTGCATGCCCACCTTTCCTGCTTTTGGTTCAAAAAAACAACAGCACAGGGCAGAAGTGGGAGAGATATATTCGTAACTGCTTTGTTTCCACTTTGTTTTGGGTGGCTTTGGGTCGCAAAGTTGTGCAGAGACAATTCTGCCAAGACTAGCTGCTGAAAGACAAAGTTACTCTAAGTCACAGACTCAATGTTTAAAATACAAGTTTTCTCATTATTCTTTCTTACTCCCAGGCATAGATCAGTTGTTTTTAAGGCCTTGTGTTTCTGAATATAAATATCTGCGTATTGGGGCAAACATGATTCTGATTTTTGTTGGTGTATCACTAAAAAACTGATATTGTAACATTGTAAATTTATTTTTTAGCAAATAGAGTTAGAAACAAAAGCAGTGAGACGAGTGTTCTGATAATGTGTGAAGATCTTTTTCTTCCTTAAATTGCACTAAATCTCAAGGATGAGGTGTCACATTGTTGTGCTGACTTGCAAACCTGGAATACGCTTTTTAAAAATACAACTTTGGGTTTGTAAAAGCACTTACTGAAGACAAAGAAAACCTGTTACTGAAGCACTAAAACTGTACGGAGAGGGGTTATGAAGCAAAGTGAAAACACGAGGCTACAGGCACAGTCGGAAGCACAACAAAGGGCTTGTGAGGCTTAGCAGAGGCATGCAGGAGATGGTTTGGGTTGGCTTCTCTGCCTGCATGTGGCTGGGGGAAAGGGTGTTGGAACAAGATTAAAACCTTGTTCCCAGGATATCTGCACAGTTTGCGCAGTTGACTGGGAAGGCAGGGCAGGCCCAGGCTATTGGCATTTATCTCTTTCCCCCAAGTGTTGCTGGGCTAAGGAGAGTGTGGAGGGCTGCTGCCCAGCTCTTGGTGTGTGCCTCTCCTGGCAGCCCTCCACAGGAGGATGGATATGTGCTTTTAAATATCTTCTCATGAATTTCTTGCAGTGTCTTGAACATTTCTGCCTTCATTTAAAATCTCTGGAATATGTAATACAATTTAGATGGTAGTATCTGTAATACATGGAATGGAAGGCACATGGGCAATTCTCGCATTGCTCCCAATAGATCGTGAAATGAGCAAAATACAGTGGGTAGTCTGAAGACAGTTTTAAAGTCCTAAATCTAATGCAATTTTTGGCCTGAATGCACTTTTCAGCTTGGAATCAGCATGACAACTCACCTGACACTGCATATGGCTCCTGCTCTTGCAGAAAAAGCAGTTTATTGTCCTGAAGATTGGGTTACATGCAAAAATGCTGGCATAGGGTTATGTCAAGACAGTTGTTCTGAATTTTTACTTAAAATTGTTTTCTCTTTGTAATAGATGCATTACACAGATGCAAACTCCTAATCTCACAGTGGTTCTGGTACTTCAGTGCTAAAACACCTTGGCAGCTCTGTGAGCATTAAAATGCACATCAATAAAAAGTTGTTTGAGCTTGTGGCTAAAAGCTGTTTTTATCGGCCTTCTGGTGGGAATCTTGAAGCAAAGACCTCTCAGCTACTGCAGTGTGAGGCTTAACCCATGGTCCTAATCACCTGTTGTCAGGTCACTAATAATTTTTTAGTAGTTTTCACAGTAGGAAGTTTATTAACTGATGTTTACATTTAGTTCAGTTTGGATAATTACATTATGGCTACATAAAGTATTACACCACAGTATTTTCTGTTGGTATCTCTTCTCCTTTTCATCCTAAATCATGATATGGTAGTCACAGTCTGTTCTACAGTATTTAGTATGCTTTTTCTGCATCAGTAAAGTTAAGGTCCACAATCAGCCAGGCTGGTGCAGCATTGCTGGATAAAGGTGCAGTGTGTGTTGGGGTCGGAAATGGGCTGTCTGGTGAGAGTGGGTGCAGTGGAGCATATCTTGTGGCTTTTGTTGGGCTGTCTCATTCCCCTTTGCCTCTTCTTCTGAAATTAGTCATAAATCATGCCTCTGAGGTTCAGTCATGAATCTGTGTAGGCGTGCCTAAGTGGGAGAAGAATATTATTTAGATTTTGCCACTTCCCCATTTCAAGTTTTAGTCTTATGATTTCCCTCAGTACATGAGGTTGTGCAGTTAACTGATCCACATCCTGCGTTCGCCAAAACATCTGTGAGTGGCCACGTTGAGGTACCTCATTCACACCAGGGACATGTGGTAATTTCTGAAAACTGACGTTGAACATCTTTGGGTTTGCAAAATCAAAGGTTGACTTCCACTGTGATGTGTGGTGACCCGGAGAAGAACAGGGTGATTTTGTGGTTTTGTAGCAGGAAGCTAGACTACTTCTCTTTCTGAAAGAGTGCTTGTCTCTTAATTGCTAAACACGGAATAGCTCCAGACTATCAGCAGTCTTATGAAAGAGAAATTGAGGTGGTGTTTGAAGTGATTAAAACGACATTGGAACTACTGAAAGCTGCTGTTAATAGTGAAATTGGCTTACATTTTAATAATGAAATAGAATATATATGTGTATTGCACTCAGGTGCTGCTGCAGGTAAAAAAAAAGCTTAAATTGTGAGTGTTAACAAGCGGCAGATGAGTAGATGGGCAGGTAAGTGTCTGAACTTCTGGATTCAAGCATGCTGCTCCCTAGAACCTGACAGAGAACTGTTAGGATCTTGATTGCATGAAGATTCTAGATTCTCAGGAGCATTTTTCCTTGTAAGTCCTTTTGGGTGTGGCATTAAGCTTAAATACTAAAAATAGTCCTCGAACATTCCCCATCTTGAGAAACATTGGCTTCTAAACCTGATTTTGCTGGGTCTGGATTAATTCTGTAATGGCTTCAGGCAGGAACACCCAATTATCCCCTCTTCTTCCCCCAACTCAGTGTTTGTATGTGGTCTACAAATCTGCTCTGACTCAAAGGGGAAGCCAGATAAAATAACTGATGAAAGGCTGGAAGACTGGAAGGAAAAGTGACTTTAAGTCAATGATAGAAGAAATATCCATGAAAATATATCTGAGAGTTGTTTGTACAAGGTCTCCTTTAGACTTTGCAATGGCTTTGTCTCTCAGTGTTGTCTGTACGGCCAGAGAAAGATGATCAAGAAAACAAAGAAAAAAAAGTCTTTCTTTGCCTCAGAGAGGAGAAACAAAATCCATCTGTTTGGATGGATAACTGCAGCCAGGGATTAGGAAGGGCAGCAATTAAAGAGGGAATATACTAATTAAAGGGGATATATTAATTTGAAAAAATATGGGAAAAAAGAAAAATCTGGAAGAAATGCTGATGCACATGAAGGCAAGGGAAGGGGGTTACATGCAAGGAGGAAAAACAATTCTGAAAAGACATTTAAGTGCTTATCATGCAACTAGTATGCTGTAAAATGTGTGTTATTAACTTCTGCCACCCACTGTATCATATTTGAAATTCAAATGACAGAAGTTCTTTCTTTGCTTTCTCTTGTAATGTCTGTTTAAGGAAAAGGCTGTGGTGTGAATCGGATAGTGAAGGATTCAGCAGTGTGGGTTACAGACTATCCCATTTCCAGTGCCCTCCATCAAATCCAGCCTATTTGTCACTTCCTGAACAGAAGCTACTTGAATGCAGAAAGAGCAGTAATATCACAGTCTACATATACCCAGCCAGAAAATTTCTTTACGTGGCACAAACACAGAATAATCTTCAGATTCTTCTCCTTGATGCACTGCATTTGAGGACCCTCTTTTAACTAGGCACCCAACACTTTTTCTTACTTAATCCTTTAGTATCAGGCTCTTCCTTTACTTTTTATTTCTTCAGCTGCAAATGAAAGGTATTTTTTTTGTCCTGTTTTTGGTAATTTTTTCGGGGGGACCAGGGGGGTGGGCCACGTAGCACAATTTTCACACAGCACACTAAGTGCACATATTTGCATCCCTGACTCTGGTGACCATTTATTTGCCTTGTGTAGACACAACTCCAAAGTAAGTTGTTTTAGTAATCAGTTGCTTGGTTTGCAAGCAGTGGGATCTGTTTCAGACATAGAATCACAGAAGGGTTTGGGTTGGGAGGGACCTTAAAGACCATCTAGTTCCCAAGCCCCCACTGTGGGCAGGGACACCTTTAACTAGACCGGGTTGAAGCAGGAGAAGCAGCTGTATTTTCTAGTGGCTTTAATCATTCTCCCAGAGAAGCTATCCCCTGAAAAGCAGTAGAAAATGGGATTTTGAGGCCCGTGAGGGCATGCATGGCTAGGACAATGCCTGCCTTCTGGCCACCACATCCAGCGGTACTTGTGTATACTCGTTGCCATGTCCTCCTGGGCATAGGGGTAACTCATGGAGGGAGCTGCAGGCTTCAAATTAAGTGAGGACAAATGAAGAGAACTGGAGTATGCTAAAATCAAAGCAGTAAGCTGCTCTTCCACACAAATACAGAAGAAGGCTGAAGAAACAAGAGTATGGGTAATTGGGGACAAAGCATGAGTCCTTGTAAATCTACATCACTCCACCAGGACAAGTCTGTGTTCCCTGCCATAAGCCTTTCATCCCTCTTCTAACTTGTGCTGTTGTGCTGCTGCTCTCTCTCCTGTTTGTTACTGCTCTGTGTAGCCACTCAGGGAAGTGGCTCTCAGGGCAAAACATTGAAACTTGGCCCAAGGACAGTATATCCTCCTGGTAAACAGTCACTGTCAGGCACCAGGGTGACAGGAATTCAAACAAAATGTTGTTGTGTGTGGAAATAACCAGACTAGATGATGCTTACCTGGAACTCACTCCAGCAGTGGCTGGGATTTTCCCTCCCTTGAAGAAGCAGGGAGATCCCTCTCAGACTTGTTTTACAGTCAGGTTATCATTGGTGGGGAAAAGTCTTGTGTAACTTTTACTTTGTGTCCTGTGACTTCTCAGTAGCTTTCAGGACCTGCTTTATGGGGAAGCTCCAGGGGAAATTGCAGGGTGCTGTATGGATTTAGTGTGAGCACTGAACCTGCTGGAAATGGCAAGAAATAAGGTAGGCAGGAAAGAGATGTTTGAAGGGAAACCAGCTTTCTGGTTTGATATGTCTGTAAAAGCCACCCATATAACCAGGAGTGATTTTTTTACTCAGGAGTTAGCAGGTTTTTCTAACCTAGTTCTTCCATATGTGAAGAATCCTGGGTTTTCAGTAGTTTCTTTCTGCCTTTGGCTTCAAACGAGTGACAGATTTTCACTTGGGGGTTTAATGCAGTGCAGGCTGTCCTGGTGAAATCCTCAGTTGACTTGAATTGATGCAGCTCCCCTGAATTAAGGTAATGGCCCTGCTGCACATTTGCCTCCTGAGCTTTATTCTATAATCATACTTCTACAACAGGAGGGCGCCCAGTGCTTTCCAGTAGTGCAAAAGCCATGTATTGAATAGAGTGAAGAAATATAAGATCTAATATGTTTCAACATGAACAGGTCTTTAGGATGGGATTTTTTTTTTTTTAGCAGAGCCTGATGGACATCAGCTTCATTTTTCTCATAAAAATTGGAGGGAATGTGTTCCCTTGTGCTGGTGTTATAAATAAATTTTCAAGTAAGGTGCTTTTAAAGAGTGTTTATAATATCTGATGTTAAGATGATTGCTACTTGTGGTTTTACTCAGCCCTGGAGGTGTAATATTTAATATTGTCAGAGCAAGACTATAGATTCCACCTCAAGTCTGAGCCTGTAGTCTGCTTTTCTTTCTTTGTGTTTTGTTTTGTTTTTGTAAAATCCCTGTTTGTTTTGCCCCACACAGGCAATTAGTATGACTCTCGTTAAATGTGGTGCATGATGACTTCTTCTGGTGTGCAAGAAGTGGGTCAGTTTCAAATCCTTGGAGAAAACCTGTCATGATATTTAACAGGCGCCACTTATATGAGCAAAAATTACTCATTTAAACTGCTATCAATATGATGATTCAGGCTCTGTTAACAAGCTGAATAAACAGGTCATGATCAGACATATAGATGTATTTAGATTTATTGAGAGATATCTCTTTAGAACCCTGCCATCAGATGTTATAGCTAAGAGTCTAACAGAGGGAGCCTAGAACAGGGGCATGTAGTCAGTCTTTTACTGCATTGTTTTATTTGACAAAAATGAAGAAAATAAATCTGTTATTAATTTAGATTAATTTATTAAATTAGATGATATCTTTGGTATTGTTGTTATGTTCTCAAATTCGACCACCTGAACTTACAGTTTTGGCAAATAAAGGATCCTCTTTAGCGCTTTAGTGTAATGCTTTGGGCTTACAAAAGCTTCCAAGAAAAATGGTGCAAAATAAATTTAGTGCTAAATTACAAACAGGATGTCCCCTGCATTGCCTCACCTGCAGGAGATGCAGCAAGATGGACTGATGTTCTCCTCCTACCCAGATCTTACACATGCTGTTATGACCTTTTGTGAGCTTTTGGAATATTTCAGAAGAACAGAATTTGTTACATCTGCCACAACAACAACAACAAAAAAAGTTGCCTCCTTTGATGCCCCTACAGATGGAAGCTTCAAAGGAAGGACATAGAAGCCAGCATTTTCTTTAAGTGACTTTGTGCTTTGAATTTTGCTCTTCAGTAGAAAACAAGGATGCAGCACTTACACCGACAACAGAAATGTGGCTGGGGCTCACTTTTCAGCTACTATTACTGTTTTCCTGAAAAAGTGCAGGCTTCCTGTAGACTTTTGTGAAGAGGCAAAACTATTCTGGTTTTTAACACTATGCCTTAATATTTTCTACAATGAATAGAGATACTGCAACACTTTAGATTTATCTTCTGCATTTTGTGACTTCCAATTACCAGTTGCGTTTTTATCTTATGTTAGGTGCTCGCTTATGCTGAGTCCATTACTCTGTAAGTCCTGCAGAAGTAATTAGGAGTGCTCAGGGGAAACAGATCTGCGTTGCAAAATTGTGCTGCTCCAAGTTTTGTTATCAAGTAGCAGTTGTCAGACACAGGCACTGGTGACACGGTGACATCAGGATGCTAGTGCTGACCCCATATCACCTTGTAGCGGACTGCTGTAGCAGCTGAGGCTGATGTATTCTCTGGATAGAAGCAGAGATCTCTTTTCTGTGCTTTGGTGCAAAATCATGGAACTCTAAAGTGCATTGTTCAATACTGGATTAGCATGAAAGTATTAGTAACACTAAGGAAAAACAGGCCATGTATTTGCTTTTTCCCCTTCTCAGTGTTTTTGCAGCCCAGAATTTTTGCAAAGGATAAATCTCACTGCTCCTTTCATGCTTCATTCTTTCCTATCAGCAGGAATCCAAACCCTTGCAAAGAGGTATTTGTTTTTTTCTCCCTCTCTCACTATTTTTGGTATAGTCAGTTACTTTTCCTTTCTATTCCTTGTAACATGCTTTGCATTGAAAATGGCTTTCTAATAGCTTAGAATTAAAATAATGCCTAGTGCCTCTGGATTTACCTAATATTAGTAATCCCATGTTTGTGAAATGAAAATGAAAAACATCAGAAATCAGTGAGAATTGTGACCTTCAACTTAGAATGGACATGAAAGTGAAGAAAAATTAAAATCTCTGACATTCATCTTTCCCGACTGCTCTTTGTTACTTGGGTGGCTGCAGCCCTGCTGTGCTTCTGAGAGCTCCAGGCTCTCTCAGATGGGTTGACATCACCCTTGGCATTGCCTTCAGTGCTTCCCCTGCTGTGCACTTGAAAGTGCATGTGGCCCAGTTCACATGGCACACTGCGGTGTGGGGCAAAGTGTGGGTGGATCCCCCCCAAATATGAAAGGGAAAATTACTGGGCTGGCTCCTGGTGGTTTTTTGGGTGACCTTCTCTTGTGGTAACCCAGCTTCAGAGGCCTCCTCTTGAAAGCTACTGATTACCAAAGCCCATGGCTCTTGGCCCTCCCAAGATGCCTCCAGCAGTGTTCCCATCCCTTTCCTCCTGGCAACTGGGATTGAACTGTCCTTGCCTGCCTCTAATTCTGCCCATCCTGCCCCCACCATGCTGAGATGTGCTTGGATTTCTTTTCTTTCCCTTCTCCAGGTAGAATGATAGTATGTAGGGGGTATTTTTATTTTGGATGGAGCACTGGTGAGCTTGGCAGTGCTACATTTATAGTTGGATTCAGTGTTCTTAAGCACCTTCTCCAACCTAAATGATTCTGTCATTTTATAGCCTGTTTGCTCCAGCATCACCTCAGCCCACTCATGGCATCAGGGAAGCCTGTGGGCATCCTCCTCTCACAGCTACCTGTCAGGCCTGGCCTTTTTCTAACAGTGCAACAGTGAGTTCTTGAGCCAGCATTCTTTCTGACGGCAGAAACATTGAAGAGGGTCGTTTTCTTGTGAGAAAATTATCCAGTAGCTCAAATGGCCAGAAAGGAGGAACCTCTCTCCACAGATGCCACTGTGCATCATCCGTTCCAGGGTGTGCCTGATGCCGCACGAATGCGGGGTTCCCAGTCTGGGAGGGGTCATGAGAACTGCTTGTTATCTACTTTTTTTCTGTCCAATCTTATCAAACTAGATATTTTACTGAGCCACTTTTTGTTATATTTTCTTGCTAAGATCTTGCTAAATGGGAGCGCTGTGGCATCTCTCTCCCACCTCACCCCAGTGCAGAAGGCTTGGTCAGAGGAGTTTGAAGTCATGACACTGTGAAAGTGTGGGTGCTCTGGGGTTAAACCTGGGATACAACTGGCCTTCAACAAAGAAAAGACAGTCTATAGCTGAAGTGTGGGGCCAGAGAACTGTTTCCAAACACCTATACCTGACGTGTCCCCCTCCCTGTGTTGTGGCTCCCTTGGGAATGAAATGCCAGCCAGCGGATGGCTTGATCTGAAATTGTAAGTGTCCATATAAAAATCTCTGGTGATAAAACCTGTTATGTTGAGAAAGGTTCACAGGCTGAAGGTTGAAGTGTTAGAAATGGGTAAGATATGAACTTTATCAGTCATAAGAATGAATAATTTTTAAATATTGTCCAATGGAGGACTGAGCTTAGGAGCTTGGTCAGATTTTCTACATGTGTTCATGACATGCAAACAGCCATTCTTGTATTTCCAGCTGGCAATAAAATAAAGCAATTGTGCAGAGATTCTTCTTCTAACGTGCTCTTATTTAATCTTCTTTCACTGCCCATCATTTACACAAATATTGCCTGGTTTCTAAAACACATGGAGACATTAGTTATTTTTAGATTTCTCCCTGCAACAAGAATGTGAGATCACCATGCTGTTTATATTGTTCTACGAAGTCCCTGTGATATAACCCGCTGAGATGTGAGGTGTTTTTTTCCCCTCTCTGTGTTACTGCTTTGCATTCAAACTTCATAACAAATGCCAATGTCCAAAATAATAGGAGAAAACATCTTTGAAAGCTACGGTTCTCTCATCTTGGTAGGATTTTCTCCCTGAACTAATCATCCACTTGAATTTTAGGACAAACACCACTGTAAAGGGCCAGTAGCCACTTTTTGTTGTCAGATTCTGATCCATAACATCTTATGCAATTCTATGCAAATATATCAAATTTTGCTCTAACATTGCCAATGATTAAGACTCTAAATTTAAAACTTTGTTTTAAATGTTTAGCACAAATCTGGTCACGTTCTAAGTATTTACTTTAGTTTTGCTCAGATTGTCTCAGTTCTGATGAGATCAGAGTTGTGCTTGAAAGCCAGTATGCAATGCCCAGTTTTGTTATTAAGATTCTCATGGGTTTTATAGCCTGCAAACTGTGTTTACTCATGCATAGAAAATTTCATACTCTATTCTCTCATTGCCATTAATCAGAGCAATTTGGAGTTAGGAGAGAATATTCAGTATTTGGGTATCACTCTGGATCTGGTATAACTTAGGTTTGCCCACATGCTGAACTCAAGAAGATGAGATTGGCTCTTTCAGCACTTCGGGAGTGTTTTTCCATGATACTGATACAGAAAGCAGGTTATGGTACTAGCAAGTAGCATAATGAGGCTATAAATGTTTTAGCAATAATATTCAGTGTGTTGTTTGGGGTGGGACTGGTACTTTGTGCTCTGCTTCACTTCTTACTCCACAGATACACTAATCTTACAAGCAGGGTCTGAGAATGAAACTTAGAAAGATTTAATTCTTCATTGACAGCCGGACCATGCTGCAGCACTGGACTGCCAGCTTTGTTCTTAGCTCTCATAGCAGACTACCCAAGTAAAATCCCTCCTCTCAGGACACACGGAATAGATAAATTTTACGTGACTTGGGCTGGCAAGACAAGACCTCTGAAGAGGTGGTGCCCTTAGTTTTGCTAATTCATGCATCATTTTATATTTTATACACTGAGAATTTCAGCACCACCAGACTGGCAGATAAATATCCAGAAATAGTAAAGAAGTGACATCTTATATATGTGTGGGAACATGCACGTCCTCCTTACAAAAGGAGAATTTTAGAAAGGCAATATAGGGACAAAAATCAGGCGATGCTGTCTTGAAGGAGCTTTGCCTTTTCTCTGTGTTCCAATTAAAATCTTGTTGTTCTGACCCTGTGTAAGCTGGGTCAGAATACATTGTATTTTATTTTGAAGGGCAAAGTTGAGGTAATATAGCCACAGTCTTGAGCACCAGTTCCGTGGTTGTGCTCAGACCTGGCTAAATGAGGCACTCCTAGGGATGCAGAAAAGCTGGTGTGTGAGCAAAGTCTTCTGACTGGCCCAATTTCTGTTGGAAGAAAGGTCAAGAAAGCTTTGAAAAGTCATGATTTTTATTATTTTCTGTAATTTACACAAGATTGTATTGAGGTATACGATTGAAATGACTTAATTAATCTTCTTACCTGCTACAATTTCAACATGAGGTGGGCGGTAGTTACATGTTTTCACTTGGCAAGTTTTACCTTTTTTTTTTAATCTAGGAATTCTAACAACAATAATGTTGTTTCCTATTTGTTTTATGATAGAATAATTGAATGCTCAGTGACTGAGTTATGAGGCTGGAGAAAAAATTGTTCATCACAAGTGAATTGTTCTGCAAAGCACAGGGGCAATCATGTTATCACTTAATTATATACTTCCAAGGTAATCTCCTCAGCCTTTCTTGGTTAGCCTCCTGAGGCACAGGGCCAAATGTGACCTCAAGAGCCATCACTTGAGAATGCCACTGGCTCCTGTAATGCACTTCCAGCTCTCTGGGCTTTGCATGGCTTTCAAGAAACACAGCTTGTCCAGAGCAAATAAAAACCAGTCACTTATTTTCATTTATTCATTGCTGGGGGCACATAAGAAAGGGCTGCAAGCTCCCCAAAATATTATTTATTCAACAGTAGGAAAGAAAGCTGAGGTGCATTTGAATCATCTGCCTTCAAAATCCAGAAATATTGAAGAACTGTTGTAATTACAGTATTTTGAGGGGTTACAATGTTGGAAACTTGCCTTGCTGACAATCAGTTAATGATGGGGAAAAAAAAGGTAAAGTGTTTCTAGGCTATTAACACTGTGACTTTTTTTATGAGGAATTATGAACACAGATATGCACATGGGCACAGATGGCTCCATACTTCCCCTTGTAAATGAATAGGCAAATGATTATTAAAACTAACAGCTTTAATAGCCGTGGTTGGTGGTACACAGACAATTTTAAATGTTTCCCCTGAAAGTTCGGCTGCCTTTTACTGAGACTCCCCCCATACCCGCAAATATTTGAAATGTTTTTGTAATTTTGAAGACAGTGGTCATTTATTACAGAAGATAATAAATAAATCTCTCTTTTCAGAGCAGATATAGTAAAATATTATGGCAAAGTCATTTTGGGAGGAGATGTAATATTTTCATGTACCCTGTAGGAACTGATGCAGTCTTAATATGCAGTGGAGGGTGATGAGAGGAAACATTGGCCACCTTCCCACTTCTGCCTCCTGCCAAATTGTTTTTGCTTTCTGGTGTCAAGGTTCTCTTCAGTGTGGTGTAAGAACTCAGGGTTCTGCCTGAAATATGCACAAACAGGTCTGGTAGTTCACATGGCTGTGACAGTGGCAGTGTGGACTCATGAGGACTTCACAGAGTCATGGTGGCTCACAGTCATGGGTGTGTTTTAGGGAAAGAAGGAAAGCTGAAGGAGAAGGAACTTGCCGTAAATATATTCTGCTGTTCTTGTGCAAGGGCACATCTTCAAAGGGTAGATTAACTCTTTTGATGGCAGAAGTTCTTGAAAATTCCTTTTTTACCTTTTGGTGCATTTTTGGAGCTGCATATCTTAAACCTTTCCCCCGTGTAGAGACTGAAATTTAGGAGAAGGATTTAATAGCTATTGGAATGATTACTTAAATTGTATTTTTACAAATATCATATTACACTAGGAGAAACAGATCAGATTATGTTTGTCCATATAAACCCTAGTTAAATATTCTTTTGGACAAGGCAAACCTGGGCATTATTTTTCCTGGGTGTTTATTTTGTGTTGGTTTTTATCTTCTCTTTTTTCCCCAAGTGTTAATGGATTGCCTGGTTAATAGTACCTGGAACTCTGCCAGTGTCAAATGTAAACCACACATTCCTTTTAACTAGCAAATTTACAAAGATTTACAAACTTGTTAGATGGCAGCTAGCAGAATTTTCAACAAATGATTCTGTTTTGAATTCTTTCTGCTACAGAGAACTGATCTGAAAGGAATGCAGAAAGAAACATTTTCATCTTATTTAATTCCTGGAATGCTTTATCTGGCACTTACTCTATTCAGTTTGTTCCCTACTTTATATTCTAATAGGCTATATGGTCTTTCTGGCTTTAAAGAGCAGACTTCGAGGCGGGAGGTTGCTTAACGAGGTACAGTTGCAGAGATGTTCAAAATTATGAGCTTGCTGGAAGCTTCAGTACTTCTTTATCCTCCTCAAAATAAATGAAAAATAATACAGAATAGCCTTAATGGTTGTTTAAAGGGACATCAAACTGAAGAGTATAAGCACTGTGGGAGTTAAAAACTAAAATAATTATTTAAGTGATTGTCGCTCCCATCACCACCCCATCACTAATATGTTCGATTTTTTCATGCTAAACTCCCTCCCCTGCCAAAACAAGTCATAAACCAGTCTGAGCAATGACTGAGCACTAAATGCAATATAATAAGAAAGGCGTTCAGAAAGCCATCCATGATAGTAAATTCCATTAGGGGAAGGAAGTTAAAAGGTTAAATGCTCATGCATGCAGCATCACATAAGGTAAGTGGCCAGGGAAGGGCCGAGGTCACAGTTTCTGATATGGGTTCTTTCACTCCCCTCACTGGTCAGTCCTGCCGCCATCTCTGAAAGTGCTCAGGGCCCGGCGGGATGGGGCTCTGAGCAACCTGGCCTAGTGAAAGGTGTCCCTGTTAAAACTTGGATTTTTGTAAAAAACAAAAGCAAACCCGAGTTCTTTCCTACCTTATACATCATGGTTTTTTTCTAAACCAGACTGTTAAATTCATGCAAAGCAGTAAAATCTGGAGCTTTTACTGTCTGTAGAGAGAGGTTTGTTTTTATTGTGACAGGATAAAATTATTATCTATCTTTAGTCTGCAAACTGGCTCTGCAGATTAGTGTTACCAACATGCATGCCAACTCAGTAATAATTGTTCCAGCTCCTAATGCAAATGTGAGTAATCCAAACTCTGTAATCCAGTCTTAGTATTCCTAAATTCATGTGTTTAAGATGATATTGGCCACTTTGGCACACTGACACCCCCAGTAATGAGCTTGTGCTTGACAGATTCTTCCCCACAAGTCATATGGGTTCCAGCCTAGAAGCCAACCCACAGTGGCTCAGGAATGTGACCCTCATGTTGTGCAAAGGTACTGTGTCCCTTGGCACATAAAAGAGAGTGTCCTACCTTTCTCCAAGGAAAATTCCGCTTCTGCATTGAATGTGCTTGGAGAGTGGAGCTTGCTCAGTGACAAGCCATGAAAATCAGCCTACTGGAAGATCACACAAGAAAATGTTTGCTGTTGTTCTTGTTAAAACTTTCCCAAAGGAGCTTCAGCGCATGACAGTCTCTCTCTCTCCTGTGCTCATTGTAACAATTTTCATGTTTCCCAATTTTCAGGAAGCAAGTGTTACTTTTGTTTTGTCATATTTATCAAGATGTAAACGTTGCATTACAATATCTCCTATTCTTCTTGTTGCTAATTAGGAAAAAATAATTCCAATTACTTTGGTTTTTAAGTGACTCAGCAATTAAGCAGCAAAACGTTTGTCTTTCTGGTGCTTGTCCTTAGAAGCTACAGAGCTTCAAAAGCTGGAGATGGCTATTAATCTTTTCTGTTATTTGTGAAAGACATGGTATCTCTCCCCCCATTTGATCCTTCTCTATAGAACTGGATGAGGTTGTTTTCATTTTACTTTCTTTGAGCTGGACTGATGATGCTGCTCTTTGAGACTTACCAAATAGACAGGTGTGTTGTACTGACTAGCATTTCTCTTCAGACCACATCCCTTAACCTCTATGGAAAAATTTATTTTCCATGGAAAGGTATTTGTCTAATACTTCCATGGCCTCTGTCCATCCCTTTACTGTGCTTTCTACTACTTTGTTTTTAGTTTTTTCACTGATCAAAAGATTGACAGTACTAAACAAACACTTGAAAGAAGAAGGGGGAGTGGGGGATGGAGGTTTTGGGATTTTTTTAAAGTAGTATTCAAATAGGCAAAGCTCCTGTTCCAGAGCATATACTCCTCTCTGGCATCTAGTCCACAGAAGCCTCCTTGAGTGTGCTGGTCTGACTTACCTTGCATAAACTGCACCACTCAGCTCTCTCAAAGTGAAGCAAACCATTCATGGCAGCCTGCTGAGAGGACAGTTTCAAATCCTGTTAAGATTTTATGGCACAGCACTAGTGGCTGCCTAAATAAAGATTTGACAGCTCAGTTTATTATTTTCTAGGGATTAGTATTCTATCCCTGATCATTTAACTTAAGTGATAAATGCTTTTGGAAATCCTATGGCACCTTTTGTGTGGTTGAGCTCAGTCTCTGCAAGGCTATGATCATGATGATATGATGGCTGAAGGTGCTCAGGTCATCACTGAATTTAGGTGAAATTTCAGAATAGTAATTCATGTTGTTTTGAGTTCCCCCAGTTAATCCTGTAGTGTGCTTACCTGCTATTTAATCTTCTTTGCACTACTTCTGGTTTAGGTAAGGTCCCTGGTCTGGGTGCTGAAGAGAAGTCAGGAACCTGAAATTGTGTGAAAAATACATATGAACTCTTTTAGTATCATGGGCAGGTATTCATAAAGATGGGGAATGGAGAGGGGGCTGGGTAAGGAATTACAAATGTAATTTCTCTAGAGGGATGAGTGGAAAAGAATCCCCTGTCTGACACATTCCCCTGAGAGTCACTGGATAACCTCAGTGCCAGGTTGTGTCCATAATAATGGTAGCTGTAGAGCTAATATTTTTCCTTTCCTGCTGAACTGCCTTAAGGTTTTTTTCTTGCTCTCATACACAGAACAGGGCTCTGTAGCATGTACGTTTTCCAAAACTGATCATTCACCTAAATGTTTTCAGAATGAGGTATCTCTGCCGTTCCTCCCCTTGGGTGAATTCTGAATCTTTTGTCTGGAGAGCAAACCTACTCATTATAAAAACATTGATACTGATAGAGGGGCTAACATCAGCTCAGGATGATGGACCTGGCATTTATTTTGGGCCACTGCATTAGCTGTTCACGTCTTTTTGAGTGCATTGTAAGCAAATCCTGCTTGATTACAGGATCCTGCTCTCGCAGGAAAAATTGTCCAGAGGCAAAAGAATTATTTGTTCTTACTCCTTGGCCAGTACTGCGCACAATACCTGCGTTGGGTAAAGAACGCCCTGGTTGTACAGGGTTGTTTAGCACTGCTGGTGCCTTTGCCTTCTCACATTTCAGCCGTGAACAGAGTGAGCCCAACACGCTGGGCTTGGCTGCTGTTATCTCTCTAAAACTGACTAGCATTCAGTTATTTCTTTGGGTTTCTAATGAAAGTCATTATAAAAGCCAGATTGCTGCTATTAATAGCAAATGTGATCTACCTCTGCACAATGCAGGGATTTGGTTCACTAATCCATGACATTACACTCCCTTATATTGTATTTTTTTTTAAAGTGGAAGAATAAAGCACAAGATGCACTTTAGGTTACATTTGCTTAAATACAGGGACCTTAACTCAAATGAATTATATATATATAAAACTATATGTTCAAGATCTATCTATCTATATATGGATACATAGAAAAATACAGTGGGATAATAATAAATACAGTGGGAAAATAATATATTTCTCCCACTAGCAGGAAGACATGTATTATGCCCCATCCTTGGAAATGTTCAAGGCCAGGTTGGATGGGGCCCTGAGCAACCTGATCTAGTGGGTGGCATCCCTGCCCATGGAAGGGCAGTTGGAACTAGATGATTTTTAAGGTTGCTTCCACTCTAGGGTTCTCTCTAAATATCACTTTTATTTGATCAATGGAGCCTCTAATAAAGATTAGGAGGGCATTCTTCTATGTGTTATACAAACACAATGTGAAATTCTCCTACTCCAAGGGACTTGATGATCTTATCTAAACTCCTTAATGTGAAGTATTTGCTGTTGTGAAATGAATATTGGAAAAAAGAAAAAAAAAAAGGGAAAAAAAAGAAGTTGTGGTTTCTTCAGAAAGACAAATATAAGCCAAACACATTTTAAACTAATCATGAAATTATTCTGTGAAATACTTCTCACTGAACTGGAAACATTAATGTATTCTCTCCTGGGCTTCCTAAAAAAATATTTTAGATGCGTCTTGACCTTTTTTTGAGATTTCATCAGAACTGTGTATAAAATAGTCATAGAAAGGGGAAGGGAAGGCAGGAGAGAAATCTGATGTTTTCAGCTTCTTTCTGCTGCTAATATTTTAAACTTTTTGAAACAGAAAGCTCTATAAAAAGGTAAAGATTTTGCATCCGTTTGGGCCAAACCAAGAAGAATGGGAATTTTTTTTGTGACATGATATGATGCTGAATCAGATACACTGATGGTTGTATCTTGTTCTAAACACTACGGATTTGTATTTCTCCAAGGAAGAGTATTTTCAGCTTGTAAAATGCTGAAGATTTCTATTACTGTTTGTTATGAAATTGATCTCTTTATCATTTTCATTGGGAAAATGTTAAAATAAATGTCCATCCAAAAATCTTAATGCTTAACCCTCTAACTAATGACTTATATACTATAAATTACAAAGGAATATATATTCCATAATAACACAGAAAGTTTCGTAAGATAAATCTGAAATGTGGCAGGTGCACATACTGTAAAGTAATGTAGCTTAAATTTGCATGCATGCAAGAGAATCCATGAAGTAATGTAGTGTCACTATGTAATATTAAGGTAAAAAATTATTTTAGGCATTTTTTCTTACAATGTTTTCAGTGAGCTGATTTTTCATTAAGGTAAGACTGTTTTTTGTCCAGGTCGTCTGAATTTGAGGAATACAATAAATTAATTCTTGTAATCCATATCAACCACTTTTAACATATCTTGAAATGGCTGTTTTCTGACAATACCATACAAACACATTCACTTATTTCCCTCAAGGTCTATAGATATGAGTTGCATTTGCGGGCAAAAAATTTCAACAGATAATATGACAAGACAAATACGAAATTTGCTCTGTTATCTCAAGATGTGGTATCAAAGAATTATTTCTCTGTGAAGTTAATATCCTTATTTGTGTCACCTGTGGTAGAAAACTGCAGAGGGTTAGGGTTACTAACAGTTCTCTTCTTTTTTCCTTTTCTCTTCCTGGCAATGCCCTCTTTTTCTGGAGCTCTTTTCAAGCAGGTTTATGGAAGATTTGGTGCAGTTGAGTTCCTGGAAACTGTAATTCTGACCAGCATTCCCAGTCTGTGCCAGGTACCATTCCATGGCCTGGTAAGAGTGGGAACGTGGTGGTGTGAGGTGATCAGTCATGATGGCATGTGGTTACACCCTGTCACGGATGGCAGTGGGACACTAGGTGACGAAGAGGGACTAGACTCTTTCCAGCAAACTTTCAAAATCCTGCTCTCTATAGGAGAAAAAGTTACAGCAAGAAAGTAATGCATAATGTGAGCACAGAGGAGAGAAGCAGAGGGTGAGAGTCACCACTGTGCTCAGAAGAGCAGAAACAGAGGAGACAGTACAAGGACTGATTTATCTGGATCCCAACTGAGGGGTTGAATTGCATTGATAATCTAAAACTTGATTGTATTATGACCAGTTGAATTACGTCTGTATTTTCAGATACAAGCAAGAGGCCTTTCATCCAACTTGGATTCAGTTACCTTTCAAGAGACATCCTTACAACTATCTCAACAAGTGAGTCACTTTTTTCCCTACTGATGTTTTCCATCTTCTCTTTTATGAGGCCCACCTGAGCTGGCTTGAATTTGTGTGTGCAGTTTCCTCAGCCAAAGCTAGATCCCTGGCAGCCTTCAAATCCCTTATTTTCTGAGTTGTCTCTGGTGAAGTTATTGAAATACTGTGAGGTTGGCCTGAAGCCTCTTGCAAATGAGGTGGGTCAATCATCTTGGGACCAGTATCCTAGAAATATCAGTTCAAAACCTCATAGGTTGGCTTATGTCCTAAATCTAACTCCATGATTTAAAATGAAGTTGTATGTCTAGGTGTAAATACCCTAAATAAAATCTATTACAAATTATATAGATGTGAGTTTAAAAGATGCAACTTAAGGTATAACTGAAATGAAATCTGAGGTTAAAACATACTATAAATGCACCCCCACAACATTAGTTCTGCTCCTTGGTGGCAAATGAAGTAGCCACAATGTGCTTGTCATCCATCAAGTGCTGTGATCTTTTTAAAGAACTTGCAAGTAAAGGAACACAGTAAAACAATTGCCCTGTAACACCTGTGCCTGGGTCTCTGTGGAAAGGGAAGCTTCTGGATCAGTTCTCTCACCCAGCAGCATCACCTGACAGTGTTCAGGACAATAAGTATGAAGTGATATACAGAGCACTGACCATGTTTAAGAATCCCCACTCTGAATAGTGGAGAGTTTTGTACACCATGTTACCTATGCCCATCTCTTCATCCATCCCTGGAAGTGCTCAAGGCCAGGCTGGGTGGGGCTCTGAGCAACCTGCTCTAGAGGAAGGTGTCCCTGCCCATGGCAGGGGGATTAGAACTAGATCATCTTTAAGGTTTCTTCCAACCCAAACCATTCTATCATTCTATCTGCAGCCTGCATTTAATTTTTTCATCAGCATCACGAGATATATTTTGCAGGTATATGTTTGTGGGTATACAGTTTAAGAAAACATTTGCCCCACTGGAAATTAATCTATTGAATACTCTCAAAATGTATAGTCAGGTGTCTGAAAAACAGACCGATTTGTTCTGACTTATTAGAGAAACTGGTAGAGTCCAAGAGAAGCATTCTAGATTAAGTTGTTATCACTGAAATGTGGATGAAGTACAACTTGTTGCACTTGAATCCTGTATCCAAGTGTTAGCTAGAATTAGAATTAGCCTTTATTGTGCTTTTTGGATATTACTGCACAGCAGAGGGAATGGATTTTTTTTTCTTTAATCTGTTTTCTCTGCAGAGATCCACATCAAGTTTCAGTGCTGCAACAAGGTTCTCAGACAAGGGCATAGTATCTAGAAATATGCCTTGGTCTCGGGAACAAGTGAAAATGAACTCATTGCCTTCGAGTTGTTTGGGAACTAAGCTACAAGGTTTATCAAAGGTTCAGTTAGCATCCTTGGCATTTGCATTTCTAACAGCTAAAGTGACATAGATGAAGGAGCAGAGGAAACAAGATATATCAGAGGAAAGAATGGAGTGGTGAGCAAGGTGTAATGCTTGTACTTTCTTTTGAAAGTTGTTTGCCTCAGCTGTAAACCCGTTTGGTTAGATGAAAAACCAAGCAGAGCACTGAGAGATTTAGGCAGCAGTGAAATTTGCTTTCCTAGAAAGATTAGAAATGCAGGACAAAAGGGGATCTCAAGGACTGTGAAGTAAAGTTCCCTGTCACCACAGGCTCTGTCACTTAGTTCTTTCTAATCCTGTAACTAGCATTCTTTTGTATTTAGAACTTTCATTTTCCCACTAATTTGCTTAATTCATTGTTTGTATTCCTGTCTCTAACACATTTATTAATGTCTTTTTAATATCATAGATACATTTTTCTTATAATTGGCATCAGGCTAATGGGTTTTATCCTCAGAGATCTACAGTTAATTTTTATTCATAATTTTTATTCCTATAGCAGTTATTGCTAGGAGATATATAGAGAAGAATTCTGATGTCAAATGGAAAAAATTATTCCCATATGAATTCTTTGTTGTCTCCAAGTTCTACATAGTATGAAGCAATTCTGTTTGATTTGATGAATTGCTTTGGAGAAAAATTTGTAATGTTTTCTCTGGACACTTACGACTTCTATATTATGTTTATCAGTTGCTGCTTCATCACCATCACAAAGTCGTGGACTTGCCAAACTCTTTTATTCTGTCACCTGTCATTTAAAGGGCACTTAACCACACAGCTATAATGGACAAGACAGTATCTAGAAAATCCTACTTCTGTTTTTTTGAGCAACATTCATGACACTCAACTCTGTTTTCCTGTGTTACTGGTGAGCAAAGATAATTTCAACTTTTTGCTACTTGAAATTTATAATTGCTTCCTGGCTGCTTTTCTATGCATCCTGCACTGACTTTGATATTGTAGAGAATTTAAGTATGAGGAAAAAATACCCCTGTTGAAAGCTCTTTTTTTTTTTTTTGTGTGTGTTCTTCAGTACGTGAGCAGAGAGGTGCTAATAATTTGTTATTGTTGATTACTAGAAATAATTTCAAATGGAGCAGAATATCGCAGGAAAGTGTCCACCAGTAAGGAAAGGAAGGAAAGAACCAAGCAGTGAAAGTTCAGGAGTTCAGGAGGGTAAACAATAATCTGAACTGGCTGAGGCAAGGTCAGATATCTCTGCTTAGCGAAGTCCTAATTAGTAAAGCTACTGATGAACTATGAGAGCAATACTGCCAGACTGATGCTAATCACATGAACCTAACTCACTTAATCAATTAGCATTTTGCCACTTTGCAAGTCCTAATTATACAAAGAGGTTGTTAGCAGCAAGCTTGCTTTAGCTCTACAAAGGATTTTTTCCCCTGTCATCCACTTCTTCATTAAAATAAGTCTTGCTGAAGAAGGCAGTTCCTCCCCAGGTTTGGATGGTTTTAATGACCGCCGTTATTGGGATTTTGTTGTTTTGTTGTTTTCCTTTTTTTCATCTTAAATCAATGTTTACAGGTAAAATCTGGTCAATGGAGTGTTTCTAAAGAAGTGGAAGAAATGGAAGAATAGAAGAATGTTGCCACAAAGTAATGCTCCTGCCTGTTCAGAAAAAATAAAGCAAAACATAGCTTTTCTTTGCAAGACAGGGAGAGATGGTAAGGTATTCTTCATTTCTAGTTGTCCAAACAAATAATATAGATTTATCCATTTTGTTATGGGGGTATTTGTGCAGAAGTGATTACTAGATCATTAGTGTTTTTGTCCTCTTTGGGTTTTGTATATTTGTATAGAGCTAATTGTTTCAGCTCATCAACACCACTTCACTGTGCTCATGTGATTTAGGGGAAACCTCTACACACACTTTGCTGTGTCAGTGAACTTGCCCCAGAAAGCCAAGTTTCATTACTTTCATGCCTCTTTGTTTCTGAATGGCAATTTTATTTCCACAAATGGCAGATGTCTTTTGTTCTTTTCCAGAAACAAAAATGAAGATGACAGCTGCCATAGACAGCATTCTGATAGGTCTCTTCTGTTTTCTGTAGTGTCCAAATTTATGTTTTTCATACACAAATCCCAGAATTCCTCTCTCAGATCTACAAAGAAAACTTTAGTGGCTTATGAATATTTATGAAAAAAAACCCAAGCAACCATCAGCAGCTAGGAAACCACAAAACAACTTTTGTTTCATTCCTAGCTGGCCAACTCACTTTTTCTTCTTTTTTTTTCCCCCAAGAAAAAAAAAATGCCATAAGTTCAGAAAATATATCCAAAAATATTTTATGGGTGTTTATTGCCTCTCACCAGCGGTTACACCATGCACCCAAAAACCTCCTCCTCCCCCCTCAGCTGGGGCGGGGGTAGTCTGTGTAAACCTGACTTCTGCAGGCTGTGCTCTCCCCCACCCCAATACTCAGCCAGAAATGATTCTCAGCAGAGCTGGTGGCTTTGGCTTTGTGGATGCATTCCTTTCCCTCAGCCTGAGATGACTGAACAATAGGTTTCTCTTTATCTCATCTCAGCAGTTTGACTTTGAGTCCAAAGTCCTAGTCAGGTATCTTCACTGAGCCTTCTTTGGTTGTAGTTTCTTTATGCAGTTTTTGTTATAATGAGCAAAACTTTATGTTTGAGGCATGAGCTCAGTCTCTGATATGTGCACAGTCAAAGTGGCCAGGGAGTGCCACTACTTGTTCCTAATCCAAGTGTCTTGATTTTCTACCCCTGAAACCTGAACAAAGTGAGGATGTAGGAGAGAAGAAAAGTGGTTTTGGTACAGTAAGGGATTCCCATCTCATCCTGTTGGAGGGGTTTGGATGCTGCCTTGTTGTCTACTGCCACAATAATACATGCCCTCAGTCCTCAGGCAAGTGCCGGGCACCTGTGTCTAATCTCTTTTTTTTCTCTTTAAGCATCGATCTTTCATCTTTAATCATATATTGCAAATCTAATCCAGTCCACAATATTTCAGAAGAATTTCTCACTGAAATCTGTTACGCAACTAGCTGTGAGGAAGGGCGATGAGAACTAACAGTATAACGAGATCAACACCTTGCACTTCCTTTTTAAAAAGAATTATTATTATAATTTGCTTGTTGTGTGGCGTTTGGTCTCTGAGAATGAAGTGCCATAAAGCCCAGTGAGATCTTGACAGATTGCTCCATAGCTAAGGTTCTGCTTTTACAAATGACCATCTGTCGTCAGATGGTGAACATCTCCAGCTGTAGGATGTCTAAGATGTGTCATTTTGTGTCTGGATTGGCTGATTCAAAAATACCGGAGTAACTTCTGCTTCCAAATCCCCTTCTGAGGAGGGGAATTTAAAAAAAAAGTTTTAAAATAAAAGAAAGAAATAAAAAATTGTATGTAACAGTTTTATTTGAATATTCCTTAGAAAGCCTTCTGGCATGTTGAAAATTGGCCAGTGGCAAGGAACTTCAGATCCACATGGAGCAGCTGTGACCAGCTGTGAATTCAGTGGTCAGGCCAAGGGGCAGCTGCTGCTGCTGACACCATTTCCACCCCGAAGTTCAGTGCTGGGCTCACTGCTAGACCCACCTTACTGATCTTTTAGGCTATGCCTTAATCTGTGGAGCAGGCTTAAGGGCAGTGGTGTGCTGAATGTAAATACAACATCATATTGTCTTTAACAGAGAGCAGCAAATGCTATGAAAGTATTGGATTTTTAAAAAATTAAATCTGTATTGAAAACTACTGACATGACATAAGCTACTTCTCCATTAGGTAAAGAACACTTTTTTTCATAACCCCAAAGCCAACAGTCTCTTGAGGTGATAAATAACTTTTGGCAGAGAAGCTGTAATCATTGGCAACATTTTTGCCTCTAACGTAGAAAAGGTAACTTATGTATAAGAGAAATTGGCACCCATATAAGAGACATGACCAATACCTTAGGAAGTGATTCAAAAAGACCAGAGCATAGGAACAGGTGCCTCAAAATTGTGGCAAAAGAAGTAAACATGACCCTCACTGATGGAAATTATTAGAGGCTGAGGGACTACCAAAGAGAGATATTTCTAGGGCTTGCCTGACCTAGTTAAAGAAGGTGCATGCAGTAAAAGATGTTAGTGCTGTATGAAAGATGAACTGGTGTGGAGAAGCTCGGTTAAATGCTTTTTGCTCTTTCTCATTACAAAAGTACAAAGGGATATTGAAATTAAAAGGCAACAAATCTAAAACAGATAAAGAGGAACACATTTTCATGCAACATTTATTTAATCTATAGAAGTTGCCAAGGCAGGACGATGCTGTTGCCAGTAGCTCAGTTTAGGTAATAAAAAAGATGAAACACACACGAAAAGGAGTTCAGTTACACAAGCCAGGAAAAAAGTTACATTATATGAGCAATTAATCAGGCTTCAAGGGAAAAATAATGATCAACTGCTGGGTGTAGGAAGAAATATTTGACCCTTGAGTTTTAAAGAGGCAAATCTTCTCTTAAATTCAGTAGAATTTGGTCTAATTAAGGCCTGTGTGATTGGCTTTATTGTCCCGCCCTCTCTGCAGGATTGCATAATTGCAAAAAAAAGTATATTTAAATAAATCCTGCTGGGTGCCTAAACACAGGATTTGGTGTCAATCTGCCTCTTCTTCCTCCTTTCCTTAAGAAAATATTCTTGTGAAAAAGTCAGCTAATGCTTGGCTTGACATGCTGGAGTTAACCTGTGATGTTAAAGCCAATTTACATTCACGGCTTCAGAACAGTTTTGGGCAAGGACCTGGTTATAAAGTCCACTGTTGATTCCTGCTACCAAATGAGGCTTCCTGCAGGAATGCAAAGCCACAGGGGTTGTATGGTAGACAGAGAGTATTTATTAGCATATTTTTGCTCCTGGGCTGCACAAGCTCTGTCATGTTGATATGAAACCAGCATTTTAATTACAAAATTCTGGAATGGAGACTTTTAGCAGTTATATGCTGTGGTATTATCCTTTTATTAATATTAAAAAAGCATTTATAATTGTCTGATGCAAAACACAGTGAAATTACATTGGATGGATACAGACCTGCCTGCCTGCAATGTGTTATTAATAGCTAGTGTTAACAATTATTTTGAAAGGAAAGCTACAATATTCCAGTTTTTCTCAATATAATTGGAACAAACCATTAAGTCAAAAAGACTGTCTTTTATTGTCTCAGATCTTCTTAATAATATCCTGCCCAATATATGTTTAAAACATAATTCCTTCATATGGTAGAGTATTTTTGAAGTTAAGCTTAGATCTGTAAATCATCTTGAAAGTTTTTAAGCATTTTTCTCATAAGGATCATTCTGGCTGCTTTGTATGCTGTAATGGTCAGTAGCAATTTAGCTTTCTTCCTTTAAAAAGACTTTTCAGTACCTCATTTTGCATATACTCGTGAAATGAACGGGTAGGAAAATTGTTTGTATTGCTTGTGTGTGAATATATCTCAAAGGTAAAATAGTCAACACAGGATTTTCTGTGTCTGTAAAACAAGAAATCTCACATTTGACAGGCTGCTTACTTGGATTCCTCTCCCAGCTCAGTCATGTCCTGAAGCCTTTATTATCCTCCTATTGTCTTGCAGGTCAGAGGCTATGGAACAAATTATTGTGATAAATGTCAATAGTTAATTTAACTTCCATTAAAATTTTCTCTGTCATAAACTTTAAATTAAAGGCTAATGGCCTCTCTTTCATTATTTGCCATGTCAGTAAAAATGGGATTACATCTGGCTTCGGCTCACAGAGAAAGGATGATGTGACTTGAGAAATTATGGCAGAAATATAAGGGCAGAGCATGGTGATCTCTTGCTTTTGGTGATTACTTGAAGCTCTGCCCAAACACAAATTCGTATTGGAATCACATAATTCTTAGTGAACTTTTAACTCATTCACTGAGGGTGGAGTGGAACCAATCTTTTAAATAATTATTATCCATTGCCTTTGTGCAGTAGCTGCCTCTCTTTGGAAGACCTGTCTCTTCAAGCTCTTTTCTTCTTTAAAGGAAATGTGCTCTAAAAGGTTGATCCACAAAAACTGTAGAACATGGACTAGAATGCTTGTGTGGAGGGAAGGAATCCATTAAAAACCCCTCAAAAACCTAAATTAAGGGAGCTCAAGGAGATGAACAAGGAACACGTTTTTCCATTGGCACCTCTGATTTTGTGACACCCCAGTACTATAGCAAATTTTGAGTTTCCAGGAGGATGGGATGTGCTTTTCTGCATTTAATAGGTAATGTATGAAATATTAAAGTTATCTGGTTTTATTGTTAGCCACTTGGAAAATGTGAGTCCAAGTATGTGAGCAAGGCATTGCCTAAAAAAGTTCTTCTTTTTCACTAAGAATTTCCCTCACAGTATGTACTGTGGAGGAGCCATAAGTCCATGATTCAGACTGACGGTGAAGTATGATCACAGGGCACTTCCCTTGATTGGGAAAGTGTTATATGCTACTGGGAATGCAAGCATATAAGGATGGTTATTCAATGATCATTTGTCATGCTGACTGATTAAAGGACAAAGTGGCTGGTGCAAGTAATGCAAGTGTTTCTCTGTCATCTTTTGATTAGGTCATTAGGTTAGAGATGAAGCATCTTGTAATTAAGGTTGTGGGAAGTTACATTCACTTACTGTTAATTGCTGACAGATGAAGATGTTTTTCTTAGCAATTAACTGCCATTCAAAAGGAAATTTAAAATTATGTATTTGAAGTTACCTATTTTTCTAACAAGAAAGTTATTTCAGGATTTTAAAAATTTGTTATTGAAGGTTTCAGGTTGTCTTAATGTCTTACTGGTTATTTTGTGCTTTTTTTTCTGCCTATCTTGAAAAATAAATGTTAGGTATAGGTGAATATGCTATGCATAATATGTTTACATATTTAATGTCTAACATCACAAAAAACTCTCCAGGGAGAGGTGCATCAGTTGAGGCACTTTAACTTTTGAGATGTTTGTGTTCCGAAGTTTATAATCTGTGTAGTCCCTGTGATACAGAGCTGAACTCATCTCAAACTGGTGAACTGGCCAGCTGTCTGTGGTGTAGATTTCCTTTTTTTTTATTGGCATACAGGAAGAATTCTAAAAGGTGGAAAAAACATCAGTGGATTCAATAATATTTTTTTCTCTCTCTTTTTTTTTTTTTTTTTTTTAATGCAGCATTATGGCAGTATTAAGTTTTCAGAATGTTTTGAATGTCAGATCTGAAAATGAGAAAAACTCATAGGCTTTGGAATGAAAGTAACTGATACTGGAAAGGAAAGAAAAAAGAAATACTGCAGAAATTTTATTAAATATTTTAATACTGTGGGTGAAATATATATGTAAGTTATAAGTAGGACTAGAACTATCTTGGGATTTAAGCCTTTCATTTCTAATGTATCAATTTCTTTTGAAATGTACAGAGAAGGCGCTAAGGTAGCCACCTTCCTCCACAGTCTATTATTTGAAAATAGGCAATTAGAAGAGCAAATAATTTAATATAATTGACAGATCATTAGCCTGTAAGACAAAAAATAAGAAAAGACAGGAGCCTAAGGAAGCAGTAATTATATGTGGAGTTGAAGAAAAAATGGTTTTAATGGTGAAGCACGGTAATAGTTACAGGTTAGGCACAAGAAAGCAGAAAACTGCTGGTACACAAAAAATTTGGATTATGCCTCATTACTGACGCTGAGTCAGCTTGAATCTGAACACTAATTGGCACTCGTAGGCTGCTCTGTGTACTATTCCTTCATGACCTGGACCTGTCTTGGGGGACGGTATGTGCTGAGTACCTGGGTGAATGACAGCTGTGATGGGCATATTTGGGCCTCATTTCCCAGAGGGCTGCATCTTCATTAGGATGTGCTTTGAATGGTGGAAAATAGACTCAAGTCCTGGTAAAGATAAAATAGCTGGAAATTTCATATGCTGAAATTGGGTTTATATGTCCTCCTATTTCAGGAAGGAGGAACTGGGAGGGTGTGTTGCAGTGAGCAGCTACAGACTGGAGCAGGAGCTTGAAATGGGAATTTTGCAATGGGAATTGCAAGCTGGACAGCCTCATGAGTAGCCTTTTAAAATAGAGATTTTCTTTTAAAGAGTAATTTAGGGCAGGTCATTACTCCATCCCAAACCTACTGTCAAACTTCTTGCCTTTCTAGTTTACGTAATTTGTGGTGTGGGACAAATCTTATTACGGCTCTTTCATAATGAAGAAGCAATAAGAAACACCTGCCCTAGGCTGCAAACTGCTGCCAGACCTGTGCGTGGCGATACACACACTGCCTGTGTGCAGAACATTGCAGCAGGGAACTGCACTACCTGCAATGGCAGATGGATGTCCTAGCACAGGGAAGAGCACCTTCAGCAGGAAGAAAAGGGTTATATATTCTTCTTTCAGGAATTATAATGAGATCACCGCAAAGACCGGTCTGGAGCTAACCTTTCACTCTAGGCAAATCAGTAAAATGTGTTCTACTGTTAATTTTAGGAGGGTTAATGGAGGGTATGAGAAATCCCCAGCTAAACGGTTGCTAACTGGAATGGAGTTCACTAAATAATACACTGTGGTTTTGGATGGCTTTTTAATTATAATTAGCTATAGCTAGAATAATAATGTTTCAAGGTGGTTTTTTTCATTTTATTTTCAAGGAAAAAGCAAAGAACTTTTTAATTAAATTAAACTGGAAGAAAAGTTTGTTCTTCCCTTTTTAGTTTTCTTTCAGAATGCTTACCTTTTGTTAAATTTTCTTCTCTCCCAGTACTAAAGGTTGTCTTTAATTAATTTCCATTTCTTCATGGCAAATTATTAGGAAGTAGAATCTGTAGCGGAGATTAAAACAAATGTGAAGTATTCTGTATCCCTTGAGAAACCTGGGTTCTGAATAGCTTAGAATAACATGCAGTTCTCGAATATTATCTAATTATGTGTTGGGTTTTTTTTAACAGATCCCTGGGAGAATAAAATCAATGCTCTCTTTCTTTATAGTTTAAAGTCCTCGTTCTGCAAAGACATTTGCATAACAGTTTAGTAGCTGCTCAAAATTTATGAACTATATACCCTTCTGAGTCTGAAGTGCATTTTTAGAGAGGCAATTTAAGATATCTTTTAGATTGCTGGTGAGATATCCAATCATGTAAAATTATTCTATAGGACACAGTTTAGTACAGATCCCCTTAAAAATTATAGCACACACCCTTAATTTAAAAATAAGGATATGGAATTTCAATGACGTGCTTAGATGACTTTGAATTGAAAAATGGAGGAAAATAATAAGCAGAGCTATGGAGGAAAGACATCTTTCCTACAGGAGAACACGTGAAACAAACTTGATTAAATTTTGAAGGGAGTCTGTCCCTCTAAAATCTGAGTATATTGTAAATATAATACAGCAGTCGTAAAAAAAAAAAAAAAAAAAAAAAAAAGAACTTTTAAATCAAATGACAGCTGACAAAGCTAGGAGCTCTCAGCAACATCATTCCATCTGGTTATTCTGATTTTTTTCCTTTGTTTTATCTTCTCTGTGTATACCTTTCCAATTGCAGGCACTTGGGAATTCTCTGACACAAATATGTGATTCTCTCCTATTTTACATCTCCTTCTATCCTGTGTTCTGTTTCTACCCATTGATTCTAACATTAAAGTCCAGGAGCATACGGGATACCAGATATAGGTATATCCTTCTTGTCAGAGGAATGATGCATTACTGTATAGTAATTGACATTTTTAAAGAGTGTTGTCCCTGCATATTTCACAAACTGCTTTCTTTCACTAATACAGGAGAGCGGAGTAGAGGAGTGAGTTTAAAACACTGTGAGGAAATGAGATAATCTAAATAGGAAAAACAAAAGTTTCCCCTAGAATTTAATTTGAAACTTTTCAAATTTTTTTCAAACTTTTCAAACACAACTTCCTTGGCTTGTGCTGTTTCTCAATGAAGTGCTGCTTCTGGGCACATGGACAAACACGTTAATGCATACAAAAATGGCATAAAAAGTAAAATCATACAAGTTCAATTTTTATGTGTTTGTGTTGGCCAGATTTTCTTCATTATTTTGGGTTTCTCAGCTACAAAGTACAGGTTCTGAGAATTTCAGAAGTTCAGGGTACCCTACAGATATGAATTATAGCCATAAAATGGAACTGGGTTGGGATGGCTGAAATTTTCTAGTGAGTGCAGATGAACAAGGTTGCTCTGTACTTTTTTGTTTTAATTAAGGATAATCAAAGCTTCCTTGCCTGTTAATTTGTGAGCTATATAATGATTTTTTTTTTTCTAAAGAAAGGGTAAATCAGACATTGCTGAAGAGATACTGTCTCAGCACTGAAACTTCCTGAGCTAACCCAAATGGTGAATATTAATCAGTATGTTTGTATTCATAAAGCAAATATTTCAGGCCATGGAAATTTACTGTTTGTGCCTGCAATTAGTCAATAGTTCATACTTGAATTTAGAGGTATTTAGAGTTTTGAATGGTACTAAAATTTGCTGTGGCTGGTTCGGACTGGCTAATGCCAAACTCCCTTAAGGATGCAATTCTCTACAGATCTCCACATTTTTCTCTGTCACACAGAATAACCAATTTCTTGTATTTTAAATATGGATTAATATAAGAACTTTTAAAAAATATAAGCTAATTAATGCTTACTGCAAATGTCATTCATAATGACATCTTGTGTCACAAGTAGCGTCACCACTTGTTTTTCTCCACCACATCAGAGAATTTTATGAGCTGTTAACTAGTGACAACATTTCATCAGAAACTTCTACAATTTTCTGGAAGTCCTGACTTCTGGAGGGAAGACCCTTATTTTTTATTAGAAAAAGAGAAGAATGTGTTTTAGATCTCTTGGCCCATCTCTTTTGCATGGAAAAGTCTGAAAATATGAGCTTAATTCCTCCCTAGTGCCTAGACAGCAAAATGAAAAGGAGTCTATCAGAAGAAAAAATTGTTTCTAAAAGGCATTTGAGGAAAGGGATGGTTTCAAGAGGGGTAAAGGCTGACTAGGGAATTTATGAGGCCAGGAATCAACAAGACTGTCTCTGCTCTGGAACTGAACTTAACCTGTGCAACTGGAGGCACAGAAATGACTTCTCCCTTTTATCTTGCCTGTGACAGCTAACAATTTAATCTTCTCTGCTGTGCAACTCAGATGCTTTTTCTGCTTAGTGGATTACAGGAACAGAAAGCTCCTGCGCTTGTGAGACAATTCCTCTGATCCTTCCCCTGTTTGTGTGTTATGAATGAAGATAATCTTCAGATATTAAATAGATGCATTGAGATCCCGAATAATTTGGTGCTCATCAGTGTGCTGTTCTGATCACCCAGTTATGGGTCTACCTTTCATTTGGAGATCACCTTAGCCAAAGAAGGTGTCGTACAAACAATAATCTGGTGTTCCTCTTTGATCATTCACTTATGTAAAGTTTCTTTATTTCCCTTTCAACAAAAATTCAGGATGTGAGGTTTGCAGGAGTCTTGGCTGATTCAGGGTGACTGCTGTGTAAAGCAGTCTGGAGCACAGCCACGGCCCCTTGTGATTCTTTTATCTTTTATCCCAGGGTGTAAAACTTGGGCAGGTGTGCTTGAGAGGTGAGGAGTGGACTGGGAGAGGTGGGGTCTGGATATTTAAGGCCAGGTTGGATGGGCCTCTGAGCAACCTGGTCTAGTTGAAGGTGTCTCTATCCACAGCAAGGGGGTTGGAAAGAGATCGTCTTCAAGGTCCCCTTCCAACTTAAACCATTTTAGGATTCTGTGGTGCGTTTCACAGTAGTCCAGATGTAGGCTTAATACTCACAGCTCTGTGTTGGGGTGGGAGATGAGGCTGTCTTGGCCTCCTTTGCAAAGAGCCCTCAGGGCTGCTGTCATACCCTTCCCCAGCCACCGCCACTGCTCCCTGATCCCCAGCACAGAAGTGTAGCTCACTGACTTGCACAGATATGTGCTTGTGAAGGACTGCAGGCCTCCTCTGTACCCTGTCACCCTCTTTGTCTGCGTTTGGTGCTTTAAAGTTAGGTACATCAGTGTTCATTCACTGGCTTGTCCTCTCTGCATCTTTTTTTTTCCTTTTTTAAGGGTGTCAGCCTGTGTGAGAAGAGAAAATGGACAACTGGCCCCATTAGAATCACTGCACAAATTTGCACTGTATCGTTTCCTTGTTTGTTCTCAGACAAACTTTGATTTCTCTCGGTTTTATTACTCAAATGGTGTGAATAAAATCTGACAGTGTAACACAGCATTCAAGACAAAAATAGTGTGCTTTAACATCTTCTTGACTTTACTCATTCATTACATAAAGGATCAAAAGAGCATGCCAGTCCAAAATTAAATTGACATGTTTGTAGAGCCTTAGATGCTCTATTGCCTGTTTCTCTGTGTGCTTTTCAGGGAGTCTTTAGGTCACAAGAAAACCACTTTTATTTGCCCACAGCTTGGCTTCCTCATTGCTTTGAATTTGTGACCCCAAGGTGATGCCTGATGATTTTTGCCTTTTCTTTTTTATATACCGTTTTGTACTTTTTATACCTTTTATATATTCTCTGTGTCCACTGTACCCTTAGCCTACATGCTTGTAATTTTTGTAGTCTGATATTCTAGCTTAGTTTTAGGGTTCTGCTAGGCAGGAAGACCAAACTTTCTCAGTAGGAGGCCAGAGAGCCCTATGCTGTCAAAAACTCGAGGCTTCAACCTTGATTGAAAACTTCTCTCAAATGTATTTTGCGAACTGGGCTCAAGACTCATCTGAGAGAGAATACTTTAGAGTAGGGGCACATTGTTTCATTTATTAAGCTTCTTATTGGGGGAACCTAGACAGACATGCTAATTTGGAAGGTCTGTAAAAATTGTATACATGTTACACGGCGTATGCATTTTGGCGTTTTCCACCTTGACGAGTTGTGCACCATAGGATCCTATTAAAATACCGAGGTAAAACCCTTTTATCCCTTTAACTGTGTCTGACTCATAATTCTAAGACCAGAAAATGGCAACAAAGGTAGCTGGAGCTCATACATGCCAAGTCTAGCACAACTCTTGTCTTTGTACCCTGGCTTTGTTCTCATTGGTATGGCTCTGATACAGAGATTAAATATCCAGATGGTTAGAAAGAAGTTCAGCTTTATGCAAAACTGTTCCTTGTTCTTGAAGGGTTCTTCCTTGTTCCAATGGCTCCTTGACTGGCACCATCTCTCCCTTCATCTTTTCCCCTTTGATATTGCACTGTCAGAAGAGGGAGTGCAGTGGGAACATCACTGGTTGAGAATGCTTAGTCCAGAAAATTTGGGGTTTGTGCCGTAACATACAGTGGATTTAATTCTATGTATAAAACCAATGAGGTTCCAAAGGTCTTGGGTTGTGGTTTAATATTGCTAGAAATGAATCGGTTTGAGTATGAGCATCTCATCTGTCTCTGTACTATAGTCCTTCTGCTTTTCAGGAAAATGTTTGACATTTCAAAGAAGGAAATAATACAAAATGCGGGAAATCTTCTGCATATTGACTAGGGGATCTTGCAGACAAAGCAGCACGATTAATTTGTGCATGTTGTCATATTCATGGTAATTTTTTATCACTTTTGAAGTGGTTAGTTAAGAGAAGTATAGTTGTTTCTATTCTGTTTACATTTAAAAAAACTGTGTTCAGTTTCTCTCTTCAGCTTTCATGCTTACACCTCAGACACATTGCAAGGAAGAAACTTGCTTTGTTCTTCAATTATCAACAATTCACCATCAATGGCAGCAGGATAGGCTTTGGACCTAATACATCTTTTATGATAGCTCTTGATGAACCACGTATCACTCAGCTATTTTTAGTAAGCCCCACTTAAAGTCCCATTAAGGCTTTATTTCAGTAGCCTGCACTGAAGATCAACTGAAATCACAAGACTGGGGTCAGAATTAGAAACAATATTAGGAAATGGAAACTTTTGTTGTGTCCATCAGTACTACAGAGCTCACAGGAAAGGATACACTGCTGAGGCTTCTTTTT
The DNA here is from genome assembly GCA_036630365.1 of Acanthiza pusilla. NCBI lineage: Eukaryota > Metazoa > Chordata > Aves > Passeriformes > Acanthizidae > Acanthiza > Acanthiza pusilla. The sequence goes on along the minus strand of JAXCHO010000164.1, from coordinate 3,287,680 downwards.
CTACCTGCATCACCAAATGCAGTTCTGAAATAACTTGTTTTTGTACTTGAAGGCAGTGATTGAAAGCCTCTTCACAAGTATATTTTTGTTAAGCAGGCAGAAGACACTCTGAAATGGCTTTTCATTTTGCCAGTGTAGGACATGGGGTTGTTTACCAATAAAGATTACCTTCACACTGTCTCTATCTTAGATGGCTATAATACATGAGAATTCACTGAAGTTATTCCTGATTTACAGTACTGTAAGAGAAGGGGCAGAGAATAATTAGCTTTAAGAAAATGGAACAGGTTTGCAATTCACTAATACCTGGCATTCCTAGAACCTTACATTTATATGTGTTTTGTAGGAAGGCTTTTCTTGGTCAGAATGCTGCTGATGGAATTAGTTTTAGAAATCTGGAATCCACACCATTCAAACGGTAAACTTCCATGTCCTTAACACACTGGATTTGAAGTGCAGTTATGTCTGGAGAATACATTTTTTTCTTTCAGCCTATACCTCTTGCTTTTGGAGCTTCTGGATTTCCACTACCAAGGCTTCCACATCAGTGTTCAAAGAAAGGAAACCAAGATGTGCAGCTGACATCCAAACTGGACTCAAAGTTGTTATGTGCCGATATTGCTTATGAGAATGAAATTGTATTTGTTTTGTACAGGACTTAGTTCTTCGTAGGTCTGGCTATGGTGGGATGCAGTCTTCTCTCAGCTACCACTGACTTTGTCAGTGGCCATGAGCTTCCTTCAGAAATCTTTCAGGGATATTTTTGGTAGTATCAGTATCTATCTGTTACACCATAGATTGAATCAGGCTGGAAAAACTGCTTGGGAATACTGCATGAGATGGGCGGCACCGTATGCTGACCTGCCTCTGCTTGTGCTGTTGCCATGGACAGGGAATCCTCTACTCCAGATCTGCCTGACCAACACAGATCAGATGCTCCCCTTCCTTTTCTCTTTTCGTTTTTCTCAAGTTGTATCTTTAGATTGCACATGCTGGGGGCCTGTAAGGAAAGTCACCTGGCAATACCATCAAAGTACCAACTTATGTTAGTGACAAATTAAGAACATCAGTCGGTCTGTATTTTCTACCTCTGAAGGAAATACATAGTAAGCAGAAGCTACTGATCACTTGGAAGGATGTTTAGCTAACAATGTTGCATTCTTTTCAGAAAATAATTTCTCTGACTAGCATCTGGTCATTTCTTGCATGACGCCTATATCCTGTTGGTCATCTTGTTCTGTTTTTCCGACATTACTTGTCCACACAGTGCTCTTCTCTTGCATTATTCATGGCAACCTTTTCCCTGTATGCTATCTTGTTAGCTAGCCATTGTTTTTCCCTCCTGGTCTGATTTATACAGGAAGAAAATGTCAGTGGGCAAACTTGTAGCTTGTTTGGTGCCCCTTCAAGAATGCTGCTGTTGTTTTGTAGCTTGTTTTTTTCTTACCTGTGGTAATTTATAGCAGCTGCTGCCCTTGAAAGTGGAGAGCACAAAGGTGAGCCTATAATTATGGCTAAAGGCAGATCCCTGAAATGTTGAGCTTTGGCATAGTGCTGTGGTTTGCATCAGAATTCCAAACAAGGCAAGCCCATGATACAGGAGAAACAAAGTGGGAACAGGAGCCCAAAACCAATCAACTAACAAGCTCAAACCCCTGCTTGATCCAAGAAGGCATAAGAGAAATGCAAGCACAAAAGCTTTCTCTGGAGAATTGCTTGGGGATGACAGCTAGAAATTTTCTCGTGCCATTTCATCTAAGCTGGTTGAGGTTTGCTTTTTTTTCCTCTAGGAAGTGGATGACTACCTGATCCAACAGTGTTTCTTGAAAGGTAGCCTTCAACCTGCTGGGAATTTCAGATCAGAATAATAATTGGAGGATTATCCTAGGTCTGCTAGATGATGTTCCTCTCCTAATGCTTCCCCTGAGCTTTGCTTGAAGTCTTTTGTGAGTCTTTTTCTTAGATGGAAAAAGGGAAAGAAATATTTGTTATGCTCTTCTAGCAATCCCTAGCTAGAAGAAGGGTTATGAATATTAAATGTTCTCTTTGGACATATTTTCACTCATTTACTGCTGCCATTTTCCAGTAAACACTTCATTGTAATGACTGATTAAAAGCTTTGGCATGTGATCACTAGAAGTGGCAATAAATATTTGGAGCTTAATGTTGGGCCGGTCTAAAGGAAGACAGTGTTTCTTGATGACTCCAGTACGTGCTCTCTCAGACTTTTGATGTCTGCTCATCTTTCCAATGAAATCTGATGATCTTAGTGTAAACGAGATGCTGAGAGTCTTTGAAAAGTGAGAATAAAAAGAAGAAGTGAGTTATTTGACAGTAGGTCTGATAGAGAAGGAAAAGAATAATGTTGTAGGAAAGCAGCAGATATTGTCTTGTATAAACAACCTAAGCTCAATATCACTTACTTTTTAGAAGGACCTGAAGTTGTACTTTTATTATATGTTGTAAATAATTTTGTCCTTAGTGTCGGGCCTACATACAAACAAACAGGAGCTCTCTAAGGAGCAGAATTCGAGTTAGATGTGCTCAGGTTTTTGTTGTCTGTGTATCTGTTCTGCATATTTGCATATCCTGATTCTGTTTGGTTTTACCTCCATAAAACAGACTATCTCTTTTTTTTTTGGGGGGGGGTGGCTGTTTTTTCTAGGGTTAGTTTTTGGGCTGTTGTTCAGATAGAGATGAGTAAAGAACAGCATCTTGCCTTCGGAATATTCCTTTTAGAGCTCAGCAGGGATACAGTGCCAGCGATAGATACAGAACTATTTTTTTCAGTTGGATCTGTACTGAGACAGAAGTGGGTTCTGTTGGTTTTTACAGCCACCAAGACCAGAACTCTTACCTCCCAAAGCCACAAGTCCCAGCAGATAACCTGCTCTAATGTGGGCTCCTCTCTCCATGGGCTCACAGGAGTTCCCTGCCAGAAATCTACTCCTGCTTGGGCTTCCCATGGGGTCACAGCATCCTTTGGTCATCCACGTGCTCCAGCTTGGTCTTCACAAGCTGCAGGTGGATCTCTGCATCCCCGGGGAGCTCCATGGGCTGCAGGGGCACAGCTGCCTCACCATGGTCTGCACCACGGTGGGGGGAATCTTAGCTCTGGTGCCTGGAGAATCTCCTGCCCCTTCTTCCCCACTGACCTTGGTGTCTGCAGAGCTGTTCCTCTCCCATCTTCTCACTCCTCTCTTTGCACAATAACTTTTTTTAGCCACGTCTTACATGTGTTATCCCAGAGGCACTACCATCATCTCTGATGGGCTTTGTCTTGTCCAGCGGTGGAGCCACTGGTTCATCCTGGAGCCAGCTGGCACTGGCTCTGTTGGACATGGAAAAAAAGCCTCTGGCAGCTTCTCACAGAAAGCCACCCCTGTAGCCCCTCTGCTACCAAAACCTGGCCATGCAAACCCAATAAAGGGGCTCAGAGAAGAAGCTGCAAACCCAACCCTGGATAAATGTTCCAGAGATGAAGCAGAGCTTTAGCTGTTTTTTATACCTTATTGTTAATTTGATATATTTTTTATACAGACACTGCTAGATCCACATCCCCTGACCTTTGTGCTTTTATTTTGTTAATTAGATTTAAATACAAAGTGCCTTGGGTGCTAATTTAATTACCTTGTATTACTGACTCATTTTCTGGCAGTATCCTGTCTCTAACTGTCCAGGCTAGCTTCTGAAGGGAGCTACTTATAAAAATATAGTCCAAAGGGCAATGATTAGAAAGGAAAGACTAAAAGAGGAATCCATGCTGAAGGAGGAGTTAACAGTCAATACAGGCAGAGGAAATTTTGCATGTTATCATGCAAACTTTGCCCAAGCTCTTGCATGCATAAAGAAGACCTCATGTGCACACTCACAAACGCAAATTGAAAAACAGCCCTCCTACTGAAGGATTTTTTAAAAATAGCCTTGTAATAATTTAAAAAATCTGTGAATTTATAGTTGAAATATTATGCAAAAATAACTGTTATCTAGAAGATGCATATTGGACCTCTAGCTGAAGTGTGCCTATCGAATAAGTATTACATTTATTGTTTCTGAGTAGCCTTAGAAACCCACCAAAACACTGACTTATAGCATAAAAGGACACATGTTCAGGGCTGAGTTTGTGCTTAAAGGAAGGACTCAGCATCTCTGCGGAGCTTAAATCTCCCTGTGCCTATTAATTCTCCCCCGAAACACTGACCTATTTGAAGCCTGGAGGAAATTTGCAGGTAGATAGAGAGAGCCAAACCACTCCTCTCTGTTGGGGCTTGCTTCCAGGATGAACCACTGCTGTCCTGCTCTTTTGGCTGTCAGCTCAGCCTTTGGAAGGAATGCAGGGGTGAATTAGCATCACACCGCTCAAGCTGTTACTGGCTATATCTGCTCCATCGCAACTTTGTCAACTAACTTTGATGTCAGATTACCTTAAAATGCTGGGCTGAAAAGTGGGATGAGTTAGGAGTTGATTCATGAGTGGATCAGACATCCCTGCCTTGGGGGCAGCAACATCTGTTAGGCAGGTGGGGAGGAAGGCAGGGAGTGGCAACAGCTTCAGCTGTCTAATTTTCCTCTGCTGCTGCATGTCTGCTGGGGCCCTGCGGTCACAGGTTGCCCTTCATTAAAATATCCTTCCCAAACTGAGAGTTGCTGCTCGTTGTAATCTCAGTGAGATTGAGGTTTACAGGATCAAAGGTTCTAGCTTTGCTTGACATATGGCCACAGGCCATATTTGCTTACTGCAAAAGTGAACTCTTCCTTACCAGATGAACTTGAGCTGTGCAATGTTTTCTCCAGCCCTCAGCTGGAGAGGGAGGGCTGTAATTTGAAATTCCTTCCCTTCCTGTTTTTTCAGCTTTTCTGACATCTTCTTCACTTCACTGGGATGGCACTGCAGTTTTTTAACATGTTTCAGGAAATCTTTTCCCTGTTCATATCTTAAAGACAGTGCTCATTCAGCTGCAGGCACCAGTGAGCTATCCAAATGCTACAAAGTTAGCCTGGTCACCCAGTTTTAGGGTATCCCAGTTGCTCTCAATTTAAGGATCAGCTGTCATGGACAAAAATTTGCAATCAGTCCTGGACACTGTATGCAAAATAGTTAACTTAAAAAATTTAGCTGTAATTTGAGTTTGTTTGGTGGCTTGCTTTTATCTGTAGGACTCTCTATGTTGTTTTATCAAAACCGATAACTGAACCATTTCCTGATGTCTTGCAGATTACAGGCTGAGGAATCCTGATCATCTGAAAAGTCTTGCCAGCCTCTGAGAAATTTCAGTAACAGCCAAGGTCTTCATTGGTAAAGAAGTTGCTAACCTTTGTTAATTATGCTTGTATTTTTCTTGATCAACTTCCCAAATTCAAGTAAGATAGAAATTGATTTGCCCGATGGAGTTTATCATTGGCATACTTCAGGATTTTACCTAAACTACATCTAGACTATAAGCTGGGTTCAACTATGGTATATCCAGGTGTTTTATGTATAGAAACAGGGTTTCAGGAGTAAAGGATGGCTTGGGATGAATGCAGATGCAGAACTGGAAGAGGGTATGAAATCCATTAAATCCATTAAAAAGGAAAGACAGACAGTTCTTATCTTTTATGCTGAATAAGCTATTTCTATTGGAAATGGAGTTGAAAGAGTCTTTCTGTAGGATGTTATGGAAGTACATGCTCAGCAAACATGAATAATAAGGAAGAGCATCAGGTAATAGAGGAGATATGGTTAAATGGGACAAGCCATATTGTGAAAGGTTTCATCAGAAACAGAACTTTTCCGTCTTGGTTCTCTTCATATTTTTTAAATTGTTTTCCATACATTGCCCCTTATTTATATGTATTAGTTAGTGAGAAACACAGCAGAAATACTGCTGGTGCTCAGCCCCTGCCAGAGTGTAAAATCTGGAGAGGATCTCCTCTCAGCTCCCAGTCAGTCTGAGCATAAGGATGCAGATGGCTGGAATGTGGGGACAAGTGTGGGGAAATAGTCTTAGTCCCAGTGAAGCACATCCTTATACTCCAAAACATTCTTCTGTCAAAATCCCCATGCTTTTCTTACAGCTAATTCACATCCTGATATTTTAAAGTTACAAGATTATTTTCTTTGAAGATGCCAAATCAGATATATACCTTAGCAGAGATATAACTGATGTGTGCCTTCACTCATTTTAAGTCTGCTCAGGATGAGACAAGTAGAAGTGCAGGACTAAATTCAGATTAGTTGTACACTAAGTACACTTGCATGATAGGAAAAATCTGTGCTAGTTCTCTGAAATAAAATGTTCCACTTCTCATTTAATTTGCTCTTTCTTTTGCAGAACCCCTAAATGAAGAAGGGATTGTTTGTTGTCAGTTAATTAAAACTATTAACTAGATTATTTCTTCATCCCAAAGTTATTGAATCACTTGGCTTGTAGCGTAAGAAAGATTTGATGAGGTTAATATGAGTAGCTCAGGAAACTATCCATTTAATGTAGGAGTAGGCCAATTGGTTTGTGCTAAATTTCATTTTAGTGTTTTGTTTTTTTATTTAGTACAAAAGATGTGAGTAAAGGTCATCGGATATTCATTCTGTTTCTATCTCTCTGAAGTGAGTGCTAGGCACTGAATTAGTCAGGTATGGTGTTGGATGTGTTCTTACTTCTTCCATTGCTTTCCTTACCTGTGTCCTTCCAATTAAGCTGTCTCCCTCTTGTTCACTTTCACATTAATCAATGAAGATGGAAAGCGTCTGGTGTCTCCTGTGGGCCTGTGTAGCAATGGGGAACAAAGACACACGATCTTCTTGCTGCTTCGAAGAAAATCTCTTTATTGCAAAAAAACCCAAGCCCTTTTATACTCTACACCAAAGCAAGACAAGCATGGATTGGCTGCCCGCCCACGTGGCACTGCTGATCATGTCCCTTTCCATCCAATCACTTCTTTGATCACGCGGTTAGCGCATCTCGCCAACCAATCACTGCCTCGCGCACGAGGCGCTCACGCGCCAGTCCCACAGCTCTGGCCACATGACCTGGAGCTGGGCCTTTCCCAGAATGCTTTCTGGTGAGCAAGAGTGAATGGAACTGAACAGGATTTAACAGAGGTGAAAAAAGCTTATTCCACAAGGCTTTTCTGTATCTCCCGCAGGCTTGCATGGAGTCTAGGGTGGAAAAGGCACACAGCTATGGACAGACTTGGACTAGACTCCTAGCACAAGACTGCTACAAGACTCTTTTCCACATAAACCTTGCTATGCAGCGTGTCCCAACATGTCTAATTGCACCATACCAAGGGATTAAAATCCACAATGACCTACCTTGGAAGGAGAGTGGGGAGGAGGGGGGGAGGCATTGCTATTCCAAAGTCCTGAAATGCCTGGCTATTCTGACCCCTTTTCTTCTAGCCAGTCTTTGCCAACTTCTGTTTTCATACATTCAGCATTGTATTTCTTTCAGCTTCCTCCATAAGAACTGTTACAGGGGCTGTAAGTGAATTTGTCAATCAAATGCTTTCATTATCAGGTTTGAAGCTTTGTTATTTTTTGTGCTGCATCCTTTTTCTCATTCTGATCTCTTATAGTGATTTTGTGCCTCAGTGAAGCATTACAATAACACTGAATTCTGCAGCTCCTGCCTCTCTTTCTTCAACAAGCACATAAACGATTGTGAGACTCTGGCAGTGTGCACAGTGCCATCCAGCTTTGGGCTTTAAACTGCAAGAGGGTACGTTTAGATTAGATATTGGGAAGATATTTTTATGATGAGGGTCATAAAACACTGGCACACGTTGCCCAGGGAATTTCTGGATGACCCCTTTGGGGAAGTGTTCACGGCCAAGTTGCATGGGGCATTGAGCAACCTAGTCTAGTGAAAGGTGTCCCAGCTCATTGCAGAGAAGTTGGACTAGGTGACCTTTAAAAGTCCCTTCTAACCCAAACCATTCTATGAATCCAAGATAATTAAGCAGGAGGAATTTGGATTGTGTGTGTCTTCTCCAGGAAAGAAGCTGTGAATATAGTGCTTTCAAATATCATGAAAGAAAAAGATGATATCCTGTGCAGGCAGAGCAGCAAACCTGTTCAGTCTCTGTTGTGGTCTCTTGGAAATGAAATGGGTATTTCTGCTAAGCACTTCGCATCATTAAATACTGTAAGCTCTTGGCATTATTAATTGTCCTCACATTCTGTGAAGCAGGAAAACAGCCAAAGGTGAATAATCTTAATTCCCAGTCCCTTTATATAATTTAAATAGCATTCAGTGACCTTTAGCCAGAGAATGATTTTTCAAAAGCCTTTTCAAACTCTGTTTTTGCATGACATCCAGACTTTCAGCTGTGCCTGAGATTTTGCCAAGCTTAGGGGAAGGTCAGGGCATTATATAAAACGCACCAGCTTGCTTCTAGCCATGTTTCAATAAAGAAATAAAACAGATCAATAAAGCATGTTGAAATCATTATAATCTAGATTTGGGAAATTCCTGTTAGCAGAGCACTTCTGGGTATTAACTGAAAATGTGTTTTCTTTAAGGATGAGTGGCTGCAATATCTGCTGTAACTCAGTGACTGAGAGCTTTCTCTGCATGCAGATATCATGCCTAACTCAAGAATGTGTTGGCCAGGTGGCAGTCTTGATAGGTGCCTTATTAGGGACACATTGGTAAAAGGAGAGGTATGTCAAAACTCTGACCATCCTTCAACTAAAGTAACCCTGTTCTGGAAGTTTGGAAATTTTCACTCAGGTGTTTGTATCTATGTAGTCCTGATAAGGAAATCACTTTGTTCCCCTCTATTAACATAAAATGTTAAATTATTTGAACTCTGTTTGCTTGAAGATATTGATGGGCAATAAAAGATGCATAAATAATAGCAAAATCATCATATTTGGTAATATGTAATCAGTCATCCAAACAGCAAAATTAATTGCTCTTCTTAATAAAACCAAAATCTTCTGTGTACTCTAGAGCAAGGGAGTTACCTAGTGGAAAAGAAAATCCAGAAAGTGCTTAATGCTTCACTTGCTGTGGCATATTTCCTATTATAATAATAAAAAAATTCCAGTTGTCGCTCTCTGTATTTTCTAGCTGCTCACCTTTTATGGACAGGAGTAAGCTCAGGAAATTAAGATAGAAACAACAGAAAGAGATAAATATTTGCTTTTAAAAAAAGTTTTACTGGGTTTGAATGGATCCTATTACAAAATATGGCACATAAGTTGGACATACAGAACTACATCCTAGGCTGATCATCTCTATTTCAAAGGAACGGAGAAGAGCATAGAAATATGGATAAAAGTAATTGATTTACTTACTTTGAAGAAAACTATTCTATCATGCAATGTACGTGTAAGAAAGAAAATCCCAGTTGTGAAAGAGCTGCAATAAAATGAAATTTCATGTTTAAAAGAATTTTCAGGTTTTAAATGACCTTCAGTTTCTATAGAAGATATTCTTTAAATTCCTCCCTTTGTGATGCTCTTTGAAGCAAAACAACTGAGTAATATCTGATAAATTCTAAAGTAGGTGAGATAAAGCTGTTATAGGACTATACATTTGTTTACAATTTTCCTAACCCAGAGTGTTTAGCTGAGCGCTGACTTGTTGGGTGCCTTGTGTTGTACGGCAGGAGTTAATTTCCTATACCTCAGATAATTATAAGGGCATGAGATCTACAAAGCAGTGAAATTATTGCTCCTGCCAGGTGAAGAGTTTTTTCCAGAGCAAATGTTATACTTAGTTATGGTATTTAGTAGCTGAAGGAGTGAAGCTTCCAGAAGGGACCATGCAAGTCTGAAAGTGTGGTCACCCCCAGCTCCTCTGTGAGAGCAGAAGGAACTAACCAAAATGAAGTAGCGAGCCCCACTTGAGCATATGGGTTGTGGGCAGGAAGTTTAATGCATTTTCCTGTTGTTCAGGTTATCCCATTATTCCCCCCCATTTCTCATTGTTTCTTGAAATTTAATCCTTACACACAGGAGTAGTCAATCCTAGTGGAAATGTGGAGGATCAGGCATAATATGATGTGTGATGTCAGACCTTGATGAAGAGTGCTGTGTCCTTCCTCAGGACACAACAAGCATATTCAATCCTGTTCTTTTTGGTGGTGTTCTGGGAACAAAATACATGACCTGTGTGTTTGAATTCTGATGCCCTAGGCTAAGTTTACAGGACTGACAGTTGCTATAGATCTAGTGTTGCTTGCAGAGTGACCAAGACTTTCTCTGGAAATTACTCACCTGAAGTTAATTTTCTGAAGAAAGTCTCGAAATAACTGCAAGAGCCATGAACTTCCAAAGGGATTTTAACTTCCAGTGAATTTCTTACAGTTTGGAGACACTCCCAAAATACATTAAGTTTGATTTCAGATGATTTCACATCCCAAATGTATTCCTGGAAAATGGATACCCTCTTAAGTAAACAAATGCAGAGAACTTTTCTTTCTTCACCAGTTATTAAAAATTTTAACCTCAAATGTCAGGTACTTTTTAAAAAAACAGAAAAAAATAAAGATCCTCAAGTAAGTCCTTCATAGTAACTATTGTTCCTGCGCCCATTAGCACCTAAAGGAGATGGAAATGAGTCTCATAAATGCCAGAGAGAGAAGATCAGCAAAACATTTTCTGTTGAAGTCACCAATTGCAATATGTTTTCCTTTGAAATCGCAACCAAACATAACAGCAGTTCCTTTCTCAATAGGTTAAGTAACCTTTTTTTCATTTGAAAGACTTTATTTAATTACATACTGTTAGAGGGTGATTTGTTACTTTTCAATATTTTTATAGGGACTTTTATAGCCAGAAAGTTTGGAGTTGTACTTTTTTTGGTAGGATTTTTGAAATTCATTATTGAAACTTTTAAATGTGAGGCCTTGTAAATTAACCTGTGTTTTCATAAAGTGATATGTACGATTGCAGACCTCTGTTTTAGAAATGATGCATAATGAGCTATAGTTGTGAAGTTAACAAGCTGTCAAGATTCTTGAAAAAATTAAATAGTTGTTTGCCCTTAACTATCCAGAGATACTAAAATACAAGCTTTTTACCAGGTTTTTAAAATCAAATTCTGCATTTCAATGAACATTTGCCTACTTTTTATTGTTGACTCTTTTTTAGCATTATGAATAATAACCTTTTTTTTCTACACATATGAAATATAATTGAAACTCGACTATATGCCTGGAAACCTTCTGGCAGCAATTAGTCATTATAAATAGCGTATTAGTGCACCTCGCTTGAAGCTAAATGGTATTGCATTGTTTAGGTTCAACTGTCTTGGTTTGAAAGACAGGTGCCTGCCAAGGAAGGTGGGAACCTATCTTGGAATGGAAAATATGACCCCCTACCCTCCAAATTATTATAACTTTGGAATTATGGGGCTTTCAGGCAAAGAGAAGGGAAAATAACAGTATAACAGTTCTTTACTAGAATATATAAAAATATATATATATATATATGTAACAAGGCAAACAAACAACAATAGCAGCAACAACAAACCAAAATAGAAACCCAACAACAGCCTTCCTGGGGCTGTCCTGCACCCTGCCCTCGGTGCAGTCACGCTCACTGCCGGCAGGGGGCACTGTTGGCCCCTGGCCGGGCGGGGCAGGGGCGCTGATTCCCCCGCTCAACTAGGGAGCGCTGTGGCGCGAGCTCACCCGTCTCTCCCTCACGTGGCAATGGCGGCTCAGCCAGCAGAAGAGCTGGAAAAAGGCTTCCTTTGCGTACTCACGGTGGCAGCTGGTCCCGGTGCCCCTCCGGATGGCAAAATGGACTGTAGCAGGAACCTTGGAGTAGCAGGCTGTGACAGCAGAGGTGAGTATACCTGGGGTGGCAAACAAAGTGTAGCAAAAATTCCTGAGCAGTGCGAGGAGCTCTGGGGTGTCTGGGCGGGGCAAGGGGTCTTGGGTTAAAATGCAACAAAAAGCCTGAAGCAGCAGCAGAAAACAGCAGGTCTGGCAGCAGCAGCCAGGAGATGTTCCCTCCAGAGGTGGTCAGGGTCCTGGGTTTTTCCCCTGAGGCACCCAGCTAGACAGTGAGGGTCCTTTCCGGTGAGATCGGGTGCTGAAAAGTTCCCAGTTCAATGGCCACTCTTATGAGCAAAGGCTCACCCATGCTAAGGCAAAGCAGTGAAGGACAGCACTCCACAGTGGCAGCGACATCTCCCCTCAGCAGTGGCAGTGTTGAGATTACAACCATCTCCCCTCTGATCCCAAGAGAGAGAGAGAGAGAGAGAGTGAGGAGCTGAGCCCAGCCCCTCACCCCCCAGCCAAAATCTCAGGGTATCTCTGCACTTCCCAAGAGAAAGTCCTCCAGGCTAAGGGATAATTGCAAGCTGCACTCTTCCCCCTCCTCTTCCTCCTTCTCCTCCCAGCCACATCTTTTGTCTCTTAAATATTGTTGTTAGCATCTCTTAGGCAACAAATGGGAGAAAATTCCCTGAGAGAAAGGAAAAAAAGGAAAAATCCTAACTTCCAACACCAACGAGTGGGAATAAGATGCTATTTTCTTCATCTGGAGGAGCATTCCTTGTGAAGGTGGTTTTGCAAGCAGAACTGTCTGTAAAGCAGAATTTACACTTCTGAGTGCAGCACACTGCCACTCCTGGGTCTCAGACTAATTGTGCTCTGTGGCTTTCTGTACAGCTTTGTCACTGCTAGCTCAGAGACCTTCAGTCGTTCCTCCACATGGCAGTGGGAGTTTGCCACTTTGGCTGGGATTCATTCACTCAAACTGAAATGTAGACCCTCTGTTGTGTGTCTCCATGGGAATAAACTGCTAGACTCCATTTGCAGGCAGTGAAAAAAAAAGAAGGATGAATGTCTGGGGCACAACTGATTTGATTCTAGATATAGATGTGTGAAAAAGGTCAAATGGCAATGGCCCTAAAAATGCCCTTTTCTCTGCTATATGTTTAACAGAGCCGGATTTTACAGCTGAATATCCTGAATTCTACCTTATGTGACATGCTATAGCTTAGTCACCTAAACCTAAAAGTTGACAGATAAATAAATGTTTTTGGGAAATTCAGAATGGTCATAAAACCACGAGAAGTAGTAGCCTGAGGAGCTGAAAGCTGTGAATATGAACATTCACCTACTGGATGTCAAGCCCTGCTTGAAAATGCTGGCCTTTCTTGGTTTGCCATCTTGTAAACGATAACTTTTTGACTGCAAACAATTTTGTACTCTCCATGAGGAAAACCAGGCCTGCAGCCACAGTCATCATTCACATTACACCTACACGTACAAGGTAAGTGAATATTAATTATTACAATAGCTATTTCTGAATATACCCTTATTCTGTAAAAAGAATATTTGGTCCCTCTTTTCCTTCACTCTCTTTGAAAGTGTGTGTGTAGATTGGTCATAAACAACTCCACCTAAAGAAAAATGCTGTGGGGAACTCCTTCAGGATGCATCTGTGGAATAAGTTTTGCATCTGTGTGTTATTTGTGTTATAATGCAGCTCCAGTGTACTGACCTTTTGGCTCTGGGCAATGTAAAAGAAGTCTAAGAGACCAAAATAAAAGAGGTGTAAAAAAGTCTAAGAGGTTGAATTGCTTCTTAGATGAAAAACAGCAGCAGTGTCTCAAGCTGAAAACACATCACTAATAAATGATCAACTGCTCTCTGTTAATAGAAGCAGTTTGAAGACCTTCATCCAATTTAAGTGATACCTGTAATAGAAGTTCTCCATTTGGCCACTGGAATCTAGATCACGGGGGATGAAGGCATGTTAAAAATGGTGAACTAATATATCTGCTTGGGATGGTGAGAAGGAAAAGTTGATAAGAGACTGTGGGTTCAAGGTTGGCTAGCTGTGATTGAAAATTAGAAGTGTTGAGCACTCTGTGATTTCTTTGGCACAGATGGAATGAAAGCAATTTTGAAATCTTAACAAATCTATGTCACTGATGCTCTTTGTAAGTCAAAGCAAGTGTCTTTGCTGGTAATTTCTGCCAGAGCTTTCTGAAACCCCAGTAGTTAGAGAGATTAAGTCTGTTTTCTAAATTCTAATCTTTCTTCCTTCTTCTTCTGAACACAGGAGTCAGGCTTAATTATGGGTAGGAAATGAACTTTGAATGTTATAAGCAGTGGCATGTAGGTAACTTGCAGAGGGATTCTGCAGTATGCCTTGGAGTTCATGGATCCCCTTTCCAGATGCCTCGGGGGACATCATGCCACAGCTGCTGTCTAGTCCAGGTGCCTGGATTCCCTTTTGTTGGGATTGGGATGCAGTTGGACCATGGCCATAGAAGTTGCAGTCTGATTCTTTAAATTATGTCTGGTTTGAAGCACTTTGCAATGCGATCTCTCCCAGTTTTGTGCATTATGATGCATAAATTTGAGGAACAAATACACCTGATCTCAAGGGCAGTCTCACTTCCATCTGCTGAGATCAGTGTGCCTTTTTGGTATGTTGCATTATACAAGGGCAATAGGAGGAGAGCTCACATTTTTCTAAGACAAAATTTTGAGTGTCCAAGTGCCAATGGACTGGGATGGGTGATGGAGCATCAGGAGTAGTACTGCCACACGGAATGTTTTTACAAGCTTTCAGTTTACAGGCAGTGAAAGAGATAAAATAGAAGGTACTTAACTGCAGTAGACACCTACACCTGCATAAAAAACCTCTGTATGGTTGGCAGATGTTATACAGGATCTCTGGGATACCCATGCCCAGCTGGAATATCCAGCTGAGGCAGGAAGATACCTGAAAACATCATCAACAGATGAGACATGAGTGTCTAGGTCCATGAATTTCTCTTAAAGCTGTGAGAATTTACAGTGACTTCTTGGCCCTTCTGCTTTATTAGGATCTTTAGTATAACAGGTTCTTATCTTCCCTTACTGACAGAGTAGTACTTCGTTTGCTAGCACTTTAAAAAAGTTTTAAAACATCAGCAAGGCCAAATTTGGGGATGACAGCTTTGCTACCACCATTATAAGGGAAGAATACCTTGGCTGACACATTTTAACTGTAGCTTACTTCATAATCAGAACTCATAATTTCTGTACTAAATAGAAGGTATTCATGTTGTATTGGTTTTCAGTCCATAAAGAGGGACTATGTGCTCTTTAAATTGTTCAGTGCCTTTTCTTAGGGTAAGTACAAGTGAATAAATATGAAAACATTGCAGCAATGTTTTGGGAAGTTGTTTAAATGGTTTGGTTCCATGTTGTATCAAGTCTGTCTTTAAAAATGACAGCTGCTACAGCTGATAAAAATGCAAAAGCTATGGTACAGAAAAAGGGCATAAGTTACCTTATACCTGTACAATAGTTAAGTACTGGCCAAGAACAACTGTCTGCCACAGAGGGATTTAAGTGCATGGCCAACATTTGCCTTTGTGCAGTCAAAGCAAATAACTCAATTTAATTTTCAGAGAAAAAAAAAGAATAAATTTATGCCAGTTTTCAAATTAATTTTATTGTAGTTAAATAAAACCAGCAAATCTATTGCTTCCCTGGTTGCAACACAATTTTCCCTCTTTGGGCATAAGTATTTAGTCTTGTAAGACTCTGTAAAACTGGGTCAAATTTTTCAGTGAAAAACAGGGAAAAAAGGGAGTCTGTGGCATAAATAATTTCTGGTTTTAGACAAACTCATAATGTGAGGATTCCTGTTGTGCACAATGTGACCTAAAGTTATTACACAGGAAATTTAGATCTGTGAGTGCCTCGTGAAAATACAATTAGAAACTTTCTTCCAGACTGAGTAAGGAAGGCAGAACTAGCGGGGTAAGAAAATCCTGCTTGGAATAATACCTCAATAACTATGCTTGCTGATAGTTTGTGTTTTATGGAATTAATTGTTGTTGTGCTGCTTCCACCCCTCCCAACCCTCCCATCTTGAACCTTCTTTGTACTCCCCAGTTTTTCTTTTTAATTAGTTCTCTTCTTTGGTCCTAACATGTATAAGAATTAAATAAGGCTCTCCAGGCTGCTAGTAAGATCAAAATCTACAAAATGAACTGGAAGATGGAAACAAAACTCAGTTTGAACAATAAACAAAGAAAAATAATTATGATGAAGGTCATAAGAAGAGGATGAATCCTCAATTACCACAGCAGCCTGGCCATGAAGCTATAATAAGGGGAAAAGAAAATCCACTCTTGCATCTCTCATTTTAATTAAACTCTGTCATTTTTAAGTGCTGCCATAAATTTTACTACCAGATTTATAAATCCTGACTTTGTGCCTAAGTCTGATTGCAGATCGGGAGGTGCTATGTCCCCACAGATTTCTATGGATTTATTCAGAATAAATTTTGTTTAGGAAAGGATTTTTGTATCCTGTGTAGACCAAACCAAAGATAACACCAAGAAACCAGCAGTAAAAGAAAGCAGCTGCAGAACAACAGAGTGTCAGTGAGTCTGTATTTCATGTACTGCAATTAAACTTTTTCACTTTATTGCATCTTTCTTTAGGGTGTCTGTGGTGATGTTCAGTTGGTAGACAGGAGGAGGTGTGTAGATATGAATAAATAGTGAAGCCCACCAGAACTGGGATATGTTGGGAGCCCATGAGCTCTTCTGTTTGGAGTCCAAGAAAGGCTAGTTATATTATAAAGTCACACAATATTAGGAAAAATATACAGTAAAAATTAATGTAAGTTGTCTTATTGGGAATTTTTCTTCTTATATTGAAAGCTTTGAATTTAGAAAGAAAACAGTTATCCACAGGACAGTCTGAAAACAATAAAAGTAATTCCTTCAAGTGTTTATGGTACCTTGTGAAAGAAACAGATCATACCGGTGCGCTTGTTTTAACTCATTGAGTCTCCACAGCACATAGAATGACTGAGCTATGTCTAGTTCTGGGCTTCTCAGTACAAGAGGGACATGGATCTCCTGGAACATGTCCAGCAGAAGGCTATGAAGATGATGAAGGGACTGGAGCATCCCATTCTATCAGGAAAGGCTCAGGGTTGGTCCTGCTCAGCATCAAGAAGACATGACTCTCAGTCGGGGCCCTCATCAATGTCTGTCAGTGTCTGCAGGGAGGGGTCAGAGGATGGAGCAGGCTCTGCTCTGTGGTGCTGAGCAACAGGACAAGAGGCACTGGGCAGGAACTGATGTGCAGGAACTTCTGACACGAGGAAGAATGTCTTTACTGTGCCGTGGCTGAGTACTGCAACAGATTGTTCAGAGACAGCGTGGAATCTCCCTCACTGGAGATATTTAAGAAATGTCTGGACACAATCCTGTGCCATGTGCGCAGGAAAGCACTCAGCTTCTGCACCAAAATGACAGCTGGGATGACACGGGAAGTTGCTAGAGGGGAAAGGAGGTCAGGAAGAGAAGCAGGCTTATCAGGAGATGTCCGTGTGTGGAGGGATGCAGCCCACCACTACTTCTCTTACTTTTTTGCTTATAAATGAATGAGACACAGCAAACAAAGCAGGATATCTGAAGATTGGAAAAGGGCAAGATGTCCCAGCAGCTGTTCAAGGGCTGGAGTCTAGATGCCTCCATAGCAGACAGGGCTGTACATGTCTCTTCCAAAGAGGTGCCTTGCCTGGGTGAGGGAGGTAGAGCAGCAAAGAGGCTGAGGGCAGGCAGCTGGTGCCAGAGCCCCGAACCCAAGAGTATGGTCGGAGCTGGATCAGTGGTGAGTCATGTCTTCCCAATGCAGCTAGCTGTACAGGGTGGAAATTTTCCATCTTTCTCTGTTGGGTTTGAAAAGTGACACCCTCTTTCCCTTGAATCAGTGATGAAAAAGCAAGTTATAACTGAGGTGTAACTGCAGGCTTGAGTAATGACTTAATATCCACCCTCATGTCCTGGCATATTACCAGAAGAATAATGTAATTGGACCAGAACATAATTTTGGAAATGTATCATTGGGGTTAAAGGGAGACTGAACTTACTTTGCCTAGTGTGTGACTTCCAGAGAAACTCCACACATTGCAGAAAGTTATTAGGAGGTTTTAACAGCTATGGAATGTATTTTGAAGGAAAGCTAGCTAGTTATTTGGTTTTGATGAAACTGCTGCTGGTGTCAACTGTCTAGCACTAATCTTAACATGGCATTGAAGGAGAATGTAGATGGCTTTAGAGTCTTTCCTTTTCCTACAGCTTGAAATAGTGGTGTCAGTGGTGCCTGATACTACTCGTAGCACAAAAAATTACTGCCTGACATAATAAAAATAATTTCAAAAGAAAAAAGGCCAAGTGTCTTAGAGATTTCACCATCGAAAGCTATCCACAGGACACAGGACTACAAGTTCTTATTGCCATGGCCTCATTGCAATGGTTATGCTTTAACAGTTTTTTTGTTCCCAAAAGTCCTAGCCCTGGCATCCCCTGCCGGAGCAGCAGAGTGACTGCCCAGCTTAGCCTTTGGCTCTGGTCATTCACATGGGGCTAAAGATTCCCTTCTACAATGAATCTTTTCTTACTGTAGTTATTATGCTTCCAAAAAGGGGCTGAATGTTTTGACCTCGGTTGCAGCCTAAGCTGATCCTCTCTCTTTACATTTTATTCTGGTAATATTTGCTCTTCTTTTGGTATACTCCTGGGTTTGGGGAGACAATTTTAAGTACCAAAAAATCAAGAAATGGGAATGTGACAGTGCTTTAGATTTTTCTTCTGCCATTCTTTAAACTAGCAAAGAAGTTTTTGTGAAAATGACAATATTAATCTTTAGATGATGTGGAGGTAAAACTAAAAAATGCATGTACAACATTATTTAGTTATCCATAAATATGATGAGTAATCCTGTAGCATCTCCGTTTTGGTTTTAAGTATGTTTGAGTGTGTGATAGACAAAGAACTGCTAACAGCAAAGCTGGAACAAGTAGAAATGCTTCCTCTTGGAACACAAATCTTCTTGACCTGATGTGCAGTGATAGGCAATTTCCAGAAAGAGGACCCAAGTATGGGGCATTTGTCATTGGAAAGTGAGGAATGTATTATGTTATGCTCCAACATTATAAAATGTCCATCTCCCACACTTACTCATGTTGAGAGTTTTCAGCAGAGGAGCAGTACAAGGTATGCATTGGATTGCAGACTTCCACCACTGGCCTGCTTTATGTGTTGTTTTTAAAGTAGACCTTAAACACAGGAAAACCCAAGCTTTAAGGAGAAGATCTGTTCTGCAAAGTCATTCGGTAAAAACTTGAGGAGTAAGGTGTTGTCTCAGCTTCTGTTAGTGTGTGAGTGCCCCATACTTTAGTACTACTTTGACTTTGGAATTTGTTTTTTCTTATGATTTATACTACTTCTGTTCAATTTTCCTGTTTTACACCATTTCTCACTTAACCAGTAATTGCTCAGAAATTTCTACTGAGAATTCTTATGCAGAAATTTTCATGCTGTCTACAGGTCCAGTGGTAGTCATTGTATTAATCTTAAGTAGCATGGAGTTCTGTTTTTATATATATGTATATATCCCATATAAAATACCAGGGATTGAAAGTTTGGATAGAATTTTGTGGACATGTTTGGTTCCTACTCTAAGAGGAAAACAGAGAGGATTCACTGCAACAAATTTATCTCAGCATCTACCCCTAGGTGAAAACGCTGCAGTTTTCTGATACATTACAATGTTTCTCACTGTCACCTCTTATTTTTCTGAATGCATCTGTGTGCTGTTGGGAAACTCATTAGAAAGCTGGACTGTTTTACAAAGCTGCTCCCTTGGCTGGGGCACAGTCATGCAGCAATCAGTTGTTTCTTCTGTGATTCCTTTTATGTTCCCAGGGTCCACTAGTCCCAAGTATGAGCAAATTATGCCCTGCTGTGCTTTTATGGGTAATTTTGTTTTGGGTTTTCTTTCGCTACCAAGGGTAGCTTATTGCATTTTTTTCCTTAAAAAAGACTTCTGCCAAATTTTGTCCATCACTTTGTCATAATCATACAGTGATACTTTTTTTGTAGCTAGAGAGAAGCTTGCCATAGATTTGATCTAGCATAACAATGTCTTGAGATACACTAGAGTACTCACAATTACTTCCACTGATGGTTAGCAACCATGGGAAAAGCTTTTCTTAGAGAGATGGAGCCTTAAAATAGCCAGTGACTTCTGACTCTGGTTTAAAGCTGGGCTGTGTAATGCTAGATAAGCAGAGGAACTACATCACCATTTATTGTGAGAACCTTTCATGGTCCAGAAGGATTATATGCACATGCCTAAAAACCAGAGGAGCTAAGGGACAGATCAGAAAGGTAAAGGAAAATGATAACATTTTTTCAAGTTCCTCTTTTCCCTGAATTTTTCATGCTCTCCAAAAGTCTCCTTTCCTCTTTTCCCTGTGTTTGTTTCTTTGGTTATTAATGTTTTTTCTGCCCCATGATATGCCCATGCCAGTCTATTTGTCAGACTACTGGATTCATATTAAGGGTAGGAGATATTATGTGGGTTGGTGGTTCTGTTTCTTGTTTTTCTTGTGCCATTGTTATCTGATAGTGAAGCTTTGTAGTGGACATACCCTATTTTTACCCTCCTTGAAGCATTAAGGGGTAGTTCATCTGGCAAACACCTCATTCTGCTGTCTCTTCTGTAGCTTGCAATTTATCTCTCTCGTTGATGCACTTACACATGCATCTTAAATGGGTCGTTAGCTAATCATTATCTTGAATTGGCAGATAGTAATTGCTGTATTAAAATTCTACGCAATTTATTTGCCATGTAGGACTCAGCAGAATTATATGTGCCTCACCAGTGAATTGATTAGAGATGCCTTAGGCATCATCTCTTCCAAGTTTTAAAGAATTAACCACTCATAGTTTTCATATTAACTGAGAACAGGCGAAAGGTCGAAAATGAGACAGTTCTTGCAGATCTCTACATGTTCTGCGTCTTTTTATGAGCTCAGTCTAACCTCTGTCTGCCTGCAATGACCCATACCTGAAAGAAGAAAAGGAGAAGTATTGTAATGAATCCACTTTCTCCAGGCAGGGTTTCTATTTCTTGTAAAAAAGATGCAAACGAAAAAAAAGCTGGAGCTGCTGAGCATTCCTGCTGACCTTGCCAGCACTGGAATGGGTAAGGTACAATACATTGGCATATGTCATGATGTTAACATGGTGGAGGTGTTGTCTAGCAGAGGTGCAGAGTATTTGCACAGTACAAAAAATGGCAAATAACATACCCTAAGCCTGCAAAAGTACTTGGCTCTTAGTGCATCTCTTTCTACACTAGGGATTCTGCTATCCATACTAGGGCTGATTTGTTCTCCTCTCCACTGCCAATGGGTGTAGTTGTAATTGAAAACTTTGGTGTATGAACAGTGTCTTCCTGTTCCTCTGAAAGGTACAGGAATTATAGTGGTCTAAAGTGCACCCTTTTGCAAAATATTTGAGGGAAGAGACAGAAGGTGACTCAGGCTTTAGCGGTCGCTACTCTTTACATAGCAGATTGCACAAATTTTTGGAAGAAGTGGTGGTCTTGCTCAGCTTCCCATGTCATGAGAAAGTCTTTGATTTGGGTCCATCAGCAGTGCTGGACAAGAAACTTTGGGGCTTTATTTTCCACAGCCTGAGGTCCAGCCGGGTTGTGAGAACTGACCAAGTCTTGGTGTGTTTACGTTATAGATGGGGAAGATGTCTGCCAAATCAGTGAACAGCTGGGATGGACACTTGCACTGGACCAGCCACAGGAACGTGTATACCAGGATGAGAAGATGCCTCTGTATGCCTGGGTACAGAGTGGTGTGAGGAATTTCTATTGTGCTGATTGGTTCGTATTTGTAAATTAAAGACCCAATCCCTGCCTTAAAGGCTTTGCAGCCTCAAATTCTGCATTCAGTTTTGGGCCCTTTGCCTCAAGAAAGACATTGAGGTGCTCCAGCCTGCCCAGGGAAGGGCAGTGGAGCTGGGGAAGGGTCTGGAGAACACAATGGATAAGGAGTGGTTAAGGGAGGTGGGGTTGTTTCAGCCTGGAGAAAAGGAGGCTCAGGGGAGAGGAATGAAAAGTTGTAGCCAGGTGGAAGTTGATCTTTCCTCCCAGGTAAGAAGTGATAGGACAAGAAAAAATGGCCTCAAGTTGCACCAGGGGAGGATTAGATTGCATATTAGGAGAAATTTCTCCACAGGAAGTCTTGTCAAGAATTGGAACAAGTTGTCCAGGGAAGTGGTGAAGTCTCCATCCCTCAAAGTGTTCAAAAGTGTATAGGTGTGACACTTAGTGACATGGTTTAGAGATGAAGACGGTGGTGCTGGGTTGTTGGACTGGTGACCTCAGAGGCCTTTTCCAACATAAGTGATTAGATGATTATTAATACTACTGAAATATATGGGATTACCTAGTGGAATAAAGTTAAGTGTAGGAGTCACTGGGTAGGCAGCGGGACTGGCGATATTGGCTGTAAACACAAGAAAGAGGATGTGGCACGTGGTGGAAACAGATGTTGCAGAATCCTCCTATGGTCCACAACAATTTGGAGGCTAATAATTGTTTTCCTTATTTTAAAAGCAGGGTGAAAAATTCCCTTTTGTTTGTTACTCACATTAGGGAGGTTTTGAGAGAATTACAACAATTTTGAATTAGAAAGCCTGACATGCACTCTAAAAGAAGCCTTATTTGTTGCTTATAATTCACTAAGATGTAATGATTTTCACAACAAAAATGATGACACAAGCACAAGATTAAGATGAAATTTATGAGAAAAGCAATATAAGCAACTTACTTATTAATAATGGGCATAACTGAACCCAACAGACAAAGGAGGATGGACTGCTTTCTATTCAAACCAAACTAAATTGCTGGATAATCATGTAAAAACAATCATCAGTGCCATCAGTGTCTCTGCAGCTACGTGCTGAGATTAGTCAATGATCATTTCACTGGATGAGATTTGGAGTAAGCATAGTTAAATTGCATAGACTCACACAAGCATTCTTTTCTGCAGTGCTGTGCAGAGCATAAACATAGTGATGACTTCCCTTTTTTCCCTTGCAGCTTGTGGGGTATGATAAATAAATTTATGGTGTTCCTGGTTACTGCTGCCAGCTGGTAGAGCCACTTTTGCAGAGGAGGTGGTTTATATCACCAGGTTCAGCATTTTCTTTATGGTTCATGACAGAGGTTGTCATGCAGCCAGTGCACATTCCTTTGAACAACTGGATGAAAGAGGTTGCTTATGGACCTTCATCCCTGTCTCCTTCCAAGAGAACATAAAGCTGAATTTTTCTTACCCAGGTATTAGGAGTAAGAGTAGATTTAGCTATTTAAACGTACAAACATCATTAGCTTCGAAATGAGGAACTGCTAAATTTACTTTGATCCATAAAACTTGTCTGATTTTTTATTTTGTTGTTTAATTTGCTATTGGATATATATTGAAAACATTCATGGCTGATAATCTGCTGAAATGGTGCTTCTTATGGGTAGAAAACTCTGCTGGAGTAAGAAGATAAAGACATCTGTGAGAACTGAATTTAAATAGTTAAAGCTTTAAGCACAGCTAACAGGTGTCTCTGGAAGGATATTGTGTGCTCAGCAAGGTCTGAATAGATTCTCTGGTGTAAGGAACTGAATGAAGAATGTATTAATTACAAGAAATGAAACAACTACAGTAGAGAAAAATTCTATTTTATTATGACATCCAAATTTTTGGAGCCTGATCGAAGAACAGAATTGGTCCATATAAAGTCTACTTGCTGAGAGAAGGACATGAGAGGAAGGCATTGCACTAAAGTGTTAATCTGTTGATTTACAAGTATAGTGAGATCAGTCTCTCACTGTACTAATATACCCCTTCTCCTTGTCTGCAGCTCAGATTGGCTCAGCCAAACTTCATACCTTGAGAGAGTTTTACCGAAAAAAGCGAAATATTACTTGTTCAAGGTTTTTCTGGAGGAATTGCTTTGAAGTATTTAAGCACTGCAAAGTTTTCTGACCTAAATGAACAGTGTAAGAGACTCAGAGGTCTCCTTTACCTTTAGCTACTTTTTTTTTACCACCTGGAGAAAACTTAATGTAATAGTGAAATGTGCTATAATCTGTCTCTCAGAGGTCCTACTCAGAAATTTATCTTCCTCTTCTTTAGCATTTAAGCCTGACCACTACTTCCTGAGGAATTTAAAAAGAAAATGTTGAGATGCATGCAGATGTTTAAGTGCATGCAGATGCCAAATTGCTTTGTGAATGATATTCAACAATGTTGATGAGGGGGAAGAAGTCCTATGATGGATACTGGTGAAAACTGAGATTTGGTCTTTTTTCTCTTTCTTTTTTTTTATATGTTTCCTTAAAGTGGTTGAAAAATACATCTAAGAAAACTCCCCTCTAAACTGAAAGGAAGCAAATTGAAAAACAGGACAGGGTGGAGTTTTAATGTGATTGGATGGTCTAAAAAGACATTTCAAGCAGAAATAAAGAAAATTTTTTCTTTCCTCCAGAGTTTCTCAAAAGGACTTACCCAAATTAATGGTGGAGGTGTGTTCTGGCAATTGAAATAGAGGTAATTCAGAAGCAATTTTTATGTCAGGAACTTTTGGGACTGCAGCTGGAGTCAAGCCTCTGTCCTACAGGTGGATGGTATTTGTTGGGGAATCCAATTTGCCAGGCTTTGAAGAGCTGCTATGATGAGAATGTTATGATGACACTGAGCTAGTGTACAGCAGTAATGAGGGAACCAGAAATGACTTCTTTGTTATGAAAAGAGATGATCCTGGAAGAGAAAGATGAATAATATCAGCTCAGTATTAACCTCTTGTATCATTTTTCCACCAATAAAGAAACCTTGGTATTTTTTCTTTATCTTAGCTTTCAGTTGAGAATACACCAAGAAAGACATCAGGTTATCATGGAGAGGCTTCAACATGTATGAGACTAATTGATTAAACAACTCAGCCCTGGAAAAATGGTGACATCTGCTAGTTACAATGTTTGTTTCCCTGATTTTCTTGCCACAGTCAGCCAACCTACTGTGTGCGAACAATAATTGTAGAACTGGGCCAAACTGTGATGCCTTTAATATTTTGGGTAGGTAGATGAAAGCTGGCCAGCTGATGGGATGAGGCTGCACAAATGTGCTGCGTTCTGCCTTGATGAATGTGCCACTTTGAAGGCTGCATTTCAGTGTGATTCATCCGAAGCATTTCTATTTTATTTCTGTGTGTAAAGACTTTGGATGCTAAGCCAAAGGTGTTTTAAAACTGAACAGGTTTTGTTGATATACAGAGTGGGGATAGTAGAGAATGGAGAGATAAGCATGCCACAACTGAAATGTGTAAATGAGCAGCTGAGATCCTGAATTGTTCCAGTGGTTGTGATTTAATACTCTGCTTCGAGTGAGATTCACTTTCCAGTCTGCCTCCTCAGAGTCTGCAGCCCAGAATTTTGTTGTGCTAGATGCATCTATTAAATGACTTGCAGCTTCCTTTATGTGCTGTGCCAAAAGGGGGAAAATACATAAAATAGAAGGCCAAAAAAAAAAAAAAAAACAACTTTTATTACAGGATAGAAAGAAAGGAGGATCAAAAAAATGGAAAGAAAAAGCCCTGGCATTTGTTAGTTGGCTGTTCATGTTAATCCTCTTTAAGACACACGTGACTTCAGCTGGAAAACCTCTCACATTTCTCAATCTGTTGTGAAGCAGCGAGCTTAGTGACAGTCATAAGAACTTTTAAAAATCTCTGAGCAGTTTCTAGCCCTTCTCAGTGTCACTCTCTGACTCTGCAGGCTGGCAGACCGGCACTGTTCAGAGACTTGGACCAAATGATAAATGCTAACCCTGCTTCTATATATTTCAAGGAGTCTGTTGTTCCGGGACTACTGGTTCAAAATGACATGTCAGAAATTGATGTGTGGGTTTTAATGCCATTTTTGAAAACAGACTTGAACAGAATTTTTATTTTTGAAGTGGAATTTAATAATTTGTAGTGTGTGCCATAAAAAACGTGCCCTGAAATTCCCTGGTTTCAGCTGTTGAGGTACTTCAGAGGAGTTGCTACAAATCCTGAAAGGACAAAGCAGAACATAATGCTGAAAGCGCTCCCTCTTGAATGACTATAGAGTTAACAAATAAAAAAAAATAAAAGAAGGCGTAATACAATAGATCATTTTTTCTCTTACGTTGTCAAAGTTGAAGTAGGTTCATACATTGTCATTTTCAGTACTTATCCAGATTAATTTTGGTTGTCTCGGGGAGCTGGATTTTACTACTGTATATATCCAGAGCTACAGACATAGGGTTATTTCAGTTCTTCTTTACTGGGAGGGATCTTAAATATTTTACCAGAAAATGTGGGCTGACTGAGAACACTGTAATAATGTGAGACTGTATGGCTCATATGATCTAACAGTATGGATTAACTGTATGACAATGGTTTTACACCTTAAAATGAAACGATTGCCTTTCATAATTCAGAGGGAAGAACAACCTAGAAAAGAAAGAAAATGGTCAGGTTTGGGGTTTTTATTTCACCATTATTTTTTCTGCATTTTCTAGGCATAAGAACTGAAGAGAACTGCTTGAAATGATATTTTATGCTGAGCTCAAGTCAAGTTTATTTTTATTCCTTTGACACTATTGTACTGTCTGTATTTTGCCTAAATTTTTAACACAGTGATACTGATGAACTTTCACGTTGCATGATTCCTTTCATATTGTGAGAAATGAAATCTGTAGCTTTCTCGAAACACCAAACAGTTTATCTCTTCTCAGATCTCATCAATTATGAGAGCGTGGGTTTTGATGTGTATAAGTGCTTCAGTCAGATTGGTTGCCAGTAAACCTGGTAAACCTATAGAAACTGAATGAAGGGTAAACAATGGAAAATATATATGAAAAGATCTATTTTGTGTGATGGTTGTGAGACAGTATGCCATGAATTAAGTATGAGGATATATTTTGTCACACCAAGATATCACTCTGAAATGAAACCTATTAGTTCATGCTGACAGACTTTCTTCTTCCTAATTGATTTCCTGGTTCTAGCTAGTACAAATGAATCAGTGACTGTTTCAAGACTGTGTTTTTTAAATGCAAGTGTGTCATCTGTGATTTCATTCTCTATCATCTGAAAGGCCATCTTTAAAATTCATATGCGTGTGTAAATTTAAAGGAAATTTAGTTTTTCATTGTAAAATGATGTAGTGAGAGTGATTAAAAAGCATCCTGGAAAGAGATATAAAGAGAGGAAAAGCACTTTGGGAATACGACCTTGGGAAGTCTGGGAACCTGGTCCACAAATCCTACTGCCACTAAATTTCTGATGGCAGGTAAGAAAACTCAGTGCAAAGGTTGATTTGTATTTGAAATTATTTTTTTATAATGACCTAACGGTAAAGCAATGTCTGACTGCACTTGGATAAACCTTCAAGCAGGTGATATTTGAAAGATAAAACTTACAAAGGGACAATATATGAATGGAAGCAGCCAGCGAGGCTGGGGGAGTGGCCATCAATTTATGCACACAACTGCATTTTCAACATAATTAGCTGTCTAATTGAGCATTATAATTTAAATGACACATTTAAACATGTAATTTATTTGAATGCACACTGCTTGTAATCTATTTCTAATGTTTGCTCTTCAGGATGGCATCAGACTCTAGGAGATGAAATTATCCTTCTGATGAACAGAAAAAAGAACTAAGTACATTGAGGAGCCCTGAATGCAAATATATTTCTGTAATTTGAGATCAGAAGAGGAGCATGGAAGCAGAAAAGCCATGCAGAGAAAGTTAAGTACTGAGCATGAATTTTAAAGATGTGACTTAATTTCAAACACCAGAGATGTGCTGCACCTCATGTTACCAAGCTACAGTGCAAATCTGACTGGTTCAGCTGGCACCTAGGTAAGAAGGAGATTGTGGTGACTGAGAGGTTTAAACTGCACATCTGTCTTGTCCCGAGGTAAAAAGCATCCTTTCCTCAACATGATGGATATTGCCATATAGATATGGCTGGCCCTTTTCATTCCTGGACAGGGACAAGGGCACATCATCCCTACTCTGTTAAAATATGCGGAGTAGCCTGTCAGCAAGTTGCAGAGGAAGAAACCAGAAGTTCCTTCATTTGTGGTTGCACACTCTGCGGTGTGTCAAAATTTCACTCTCTGGGTGAGAGTTAAACCCCTGGACATTTATTTTCAGGGAAAAAACAAACCAATGTATATTTGTTTTTGTTCACAGATTTATTATATTTTTGCTTTCAGGATTTATTTGTTTGATTTATTAGTAAAGTAAACTTCAGTAGTTACACCTCATTGTGTATTTTGTGGTGCTGAGCTATGAATCTGCTGCTTCAATTAGAGAAACTGCCAACAGACATATGAAAATCCAGAACACAGAGGCTGAACCATTCCTACTTTTTAGCTTTGGAATTACTTTTGCATACTCCGACAATTTTCCCTTATGAATAAAGTGTAGTAACAGCTGCAGTTAAGGAATGCAAAACAACTAATGTAAAACTTTGCTGCCAAAATAGAGAAGAAAACTACTTTTTCAAATCTGAGGTTGGCACAATTCCTGGCTTTTCTCCTCACCTTTCCCTCTGCTCTCCACACTCCCAAGTCATTAATTACCAGAAGGGAAGAAAAGGAGTTAAATGCAAGGTTGTGCAAGTAGACATAAAAACGTA
Source organism: Acanthiza pusilla (assembly GCA_036630365.1). Lineage (NCBI taxonomy): Eukaryota > Metazoa > Chordata > Aves > Passeriformes > Acanthizidae > Acanthiza > Acanthiza pusilla. The sequence continues at coordinate 3,259,171 of JAXCHO010000164.1, read as the reverse complement.
TGAATCCTTTACCCCGAGATGAATTCACTTATTAGGAGATCCTGAAGTTTATGGAGGTGGATTTTGCATATCTGGATAGATAAGGTAGAATAAGCTCAGAAGATGAAAATAAAACCGTGTATGTAAAAGGATCTCTGAAATCTTGGAGACCAGTCTATCACTTTGTTGGTGCATAGGTTCCCAAATACATGGCTGCCATGCAGAAGCCAAGAGGAAAGGGAAAACTGGCCTTTGTACCCTTCATGGGGAGATGAAGGGAGAGTTAGGAAGATGGACTGTGACTCAGAGCATCGTTTCTCATTTCCAGTTTTCTGACAGAACAATTGTCAGGAGGTAGAATTTCTATTTTGTTACCCAGCGTGTTCAGAATAGGTCTTGTCAGGAGTAGCAATATCAGAAATATAAAGAGAAATACGTTTTAGAAAATAAAATTCTTTACTACTTTGACCTTTCAGTCCTTTAAACTGTGCTTCATGGTGATATTCTCCATTCTGTGAAAAATAACAAGGCTGTCCATACAAAGAGGAGAGCACTTCAAAAAGCTCCCTACTCTGGTTATGGGATTTGTTGGAACTTCTGTGTTAGTACCTCTTCTATTCTCCCTTCATGATAAAGGAGCAATGAAGCCTTTCCCATTTGGAAGGGGAGGACCAGTGGAAGAGGACAATCAGTGAAATTGCTCCCAGATTACCTCTAATAGAGTAGCTGCTATTTTAATGATATTGCTAATTCCTGCTCTGCTTAGAGAAAAATAGAAATTCCTGTCTTTGGACTCTGAGTTGACTCTGCTCTGGTGGGAAGCAGGAACAGCACCAATGCCAAAGGCCATCTTGGAACTGCTGTTTCCTCACCAAGATTTCTGCTTGTCTGCGTGCTGGTGTGGATACACAAAGCTGGCTCATCTCCTCCTCCTGCAATGTGCAGAACTGGCATAGCCTGAGGGACAAGCAGGACAGTGAAAAAGTCTGGATTAAGCTGCTTTGCTTGGTGCAGGCTTAGCTGAGCTGTCTGGTGTAATGATGAGTATCTGGTTCAAAGAGTGAATTATTCATGAGGATTCACTGACACTTGGGCATTCACTGCCCCCTGGAAAGGGGCATGGAAAAATATGGAAAGTAAGAAGAAATTCAATTTGGGATGGCTCCTACTTTAGTTTAGACTTTATAGAGTGTGTGCTTTCAGGTGGAAAAAAATGGTGAGAAATAACGATAAAAAACTAAAGTAAAGCAACAATTAATGGCAAGATATCATTTATGTAGCAGATTAATTGCTGTCATATCTGAGGAGAGGCCTTTAAATATATGTTGTTTTCAGAAAGCTGAATTAGGCTATTTTCCCTAGTTTCTCTGAACGGTTTTTATAATTTGAAGATAATTATTAATAAAAAGTGTAGTCAGATGATTAACATAATCTCTCTGCTTAGCCTATATTCCTGTTCAAGTAAACATATATTAATTTTCCTTTTTTGTTTAGATGAAGAATAAATAAAAGCCTACACTGTGTAATCTGAAAGGATATTGATGCCGGAGCAACTCAAGCTTCCCCTGACTTAAATTTCTGTGGTACTTTGACCTATTCTGCAGTAAGTGTTCACTTGATTTACAATGCAGAGTTTTTCTGTACTCCCTCTCTTCAAGCGTTCTGTCTACCACAGGAACACCTCTCACAGGGAGCTGTTATGCTACTCAAAAATGACCACAGTTAGTTTGGTGTGCCGTTTTAACTCAAATACAATTCGTATTTTGACTGAGCAGACAGGTACCCAGTAAAGGAGATATCTGTATATTTGGGGTTGCATACTCAGGGGGAAGGCCACTTCAGTGTGGGACAGGTTATGCAGTGGGAAGTATTTGCTTTAGCTATAAAGGCAGCTGACTAGATATGTTTTCTACTCTGTATATTAGCTCCAAATTTCAGCTCTGTGTGTGTGTGTGAAAGAAGAGTGAGAGTCTTTTATCCCATTGAATCCCTCTCTGCCATCATCCCCTGTGGGGGGACAATTAGGGGCCTAGAGCCTCTGGAAAAATGGGAACAATATGGATTATATATATTTATTTTAAGGCAAGAGCCCTCAAATTGTGCCCTCATATAGAGTCCTCTCAACTCTCCTGTTTGAAGTACAAGCAAGGTGTTAACAAAGAAGAATAAATAAGAGTAGAAGCATTTGATAGGAAAGCTTCCTCAATGTTTTGATTAGATTAAAGGTGGAAGGGTTGGAAAATGCTGGACCTGGTGCTTTATGCACAGAGCAGGTCGAGCTGTTGACTGTTGCTAAGCTCATATGTGAAACATGAGTTTGATATGTGCTTAGAAATCCATATCAGTACTTTTTGTTGTCCTGGACACTGGATTCTCAGGATCTGGGTAAACTGGACCTCCTCACAAATGTGGGGAGGGGGAAGAGGGCATATTTCATATACCATTGGCGTGGTAGTTGTTTTAGACAAAATTTTGAAGTCTAGAAGAGGCAATTCAGAAATACCCTCATCAAACCCACACACTGTGTGCATCTGCTATACATCGACTTCCTAACCTTCTTACTAAATGTCACAAAACATGATAAAATTACTATGCTTGAATAGACAGCATCTCTGAAGAATAGATTGTGAATGTGGAAAATAGGAACTTCATTTTCAAAGTAAAGACAGAGGCTGACCTCAGCACTAAAATGCTCCTCTATTGAAAAGTGGGAATAATATATGGATCTGCACTAGTACTAACTGCTGAAGCACCTTGGCGGTGCTCCAAGCAAGTGCTTTTTCTGATGGAGTTCTAATACTTCAAGAAGACATAGCATGTGCATTTAGATGCCAATAAAATGATTCCCCATAGGATCCACAGGCTGCATTTCAACACTGAGCTGAGATGACAGGGTGAGTGATTGACTGCTAGTCACTGCTGAAACATTTCTGGGCACATATGTGCTTTTGCTTATCTGCAGGTTAAGCCTCTGCTTGTGGTAAACTCTGTCACTGCTTCCACCCTTAACTGAGATGCTCCTGTCCATCTCTATCAATGAAGATGCTGTGCCATTGCTGCTGAAGAAGCCCTGACCACCCCAGAGCTCCCTGACTGGAGCCTGACCTTGCTGCATTCATCACCTGCACAAGGCCCCAGCCAAGATTTGTTTGGTCTCCAGACAAAAAAAAAATCTACATTAAATGAACCAAAAGGTAAAACTGTAGATGCAAGTATTGCTGCATATGGAAATTGGGAGTGGAATGAGACCAAAATGGGACCTAAAATTCCCATTACAATTATTCTTGGGTAAGAGTGTAGTTTTCTGCTTAAGAAAAATCAGGTAACTTTGGATATATTCTCTATCTAGCCTAAGTTGTACACACTAGAAGGGGAATGAGCTTGCTTAACCTGGTGGGATAGACAGGTGACCTTGTATTAAGGGTGGGAGTAAGGAACTGGAGTTCAGATTAAGACAAGGGATTTGAAAGATTTCCCCACTGAGTGGTCAGTAAATTAAAGCTTTGCTTAAGTTCTTGAATTCCCCTCTCCAAGGTTTTACATAGATTCTTTTCATAACAGAATTCAGCAGCTGAATCTACCTGTCACACCTGCGAACTGGAATAACATTAACCCTTTTAAATAAAAGGAAGATTTGATTTATAGTGGAAAACCATCATTCATAGAAAGTTCAGCACCTGATCAAATAGAAGAGTAATGCAAAGGGATAGATGATACTGTATAAATTGTATGAAGAATACAATAAAAGTTAATAGGGAGTAGCTAAAGAGCCAAACTTAAATTTGACAATCTATGCAGTTGTATATTTTCTTCACATTATAAGCTTTTTATCTACTGTAAAGAATTCTCATATGAAAAATGGGGAAATGGGTTAGAAAACATTCTCAGTGCTAATTCTGTCTCTATTCCATTTTTTCAAAGATTTTTTTTTCTAAAGTGCCAATTAATTCTCTTCACATGCCCAACCTAGCCTGAGTCATTTCAAGTAAAATCCTGACTCGCTGAAGCTGCCAGCAGTCTTGCCATCATGCCAGGTATCTGGCACATTCAGTTTTAATGGAAATTTACCCTGAGGTCTTGCTTTCTTGAGTGCCATTGTGTATCTCAGTGTTTGCATCCAAAAGCTAAGGAAAAATAACACAGGGACTCTGAAAATTGTTGTCTCGTTCTGCTAATGAGAAATGCAAACACAGAAAACTCAAGAATAATGTTTATGTACAGCATTGCTTAGGTTATGATTACATATATCCTGAATATGAAAAATGAGGTGGTATAAAACACACCCATATTTTCACATGCACAGGGCTTCGGTAAGAATTGGCTTTCTCTCATGGAGCTTTCATGCTCGATACCATGTGCTAATGATTCCTGTCTGCTTAAAAAAGATCCATTAAACTGTCAAACCATTCAGCCAAATTCATCATGTCCTTTGAAACAGAGCTTTAATAGTGAGAAAAGTAGGAGGGATATCTAAAATCCCTTTTCCCCCTTCTCCTTTTCCAGCCGAAAATTGACTGGCAGCTATCATCAAATTGAAGACAGGGAAACTTTCAGAAGAATTTGCCTTCTGAACTGCTGTTGTCTGCAGTCTTCTTGATAACAGGTTTTTATTCGCTTCCTGCATTTTGTTGGAAGCTTTTGACTGAGAATACAAGAAAAATTATTTGAACTGCTTTTGGTAAAAAGTCTCATAGAGGTTTTATCTTATTTTTAAAATGTGTGAGCTGGTTGTGCATTTCATTCCTTCTCATTTTTCCTTTTGCTGCTAAATATCATCTTTGTATCCAGCACAAAGTGGAATGCAAAACAATTAAGTGAGTAATTTGTATGACCCTGACTACAAAATAATAGTGCCCCCACCATTCTCAGCAATTCCATTTTAACGAAACATTTGACCTGTAGTAGAGATAACAAAGTGTTTTGACCTTCTCACAGTTCTATGTTTGCATTAAAACTTAATAAACCTGTCCCAATCTGCTGAGATTTTTTTTACTTCATGATGAGTTATTCTCACTGACACCTTTGTTCTTAAATGCTTACGGACCCCCACAAATGCTAGTTAAACCCCTCAACACTACAGTGGAGCTAAAATCCCGAGTCAAAACTTTTCAATGCTAGATTATCTACATGAAACAAACACTTTAAGTATTTTGCCATCCCTTGACATTTGAAACCAGACTATTGCCTTTCTACAGGGCTGCTTTCTGAGGCTCACAAACAACTCGGCATTATACACAGAAGACTCAGATCAGTTCTCTAAACAACATTTTTCATGCCACACCACCCACATAAGAGGGTGGCGTGGCATGAAAAGAAATTTTGGGGCTTTCCTTGCCTCTTCAGTCTTGCTATACTTCCTCTTTTATTCCCATGTCTCCAGTCAGCATGGCAATTTGTGGCTGGAGGCTTGACTTGTGACTCTTTGAATCTGTTCGATGCAATAAGCTGATAGACAAATGCCTGGAAGGATTGTCAAGGTATGCTTGCTAAACCTAGAAATTATAGAGTTTTTGTGGGCTTGAGAAGTGGGAACTCAAGTTCAGGCTTGAACTTTATGTCCTTCACTTTGCTGTGTTTGTTGTAGCATTACCATAAAGGTGAACGCTTTGTGTGTGTTTTGCAGCATTCCCCAGGGGAAATATCAAAATTGTATCTTCTTTGGAAAGATACAGCTGTGTGCAGATGTTGGCACAAGCTCTGCTGGTGTGATAAATGGGGGTAGCACCATGTCAGGTGTGTTCAGCCTGAGGTACTGAGGTATTGTTGCTCCCTGTGATGCTCTCAAGCACTGAGAAGTGAGGTGCAGTGGGCAGGAAGGTTATGCATACCGTGACAGGTCCAGAAAGCCCTCTGATTACGTTCAGGGAACCAGCCTGGGCTGCTGAATCTTCTGGCTGGTGCTTTAGCTCTTTGCAGGGTGTAGGTGCAGGACTTGTAGGCTTTTCTGGTAAGGATTTGTGTCTGGAACAGAGACTGGATAGATTGATCAGGGTTGATGGTGAGATTCAAAAGGAAACCATTTCACAGTGATGCTCTAAAATGTTTGTTCAGGAGAAAATGTCTATGAGTTGAGAAAAAAAAAAAGAACCAGAGAGAAACAAGAAAAGGCTATGCACAATGCCAGCTGCCATTAGAGGCTGAAGGTTTATTTTCGGAACACTGTTTTTAGAAACAATGCTTCAAAAAATTTCACCAGTCTAAAGAAAATTGCACCTTATAATTTTTTTTTGCTGTTTTTAGAGTGAGTTTTTATGGAAGAATGGGGCTGTTCTGAGTGTTGGACAGGTTAAGCCCTGTGCTTTCAGAAAAGCTCTTTGAAAAGACACAGCATTGTTTGTTGTGTTTGCATAGTGGTCCTTACTCTGTGATGAATAATTCAAGTAAAAGTGGCTGGTGAGATACAAATAGTCAGAAGAGATTTTGTGAGTATACTGCAAGTGGGGTCAGCAGACAGTTATGTCCCTCTTCCATGTTCATGACCTCCTCAGGGCTGGGTTCAGTTGATAGATAATTCTCATGAAATTCCCAGAATATAACAAATAATCCCCCAACACCAAATAAGTATTTCCTACCCTGAGTAGAACTAATAATTGGAAGTAAGGCTGGAACTCAAAGCAGAAAAAGTGCTCTTATTTTTCTTATTTTTAGTGGATAGCACTGAGAAGCAGTGTACACAACCAAACTCCCTGGGAAGGCTACAAATAATGAGATCACTAGCAAGCTGCCAGGAATTAGGAAGAGGAGTTTTCTGCATCCAGCCTTCCTCAGGTCCCACCTTAAAAATTTCCCCGGCAATTTCACAAGGTCCTAAACTTTGCATGCATGCTATCCCCATACCACTGAAGGAGCAAGCACCCTTTTCCCTGTGTGGGAGTGTTAATTGCTATGCCCAAAGGGCAAACATGTATTCTTCTGGCTAGCAATCAAATGATATTTGAAAGCCAATATACTACTCAGCATTTGTAGGGGATGGCTGTTGCAGACGGCTGTCTTGCTGGGAGCTGCCTCGGGCTCATCTGGTTGTTGAGCTTTTGTTTTGATCTTGGAACCAACTTCCTGTGTAAATAAAGGGTAAACATTAGTTAAGAATGTCTACTTCAAAGTATCAGATGTTTGAAGATGTCACGTGTTTCTTCATTTAGAAGCCTTTGAAAATGAAAATAAAGGTCACCAGCCCAACTCCGTTCTCTGGTTAATGCTTTTTGCTGGTTTGATTTGATCCAGTTGCCTAATCTTATTGGGGGTCAGCCTGTGGAATGTACATCGAGGGAAAACAACTTGGCACAGCATGCCACCTAGTCCTGGATTTACTTGTAACTAGTGCCATGGAAATTGGCTTGGTTTGGACTGTGGGGTGACCAGGGAAGCCCTGCCTGCAATCTGTCTGGGCACTCACATGTGGGCTGCTCAGCGAAGTGAGGGATCAGCTGCTGAGCACATCTGTAGGTGGAGGCAGAAGTACGATATATTCAGAAAACAGGCAAGCACGACTTGACTGCTATGTAGTCAAAAGCTACAATCACTTTGCTTTTTACCTGTGTGCATTTAAACTAGATCAGCTCTTTTCATGCCTTCTTTTATTTCAGTGCCAGCTATTGCAGGTGAGTCATAACTGAAAATACAAGGCTTTAAAAACAGTGAAGTTTTATAGCTGCAGCATGCTGATAGTCCAGGATTTCTTCTTTCTCACATAAACTTGAAAGCACAGTTGTGCTCTGAGCTCAGTGCCTGCTTTTTGAATGATAAAATGGTTTTTAACTGATCTTATTTTTACCCCCAAATGCAGGTACTAATTAAGCAATACCTGTAAGAGCACTAACTGCAGCAATAACTTCTCACTACACTGATCTAATCTGAAGACACGAGCAGCTGCAATAGTTATACCACGAAGAATTTTTCCCCTTTGGCATATGTTGTACAGGCTGTCCCTTGATTAGGTCAAAAGTGCTTAAAGGCTATTGATTTTTCCTCTGTTTTAGGAGAACGTACCTCTTTTTAACACTTTAATTGCTCAGTTTGAATTTGAATGATACAGGTGAAGCACATGTATATATGCATGTGATTACCCGTTTTTCTGGTCAGGGGAGCTCTGCGATAGCATAAAAATCCCGTCCTGATTCCTGAGCTGTTGGAGATCCCGTGCTCTGGGGTGTTGCCCTGCTCCTGCCCGGTCACACATGCGAGTTGGCTGCAAACCTTTGCGGTGTGTTTTAACAAGAAGTGGTGCGGTGCTGCTTCCTGACATCCTGGCAACCAGCTGTGCCTATGAAAATGCCTGTTCCGTGGAAATAACCCCTGGGTGCTCGTTAGGCGGACCGGGGGTGTTGCTAAGCAACTCGGGGTAACACGGGGGCTGTGCCGATCCTTTACGTAGGTCCTGGTCCCTACAAAAATTTCCAAATAAGTAACATGGACGTGGGAGAGACTGTTCGACTGCGACACCAGAAGTTCAGCCCCCGCAAACTTAACTTTTGTTGAGAGTTTTTCGAGAATGAAATTGGATTAGACCCAGGGATGACGTATCTTGTTTGGTTTCTTTTCCCCTTGTGCTCTGACGAGCTTTGTGTTTAGGCAGGCTTTTGTTTCTGGCTCAGAGTTGCTTTAAAAAAAATTGGGAGTGTGTCTCGGGGTGTCGAGGGTGATATGCTTGGATTGATTGGCGAGGTTTGGCTCGAGCTGCTTGCGAGTGCTTTGTTCTTCTCACCACCCTCAGGTCAGTTGCACAACATGCCCCTACGGTTTAAAAAGGAAAAGAAAAAAAAGGGGGAAAAGAAAAACAAACAAAAAAAAGAAATGCTGAGTAATGCCAGAGGTTTCTCAAATGGCTGATGCAAACCTGGAGAATTTGCATCATCATTCAGCTGGAGTAACTTGGTATGACAAGAGCTTAAATACAAGTCCACGCGGAAGCTGAGCTCGTTTCCAGTGATAGGGCAGTACCAGCTCACAGAGTGAAAGCGCAGGTGTTCCTGAGCTGGACTTGGATTGCAGGAAGGGCTCACATATTCTTTAGGAGCTTGTTACCTGTGCGTAGGAGCAGCTGGGAGGATAAGAGAAGACAGAGGAAGAGACAGAGTAGTTGGCTACACAGAGAGGGAAAAAAACCCCCTTGAGTTTCTGCTGAAAACTTTCGTGCCTGTGCTTGCCAGCAGTGTGCTGGTGGCACTGTAGCATGTTTAGGAAAGCTGCTGTGCCCACGGTCTCTAATGGAAGTTACTTGCAGGGACAAGCTAATGGCAAGTTGTCCTCTATGGACAGTGGACAGCCAGCCCAGGAGGGAAAAGTTGTGCTGAAGAAGAAAGTGACGCTTTTGAGGGGTATTTCCATCATAATTGGCACAATCATTGGAGCTGGCATCTTCATCTCTCCCAAAGGCATCCTGAAGAACACAGGCAGCGTGGGCATGTCCTTGACTGTCTGGACAGTGTGTGGTATCCTCTCACTTTTTGGTAAGTCCCTGAAAAGTTTCTAATTGGTCTAGAGGGGCAGCTGGTGGATTATCGTGATTATTTCTCTGATTTTACTATTGGATAGGAAGTCACAGCGCAGAGCTTGAGCACCAATGGGGCTACAGAAGGTCTGTGCTGCGGGATGGGTTTTGTGGAAGGTGCAAAGACTTGTAGCCCCTGTCCTTCCACTCCTGGCACGAGCCAGTGAAAGCTGGAAACAAAAATTATTTTTAATGGGTCCCTAAAGGAGCAGGGAAAGCAAATGTCCATTTTATTCCATAGAATGTGCTGCGTGCATATTTTTCCCTGTCTGTAACACATATTTATGGTTTGCTTATAAGGCCCCCAGCAGCTGGATGGGCATGCTGCTTGAACACCACTGAAATGTTTAGATAGCTCAGCTTGGTTCCTTAGAGGCTGGAGTAAGGTCTGAGAGGAATAATTCCCACTGTACCTAACTTGTATTGGCATGAAAGGGAAAGAAACAATAATACTAATAACCCCTCTTCCCAGCTCTTTTCTTCCTGCCTCACTCATGGTATTGCTTTGAAAGACTGGGCTACAAAAACCAGTGTGATGGGAGCAAATTTGCCCTGGGAGTTTTATTGCTGGCCTGCTTATCGTGGGAGTTTTTACTAATTCTTTGTATTCTTGAAGAGTGTTAAATTCTGAAGAAGTCCGGTTAAGTTGTTCTGTGCACAAAACCCTCATTCAGAGTGGAAAACCCCACCCTGGCCTCTGCGGGACAGAGGGTTCATTGACCTATTTAATGAGTTAATCTCAAAGAAGCTGAAGAACTAACATGAATATTGGCTTTATTTAAAAGGGAAACTACTTGTTTACTGGCAGGAGGTGAAGAGGACAAGCAGGGACTAAATGTCTAGTTAATAGGCGGAACATGCAAATGCCACCTTGTGTAAATTGGCTCTGAGTTTAAAAGGAATATGGACTCTTTGCAGGCTAAGCCCACCCAGGCTAAACAAACAGTCCGAGAAATTTAGGATCCATTTGTGTCAATTGTTAAGTGTATTGGTACAGTGTGCAGCAGAATCTCTTGTACAAATGTGGAAGTTCTGCCCGCAACCAAAATTCCCTTCTTGAGAAAAACCTCACTCAGATGCTACTTGTAACTCTGTCAAAGGACCTTGGTCTTTTGAGTTTCTCAACCCAGAATTTGCTTAAGCACTACATTTATGACTTTAAATTTACTAGTAGTAATTTTCTGGCTGTGAAGTAAAGTCTGTCTCAAAAAACAAGCAAACAGAAAACCCCAACTAACAAAAAAAAAAAAAAAAAAAAAAGAAAAAAAAAAACAAAAAAAACAAACCCCAACACCCCCCCCAAAAAACCTCCAAAAAACCCCAAACAAAAAAACCCCCAAACCCAAAAAACCACAGAACAAAACAAAAAACCCCCTCAAAAACCAAAAAAGCCCAAAACAACAGCAACAAAAAACCAAACAAACCCCCCAAAACCAAACAAAACCCCCCAAAACAAACATGCCCCCTACAAAAGAAATCAACCCCCCCCAAAATATCAAACGAACAAACAACCAGAACAAAAACAAAACATAACAAAACCCCAAAACCAACCAAAAAGACCACCCTCTTTTATCAGACAGATTTTTAAGGTTATTTTCTAGACTTCTATATATGAAGAACTGTGTAATTTGGCACAGCAAAACATAGTATTTTTTTTCTCAGAATGGACCTGTTACTGTTTGTTTTTTGGTTGTTGTTGCCCTTTTTTTATATATATTTTTAATTCCCTGCATGACTCAGTTATGGTAAATTACATGTAAAGGTCACTTAAGGTCTTGCTGAGGCTGTGTGTATAACATGCATTGAAACACAATTTCATCCTGAACCTCAACAGGAGAGGCTAGCAAAATAAAACCCAGAAACAGCTTTTTTTAATGTGGCTGTAAGGATTCCTTTAAACACATCTTCAGGTAAGCTGAAGAATAGCGGATAAAAGTTGCCACATTTTTGCAAATCCCCAAACAAAGCAAAGGAACAAGGCTGGCATTTGTCATCATCACAGCTTTAATGTGCTTGTGCACGTGATGTAGTTTTGCCAACTGTAGTTTTTGTCTAAAATTGTTGTGGCATAAAAGCATGCAAGGGACAGAACTGAACTGAGTTAATGTATGTTGCTGATCTTAACTCCGTGTGATGCAGCACTTACAAAATTCATTACTGTTTACTGCTCGCTTCTCAGAGTCTTCCAAGTGAGCTGCCTGTGTTTATTGGCTGTGCAACACTATTGATGTGGTCCACCTGTGGGCTTGTGCATCCCCAGCTTTGTAACTGACTGATGGTTCCTGACCTTTCACTGCATTCTTAGTCCACAAAGACACTCTACCAGTGTTGAAAAGCCAGGACTAAACCATCCCCTGGGTTTTGTATGTAAGATGTTGGGGGTACTGTTGAGGATAATTCTTATTCTGCAGATCCTGCTTCCAAATTTTGGCCGTTTGGTTGCTTTTGCCCATGACTGAGGAGAGGTAATACAGTTTTCAGACCTTCAGAGTTTGAGCCAGGCATCTCTAAGGCTGAAAGAAGTTGATCAGCCCTTGATAATGTGCAAATGTGTCAGAAATCTTTCATTTAGAGGTGCAGTCTGGCTGCCTGGGAAGTAGAGTGGCTTGTGTGACACCCCATTTTGTTGTCCCTCTTCACAAGATGCAGAAGAGTAACAGCACTTACTGCGAATGGCTTGTCCAGTGGCTTTAAATATAGCAGGATAAATGCACAGTTTGCTTAACTGCATGTCTAGCTGAATGAAAACTTACAAAAAGTAATTGGAAAAAAAATTAAAATGTATAAAAAGTAGCCGTTATACCATGGCAGCTCTGTTGTTTAGGCTATAAATGTTTTGAAAGGTATTTCTGGATATCTCTCATGTCGCCACTGCTTAATTCTCACAGGTGCCCTGTGCTATGCTGAACTGGGAACATGCATTAAGAAATCTGGTGGTCACTACACCTATATTCTGGAGGCCTTTGGCCCATTACCTGCTTTTGTGAGGGTCTGGGTCGAACTACTCATCATTCGGTAAGTGTGTTGTGACTCCTCTGTTTCTTTTCAGATGGCAATGCGTGTGCCAGGCATAAATAAAAATCTCTGATATATGTTGGACAAAACAAATCAAATATATTTTGGTCAATTAACTGTGTTCTTTTAGTATGGTTGCTTCAGAGAGTTTAAAAATGCTGTTTTGCTCATCAGCTCTGAAACACTGAGGAAGACACATGTGCATGTATGGGGGAAATAAGAAAACTCCCTGCCACAAAAACTCAGTTGCTTGGTGTAATTTTGCTAAGCTTACTGTGTCCATTAATGTCACTAATAAATATGTTAGCCTACCTAGATATGGTACAGTGATACATTTTCTCAGTCTTGGCGCTAACTTCTGAAGCAGTTGCTGTTGTCTGAGGATACAGGAATAACTCTTAGTGAAGCTATTGCCCATTAGTTTTCAGAGTTAGGGGGACCATGTATGCTTTATATGTCAGCTTGGGCCCTCATTTTTTGCTTTTGTGGGGTGTTGAAGAACTTGACTCTTACTATGAAAAGCACTGACTAAATAAAGAAATATTAAGTCTTCACATACCTAAAATATCCAATGTATTGCCTTGGTGTGTGAGCCTGTGGCTCATGCAGCCTTTGACATTATATAGAATAACTACCATATGAAGATGTTGAATCATATTAAATAAATTTTAAATATAAATACAAAATAATGTAAATGTATCATTGTATCAAACTCACATGTGCCCTTTGAACTTCTCTTTTAATTTTTACCAGTATTGCTGAGGTTGGAAATCTCGATACATGTAGAACAGGCAGCTCACTTATACAAAATGACTTTGGGAATGCTCCATCCCTGCCTCAGGCTGGTTAGCACTTCTTTCCCCTCTCTTCCGCAATCAGCAGATTAGTCACAAAAGCACAAGCCTCATTTCAAATCACAACTATGTTTACATAACATTGACAAGTTCTAGCACAGACTTTTGAGTTTAAAAGCGCTGATGGTGCTGAGTCATTATGAATCTATAAATCCTTATGTTGTTTCCGGAGGAAATGATTTTGTATGTCAGATGGTCCCACAGAACCTTCCCACCCAAACGTAACCTTTGAATTAACTACGTAATTTCCAACAAACGTGATGAAAGGGCAGATGTCTCAACTGGATGAACCTTTTGCCAAAAAGGCAAATCAGACAGTGGAATGACACCTATGGTTTCACAGTGCTGTGAACAGCTATCTCATTTTGCATCAGAGAATCAGCAAAAGGGAACAGTATTAGAAATCCCCCTCTTAATCTGCGCCTTGTTAGGCAGAGACACCTTATTAAGCTAGGCACAAACACCCACAAGAAGCTAGGCATCATAAATTCCTCTCTTCACAAAAGAATTATTTTTTCACGTATGACAGTGTCCCAGGAGTGTAGTGAAAACGCTCTTAGTCATCATGATCTGCCCCACACCCAGAAAATAATCATCTTGCATGGGAGAGAACATCAGTACGTTCTTTAATCACCCAGTCCGAGAAGCAGGGAGGAAGGCATTCATGTTGTAACTTGTGATGATCAGAGCAGCATTGCTGAAACTTTGTGTAGAGTTTTATATCTGACTCCTGCATCAGGAAACTAATTGGCTGCTGCTATCAAAGTTGAGACCTCATAAGTGTTTATTTTTTGTTTTCAGCACATAAAGTTGCATAGACACCTCTCAGCTAAGCTGACTTTTCTTCTGAAAAATTGAAGGATTATCACACTCATTGGCTGGTGGAGCAGTCACAACCAAAATAGACATTTCCTGCTCTCATATATCTCTGTAAAGCCACTATTTGACAGTAGAGGACATAAACTCTGCCCACATACTGATTAGTTCTGCCTTACACTGCACTGCTTCTCACCCGGTGCGTGTGTGAACCTTCTTCTCTCCAAAAGCCAGGTTGCTTGTGTATTTTAAATCTATTTACATACCTTTACAAAACCCTGACAACGACTTTTCAAACGAGTGCAGACAGCAGTGCGAATGCATTGTCTGTAGGGCTCCACTGTGGCGATTGCTAAATGCAGGCTGGGGGAGAGTGTGCTGCCAGGTGCCTGACTCACCTGGGGGATGTGCTGGGACACTGTCCTGCTCCTCACCTGGTGTCCTCTGGAAGCTGGTCCTGCCCTTGCTGCCTGCTCCTGAGCATAGCTACTCAGGGCTGCCAGCCTGCCTGTAGTAGTGGAGTCAAAAGGAAAAGCATGGAATCATTAAGGCTGGAAAAGACCTCTGAGATCAGTGAGTCCAACCATTATCTCCACCACTAAAGTGTGTCCCTAAACACCCCATCCGTGTGTTTTTTAACACTGCTCCATTGTTTGAGCTTCCACCTCCACTGATTGACTGCACTGCCAGCAACATCTCCCCGAGACATGGGAATGTCAGAGACAGAGCTGTTTATTAGAGATATAATTTAGGAGCTGTGTTTTTAGAAACATAGTGTTGTGGATAGCAGTGACTGCTCCTTTAAAAAGGCTTTTCCTTTTTCCTTGAAATGGGAGGGCAAAACCAGGTTCTGGGGGAGGGAGCTGGGACTGAGGAAAAAAGTCTGGGACAGCTCCAAAGATATGATCTTTCTTCTGGTCTTGGGCAGGCTTTGGCAGGCTGCAGTACTTAAACACCATGAGCCTGGTGATCTTCAGATTAGAAATTAGAAATATTGAATTAGAAATATTGCGCTGAGGTAAAGTCAGTAATAACTATGAAAATCCAGACAAAATTTAAAAAGCCGTTTGCTGGCTAATGAGAGGAACACCCCCATGCATGGGAGACGCATGTGCAGCAGTCCTTGCTTGTCCATGCAGAAACGTTCTGAGGAAGATATTTCTGTTCTGTATTGCTCTGCAGCTTGGTCCGACACAGTGTGTGAATTCTGGGTTGAGTCATAATGTGAAGAAAGTGGGTTTGGTTTCCAGGGTGCAACACCCTTGTGGAAAATTCTTTTATTGTTTGATGGAGATCAGCAACTTCTCTGCAGAATTTTTACCCCATTCCACAGAATTTTTATCAAAATTCTGTGAAGTGACATCTTATTAAATGCTATAGATCTTTTCACAAGAAATTTGCATGGACTCTTGTTCAACTCAGAAATCCTTTGAGAATCACGTGCCCTTTTGTCCTACAGCGTGTGTGTGATAAAGCACAGATGCCATGAGCAATCCTAAGAAAGGTGAAAATGTCCTCCCAAGTGGAACATGAACAGTAATATGCAGGCACAAGCTAATTTGCTACTAATGTGTGCCAGTGCTAAGGCTTCTGTCAAACGATTAGCTTCTCTCAAAGAGAAAGGCTGTATGAATATTATGAGGATTTCAAATTTGTAAATGCACAACTTTGTGGGATGTTGGAGAACTTAACTCCTATTATGAAAAACACTAACTGACCAAATAAACATTATGTCTTTCTTCATATTCCTTATTTTATGGTAGGTCCTTTCTGTACTTCAGGGATTTTTGCTCTCATTTGCAGTGCTAGGAAATTGTTAGTCAATAGAAGGAACAAATTTTATTTGTATTTTAGAAAATCCCATTATGGACTGTCTCTGAATTTAATAAAAGACCTGGGTAGGTTTTGGATATTTATTTTGGTAAACCAGAATTCTCAGCTTGAATGAAATTAATTTTCTTGTGTCTCTGAGGGGTGAGATATATCTGGCCACTAAAATTCACTGACTTTTGTTAAAAGTTTTGCTTTTGTAATCCAATTCTGTCTACCTTAGCTTCAAGTGAGTGAATGAAGGTTTCTATTGATACTTCTCCTTTTTAATTACTGCTGCTTTGCAACATGGAAGTTGTAAGAGCCACCCTGGTAAGGAATGTTGCTGTCAATGTCAGAAACACTGAGTGGTGCTACATTCAGGAACCAATGGTACATGTCAGCAAAGCTACAAGAAAGTACAAAAAATAAGGTTCACGGTTCTGTGATAGTGAAGTTACAGCATGTTCCCAAAAGAATAATATCTGTGTACTATTGCAGATTAATTTTGTGACTTTGTTTTTTTTTCACTCTAGCCCTGCTGCCACAGCAGTGATATCATTGGCATTTGGACGCTACATTTTGGAGCCTTTCTTTATGCAGTGTGAAATCCCAGAACTTGCGATTAAACTTATTACAGCTGTTGGCATCAGTAAGTACCCAATTTTAGATTTCAGGGAAGGGAAAAGATTATATAAATTAAAAAAAGAAATTCACACCATGGGCAGATAGTTGTTTGATGTGAATCATTAATGACTGTGCATCCAATGCCAGGGGCACCTGTGTGACGTTTTGCCTGGGTGAGCGTGTGAACAAATGCAGGAGTAAAAACAACAGCAGACTTTATCAATGGCAGGGAAAATCAATTGCCAAGGCTGATTCTGTTGCCACTTGAATTAATGGCCAAGCTCTCATTATTTTTGTAGAAGCAATTTCAGTCCCTAAGAGATGGTGAGGCAGCGCCAGAGATATGGAAGAATCATTACCTGCTTTTAAGTGCTTTGCTCTGCCTTGGCTTTAGGAGGCAGCTGAATGCCAAGTATGATGCTATTGAAGAAATGTAGTTCTCTTGATTGCAGATAGGCAGCATGAGATCATCTTCCCCAGTCCCACTCTTTCCATCCTGGAAATAATCCTTATTGAAGCAGGAACCCAATTTTGGGAGCAGGACAGACAGCCTGGTTGGGTGCATGGCTGTTGCTGGCAATTTGTCCTACGCTTGCTAACTTTGCAGTTATTGTAAAAGGGATCATTTGGGGTTACAGAAAGCCAATATCTGCAGTGGAAAGAGGGACACTGCCCTGAGAACAGAGGCTTTACACTGTACCAAGGCTGGTGTGGACGGTGCATGAAGAGGGAAGGCAGAAAAGGTGATGGGAATGGGACTTTTAGCACTAGAGGATTGTTTCCAGGTCTGTCCGGTCACTGGTGAGGATACTCCTTGTGGGCATACATTTGGAATTCAGCTGTGTTGGGAGGGAGTACAGAGTAGACCTGAATAATTAGTAACAGATTGTTTCTTTCAGTTTGCTCAGTGCACGTATCAGAAACAAAAAGACTGGAAAAAGGAATTAAGACATGCGAAATGATCAAAGGCCCAGAGGAGACCCCTTCAGTTTTGCACAATAGGTTCAGATGACTTTATCTTTCTTCAGGATAAGGAGTTCAATTGACATTGAAATTTCCAGTCTCCAGGTTACTGCGGCTTTTTGTGGGAGCTGTCTTTATAGAATTCATTTCTGCTAGGAGTGTTAAAAAATCAATATGTGACCACATTTCTTTCTAACTTAATTATGCACAAACTATAGGTTTCATAGGAATAATTGAATTAAGGGCTTGAATTTTGAGGTCAATGACTTTTCACAGCTGTATCTGTCTAAAACATTTCAGTGCAAGATAAGAGTGAAACAGATGTTCAGTAACGTTAAGGTCACTGAGGCAGAAGGACTGTTAAGTGAGGACTCCATCAAAGCATTTTGTTAATTGCATGTGATTCAAGCACAATAGGTGAACAATTTGAAATATGTTTTTATTACTTTTAATTTAAGTGAAAATCTGTGTGATAAGCCCAGGCGTGGCAAAACAATTGAACAAATAATTAACATTGCAGGAGAGGTGGAGTTAGGCTGAAATAATCACTGCCTAAATGGAGAGGGGAGGTCACAGCAGATGCTCCTGTACAGACTGGGTCTGTACAGCACAGGTAGGACGAACTGGCATTTCATTGAAAGAAGGGATTCTTGTAGAAAAACTGTAGTGGTGAATGAGATGACACTGAGAAAAACAGTGATATATCAGACTGAGACTTTATCTTTATTCCCTGCAGTATGCTCTGCAGTGGAGTTTCATTTGTAGTAGTTCTTAGAACTTCTGCTGCACTTAAGCTCAGGGATCATGGCAGAGTGTCTTGCAGTTATCCTTGTATGGTAAGAATCAGCTGCTGTGGTGGTAATTGTTATGCATGTTTGGTATTGGGCATGTGGGCAGAGTGATAGGTAAAAATAAGGTGGTGAGCAGATGGATGCAACCGGGATTATGCTAGGGAGTGGCACATGCTATTGCTCCTCCACTAGCTGCCAAAAAATGTTTCTCGTAGAGGGGCTGCAGCCATTCTGCTCCCCACCATTTCCCCTCTGTTCCTGTGCAGTAAAAAAGGAATGGTGGTGCAGAGGAGTGTAGATCAGGTGAGAGTTTAAATGGAACTATTGGACATGGTGACCTTTAAACAATTCCTTGTTCTCGCTTAATTATTTGTAGGAAAAAGACATCTGCTGGGCACAAAATTCCCCTCAAAACCACCCTTTCAGAGCAATCTTGAACAATCTGTAAAAGCAAATTTTCTTTTCCACAATATGCTTCTTTCATTTTTAGTTGCCGTTATTATGGTTTTTCTTTTTTTAGCATAGCCAACCAACCAAATTGTCCAAACATTTCCATTTCTCAGTAGAGAGAAAGATGCTTGTGTGGACACTCTTTTCAGATGCCACAGCTTTCTGAACCTCTGGAGCAAAACCTCCTTGTTCTTTTCAAACTTAAAATCACTTAAATTCACTTGGTGTTTCTTAAGCAAATCTTCACGAGGAGAAAAACCTAGGTCAAATACTGGACATACACATCTCAATTTGTCAATCTGCCATAAACTTTTTCTCAACTCGGTCAATTTAACTGTACCTGGAAGCAGAGCAGATATCTTAGATTTTTATTACACTATAAATTTCACAGACTCACAGAATCATAGAGTGGTTTAGGTTGGAAAGGATCAGATCATCCTGTTGCGGACAGGGACATTTTCCACTAGATCAGATTGCTCAAAGCCCCATCCAACCTGGCCTTGAACCCTTCCAGCAAAAGGATATCTAATTACTACAATTTTAATGAATATAAGCGGCCAGGTAGAGGAGAGAGAAGCTGGATGTGCTCCAGCACAGGGAAGGACAGCTGAAGAAAATGCAAGCAGGAGACCAACCCTTCTAACTGCCCAATTTGTTCCAGCAGGACAAAATAGCCCCAGGATACAAAGCAAAGGGATGTTGTCCACCTGTGTTCTGATGCCAAAGGTAGTCTTTTTAGGGGGGAGAGTTTAAAACTAATTTTTCTCTTTAAGTGAAAGTTGGTAGACTCCTCCATATTTATTGTTTCTTGTCATGAAGAAACATCACCGTGCCTATCATTGCAAAAAATGCCCCATATTCATATATTGATTTATTTGTATCTATTAATTCTTTTCTTAATGCTAAACTTAAATGTAATGGTGAAAGGAAGGGATAAATTGCACTGTGCAAAGGTATCGAACTCTTCTATCAATATGTAACCTGAATAGGAAATGAGCCTATTCCAAACTTTTCACATGGCGTCTGTATCAGAAAGCAGATAAACAGGTTTCAGCCATTAAAAACTGTGAGACCGAAAACCAATTGCCAACTCACGAGTTTTTACACTAATTCATGTGTATTTTGGGCATTTTACACTGCAGTAATATATAATTTTCCCCTATTATTGTTTTGGGACATCCGCCAAAGAACTCAAATACCCCAAACTTTGGCTCTTAGAGGTAAAGTTATGCTTGAAAACTGAGGTCAGCTCAGTACAGATCTATCAGTGCTTGCTGGCAAATTCTCCAGCCCCAAGCTTTATTGGTGTCTATGTGAGTCTATAATTAGATGCCTCCTTTTTCCTCATCATGGCAGATGTTGCAGATGCCACTCTCTACTGCTGACAATCTTCAGACAAGCAGTTTACATTAAAACATCTCTTGGCTTGCAGGGATAGCAAATATGCCCTGATAGGTGCTTTTGTGCTTGCTGTGCCCTTTAATTGGCTCATTAGGGTCTGCAAATTGAGGGTATATTTTTTTGCGTTTCCTGAAAGTCTTGACCCTAAAATTCTGACAATTTATGGGAGGGCAGTTTTCTTGTCTCCTGCTGAGGCAATGGTTCTGAAAAGTAGGCCAGGATGTAATGCTCACTGCTGCTTTTCCCATTAGATTTTGTTATACATCTATAGATGTGTCTGTGGGAAGGAAAGAGATTGTGAAAAACATGCTTGGTGTTTCCGTTGTGTTTGATTGTTCGTGAACCCCATTTTGTTCTCCCTCCACACTGCTCCTGGTTAGGATTCATCTTGTTTTGAGCGAGGTGTTTAGTTTAAGGTTATTTTCTATGAGGAAAGAGGAGCTTCCTGAAGACAAATCATCTCATCTGAGATAGGCATCTCACAGAGGTATTGTTATTCATCCTCAGGAGCCAGCTGTTGCTTCACTGAGAATGCAGCTATACTTAATGCCTGACTTTTAGTCAGGAAAGTTGGACCTGAGTCCTCCTTTTACTGCCATTTTTCTGAGGAACTGCTGCTTGCCTCTGATCTTTGCTGTGATCCCTTATGAAAGAATCTGCAATCAGTTTCTCTAAATATCTCCAACAGGTCCTGTTTTGAAGAAAGGTGTTGAGTAATGGCCATAGTCCCAGAATACAATGTCCTTCCTGAACCCTGGCACGGTGGTCTTTTTTGCTTTTTAGCAGCTTTCTTCATGACTCCACTTCCTCAGTGCCTTTCGCTACCTAGTTGCTAACACAACCAGTAATATGGTGTTGGTGCATGGTAGTAATGCAAACCCTACATTTCTAGACAAGTGTTATACATGTAGAACTATTAAGATTAAATATTTTATTATAAAATACTACTATTTTATTAGTAGTAGTATATAAGCAATAATGCATTATGTAATAAAATTATATTATGTAATATCATACTATATAGAAGACTGTAAACTCTAACAGCCTAATAAGTACAAAAAAAAAATAAAAAAAAAATATAAAACTGGTCTCAAATCTTCTAAGCACTTCTAAGCCCTTAAGTTTCAGCCCTGCAACCTGAATTACTACTAGTGCAGTCCTCCCAACTCTGCCCTTACTCTTAGGGAGGACCATCAAAGGACATTTGTATCCAGGGACTTTTTACAAGTGCTACCAGTGATAGGTGTCCTGGTTTCAGCCAGGTTCGAGTTAATTTCTTCTCAGTAGCTGTTACATGGCTGTGTTCTGGGTTTGGAATGAGAATAGTGTTGGTAGCACACTGATGTTTTGTTTTTTGCTAAGTCCTGTTTATCCAAAGTCAAGGACATATTTTCCCTGTCTCATCCTCTGCCAGTGAGGAGGCTCACAAAAGAAACGGGGAGGGAGCATAGCTAGGACAGGTGACCTGAACTAACCAAAGGGATATTCCACACCACAGAACATCACGCCCAGTATATAAACTGGGAGGATTTACATGGAAGGGCATTTGATCTGGCTTTGGGATGGAAGAGTCTGGCTCCCCTCAGTGGGTCGTGAGCAATTGTATGGTGCATCACTTGCTTTTTTTCCTTTTTGTTATCATTATTATAATCATTTACCATCGTTACTCTCTTTTACTTTATTTTCAATTATTAAACTGTTCTTGTCTCAACCCAGAAGTTTCACTTTGATTCTCCTCCCCATTCCAGCGGTGGGTGGGAGGAGAGAGGGAGAGTTGAGCGAGCAGCTGCCGGGTTTCCATTTGGGCTTAAACCAGGACAACAGGACAAGGAGAAATGGCTTCAAACTGGGAAACGGCTGGTTTAGATTAGATATATGGAAGAAATTTCTATGATGTGGGTGGTAAAACACAGGCACAGGTTGTCCTGAGAAGTTGTGGCTGACCCATGCCTAGAAGTGGGGCTTGACCCATGCCTAGAAGTGGTCAAGGCAATGCCATCCAGCGCCATTCTCGTGTATCAGGAAGGTGAAACCAATGCATCAGAAAACCTGGAGGAGCTCTTTCTTCTCATGTTACCTACTCTGACCTGTGTAAGGTGACAGACTGATTGCTGCAGTCAGCCCGAACTCTGAGTAAGCTGGATATCAAATTGGAGATACTCTTACACAGAAAGCTCCTCCTTGACATTTCCTTGTGCTCTGGTCCATACCTGGACTTCACCTTCTGCAGAAGAAAAGTGTGATATCCTGAGTCTTCTAGGAGAATTAAAATAAGCCAGTGCTTGACTGTGGTGCTGGATTTTTTATAACCTAAACACTTTTGGTCGAATGAATATTTTAAATATATTTTGCTTAAATGACAGTTGTTAGTCTTGCTGGTAATCAAGCCCCAGGAAAAGAAGGGGAGACTCAAACAGCACTAATATTCACCAGCAACCTAAAGAGATCTTTCAAAAGTTAAATGAGCCAAGATATGTCACTGTAATATTGGAACAATAGAATAGTGAATCAGGGCCCTGGAATTTTATGTTGCCTGCCAAATATAGGTACACAAGGAAGTAAAAAAGCAAAAAAAAAGTATTTGGGTCTCAAGCGAAACTTAGCAAAAGTCCAAGTGATCTCTTTGTGACTTAGGAAAGAACACCTCAGCTCTGAAATATGGTGAGATACAGAACTGAGTAAAAATTTTAATCTTTAAGATTTTTTTTTTTTGTGAAAAAATTGTGTTAGGTGATGTTGTGAGTATATATTGACTTGTAAATTGCTCATTTGCGAGTGGAACTGATTCTTTCCCAAACAAAAATTATAAAAAAATACTTTTTTCTTTTAATCTGGAATTTTTATTTTAGTAAAAAGGTATTAAAAATACATTTGGACACAGATTACTTGGAATTTTCTCCCTTTTCCATTAAACTCAAACTACTTTCAGTTGAAATGAGAAAAATTTTTTTACATTTTTTTAACCTTGCTGGTGAACAGAAACTGTATAAAAGACTTGAATAAATCAGTGGGGTTTGTTTCCAGAAAGCCTGTGCCATGCCAGATTTACAATGCTAGCTCCTACAAACTAGCAAATTGTGCTTTCATGTGTCCCGAGATGTGTGATGTGGCTGATGATTTACACAAACTGGTGCTCTTGAGAGAGCTTGAATTACGGGAGGGTTGAGATGAGGAGCTACTTAATTAGCTCCATATGATGGCAAGAAAGAGAGGAACATGCTTGACCATGTTTCCCTGAAGCAGCAGGGGAAAGAGTTTTTATCTAGTGAAATGGCTCCCATTTTCCATTCTTAAGGGAATTTTTTATTTTGCTTTAATATCTAAACTCCTTTATTAATTCAATTTAAATAAACTGGAATAACTGGCTCTCGAATGACAAGGCCCTCCCTCCTCCTGTCAGTCAGTGCCATAGGAAATACCAGAAGATGCTGTCCCTGACCCAAAAGCAGATGCAAGCTGAGCAGGCAGGATGCAAAAACCCTTCTGCTGATGAGGTGCAGACCTGGGCTATGTTTTCAAGAAGTAAAAGGTCTCTGCTACTTCACTGATTCCCAGCAAGGATGGGCACAGTGCTTGCGTTCTGGCCCTCCTGCATCTATGGTGGTACAGCAAAAAGGGGGGAGAAAGTGGAAAAGAGGACCAGAGATAAAGCAATGACAAATTTATGTGGGGCCTAAATGAGGGTGGGAAAGTTTAATATGGTTATTAATTGTTGTTGTTTTGTGAAAAATGCAAATCTCTACTCTAACCAGCACAAAGAAAACTGCAGTGACAAGGGTTGGGCAATTAATTTCTTTCATCCAAAGCAGGGTCCTGCCAGCCCATTGTCTACCAGCAGCTGACAATTCTGTGCCAATGAAGCTGTAATTTGGTGTGAAGGATGCCAGGCAGAGAAGGGACAGATGGATGGTCAGTGCAGTGGGTGAGGCAGAGGGTCTCAGCTCAAGCCTTTGGTGTGGTGCCTCGAAGGGGAAAGGGAGAAGTGGGAGGACAACAGCAGGAGAAGGTTATCTGGGTGTATTTCCTTTAATGCATCAGGATCTGTTGTTTGTGTGACCTCTCTGCTGGCAAAGAATTTTGTGACAATTATTTCTTTCTGACTTTTCTTTTTCCTCTCACAGCACTGGTGATGGTCCTGAATAGCACAAGTGTCAGCTGGAGTGCCCGCATTCAGATGTTCCTTACCTTTTGCAAGCTTGTAGCAATTCTGATAATTATAGTCCCTGGAGTTATCCAGCTAATTAAAGGTATGAAATGAAAAGTAAATGCTTTTAAGGAGCTTTTATCTTTACCCTCTTCAGTCTTTCCCCACTTGCCTCAACCACATAATGCTTAGAGCAGCAAAATCTCTTAATTAGTCTGTGCTTGCTTAACTGAGGCTCTGTACTGTCATGTAATTGATTAGAAGTGGAACTACACTGGGATGAACTGGTATTTCCTTCAGCATGCCAATGAGACTATTCCAATCAGACTTGCTTTTCAAAGGAGCAAATGGACTGCTCTTCCCTGTAATTTGTCTTTGGCCTGAACTGTATGCCATGGGCAGAGAGATCTTCCACTAGGCCATGTTTTTCAAAACCCGATCCAAAGCCTTGAACCCTCAGAACGTCCACGGCTTCTCTGGACAATCTGTTCCAGTGCCTCATCACTGTCATGGGGAAGAATTTTTGCTAATATGTAATCTAAACATGCGTCTGTCAGTTTATAGCCATTCCCCCTTGTCTTGCCACTAAATGCCCTTGTAAAGTCCTCTTTTCACTGACGGATGATCAGCCACCTGTGGAGACTTTTCCATTCCAGCCCTCTGAGTGCAAGATGGTGACGAGCCCCAACACACCCTCCTTGCAGCAGCTCCACAGAGCACAAGCAGCCATTCAGCACGGAGGGGCAGACTAGAGAGCACTCTCGAGTGAATTGGTGGCAGATTTTATCTAACAAAAACTATCACAGTTGTTGGCTGTGTCCCGGGGGATGCTCTTTTCTCATGTTCACCAACCTTCCCACTGGAGTAAACAGCACGATGTTAGTCTGTGCAGTGAGCTCAGCTTCTCAGGGACAGGAGGCTCTCTGTGGTTAATATAGACTCTGAAATAAAAGTTTTCCTGCTGATTCACTATTTTTGTTTTCTTGTTTTTCACTTTCTTTCTGGCACTTGCAATGCCGTTTCCCCTTGTACATGACACATGAAATGTGCAAAATTGCTCTCTGTTCCCATCCGCCCCACTTTTTCTAGACCTTTGGAGCAGGTCAGATCCAGGTTTGGTTGGAGGTTGTTGCCCTGAAGTAGCTCAGCTAGTGTCCCTGATTCCCCACTGGGACCTTCCTCTGGCCACAGTTTCTCCCTTAACCAAAAAAACCTCTGCTTTAATGGGAATTTTGACTGAGGGCTCAGTAAAAACAGAGTGAAGGGTAGAGGATTTGACTCATTACTAATTTAACTCTGAATGAATTCTGTTTCTTCCTGCTCTGTATCTGTGGAGGATCATGGCTTCTCAGGAAATTTGGGATGTTGTGTGGACGTCTTACAAACCATAAAGCACTTTGTCAATGAATAAGAGTGCAACAAAAGACTTGCATATTTGCATATGTAGATATATAGATAATTCTTACTTAGTGTAATATTAATACAGTATTGACTATCATAGTAGGGAGTTACTAAACTTATTTTTTCAGTGGTAGAAATGTTTAAGATTTTGTGTTTATTTATCTTATAAATGCTGCTTCTGAATGAAATGCCAGCAAAGTTCCTTCTGATTAAAATGTTGAACAAGTGAAATTTTCCACATAAAAAATTACCGAGCTCATTCTGCTCTTTCATGTTGATGTAATTCACTGCTGGAAAGGACAGAGCAGTGAGTGTCATCAAGCTCAGAATGCTTTGAAACAAACTAATAAATTCTCCTATTGCATGAATACAGATGCCACAAAGCCTTTTACAATTACTGGCAGATTATGGCTGCAAGGGTTGGGTCAGAATTTAAGGTCAAGGGCAGAACCTGATGTCAGTGAACTGTTGGATGATTAAATGTTCCATGATGTGTTATATTTATTTGTTTTAAAGTAGTTATGACCAAAGTGCTTATTTTTCAACATTCTTTTTGTTGATATTGCAGGAGAAACACAGCACTTTAAAAATGCCTTTGCAGGGAATGATGCCAGTGTTATGGGATTACCACTTGCTTTCTATTCAGGAATGTATGCCTATTCAGGCTGGTAAGTGGATGAAACTTATACATATTTGTCCTGAAAACAAACACTAATATGCTTTAATGAAGACATTTATTTATATGAGGCAACGAGCAGCACATTCTACATCTTTTGCCAAGCTACATTATACAGCTAGGGTAGCTCTCACCACTGTTTCATATGCTCAGTGGTTATTGTGCAAGTAGCTCTACACAGGAAAGATTTTTCTTTTTCAGTGTACAGTAGATAAACATGCACTGACCACCAAAAAAATCAGACCACAAGAAAGGAATATTCTTCATTTTTCATTAAATATTTTAATAAAAGGGTAAAAGGGGTAATGAAGCTTTAAATTTTCTGAAGTCAGTATTATATTAAAAAAATCTATGGCTCTGTTACAAAGTTATGTGCCCCTTAGCCTTGCTTTGTAAAAGCAGTATTTGACAAGTAAGAAGCAAAGTATGATGAGATCAGTATGGACCACAAAAAAGAGTAAAAATCTCTAGATTCTTGTGCTTCTTGCTCTGAGAGTTTTGGACCACACTTTTACAAGAAGTGCAACTGGCTTCCACAGAAGTCAAGTGTGATTGACTATGGGCAAAGGTATGAGAATCTACCTTCAGGTATCCTGCCCAGAACTTTCAAGTTCTTTCTCTCTCTCCCCACCAAAGTACACAGCAGCTGGTTTGAAAGGTGCTGTGCTTCTCGAGTCTGCCTTTACAATTTATTAACGCTCGCGAGTGCTCCACATTGTGCAGCGCCAAAGGGCTTTCGCAGAAGCAGCGTGGGGGGAAGAAAGGAGACCACAATACACAGAGAGGGCTTATTTTGAGATAGCTTTGTCTGCAGGTCTTCCCTTTGCTTTCCATAGCCTTACAGGCAGCCAAGTCCTTTACCTCGCACAAAAGGCAAGGGCTGCGAGATAAGGGATTTATTTATTTAATTTGGAGGGACAATGGGGTGAGCATTGGTGTTCTCTGCCTGTCTGTAACTCCCTGGTTGCAGGAGCATTATAAATCTGCTCACCGAAGGATGAACAGAACTTTATGTATTAAATGGCAGGGGGGGAGGAACCCAAGAGAGTCCAAAGCCTTTATCTGGGATAGATATGTAAGAAAAGAGCCTGGCATTTTGAAGCCTCAAAGAAATGGAGCTGATTATGCAGACAATCTCTGCTTTCTTTCCTCTCTCTTCTATAACTGTCTCCATCTTTAATATCCATACATGTGATGATTTCTCACTTCTTAAATATTAACCTAACTGTAAGTTTTTGTATGAAAGCAATTTTAAAAGCCCTTTAATATTATTCAGAGTTTCTTTCCTGCAAAATGCTACTTAAAAAATACTGTTATTCTGTTCCTTAACATTTTTCACATAATGGTTCAAACCCTTACAATAAAAAAAAAACTTCTTTTTTTTTTCCCGTTTACTCATTCTGGCTTTTATTTCAAGGTCCTTATTTGCCACTTATAAAAGAAATTAGCAGGAAAAACACCTAATTTGGCTAGTGGTTCTTCCCAGCTGTCTATTTGTCTTTGTCACCAGCTCAAATTGATTTCCTCAGAGCACGGAGGAGCAGACCATTAAGTGGAGTGTCAATATCCTTGCACTATCAGTTTCATGGGGCTAAATCAATACAATTAGCTGAATATGAAGGAGTGTTGCAAGTGTTGATGATGTGTCCTAGGATGCAGGCAGAATTTTATGTATAGCTCACAATACTATTAACTTTTAATGATACAGCTTTGAAGAAGAAAAGAAAGGCAGTATCTCTGCTGTGTGAGGGCTCATCCTGCCAAGAGCAAGTGTAGACTACTGGGTGTGTAAAATGCTGAGTGAAAAAGGACAAGTGGAGAAAAGAATGCAAGGAAACACATTTTTGCATCAATAAAAGGACTGATGCTGGGCAATCATAGAATGGTTTGAGTTGAAAGGGACCATAAAGACAATTTTGTTCCAACCCCCCTGCCATGGGCAGGTATACTTCCCACTAGACCAGGTTGCAACCTGTCCTTGGACACTTCCAGGGATGGGACATCCACAGCTTCCTTGGACAACCAGTTCCAGTGCCCCACCACCCTCACTGTAAAGGCTTCCCTCCATGTATCTAAACGAAATCTCCTTCTGTGCTCTGTGCACTAGAAGGTGTAAAAACAAGTACTGAGGTTTTTACCTAAGGTGAAAAAAGATTTTTGGCTCAGTCACTAAATCACAGTTTTTTAAAAACCATGAGCCAGCATGAACTCGTTCTGCTAATCCAGTTTTGCTCCAAGACTTGTGATGGTGCAAAAGTCCCAGGCTTTCTGGGCAGATCAGTAGCCATTTGTTTATTCACTGCAGCACTGCTGGCTCAGGTGCCGTTTGTCTTTCTGCACAAGAGCAGAAGGCCAGCATAGCCATGGTGTTGACTGCTCTGTTCAATTAGCCAAGATCTGACTTTGGGCCTGTCTCTGGGCCAGGCACAGACCTAGTGCTAATAAATGCAGAACAGAGGGTTCCGTGACCTTGAGGCTCACGGTTGCTTTGTATGCAGGGCTGTGCCTGCTGAGCAGTTCCTCTGAATTCCCATACAGAGCTGTCTATTGAATGCTGCTGGAATGTGATCAGAGTGCAACCTGTGCTGGAGGCTGTGCAAGAGCATGCAGGGCTAGCAGCTGGGGTTTGAGATTCTATGCAACAAACTAGCGTGAAGGGTCTTGGTTTAGGAGGGGTTTCTCTAAGGCCTCATTTATTTGTATGGTTAAGAAGCCCTTGCTGAGTAGTCTGGTGAGACTTTTTGCCGATATAACCTGAATCTGTAAAAGGCAACAACCACAAATGGAATATGAAACTTGAAGGATGGATGTGTGCGTGTGTGTATGGAATTAGGGTAAACTATAACCTGCCTAATATGTCAGGGAGAAAAATAATTAATTACACACTGACTTTACATAGTTATTGTCTTTTTCTTTTCCTGCTTTTTTCCTTGTCTTTTATGAGAATTCCCTTCCTGAGTGTGGGGATGAGGGAAAGTTAAATCTCACTGTCTCCTTAATCCAAACATGGGTCTGCAAAGTCTATTGTAATTAAAGCAGTGCTTAACTAAAAACATCTTCTTGCTTCTCAGTGAAAGAAATACAGAATAAAAATATAAGAATATAAGAATAAACCTTATAATACATTTTATAACTATTTTCTAGGTTTTACCTCAATTTTGTTACTGAAGAAGTGGAAAACCCTGAAAAGTATGTACTTAATGTTTTGTTTGACTTTTGAAAAATGGTTGTGAAATTTAAAATGCTATAAAAGTAGTGATCTTCAGAAGTTCTGTATGCTGGTCAAACTGCTTGCCTTCCAGCAGGTCTGGTATCTATTTGAATTGCAACTGCTTGAAGATTTGCTATTTTTGGTCTGTTGTGACCTTGTTATGTATTCTGCTTTTATGTGCACAGAAAGCAGAAAACTAAATAGATCTCCAGGGCTCCGGTTCTCCCCCTCAGGATATGAGTGGCCAGCTATCAGTGGCTCCTTTCAGTGGAAGTTACTGGTATCCTGTCAGGGAAATCTTCCCAAGAAACTTATCTGCTGCAATATTTGTCATTTTTGCTGTGTTTATGTATTAATCAAATACTTAGTTTTACTTGTTTTAGATGTCTCAGAGATTCAGGATCTTGAACACGTCACATAGCGTCCGATCAAATTAAAAGGAACAGGGGATGTGGGCTGGAGCCTGTTTCAAACCAGAGATGAGTACTCCCACAACACCTGCCTGTAAAACATGGAAAGAAAAGTTGTCCTGTTAGGCACAGTTTGATTTGTCCCATCTATTTTGGTAGATATGTTTTGGTATGTGGGGCCAGTAATAAAAAATTACTAACATTTTCTAAAAATTAGAGAAAATATGCCTTTTCAGATCAATTTGTTTTCTTTGAGGGAAAGAAACCATTTGCTTGATTAAAAATTAATGGCTAAATATAATTTTCTTAGCTGGCTGTGTACCAAATAACTTACTGTTTTAAAAGGACCCCCAGCACTGTACAGTCAGATAAATGAATCTGAGATATGTAGAGAAAGAAAACCCTAAGCCGTTGATTGGGAGCATGCAGAAGGTTTTTTGTTGATTTCTTCAAAGTCTGAACCAAACCTGGTGCTGTTTCAGAGGCCTGAAAGTTATTATTAGGAAATGGTTGGTAAAACATGAGATTGGCAGAAAGATGGGCAAATTTCCATTGTTTCAGTGACTTTGAGGTGTGTTGTGTGTTAGAAGGCTCTTTGATGTGACCAGGAAATATAGACTGAGGATTGTGTGACTGAAAGCTGAAACCAGACAAATGCAGGTAGAAAATACAGCATTAATATTCATGAGGAATCCTGATCACATATACCTATGTACGCATGGGTTTTTCACTGGTAGTCTTCAGTTCTGATCAAACACTGTTTTAGGAGCTGTGCTTTAGTAAGACATGACTCTGGATTTATTTAAAATGTTTAGATGTGGCACTTGGGGACATGGACTTGGCAGTGCTAGGTTAATGGTTGGACTCAATGGTCTTAAAGGTCTTTTCAAACCTGAAGGCTTCTGTCCTTCTAAGTCATTTGTGTCAGTGGAGAGCAGCTGGCTGAAGGTTTCCAGGCCTGGGACACACATGAACTCAAGCTGGATGATCTAGAGTTCTACTACCAAGGGTCTGTGCTCTTTATAAAATCATGAGAGGCAGACATTAAAACCAAAATACGACCTACATATTTTTTTATTTTTGAAAAATTGTTATATGATAGACTGACTTTAAATGTGAGACTAAATGAAGGACTGAAGGGATTCTGATTCAGGACATCTACTGCTTCAGGAAATTCTGGGGAGATAGCTTAGGAGCCAGAGTCTTGGTGGTGTGATCAAATTCATTTACTAGAAGCAATATAATTTGTAAATTATCATGTGGTTACCGTCAATACTGTGTGATGTTTTTAAACATGCAGATGTCTCCACCCACTGGGACTTTTCATACACTTCTGTGTTTCTACAGTTAACTGGAATTCTTGGTAATTTTCATTATAGCTATTTTGATATATGTTGAGTGGCTTTTTTTGTGATTTGAGTCAGAGGAGTGCCTATTTTTGAACATTTTGCTCTCTGCTGCGTAGGACAGAAAAGCATAGTTCCTCTTTTTTATTAAAACTAAGCACCCCTTGAAGCATGATGTATGTCAGCTAAGAGAAGTGGCACTGGTTCAATTCTGATTTTTTTTTCCATTGCAGACGGGATGTGAGGGAAGAAGACTGTCTTTTCTTTTCCCATCTTGCGAAAGCTTCTCTGTTCTCCAGGTTGTCCTCGGAGAACTGCTGAAGTTATTGGTGCTGCTAGTGAGGATGTAGTACTGGAGGGCAAACCACATAATCTGGCTAGTGTAGTGTATTCCGGGGTGGCTCTGGGAAAAAACCCATCTCAATATTATGGTGCAATGTTATCACAAGGCTCTTAAATCTTGCCTTCATCACTCTTCCTCTTGAGTGGATGCACTTTGAGAGGATGAGAAGATGCCTGGTGTTTACAATCTCCATGCAAAGGTATAATATAGAATAGAAGAGAGTGGAATTAAAAACTGCTAAATAAGTGGCAGGTGATGGTGGGGCAACTGGATTGCTGTCTGTGCTGACAGAGATGTCTGCACCACCTGTAAATGGGGATTCTGGACTCTCTTGAGCTGAAACAAGCAGTGAAATGAAACATTTGGAACATATTTTTTTATCTGGTTGCCACCTATGAATGGTTCTGATGGAAAGATGTCCTTCTGAAGCAAGGCCTGCTCAACCATTGTTCCCAAAGCTACAGGGCAATGGAATAGTGTGGATTAATCTCAGTGGCAACTGTCTCAACTCCCACCAAATCCAGCACAAATGTTAGATGAGCCACTAATTGTCCTGCTGTTGTAGACATTTATTTGGACTCAACTGCTTATTTTTATTTTTTTTTTAACTTACTGTCTTTCATTCTTGCTATGTGCCTTGTGCTAAAGTAACCTGGTCTAGTGGAAGGAGTCCCTTCCCATGAGGAGGTGGCTTGGAGCTACAACTATAAGGTCTGTCCCAACCCAAATCATTCTGTGATTCCACTGTATTTTACTTCTACGTAGATATGGTGCAGCTGATTTTAAAAAGGAAGAGGAGAGTACAGGCTTGAACCACTCAGAGCCTGCAACAGCTCCAGGTGTGAAATTTGTAATGTTTGTCAGCGGTTAGGGATGCAAATTACTTACAGTAAAAGTTGTGAGTGCAGTGAGGTCTTCTGCCCTGCACTTGCCAAAGTAAATATTTGCCTGAGAATCAGCCACAGTTGCGCATTTCCAGGTATGTGACAGCTTTGGAAGTAACTGAGGCGAATGATCGGCTCCATGCCCATGTGAAACAGCCTGCTGCAAAGCCACGGTGAATGTACCAAAGGGATGTGCCAGGTTTGCAGCAGAGGGAATGGAGGAGTGCTCTAGCAGAGAGTGGGGATGGGGCTTTGAGTAACCTGGTTTAGTGGGAGGTGTCCCTACCCATGCCAACAGGATTGGAGCAAGATGATCTTTAAAGTCCCTTCCAACCCAAACCATTCTCTGGAGCTGGGCCCTAGAATATATCTTGAAATGCTGTAGAAGGTGGAAACATCTGCTATTAGACATTATGTTTTCCAGATAGGGATTGCATTTCTTTCTGTGGTGTGTGGCACCAAGGAAACCTTCTGGAGCATGGCATGTGGCATTGGGAATGCCGGAGAGGGGCAGGGAAAGGGGGATCCTTGTGCCCCTTGCCCAGCCCCTTTTGTGCTCCAAGCAGCTGTTTGTAGAGGCAGGAAGGGCTTTGGAAGCTGTGGGAATCTGTGGAGGTGCAACAGCCTGCCCAGGAGCAATAAATTGGAGACTTAGGTCTGTAAGTCCAATAAATACTCTGGACCTGAGGCAATGGGATGCCAAGGCAATATGAAACCCTAGACAGAGAGAGCTGAAATAGAGACAGTGGGAATGAGCCAAGCAGGGAGAAGGCAGCCTTTACATTATAGAAGGGAGAAAAGGCTTTAAAAAATCTCAAAGTGAATGTCACTACTTTTTGAACAGAGTTTTGGAAGTAGTGTTGAATTCTCACTTTGGAAATGCCACTGTTCCTTCTTTTGTGTAAGGACATTATTATAGCACTAATTATCATAACATGTAAAAGTAGCTGTTTCTGTCTCTCACTAAACCTCCTTTTGATGTCACATTTTTAAGCCTGAACTCATTTCTTTATTCCTCTTTGTTCAAGTGCTTCCTTCATGCTACTATTAGTAGGACCTGAAGAAACATGAAGTTAATGTTTATTTTAGAAGGAGCTGTGGTTGCAGTGTTCACTGCTTTAATGTACAATTTGTTAAAAGAGCCTGAAATAGTTTTATTATCAAGAATATGTGGAACAACATTGAAGTGCAACGAGAGATTCCTTTTCATTTTTTTGAAAATTATGCTTTGCATATATGTGCTGACTCAATAGCAATTGTTGTTTGAAATAAAATATCTGAATAATCCTTGAAGCAGAACTTCACCAAAACAAACTTGTGCAGCTACGTCATGTGCAGCTTTGATCTTTTTTATTTTCTTGCACTATAAGGATCAGCCTCAAATTGGGGTCTTACTGTATTGCATTGTCTAAATAAAGGGTGACTGAAGAAACAGCCAGGTCTCTGAGAGAGAATTTGTCACCTGAAAATGGAGCATGTTGTCTGGAGCAACAAATTTAGAGGACTAGAAATCATGCATGTTGAACTTTCAGACTCAGTTCTTGTACATAGTCGTTGATCTCATCTGTATTCTTGAGCACCCACTATGAGCTCTCAAGAAACAGGCCAAGTTTTTTCAGTCAAGACCCTAAAAGCAGCTCATGCCCAAAGGGCACTTCCCTCTTCCCTTCCCAGGCTGAGCACAGTCCAGGATCAGGGCTGTAGTTCATAAAGAATTTTGGTGGCCTCCAGATGAGAAAATAACAGAGGAGTTTTTTCACATCACAGCAACATCCTCAGAGCCTTGTCAAAGTCAGGGCCAGATTGTGTTAGATGCTGGCCAAAGAGAATCCCACTTTAACAAAACTGTGCTTCATCTTCACTATGAGTAGATGATTGACTGGAATGCTTCAAGTTATGATGATTAGGCTCATGCTGGAAGAGAGAGAAAATATTATTTCATTTTAAGGGGAGGGAAACTTAAATTCAAATTCCTTACTGACTTCAAGGCAGTCTGTGATCAAGTGGGCAGCTAGAGAGGTGTTAATTTACAGCCCTTGTTTTACTCAATCATTTTATTTCTTTGGCAGTGGGATTTTTTGTGGTTTTTTTTTTTTTTTTGGTGTTGTTGAACTTAGGAAATAGTTTTCATTTAGTGGACAAAAATTATAGGGTTTCAAAGGATGTGGATTCTGAATGCATTTTAAAGCATCGATTACTTTGCAGTTGCAATAAAGTACAGCTGCTATTTGGCATAATCCTTTCTTTTTCTCTCTCTTTTTTTTTTTTCTTTCCATTTCATTCCCCCCCTCCCTTATTGAACCATTTCATTTGCAAATATTCCATTTCTGTTTGCAAAATAACTTTGGTCCAACCCAGGCAATCTATCATTGTTTAAAAAGTTACACAGTGCGAAGAACATATTATTGAGATATATAGTGTTTATAAGTCTGGTCTCAGATTGATAAATCATGTCTTGTATTGTTGAAAAACCAAGAAATGAATTGCTTTGCTATGACCTTGGGATCTGAGATTAGTCAGTTTGTCTATTAGATTTTTCCAGTGTTCTTCTCACCATATTTATTCCTTTTCCGAGGAACTGAGAAACAGTAGATGCACAGCAAGTCATCACAGCTTGATGTCATCAGACATTTTGTAAAATCAGGATATCAAAATATTTGATATTATCTATTTTTATACTGTTTTTAAATAATGTGAATGTCATGTCTAGCTAAGCTTATGTTTGCCACCCATTTGTTCTAATCATAGAGTCAACTTTGCATCTATGAGGACTGAGAGGAATAAAGTATTAGGGGTGTTTTTTTCGGTCTAACTGAGCATTATAGAGATGCAGATGGATGGGAGGAGAATGGAGGCTAAGATGCTACAACTCTTCCAGCTCCCTTGTTATTTGTAGCCATGTGATTTTTGACACTTCACATTAAAATGTAGCCCCCTACCAAAGTCAATCAGAAACCTGAATTGCGCTGCTGCTCGTTGTCAATCTAGCCACTGATTATGGATTAGATTTCCAGTAATCAAAAGTAAAAATTATTTTCAGTGTTAATTGACAGCCTGCAAGCCTTTGCTACTTCTGCCTCTCTGCTTCTTAGATTTTTTATTTTATTTTATAATTTAATGACAAGATTTACTCTGAAGAGGAGTATTAAAGTTAATATCAGTAATCATACACTAGAAAGGTTTATCTTCCTGGAGTTTGAAATCTTTCTTGTGTCATTATATTCTACTTATTCTTAAAAGATACATTTGACTCCAATTCATTTTCTTCATGTCAGGCTGCAGTGCTAAATATTCAGTGCAGAAGTTATAGGATTACATTGTGATATTTTACCTGAAGATAATCAAAAGAAATGAATGCTAATCTTTCCAGTATTTTGTAAAGCCCATTTGCTCATGTGAATTCATCAGATTACCTTAAAGGGAATGCCAGGTCAGTTAAGTGAGCATTTGCATTTTTTCCTCTATATATTATTTGTGCCTTGGTATTTTTTTGTATTTGAATACTTGTTCTTCATCATAGAGTGAGGATGTCTAATTTGCCTCCTCCCACCTATTTTTATCTCTCTTTAAGAGAAGTTTTATGTTTTCTAAATTTTACTGTTTCTAACAGCATAACAGTCTGCTTACATTCTTTCTGTTACCTGGGGAGCATCTCAGATGAGGTGTCCAAACCTGGTGAATCCAGCAACACTTTCTGCAGTTTATTTGTGCCCTCCATAAGGGATAAAATAATGTTTTCAGATCTATAAAATCTTTTAATGGGGAGCTGAATCTGCCAAATAAAAAAAACAAATTGATTTGCTACCTCAAATGTACTTAGACGAAACCAAGCATGGGTTTTGCTACTTGTAAAATGTATAAAAAGCATTTCATTAAGAATGTAACTCAGTAGTATTTGTGTGTGTTTGAGAGAGACAGACAATTACTAGCTCTCAGGGGAGGTGACACACCAGCATGAGACTGTTCTTAATAATATGAACTTTCCTTTACTTTTGCTCTCTCACTAACCTTATTAGCTCCTTACTGTTTTCATGCCTCACATCTTCAGCTCATTCATTAATTTATTTTTTAGAAATTACTAATAATTCATTTCTGAAACTAAGCATTTCAGTCTTGGATGCATGTTTTTTATGGATTTGGATTTCTGAAATCTCAGTATGGGAACTGACTGTTTTCCCTTCATAAATTTCTTTTATTCTTTTTAGTTGAAGGATGCTGCTCTTGCTGGAAGTTGGAAATTCTCTTATGAGTGCGACCCGAGTGTTCTGAGTTGCTTTGCCTTTATTTATATTATTTTTTCACTCCTAGTCTGGGGGATTTTAGACCAGATTTCTCAGGGCCCCATCCAACCTGGCCTTGAACTTCTAGCTACGGCTTTTCCCCTCTTATCTCTCCATCCCACCCCCAGGAGATGTGTCATAAATGCCTTAACCTTGACAATCTGTTGGTTCTTCTGACAAAAGATGTGATTGAGTCAATGTGATGCATGCAAATGATTCAAGGGTTGCAACTTGCTTGTGAGCCATAATTGGGGTCTGTCTGTGATAGGACTTGGTAAGGGTCACTGAATCCACAAAATATTTCCAACCAGAGGAAGAAGGGAATCTGTGATTTTAACTGTGTTAGCAGCTTGAGTTAAAATGGGAAAAGGGTCAGAATGGAATTGGAAATGGTAACCCAAACTAAAATCCAAGTAATTGGTTTCTTTTCTTTTTTTTTTTTTTTAACTGCAATTGCATTTAACTGGATTTTTGGATTTGGTACTGTGGATTATCCTGTACTCTTGTAGTGAACACCTTTCTTTGGCTCTGTAATTTTGAGAGTTCCTACATAGTAGCGACCCTATACAATATAATTAACTGAGGATACAGATTAAGTATTTTTCTTCTTATTTTCCTTATTCTTGGCTGTTGAGCACAAATTCCTCCTGCCACACCTGGGTGTCCCCTGCCCCAGAGGTGCATTGGGTCCTATTTCACAGCAGTGCTGTGTCACAAGAGAGGGAACAGAGCGCACAGCTGGAGAGCACAGTGTGCTGTGCAGTCTGAACCTGGAGGGATCCAGATGTACGCAGAAAAACACTGCAAATCCCCTGCCTTGTCTTTGACAGATGCACTTTGTGTCTGAGCAGTGCTCTGAATTCACCAGAGCAATAGATGCAGACAGCAGAGGGGCTGGGAAGACGACTCACTGCATGAATTCAGCTGTCATCTGGGTGATCACAGGGAGCAAAGGCTTCAGCAGCAGGGATGACAAAAAGGCTGCAGATTTCATTGGGCTCTATTCCTCTTCCTCCTTGCTTTTTCTCCCCTATGCATTTTTTTTGGTGCTTATATCACTGCCAAGTCTTGTAGTGAAATTCTACACCATAAGAGAGAGAGATAGCCCTTGGGTGCTGTATCTTTGTCATTGGCAACTGCTTTCTAAACACCAATTTAACATTTGAATTAGTTCGGCTGTCTTCAGGTCTTTCTATCTCCTACTTCCACTTTATTATCTTTCTATTTTAATGTAAAAAAAAAGAAAAAAGAAAAAAAGTGATGTTCTGTTGTTCTGTTTAGAAATTGACTGCAGTGAAGAGCTACCTGTGGCAGGGTTTAAACTGATGTGCCAGTCAATATGTGTAAATTAAAAAGAGACTGATGTAATATATAGTGTCTGTAAAGATTTTAAAGATGTACGTTGATCATTAACTAAAACAATAAGGATGTCTTCTAAAACTGCAGTTGCAAAGACTAATAATTCACTATTGAATGAAGCAAGGCAAGGTCACTTGTATAATTGCCTGTTCTAACATTTATATTCCTTGTATAAAATGCTCCTACTCACATAAAAGTCGAGCTGAAGGCCATGGAAATATTCAGGACTAGGCAATGCAGTATTCATACTTAAACTTTGAGGGCACACTAAAGAAACACAGTAGTTGTCTTTTTCTATGTATTTGTTTGATTTTTGTAGACTGAATTACTATTTCATACAGAGTTAACTTATAGCACACATCTGGCATGGGCGTTGGAGAAGCATGAGTAGGAAAATGGAAGAACAAAAAGGAGTGTTATAGATGCAGGGTTAGATACAGTATTGCTGTGCTGGGTTTTAGCTGTGGATGTGTGTGTTGAAATTGATAGTGCACTTTCTGCTCTCTTTTCCCTAATTGTTTGATATAAAATCTGATTCTAACTCCTTTTATGTCTCAAAAATGTAACAAGGATACCACCAAGACATTAGTCAGAAATCAGGAAGGTAGTCAG
Organism: Acanthiza pusilla; assembly: GCA_036630365.1. Classification (NCBI taxonomy): domain Eukaryota; kingdom Metazoa; phylum Chordata; class Aves; order Passeriformes; family Acanthizidae; genus Acanthiza; species Acanthiza pusilla. Next base: position 3,220,310 of record JAXCHO010000164.1, on the reverse strand, counting down.
CCACCTGAAAAATCAGAGCTATTCAGTGAATACAGGTGGAGGACGGCAGGAAAAAGATAAATTGTAAGGGCAGAGAGTGTAATACCATACTGCTGTACACCAGGACACAGGGTTAGTAGTGGTTCTGTTCTGTATGTGCTGTTGGGAGGATGGCAAGGCAAGGTGGGAGTGCACTCTGCCTGCAGGATTGTGCCTCCCGAAGGCAACATCTACATTAAGGGAATGCTTCAGAAGCCATTGCTTTGATATGTTTGTTTCTGTTTATGTATACTCTGTGGCATAAGATAAAAGGACCAGCTTGGAATGAAAACGACTGAATGGATTCCTTCACAATTCTGGAGACAACTGAAACTTCTTGAAGATTATTTTTTAGAACTATTTGGTAGTTCTAAAAAAGCATCATTGGGGCAGGATCCTGCTTCAGGAGAGATGGGTGTGAGAGGTTCCTGCAAACTCACTGTATGAGTGGACATGCAGATGCCTGGGCTGCTGTGGCGCATGGCCTTATTTCTTTTTTCATCCAGGGCCAGTGGAGAAAGGGGGTCTCTTCTAAGGGGATGAGGATTGAGCAAACTGGTCAAGGGCAAGATGTCCCTGCCTATGGGAGAGGGCTGGAACTAGCTGGTCTTTAAGGTCCCTTGCAACCTAAACTATTGCGTGATTTCAATCTTTTGATTTTTACAAGCGACTGTATTTGTTAATTCATTGGTGACAATAGAAGGTGCCATGGCCAGGTATGGGTGAGGTTTTGCAGTGTACACAGGAGGGGCAAACATCTACATGGAAGTGGACACTTTGGATACAAGCCCTCAAACAGGTTTTCCTCTGCCAAGCCTGTGGCACCTCTTTTGAGGAAGCAAAGTCCAGGGACTTCACCTGGAACTTCCCACTTTCCCTTCCTCCTCTGGAGCACTGAAGGTGTGTCCCCAGGTGCCAGGGCTGTGGCTGGCTGCTGCAGGGGGTCCTGCAGCTGCTCTGTCTCAGAGTTTCTTGGAGTTTTGGTGTCTCGGGGTGTGAGGATGTGACAAGCCCACGTACTGGCCCTGTCTGTCCCCACAGTGGCTGTTCAGTTTGTGGTGTGTGGTGGTGTGCCACTGCACAGCAGATTGCTCCTTTCCAGCCCTCACAGCTCAGTTTATTTGCCAGTGTGATAACCTGCTGAGTGTAAGGTTTGTTTTCTTTCCTGTTGCTGGTTTTACTTTATTGTTTTTTTTTTTTAATCGTTTCTGTTTGTTTATGTGAATCATGGTTACTATGAATCAGCTCTCCTAAGGAAGTAAAACAAATGTTTATTCACAGTCTCTCTGGGTAGCTGCAAAAATTGCAATCTGCTTTACCAGCAGGGTAATGTAATATAACACAAAACATTGTAACCTTCGAAATTTCCATTGCCCTGGATTTTCCTTCATTTTCACCAGCTGAAACACATGCAAAAGTGTTCTATTTCTGTTGCACTGAGGGACATAGCAGTACTGTACAGAAGGGTGACAGTATCCTCTTTATGGGGAACCTGAGCAAAATATTTATTGCGGGAATAAAAATCTCTTGCAAGACTGATGTTCTGCTGAAGGTCCAGAGCTGTAAAACAGAGTGTATTTTACTGGAGAGATGATGGGTCTCTCAAGGTTGAGCAGCTCTTCTCCTGTCCACAGTGAAGGTTCCATTAGACATTTTCATTCCCTTTTGGTGGTTCATAAGCAGGAGGCCTGATGGAAATTACTGGGAAAGAGATGGACGGCAGTGTATTGGGGGGTACATAGAAAAATGAGTGAATTCAGCAAGGTGACAAGTCCAGCTGAGGTGGTTCAGAACAGTCACTGCAGCTCCACCTCACATCTCTTGTCTTGGATCCTAGGGGTGTGGCAGTCTTTGTAAAAGTAAGCGTGTTCTATAGAACTTCTAGTGTGGGTGCTGCTCTGCATTGTAGGCAAACCTTTCCCGGGTTTTCTCCTTCCCGCTTGAAGATTGGAACCTGTTTTTTTCCGATGCTTGGGCTGTTATTTCTGTATTTACCAATGGCATTTGCTCTTGTGAAGGTGACTCAGAGCACTCACCTTAATGTTTTGGTCTGAGATTTAAACCTGCGTTTCAAATATCACTGAAATCTCACTGTAAACCCCAGTCAAAACCATGAAATTCCTTATGAGATTGTAGATCAGCCTTTGCTCATGGGTACTGTCAGTGTTTGTTTATAGCCTGGGTATAGCGAAAGGGCACTCCCAGCCATTTATCCTGGTATTTGTAAAAGCAAGCCACCCCACTACTTATGGGTAGTTATATAGGGCAGAGACAGCTACTTTATAGTGCAATGCTGTGATCTGTATGGGGTGCATCCTCTCCTGGATCCACAAGGGGATGACCCTCTTTTGCCACTTTTTCTTTCCTTTTCTCTCTAATGCTGAGCCTCAAAAATGAGGAAGAGCAGAGTGTTAAGGCAGTGTTAGGTAAGCATGATATTATACCAGAGCATGTAGCAGCATCTTGCTTGTCATTAACAGTAATCTTTTATTGGAGCACCAGTAGGCTGCTGCTGGCACCATCTGACAGAGGCGGGGAGATGACTGTCAGAGAAAGTAAGACAGCATTTTTTACTGGTATTAGATATGGAATCAGAGAGTAAAATGCAAGCAAAGCAATGGACAGAAAAAATTGCAAGGGCCATATGTTCTTTATTGCACTCATGTGCATCAGACTGGAGTTTTATAACAGCACAAAGAGTAATTATCATGTGCCATGCCACCGTGAATAGTTATTCTTTAAAGCAGCCAATGGTATTACCACACAGAAGAAAAGAAACATGTTCCACTTCGTTCAGCCAGCAGAATAACTTACTCACCCAGACAAAGCCTTTTTGGATGAGACATTCAATAGAGTTGTCTTATTTGATTGTTCAGCTTTAATAGGTAGTGAGATTGCTGGCTTGCATTTACGATATGTAATGGTCATATCAAAACAAGACAATTTGGCACTGTACATCTTTCCTGTAGATGAGTACATCCTTTCTCGTGTTACAGCAGAATTTCCGTAAGAGGACAACTGACCTTAGCTAGTGAGTGCTAAGATTCTGATTCCCCTGCACACCCCTCCACTGCAGGGTGGCTGCTTTATGTGAGTACTTAGGGGTGTGCAGATGTTCTGGGGGCAGGTTCTGGTCACTTACAGTGTAGGTTACGCGTTGATATTTGGCTGTATGTTGGAATTTTAAACACATAGTGACAGTGAAAATTTATTTATGGAAAAACTATTGTTAACTAACAATCCATTAGGGTTTTTAATTATTTAAATTACAGTACAGCCTATATCCATGAAACTGTAAACTAAGAGGATTTATGTAAGATTATAAAGGCTCCAGAGGAGCTGTGAAGTGAATAATCTGCATTTCACAAGTTGCGGTGCTGTGGTTTATGATGTCAATCCTCATTCACTTATAATGCTGTTGAACAAGTGCTGTTACTTGCATCTTCACCTAGTCATTATGTTTTGTTCATTGTGAAAAAGTGTATATATTATATATATATGTATACATAATAACAATATTTAATTTTTTTGAAGAATGATGGAATAGAAAATCCCTTACAAGAGTAGTTTTGATATCGTCATTTGAAAAGATCTAACAGCAATTAGAGACCTTCTCCATGGGTCATAAGAATGGATAATGGATAGGAGCACTCTGGTATGACAAGAGGTTTAACTTCCATGTGGGATTATTTTAGAAAAGATTTACATTCATCCTACAGTGTAAAGGAATGATAGACACTTCTAGTTTTTCATATCTGTTTATTACAGGAAAAACAGTTGCTAAGCAAAACCAGATAAAAGTAGATTTATCCATAAGGAACATAGAAGACCATGAAATTTCTTTTCCTTGGGCAAAACTCCTATTAGAGAATAAGCTCCTTGTGAGTCTAAGGAAGAAATGTTTCAATGGATGTGAAAAATAATCAGAAACGCTTTAGGATTCTTGCTTGGTGATTGTGAAGGCCATGAGAAGAGGATTTTCTTAGTTGCAGGCTATCCCAGACATGAATAGATCCAAGCTGTAGGCCACCTCGGATTGGTGTTGAGTGTTGACAGAGTCACAATGCTGTACTAGAGCAACCCCAGAGTGCAATGAATTACATACTTTCTCTGCTCCTAAGAACATAATTTTGCCCACAGTGGCCCAAATCCTACCACTTGCTTTGTGCTTATTTTGGTTACTAAAAAAAAAGCCTTGCAAACACTATTTCTAAACTACCACATGAATTTGTCCTGTTCCCCAGAGCTGGTGTTTTTAAATGGGGGCCTGCAAGAAAAATGGAAACAGAATTTTTAGAAGGGTCTGTTGTGATCTATAGAAAAAGGAGTAATAATTTTAAACTAAAGGAGGGTAGATTTAGATTAGGTACATGGAAGAAGTGTTTTGCAGTGAGGATTGTAAAGCAGTGGAAGGGGTTGCCCAGGGCAATGGTAGATGCCCCATCCCTGGAAACATTCAAGGCCAGATTGGATGGGGCTCTGAGCAACCTGATCTAATGGAAGGTGTCCCTGCTCTTCCCAGGGATGTAGGACTAGATGACCTTTAATGGTCCCTTCCAACCCAAACCTTTCTATGATTCTATGATTCTCTAAGTTTACCTTCAAATGCAGCTGTCAGGGAGGCTGGTGCTGGGCATGGTGCTATGGAGTGCCAGGGATTTTTGATGGCACCAGGTTTTTTACATTGGTGCTATGGGTCAGGATAAGAGATAGTGTGGTACATTCTGTATAAAGCCTCATTGTCACTTTCATTTTAAGATTTTAGCATCTTTAGGAAGAGTAGTGCATTTTTGACAGAGGGTACACTGAACAGTGTGCAATTGCAAAGATGGGTCAACCTTAAAATCCTGAGTCTCATTGATTATACTGTCCAAGATAATTGAAGTGGGCTAATAATTCTGGCTATTTCATGTTGCTACCCAAACTGCAGGGAACTTCATTTGCAGCAGAGTTTCAGGATTAACTCTCTAAAGTTATGTTTAAGATTTCTCAGTTTGAACGCAGAAAAAGGAAACCCTAGCCTTACTGGTCATTTCAAAAATGGTGCAGATTTAGCTTCATGACATCACTTCATCACTTCTTAAAAAAAGAGAAGGATAAGCTTTTCTCCCATGCGTGTGATTGTGGTTTCAGCATTATGAAGGTTTAGTGAGAGAGGATTTCAGTTTACTATTTTCTTACTCAAAGAAGTGATAAGGTAAGAAGTAAGAAGGTGAATGAAGTAAGAATAAATAAGAAGGTAATAAAATAGAAAAAGTTGTTATTCCCATTTGAACTCCATTCAAGTTCTTCCAGCTACTGTGTGCCACAAAGACATATTTCAGCTCACATTTGGTGTTTTCTGGATTTCTCTTCTATGTCAGAACTCCTACAGAGTTATTTAAGTGTGCTGTATGGACTGTCCCACATCTGTAGGCGGTCTGCTGGGCTGTCCTTAGCAAGAGCCTCATTTCCCTGCTTTCTGCAGAGAAAACAATTTATCTGCCAGATAGCCCCCTTCATGGCAGTGCAGTATTGTTAAGATATCACCTTTAAATTTCATTCACACCTTTTTATATCTTTTAAAATGCTAATGCTTCAAGGCACCTGCAGGTACCATTTTTCTCATTTTGAATTCCTTCAGAAGAAGAGCCTATCTTGGTAAATGATATTTCAGTTTCCATGGTGCTCCTTATTACAAGTAGATGCTCTTTTCATCACCAAATGGTGCAATTTTCATTCATGCTGAAATATCAGTGGTAACATACAGCAGCAAATTGTTCCTTTATGATCCTTGGCATTGTGGAAACGCTCCTGCTCAAAATTAAATGTCAAGGAATTTAACAAGTATGAAAAATCTGGCTCCTTTTATGCACGTACACACAGAGACATATGCTCCTTCCTCCATCCCTCTTTGCACCCAAGACTTTATCTTCCTTTATTATTGTAAGGAGTCATTAATAAGCTACCAGCGATACTTCCCAAAAAGTTCAGCTTTTAGAGGGGCTGAGGGGGTAGCATTCCTTCCTGTACCTTCCACTATGTTTCAGAAACATAGGTTCTTGGTGTAGGCAATAGAAATGGCAGGTCTATGCTTCCACCCCAGCCCCGCTCCCTGGAAACACTCAGGTACTTATGGGGGTGTGGGGAGGGTGCTGTGACAGGCAGCACAGTTTTTAGTGTGATTCCTTTCACAGCCACCCTAATCTCTTTCCCTGGCCATGGTATCGTTATGTAGTAGCTGCTGGCTTAGGTTTCTCGGCTGTGTGGCCTGGTTGGCACATTTCCCAGATTGGGTTCCCTTGTCTGTAATTCTAAATATCCCTCCTTCTCCTCTCCCAACTACTGCCAGGGGTCCATCTTTCCTAAGAAAAGTGATTCTGTCTGGAGAAAGTAGACCCTCTTCATAAATCAGGTGCTCGGGGAATTAATAATTTAAAATTCCCAGGAGAGCCTCCTGTAATTAATCAAACTACTTTTAATACACAATTAGTTCACTCCCTCCCTCTTCCACTATCCTGTGCTAAATAAAACAGCTTGGAGGAAATGCTTTGGACTGTGCCTCTGCCCCTTTCCCCTTCATTTCCATACAGGAGCTGGGTGCAGGCAGGTGTTTTGTTTTTGCAGCCCAATGTCAGGTTTGTGGTTATGGCTTCCTTGCCTCCAAGCAAGCACTGTGATTTACTGGTGCTTCTCACTTTAATCTGTGCTACTGGCAGTGCTGGGAGCACTCCCAACAAATAGACCTCGGAAGAAAATAAAATGCTGGAGTTTTAGAGAGAGTGGAGGTGCTCCTTTCATCTCCTGGTTGGGAGGGACCTGGGCAATAAAGGTAAGATCTGAGGTTTTGCCTCTCTGGTGGAAAAGGTCACAAACTTCCTCAAGGACATGAAGGTTTCCCAGAAAGTAAATAAAAGGAGGGTGTTGTTAAATGTTGATGTAAGGTAGAAACATAGAAGTCATTTATCAAACTGAGGAGTGACAATATATTTGTATTTGAATCTTCTGAATTTAGAGTATGCTGCTTTTTAAAAGGCAAGCTTCTGTGAGAGTGGGAAACAGCTTTTTAATTACAGGTCCAATGTAAACCCCACTTTTTGCAATACCCTAAATAAATAAGCATTGTCTTCTGGGCTTCTTCACTACCATTTCAGGTTCTGAATCCTTTGCAAGGGATTCTGCAATTTCCAGGCACCTGGCAGTTCTCTGGTTAAGCCTCCAAGACTAATAATAAGCACGCTTGTGTTCCTAGGGCTAGCTCCATGCAGGCATAACTATGGCAAAAGGAAAGAAAAGCAAGCTTAGCTCCTTGGGACTTTTAGGTTCTCAGGCGGGATGTGACTTGGGGTCAAGTTACAGTGCAAAATAAAAACCAGGTTTGGTTATTCACATGTCTTTTGGAAACAGTCGTAAACTTTGTACAATAAGTTTGCAACTGAGGTAACATGAGGATGTTGAACACGGGCACCTGATGTACTTACTGAAATAGAGTTGACTGAGAAATCACAGGGCATGATTGATATTTTATGTTTCAAGTCCGTATTCCATTTCTTATTTTAAAGAGATTTTAAAAATTAGCCCCCGTACTAGCTCTGTGTGCTGCCTCTTGCACTCAACTTTTGGCTCCTAACAGTGCTCACGTGCCTGATATGCTAGAAACGGCCAAGCAGAGACAGACTAATATTTAGTGCTGTAATCTCAAAAGTCCTGAGTGTATTTAGCTTTCATCTTTGATATCTCCTGTGTTGGCTTACTTTTCTTTGGGAGTGCCAAGAATGCTATCCACTCCATGAAAAAGATTGAGGATCCTGCTTGACCATGAGGAGTGTCTCTGGCTGGTAGTCCAAGTTTCAGAGGAATCCATTCTGCTCTTCAAAGAAAGGTGTTTCATAAAAGGTATTGGCTTGACAGGGTGGGGCTTGGGCCATGACATAATTGAGCACTCTGGTGAGATCTGGCTTGGCGACCTGGGCTTGTACACAAAGCCATCATAGCCAACTTTAAATCTCCCTTAGAATAAAGCATATCCCCTTACGAGCCTAACAGCTATTCTCAGTCTCTCAAGGGCTGTTGGCAGATCTACTTCTATTTGAGATTTGAGCTGGGAGGGTTTGCCTGAAAGGGGATGTTTTATGGAAAAGAGTGTTACCCTGTGCAATCAATACCTTCCTAAGTCTTCACAAACGACAGTATTTATGCTAACTCGTTTTTGAGGAAAACCTGCAGGAAAAGGTGCTGAAAACATCTGAGAAGTTAATAAAATTTCCTGCCCTTTGCAGCACACTTGTAACACAGTATGACCCTTTAAAGTCACTTGGTCGTGGAAGACCCTATTTAGGAACTGTAAGCAATTACCGTCTGAACCAGTGAAGTCAAACACCGGGAAGTAAACAAGTAATTAGCACAGCAGAAGCTCTTTTCTTCCCTTGCTAGAAGGCAAGAAGGCTTTTAAATGCAGACCCTAGCCTGATTCTTCACTCTGTTATCCCAGCGTCATGCTGCTGTGTCTCTGAAGAGCCATGGAAACAAAGCATGGAAATGAAGAAGGGGAACCCTTTAATACTCACTCCAGCAGTAGCACCCATGGAGCGTGTGGTGGTGTAAATGGGAGTGCAGCTTAATGGCTAGGCTTTCCTTCCTTTCATTCCTCCTCTCAAAATCAGGAAGAGATCACAAAATGATGAAGTTACGTAATTGGATATTGCTTGAGCTGCAAGCTCCTCTGATCTGGAATGTAAGGTTGGAACATATTGGTAGGCAGTGAAGGGGTGGAAGAGATGATTTGCTGATGGGAATCTTCACTACAATAAACAAAATAATAATAGCTTGTCATTGAAGCTAGCTGTTGTTGAAACAGTGGTTAGCATCTACAAATATGTGGATTTGAGAGGTGCTGTGATGATTCCCATCCCTTTGGTCTCTCTATTCCTGGCTTTGATTCAGTCCTGGGAGGTGACCTCCTTTGAAGTTTTACATCCGTCTGCCTTTTCTCCTAATTGACGGATGAGATTGTAGATTTTTCACCTGTTGACATGGTGAGAACTATTTGATCCCTTCAGTGTAATGTGTTGTCTTATAGGCTGCTTTTTGCATGAAAAACATGTCAGGGGTAAGTGATTTTATATCAAAATGTACAGCTTGCTGTCCAGGATTTGGGGTTGCCACAGTTCTGGGAATGGTGAGAGACAGGTTGGACTCTGGAACACAGTGCTTGCAAAGGCAAGCCTGTTTGTCTTCTAGTCTTGCATGGAAGTCCTGGGAAAATTAAATTTCTCTTGCCACTTTCTGTATTTGGTTATTTTTTTCCTGTGTCAGGTTATTTGGATAAATTTGCTCTTGTGACTTCTTCTGCCAAGCTTCGGCCCTATGGGCAGTGCAGTGGATGATAAGAATTTTTTGAGTGCCAAAATCTGGAAAGAGTTCATTTGGAAAATTGCTTAGCAGATTGCAAATGGTGAGTAAATAATTGCACAAGGGAACTTTTGAAACTCCTCTGGTGGTGAATTTTCAACGAAAGAAATATTGAATATACTGCATCATTCTCATGAAAACTAAGCAAATCCTTGCCTGTAAATCATGTGAAGGAATTAGGCCTTCCCCTCTCTCCTTCTTTACTATTTGCTTTCTAAATTATTATGTAAAATTTTCTTCCACAATTTCCTTACTACAGTAAGGATGTAATTTCATGTAACTTTATCAGTAATTAAGTGATTTATTTCGACCTTTTTATTTATGTTTCCTGTCTGGGTCCCATTAGTGCGGCTTTGTCCAGGACAGTTGGCTATGATGAGCATTTGTAAAACCTGGCTGTGATATGGGTGCAAGGAAATGGTTTTGGAAGGACCTCTAAATGACAAAGAATGTGGCAAAAAGGTACTTCACCCTTGTGAACTCAGCTGGCTTGGAGGGGTATCTTTGACTGTGTAGTTGTCATTGCACAGGATGAGCAGCTCTCAGTTGTCACAGCTCTTAATGCTCACTGTTTGCTGCTATAAAATTGCTATTAACCTGGGATGTGTGCTGGGCATTTCTAGGAATGATCCTCAGCTGATTTATTGACATGGTTTTTCTCATGGTCAGGTTGTTGCTCTGGCTTTCTTTCTCTTTTTCCTTTTGTCTTTCTTTCTCTTTTTCCCTTCTCTTGCTTGCTCCACTCTCTTTTTTTCCCTCGCAAAAGTATTTGAAGGAAATAGAGACCTACCAGAGCCAATTATCAGAAGATACATGATTCTGCAACACTGAAGGTTAAATCCAAACCCCAGTGGTTATCCTGATTAACTGAAGTGTATGCCCCAACCCTGGTGCCTTTTACAGACTCTAGAGGAAGGAAATTTTCTTCCAAGCAGTATACAGCATTGCTTGGCAACCATTTCAGCCCTGTATAGCACAGGGTGGGCTAGCTGGATTCCCAATGCTGAACTTCTCTGTGATGGTAGGCTCCTGGGTGACTCTTTTTCTGGGAATCACAAGGTAGATGTGCTCTTTGTTCAAGCTGTGATTCTTCATTACAGCTGCTCTGTATATAGGGCAGAAAGGGAAGATTTAGCTTTGAATAGTAGCTAGGGATTGGTAAGTCTTAAAAGGCATGGAGATTCAATTAAATTTTAGTCAACATTCAGGTGCATAGAAGCTGTTCTAATTGTCTCTCACCTGCTTTTATAAAGACTGTTTAATTGTATGGTCAATATTTTCCTGATTCAGATTTCCTCAGATTCTTTTTGATGCTGATTTTCTTCAAAGTTTTGGGAGAAGACATGAGTGTTGCCAAAAGACTTTCCTGGCAGCAGCCTCCCCTTCTAACCAAGGAGCAGCCTGCTTGAAAATAATTTTGACAATAATGCTCAAGGCATTTCCAAATAATTATATAGGTTTGGAACTGATATCAAGGCCAGGTTGGTGGGGCCCTGAACACCCTGGACTGAAACAAGATGATTGGTAAGATCTGTTCCACCCCAAACCATTCTGTGATTCTATGATGATTCTGTGATCAGCACCTCAAGATCTACTCAGTCAAACAGCTGGTTTGAAAAGAATTGTTCTGGCCTTTGAAATCCTTTGAAATATCACTCTGAAATGAAGTGAAAAATGAAAGCACTGCCCTATAGTAACAAGTAGCCACTTCAATGCAAGTCCAGGTCCTATGCTTGCTTTAAGCAAATGAGATATTGCAGTCTCCTGTATCTGAGCACTCACAGTGCCATGGTTTTTAAGCCATTGACCATTCTTCATCAGTAGGATGAGATTTGTGTTTTGTTTCTAAGATTTTTTTTTCCAAAGAAATGTCCTACTGGTATGGTCAAGTTTCCCATCAGAAGTTTTAGCTTTGATGAATCAAAATGTTAAAAAAAGTAAAAGTGGTAAATATGTTTTTCTTGGATTTTCTGTCTCTCTCTAGCCCAAAAGCCTCAGCTAGCCGTGAGGCAGCTGTGAATTTGTATTACATCAGAAAAATGGCCTATCAAGTATTGCTGGCACCCTGTGTTGTGATTCATAGAGTGCAGAAGTGAAAGGGTGAAAACTGCATCAGTAGAAGCAATTTAAAGGAGAAGAGAAGATAGGTATGATTTTTCTTATTTGGAGACAAGATTTGGAAGTCTGGAGAATATCCAAAATATTCCAAGAAAATTCATACAGTGATCCTCTAGGGAAGGGAGGTAATCTTTTTTGCTAATGGTATTACAGCTTTTATTCCAGCACGGAGACTCTAGTTCACAATAGAGAGTTTGTTAATGGGATCCCGTTGCAAATTGGGAGCTGCCTCTTAAATTGGACGGATAGAAAAGACCCAATTAAACCTCTCACTCAGTGGTTTTACATACGGTTCCTACCTGTCTGCCTGTGCTTTCCGGTGATTCGAGGACCAAGTGCGAATCTGAGTGGAGGTGTCAGTGAGAAATGAGTGAGAAATGAACCTTTCTGTATTGCTTATTCCTGAAATCTTGAAACGGGCCTTTTCTTTCTGTCTAACTCTGTCACTGGAAGCAGGGGGTAATAAGCAGCACTTGGAAGGGCTGTGTGGGCGCGTGATAGCCCTCTGAAGGCTCGCTCCTGCCAGGAGACAAAAGGAGGTGCAGCCTGAGCACTCACTTCCCTCAAAAACAAGGACTTGGGAGCTTACAAGTCACAGCATCCCTTGTGCTTCTCCAGGCGCTGAGTTATGATTTGCAGACTTTTTAATGAATAGTGCTTGCTGACTAGTTCCAGCTTGTTTAGGGTTTATTCTTCTCCTGAGTGTGGTTTTTTCTGTTGGTATTGCTATCCAGGGGCGTTAGTGCTCTTCAGCATAACAAGGCAGGACTTGCAGTGCTAAGAAAATGGTCATGTTTGGAAAGATGATTCTTTGTTTCGCCCCCTAGTTTTGAACTGCCATTTTGTTTTATTGGAAGTTAAACTGGGATTTAAATTAGATGTGAATACAGGGTGCTTGGTAAGAGTTAAAATAAAGGTAATCTGTTAAGTTTAACAATATGCTTTCAGTCATTTAAATGGTATTTGTGAAAATAGTCCAAATTTGCTACCTTTGGCTGAAAACATTCTTTTTAAGGTTGGACTAAGGGCTGATTTGTCCAAAAGCTTGGTGATTGAAGCATTCATCTGCGGTGCAGAAAATATAGATAAAATCCCTCTTCTGAGAGGCTTTAAATCCACGTATCCCTACCTTGAATCAGATGCTAAGAGGATTGGATTCAATTTACACCCAGGTCAGGTAAGAAACTTAACCCAATTGGTTGCAATATATCCGGCAACTGACCCTACAAATCCCGTTTTGGCATCTATTATCAACACGCAGAGCTGCAGTATTTCTTGAGTCCATAACTGTGGGTTTTCCAGCAATATAGCACCTGTATTCTGGGCCCTTTGCTCTAGTCCTTGCTGTCATCTTCTCCATCAATAAATGCATCCTGCAAGCTGACTGCCTTCCCTTTGTCCAGTTTCTTCACCCGAGAATGTGTGCATGAGGTAGCTGTAGCTTAATACAGTAGCATGATCTCTACCCAGATTTGGTGTTACATTACTGGCATTATCCTCTTACCTACCTGTATGTCTGGGTTAATGGGAGCATTTGACACCATGGTTTCTGAGGTGGGCAAGATATGCAACAATGATACTGTCCTGATTTACTTGTTTATAAATAAATGAATTAATTTATTTAGTCTCAGGTTAGATCTTTTTTTTCAGCTCTATGCAGCCATAGTGATGTAAAGGATCTATTTGAGAAATAAGGACTGGTAGTGAAGAAGATCCTTAAATTCTGACCCAGCTGTGTTTCTTTGAGAAAAGTATCAAAGAATGGATCTTTGTGTTGGTTTTGAAAATACCTTTTCCTTTGAGGTGATTACAATAGTCCTTCAGAACTGTGCTTGTGATCTCTTCTGCAGCACCAGAATTCCTAATTCCGTCTTTCCTTTCTTCCACCTGATGGGGTGACCTTCACAATGAAGTTCTTTAATATGGCAACCTCTCCATCTCTCCAAAAGAAGCCTTAATACAGACAGCTGGTGGGAACCAGCCATGAAAGAGGAGCCCTCAGCTCTCCTTAGAGGGATGGACCATACATACTGTCACTTTCAGCCTTGGATTTAAAAGGATTAGTTTCAGACTGAGTCTTTTCTTGGTGTTATGTAGATATCAATAATTTTAAGTGGAAAGAGACTAGACTAACGTTTGAAGCATCTGAGTTTTTCTTCTGACTCAAACATCTGCTTGCAGTGTGGCTTTGGACAAATTCACCGTGCCTCTGTTCCTCCTTTTAAAAACAGATATAATTCTGCTTTTCTGAATAGAAGAACATGTTGTATAAAAGTTTGGCATTGTTATATATTAATTTGTTATTGTTCTGTGTTTTAGCTAGGATGTCAGGGGGTTGTGCTTTTCAATATAAATTGTACTGTGCTAAATGTACAAATTTGTGCTGTTTCTGTTTCTGTGTCATATTCCGCTCTCATGCTCCCATGAATAGTGAGAGAGATAACTGGGATGGGGTAAGGCGTGTGAGGGAAGAGATGCACCAGGGAGGAAAGGACAGAATTTTGCATGCTGGATTGTTTGGCATCCAGGGGAAGATGTCAAACACCTCCAGGTGTTTGGGTTCAACTTGCAAGTCGATCTGAGCAGGCAGCTCAAATGGGCCATGCTTGTATGGGAAGCATGGGGACCTCAAGCCCTTGGTGTCCACAAAGAACTCCTCCCTCAAATATTTTCCCGCCTCTTCATTATAAACCTGTTTTCTTTGTTTAGAGAGTTTTGTTTGCTCCTTTTTTTTTTAATTGGTAGTTTCCAACGATCGTATTTTTGGATCATCGAATGTGCATTCACCATCATTAGTGGCTTCTTCTCATGTTATTTGTTTCATGTTCAGGGACTAGCAACCAGATTGCAAAATAATGAGCTGCCTTGTGTATTTCAGAAACATACCCCTCGCAATATGCATTTCAATGATTATCGTCACAGTTGGCTATGTGTTAACAAACGTGGCTTATTTCACTACAATCAGTGCTGGGGAATTGCTGCTTTCAAAAGCTGTAGCAGTGGTAAGTTACAGAAGAAAAATACAAAGATATATCCCTGCTGCAGTTGTGTTTGTTGATATTATTCTTATTTCCAGGGGGAAAAAGGTTGGCTGGACATCCAGTCAGGTTTTAGTATGGCAGCACTTATTAGCATCCTGGTGAAATTTGATTTTTGACTGGTGAGTGGGATTGCACTTAAGGCCACTGGTAGCATTTATAATGTAATATTGGACTGTAATTATTTACCTCTTATAACAAAGTCAATAGGACTTAAATTTATAGCCAAGTATATGCTTGAAAAATTCAGTGCTAAATTGTAAACTCAGCTCCTGGGAAGCAGGAATCACAGATATTTATGGAAGAGGGAGCTCTGAACTATCTTGTGTAGCAGAAGACGATAACTCTGTCTCTGCACAAGGTGTGTCCTGAGTACTTGGGAAGGGGATTGTTATGAATACTGGAGCTCATTTGGGAAGGAGTTGCAATGCAACCTGGCTAGGAAATACTGCTTTGATTGTTCTTGTTGAATTGTGGTGATGACACTGATTTTTATATTTACAGTATCTGAGTCACAATGAGGAGATAAATAATTAATTAATTAATTTTCCAGTAGTGACACTGCCTGTGGCTATTTCAATTGATGCGGGTTTTGAAAAATGACCAAATTCTGTAGCTAGTGGGAAATCTAGAAAGAACATATTTTGTAAACATGAAGAAAATTGTGCATATCTTCTGTGGTGCCCCAAACTTCAGTTAAAGCTCTTCTGCTAACCTAAGACACTAAAACATGAGTGGATGGACTATACCACTGGGTAGTACCAGCTGAGTGCAATGCAGGCTGTAGAACAAAGATATTGGGTGTGCAGATCACACCTTGATCCATTCAGATTTGGTCTTCTTCTTTGGAGCCATAATGGTCTTAGCTGACATGAGTCAGGGCCTGATTCCACTTCCTCAGCATTGTTTCAACCGGAGATCTTCCACGTGCACTCAGGAGTAAGGGTAGGACAGCTTAGCTGTAATAGCTGTGCTCTCACAAAAAATGCAACAAATGCACAGCACAACTTTCAGTGGGGGGTGCAGAGAAGGGGTATAACTAACTTCATGATAATTTGCTAATAAAGTACGATCATTTTCCCATTTTGTGAGAAATGATCGTGTGTTTCTCTCTCTAACAGACCTTTGCTGAACGACTGATGGGAAACTTTTCTTTAGCTGTACCAGTGTTTGTTGCTCTCTCCTGCTTCGGATCTATGAATGGCGGCGTTTTTGCAGTCTCTAGGTGAGCACTGCTGTTGTTCCTGGGGGTGAGGGCTTGGGAGACATACTGACAGTATGGAAGCAAGGGGAAGGGAGAGTAGGGTTCATTCCTTTAGCAGGATATGGTAGATGACTACATTGTTTACTAGGTGTAGGGCTTTTTCTCACTTTGTTTAGGGTACTATTTTTAAAATCCTTTGAATAGTTTGGAAATGAATCCCTCTGATGCTAGCCCTTAATCAATGGCTGCTTCTTTTCATGCGAAGGGGGAAAATTGGAGGGAAAATATTAACTCATTCCAAACACCAATCAAGGGACTTCAGAGATGGTTTTGATTTCTGCTTGTGGGTTTCTCCTGACAGTACTTTCATCCAGAATACCTCAAACAAGACTAAGAAGTGCTGCTGTGCTCTGTGACTTTCATGAGCCACTCTGCCTACTCACAGTAATGAGCACATTTAAAGTCTGTCCACATTTATTTCCCACCAGGATGTTCTTCGTTGCATCCCGTGAGGGTCACCTTCCGGAAATTCTCTCCATGATTCATGTCCGCAAGCACACTCCTCTGCCAGCTGTCATTGTTTTGGTAAATCATACAAACAAATGTTCCTGCACTAGAATTCATATTACAGAGTTGCTCTGGAGGATTCAAACAGAATTTGGGCACTGCTTGAGTCTAATTTATTAATGTGTACATGGGCTTTGGGCAGGGCAGAGGACAGGAGAAAGAGGAATGAGATTTGGGAGTTGCTCTTATTCTATCATCTCCTCCTTGCTTTCTTGCCTATTGCTGCAATGTAATTCATGTCTTATTGCTCTGAATTTCTAAGGACCTGCTAGTGATAAGCTGGTTCCCTTTCAGAGAAATGGTTTCCAGTTAAACAAACTAAAAAGGGATTCAGTTAACGGAAAGTTGAACTAAACACCAGCATGTGAGAGTACTGTAAAGGCTCATTATATTACCTTATAGTGAAAAATCCAAACAGTTATACACAAAGATAATGGAGGGGGAACACTCAGCAGTGTAGCATAATGGTGATTAAAAAATGAGAGAACATGTGCCTGGGAAATAGTCAGTGAATTGTCTAAGGAAATCCACTGGTGCTTTAGTGGAAATCCTATTATTGACTTCTAAAATAGCTGCAGAGGTAAATGTTGGCCATGTGTTTGCTCTGCAGACTAATTTGTATGGCAAAATGTTAGGACTAAATGTCAAAATACCAGCTTCAAAGTTCAGTTTGCATAGTGCCAGGAAGATTTTCACTTAACTTGCAGTCTTCATAATCATGCATGTTCAGCCCCTCTTTTGGGATCGATGCCTGCAATGTATCGGGATAGGCCTCTGCCATATTTAGGCACTTCCAGCCACAGCAAAACATGCACCCATGAGTCTACAATATTAAGATCAGGTACTTGTTGAATTTAAATCAATTTTTGCTATTGATGCCAATAAGCTCACTGCTGAATTGTGGAATTTTATATGTGCACATGCAACCTTTGAAACAGGCTTTGAAATTTTGAAAATTAGGCAGTGTGATTATGGTGAAAAGTTTTAATAAAATTAATTTTCCATTAGCATTTAGTTTGCATTTTATTTCTTTGGCTATTGTCATGCCTTGTGGGTAAATTACATTGACTGTTTTTTTGGAATCAATTGCATAAAATGTATTAATATGTTATTTTTTTTCCTGACAGACATTTTCTGCTATTGCATATGGTCCTGACACACCAGTGCATTGATTTCCTTTGAAAAAGTCAGATTCTCATATGAAGATGGCTTTCCTTCAAAGATTGCAATTTTTTAGCTCACCTTATTGCAAATAGAGCAGTGGCAGGATATATTCTGCATCAATAGTAATTTTAGCATTTCCCTATTTTATTTCTCCTTCCAAGGTCTGCACATCTGTAAGAAAAGAAAGAGCTCTTGAGGATAAACAGAGAAAATGAGCATGAGTTTGAGGATTGTTAAATTTAAAAGAAACCCCAACAAACCAATACATTTTTGGAATTAAGAAACCTCTTTATGTGTGTACATTGTTAGAGAAACTTCCCAGTCTGACCATTCACGAGACTTCCTGGCAGTCACACTTCCAACGCCAGGGATGTCCCTGCTGCACCCATTCACAGCGGTGGCTCCAGTGACTCGATGGGTCACCATTGGACCCATGCACATCGCACTCACAGCCAGGCCAGGATTCCCCACTGCTCTGACCCCGAGTTTCCCATGGCAGAGTATCAGAGGTCTTGTGCCATAAAGCCACTTAGTCCTGGCACAGGAGCACAGAAACAGCCAAGCTGGTGCCCCTGAGGAGGGACCTCCAACAAAAGAACCCCATGGCTTTTATACCCTACAGTCTCCCCACGCTCAAGTCTCACTCTTCCTCCCAAGTCTTTGGTTCCTGCCCCCTCTCCGTGTCCATCAGCTTTGCTGGTTTCACCAGTCTTCATCTGCTTTGGTACCCAAAGGGTCTGCAATTCCTGGCTCCTGCTGTGTCACCCAGTGTCCATTCATATGGCTGGTGTCACCAATCTTTCATACCCTTTGTTATCCCACAGGTTGGCAATTCACAGCCTCTTGTCACAGAGCTCAGTCTGCATTTCAATCTGCATCTCAATCTGCATCTCAATTTGCAAGCTGAGCTACCTGGACCGGATGTATTCCTCACCAATGTCCTGGTGTTTGATAGACATGTGTAGGAACTCAAAGAAATCATGCAATCTGATTGTAATCCTCCTTTCTTGTATATTTTCTTGATAGCTATCCCTCACTTTCATTGTTGTATATAGCTTGCATTGTAACTAATATATATATATTTTATATATATATAATGCAATATAACTAATATGACTATAAATAGTTATAGCTAACTGAGATTTTAAACTTTTAGAGGCTGAGTCTGTAGAGAAAAAATCTTGCCCAATATAATTCAGTGGTACAATTTCCTTTGACATTTACATAGAAGGAGTTTGCTTAATATCTGTGTGTAAAGAACCAAGTACTTTATAAGTCATTAGAGGCTGGAAGCCAGAGACCCACATTTGAAATATTGATCCTTCTGGTTCAAATCCGTGTTGACTGCCCTGTTTTGAAAAAAAGGAGGGAGAGACTGTGAATCTAGGTAAATAACACAAGTTAGTTTTCCCTGTGTAAAAATTTAGCCCAGTGTTTTTGACTGCGTCTGCAGTTGATTTAACCTGTTGTATTGTTATAAACCTAAAGGGCTCTCACTTCCAGGATCTTCCCTCTTGCTAAAGAACGAGGGATATGGTGAATTTGACTTATTTCTTCATCTCCAAATGCAAGGATGTTTTTTGCCCAGATATTACTTTGAAATAGATCCACGTAGCCTACACTAAGCATGTAACTCACGACGCAACACTCTAGTTTATACATAACCTAATGTCTGCCTCACAGAAGCCTTGTATCTCAGAGCAGCTTTTTAATTAGGAACTGTATTTATTCTGGTGTCCCCCTCCTTGCTCTTCAGTAGCTGCCTGAATGCCAGATAAATTCTTCCTTCTGCATAGAAATATTTGCATTTGCAATGTGCAGTGAGTCTCCACCCTGCAAGTCTGAAAGGCAAACCCAAGCTGGTGGCAACCCAGGGTGTGGAGCTGCTTCTTGCCATGTCCTCTTTGCTCACTTCTCCTTTGCAGCCTAAGGGGAGCTAAGGGAAACTAAAGGGACTAAGACTTTTTCCTTCCTAAAAACACCTAGAAACCTCTGCTTTCATATGGTCAGATGTGACCAAAATTTAACTTTTCTTATAATTTGCATCAGCAATGAGCAAGTAAACTTGCAGTGGGCTCAGATCCCATGAGAATGCACTTTGGTAGTGCAATGTGCCTTCGTATTTTTCTGGGTTACAGGTGAAAGATTTGTTTTGACAGTGTGTGGCCACCCAGGACAGATATATGTTGATCCAAAGTGGTCTCAGGGGACAGCTAGACATTGATCACACACCCGATTGCATGACAAAGGCAAGCCTAAAGTCTGTGACACTCAGGTGTGTGCATAAGGCTGCGCTGCTTGTCCCTGTGGAAAAATTTGACATCACTGCTGTAAAATAATAGAGATCGATCTACTAAACCCATCTTATGCTCTGAATTTCTTTTGCAGCATCCTCTCACGATGATAATGTTATTCAACGGGGATCTCTACAGCCTCTTGAATTTCCTCAGCTTTGCCAGGTGGCTTTTTATTGGACTGGTAGTTGCTGGGTTGATTTATCTCAGATATAAACGTCCTGATATGCCTCGTCCTTTCAAGGTAATCTCTGCTCTCTACTCTTTTACATGAATCCTTCTCCCTCCTCTCCATCCCGTAGTCAGGCAGCAAAGGAGCATTTTCTGATGTAGCAAGCTAGCATCTTTTTCAGGGAAAACAGTGTTAAGGGAAAATAATCTTTTGCAGTGAAGGCTGAGGGTTTTCATGCAAGGTCTCCAGTGCTGCCCCAGCTGTGTGCCATGCTGGAAAAGAATTCTTGCCTCTTCCCTGCACTTGGAGGGCAGACTGAAGCTGCTGTGCTGAAATGAAGGTGTTTGCTTAGTTTTGCCTGTCTATTGTGTTCAGGCTGTGTGATGCAAGCAGTGTGAAAATACCTTGAGCTGTCTGCAGTCACAGAGGGCTCAGATTGCAAATATTGGGGTTACATGAGCCAACCTGATTTTCAGCCTGTCCTCTCTTTAATGTCTCCTATGATAAAGGCCTGGATAATTTTACCACCAAAAAGTCACATCAAGCATAAAAATGAATATAAAACATTTATGTCATTCCGTATCTGATATCAAATATATCAATTTTCTGTGCAAATAAGTGGTTAGTGTTATTATAGTATTTGGCACTTGCAGTGGACTTGCAAACAGAATTACTCTGAACCAGAAAGCAAATGCTAATACCCCAGCCCATTGAAGAGTAGCTATTTTGGCCTTGGTTCTGCTATTTTTCTTGCTTGTTTTAAGTAACATCTTACAAATAAGTTGTCCCATTGTGTATCCAGAAAGACAATATCCATCACCAAAAAAATGGAAAAATTTATCCCTATTTAGAGGCTGCCAAGAAGCCTATTTTGTGAAGAACTAAGAATGCATATTGTTGCGTTCTTGCAGGTATATTTGTAAATAAGGACTTCAACAATACAACCTATTTTGCTTTGAATTAAAAAAATGCTTTGGCTGTGCACAAAAGAGGAACAGTAATGCTTTGAGGCATGAAAGAAAGAGAAAAATCTCCAAGGAATTCTCAGTTCTCCATTACCCTTAATGTCTCATAAGCCATGCCTGTAGGTGTTTCCTTCAGAGAGCTGCTAAAAGAGTGATTGTGGTGGTGTTCTTGAAAATTGAGCAAATAAATTTGATATTGTTACTTTGTGTGCTTTCAACAGTGACACTGGCAATGCTATCAGTCATACAGTCAGAAAGTGCTTTTTCAATGGCTGTCAGGTGCATAACACTATCAAATATCTTTATCACTAGTCAAATTACAGTTTAATTTGCTCTCTTCCTGCTAGATTTTGATTTTTACCTTAGGAGGAAAATCAATATGTTCTTAATAGTTTTAAAAGGTGACTTGGGCTCCTGGTTGTGTTTTAAAATGTTTTCTAATGGGTAATTATCAAAGCGGAAATCTTTACTGTGGTTAGAGCTGCCTACTTATCTACTGGGGGATTAGAGGAAGGACTTTTACAATGTAACTTATTTACAGTCCTTACATTTTAAAGGATGTAAAACACTGGAGTGTTTTAGAGTGTAATTAAGAGACTTCTGTGGTACTCACTGCATAGCAGTCTGCAGGGCTTGGCTTCTGCAGTCCACGGACATTTTGTGTGCCTATTCCAGATACCCTTATTTCTCCAGAACTGTCCTGAACTGCTGGGTCTTATCCAATTTGCATTTCAAGGGAAGTTATTATTTAGTCATTACTTTAGTTGTTACCTAGTCATTACTTTACATTGACCTTATTATTGAATGGTTCTTTGTGTGATTGTTTTTCAGGTTCCTCTATTTATTCCAGCATTGTTTTCCTTCACCTGCCTCTTCATGGTTGCACTGTCACTTTACTCTGACCCAGTGAACACAGGGATTGGGTTTGCAATAACCCTGACAGGCATTCCTGCCTACTACCTCTTTATTGTATGGGACAATAAGCCAAAGTGGTTCAGAAAGCTTCTAGGTAAGTTCTGGTGGGTCTCCTCTTCCCCATGCTGACTCCCAGAGTTTCTCAGGACTCTCCCTGTGTTGTGAAATCCTTTGGATTGATGCTCTCAGCTTCTGGTACCTGGGGGTGACAACACAAGCTTCTTTTGGGCACACACCGATAGCAATCAATGTCCCCTAACTAATGAGGTACATGCACAGCAAGGCTGTTCTTCAGTCGTTGATTGACTAAATGGCTGATGCTTCTTCCCCTCCCTCCCCTACAAACATCTAATTCCTTTTAAATGACCCATCACCTTCCCCTGACTGTGTCCCTGTGCTAACAGAGGCAGTACTGCACTCCTTGGAGAATCCGTTTGGAATCTTGTGGTGACAGGATGGGCTTGGTGCTCCCTACTGAGACCATGTGCACTGCTGAGGAGTGTTTGGAATGGGACAGGTTGAGGCCGGTTGGGCATGGGGATACTGTCCTTAGCAGTGGATCCTGATGAGGTGATAGCAAAATATACCATGGCTGATACGCCTCTGTGGGAATTGTTTCTGTGCTTCATGGAGAACAATTTCTGTGTGATTTGGCTAGTAGAATCTCATGAGCCAAAATACACTGAGAATAATTTCTGCACGTTTCTGAAGGGTTTTGAAAGCATTTGTGGAAGTTCTGATGTGTTAGAGAAGGATTATTTGGAACATTTCAATTACAAGAATCATTTATTACAACTCTTCTCATATTTTTGTTATTTAGGAGGATAGGCTTCCAAAATGAAGGAAATTTTCAAAACAGGAAAAAGACCATTGGCAGACTATTTCAGGAATGGTGGATAATTTATTAAACAAAAACAAAAGAAAACTTCTTTTGCTGCAAAACTGAAATTCAACCCGTGAAACCTTTAATTAAAAATAGTTGATTTGTATAGATGCTGAATCAAAAATGCGTATTGTCTTCTGTGCTTCTGTATTAGTTGATGATTTAAAATGAGCTGCTCACAAGAAAAAAACAGCGTTTTTATTTGTAATTACACTATAACCAGTTGTACAAATTTTCTCTATATAAGTATGTTATACAGTTATATTCTATCTGCTGTCGAATATGTGAATTTCCCTCTCAATACATGCTGGGAAGCCCATAAGCAATAGGGCAGAAAGTATTAACAGAAGAATGTGTTGGTTTAAGGCTAACAAACTCCTAATTTTATAGCCAAAAATTATATATTACTTGCAGTGTCCTGGGAATGGGTAGAAACCTTCAGTACAAATTAAAGCAGTTGTATGCAGAAGGACATTCTATTAAGGAGTTGGGGTTTAGTCTGTTTATAATTTCTCAGTCTTGACATTTAGGGACTAGGAATTGTTCCCTTATCAAGCCCAGGAACCTTTTGACATCTTCTGTCATGTCTCAGAGGTTTTGGAATACAGTTACTTGAATCTTTGGCCACAGGATGCCAGTGTTGAACTACATCACTTGGGCGAGAGAAAGAATATTCTCTTTAAGGTAGACTGGATAGATGTGAAGATTTTTCTGCCAGCTGTGACAATGAAGGTGAATAATTTCTAGCTTTTGAGAGAACACAAAATTCCCCTCTTAGAAAGAAGGCTTGATGCATCTGTTGTACCTATGGATGGGCATGTTGTACTGGCTCGGAGGGGAAGGCAGCAGATGCCAGTCAGTGAGGGAAGCAGCTTGTTTGCTTTGCAATTATTATCCCCAAAATAACAACAGTAATGACAGAAAACTGATGCTGACAGTTTTGAAGTGGAGGAGAGTGGAGATTTACTTGTGAAATAAACAGATTTTTCTTTTCCCTAAGAAGAAGCAATAAACCTTCTGTGTGAAGTCATTAAACTGGCATTATTTTGTGAGTATTAGGGAGCCCCATTGTACAGCCTGAGAACATTTACGAAAGGTATTGAATGAGGATAAATTCACTTAAGGTACCTCTGTGAGATATAGAAAAGAAATTGGGCAGCTGCAAGCTTGATGTTCTAACCTTGAAACAATATGTCTTACATAGGCTTGAAAGTGTAATTCCAGACATGGGATAAAGGACAATACAAAAAAATGGGGTTGTCATTTAAGAGGTAGATTTTTGCCAGAGTAACTGGCTAACTTTCTATGAGAAGGTAAATGATTTTTTTTTACAAAGGCAAATGTGATTAATCCAATCTGATTAAACAAATAATTTTTTGTAGTACCAGAGGGGGAGTAGGAGCCTGTTAGTCTGAGCACAGTGCTGTGCTACCGAGACTCTTCCCAGGCTGCTTCATCTGCTCAGATCAACATATGGGCACCTGGTGTGGGGCTTGGAAAAGTTATCTCCTTGTGGCAGTGAGTGGTTCAGCTGCCCAGCTGTGCCTTGGCAATGAGAGATGGCAGCTACTCATATACCCCAAAAGGTGTGAAAAGCTGTGGGTACAGACCAGCCCCACATAAGGTCAGAGGGAATATCCTGAACAGGCTTTGCAAGGATCGTAGGAGAAGGATATTGAACAGCCAGGAGGAGTAGTGGTATAAAAGTGCCAGCCTGAAGATACATACATTTCTGAAAGGCATTTCAGGCTGATTACACTAGCAGAGCCCTGGAATGGATTACCCAAGGAATCCTCTCCCAAGGCTGAACATCTTTGTTCTGTGCTTATGGCATTTACATTGCCCATCCTCCTCACAAAACTGCTGCATTGAATGAAAGGTAACTTTAAAGTTTGTAGAGTTTGTAGGTTCTGGGATGGTATTTTGAAATGAGAATAATACTTTTTTTCTCTCCTCTTCCAAAGGAATCTTGCTGTAGCACTAGGTGTTTTGGGACAAATAATTTTCAGGCTCCATTTTACCACTGCTTTCTTGCTTTTTGTAGAACTGATGTGAAAATGAAAGTAGTTGAGCCTAGCAAATCCTATGCTGCAAATCTGTGTAAAAGAATGCATCACCAGCACAAGAATGCTTCTATCTGCACTTCCTCAGTTAAAAATCAAACCTTAGACTCATACTAAAAACATCTATTTCTTTACAGTGGGTTAAATTGAAAGGAGCTTAGAAGTTGAATCCCATTTTTTTTTTTTAATAGCTGAGCCCTTGCTGGAAATGAGACCTCTGCATATAACAAAATGTGTCTCCCAGGGTTATTTAGCAACACCAGAGGATGACACTCCCTCACTTAGGACCAAGTGTTGTATGCTCAATTTGCTTCTCTTTGTTGAGTTTGTGATGGCATCCTCAGGAAATTAGCTTGTCATTTTTTTGTCACAGATTTCACGTCCAGTCATATATATGCATTAAAATTCCTGCTTTCTTTCCTCACCTAAACTTTATGTGGTGCTTGTGTAGATACCAGGTCTGGGTTTTTTATAAAAATTTTCCCTTGGGACCCATTTGCAGTGAATTCTTCTCTCGAAAGGGAAAATTAAGGTTTAAAGTGGGCTGGGGTAAAAGTTATCTGCACTGTCATGGGATGTTAAGTTGTCTTGTGACAAGCGTGGACCTGGTTCTGTAAGTACTGCTCCAAGCAGACAGCATAGAGATACTGACTGGAGACAGATTTTCTTTTTCATAGGGGAAAATACTCCTTATACTGATTTATTCTGAGTACATTGCAACCCAAAAATGCAATGAATGCCAGCGCCCCCAACTAGTCTGCTCCTCCGTGGCTTCATCCCAGCAGAGAGCAAAACTGCTGCATGGAAATGGAGCACCAGTCTTGCTGCTGGTGGGTCTGTCCACTTAGGTGAACAGTATATCAAAATCACAGTGAGCTCTAGAGATGCCCAGGATTTCCCTCTGCTGCCCTGCTCTTTTCCAAGAGCTCTTACACCATTGCTCATCTTCATAAAATTCTCTTTTTCCCTTTGCTTGTCCTCAAAGCTGAAAGGGCTGGGATGGCAGGGGCGAAGCCCTGCTGTTTTCCTGCTACTGGCTTTCCTCCTGTCCTTCGTTCCTGCCACACTCAGCCCAGCTCTGATGTCCCCACCATGGGTAGGGAAGGCAGATGCGAGGAAAATGCAATCCCTGGAGACTCTCAGCCTCTCTGACCCTACCAGTTTGTAGTCTAAGGGCAACCTGGCTTTGCACTGAACTGGTGACATCCAGAGAAAAGAGGAAAGGATGGCAGGTAGAATCTGCCTTAGACAGGAGGTCAGGGAAATGGTTTCAGTTCATATCTTCTGTGAGTTGCACTGTTTTACCCTCCTGGCTTTTCACTGGTGTCAATGTCGACATTCGTGCCATACATTCAAGGAACATCAGAACTTTCTTTTACAGCAATTCCTGCTTATTTAAAATAGGGTACTAAAAAAGAGTGGTAAGTGAAAGGAATAGTAAGAAAATGTTCTTTTACTATTCTGTATGTGAATTAACTGTGCCATTTATGCATCAGTACCCTAAAAAGAAAACTGCCAAAATCACCAGAAGGAAATAAATATCCAGAGTGATAAAAAAAAAACCATGAAGTTGCTCTGGATGTGTGACATTCTTAGAGACCTGTCAAGCTTTGTAATAATAACTTTTTTTTTGCTTAGGCTGGTCTATGGACAGATAAATTAACTTGTTTGAACTCTTCCAGACTTTTATTTCAATGTAACAACTTGATTAAAACTAAACAGTTATGCAGAGTAGTCATTCTTTAAGATAGGCTTTGAAAGGATGCAGACTTTCATTGAATAAGATTACACATCCATACCCTTCCATTGTTATTGTATATGCACAGCCTTGGATCAGAGGCAAAGAAAACATAGTTAAAAAGAAGAAAATTTTGAGTTTAAATGATATATGTAAATGTGATTTATATGACCTGTGTGACCTCTGTATGCAAATAGGCTGAACAGAAGCTAAGATAATTTTCTTGACTGTTCCTCCTTCTTCATCTCCACTGCAAAAAATTTACCATGTGCATGCTTTTATCGTTGCAGGCAGGCTAACCATAACTTTGCAAATCCTCTTGGAAGTCATCCCACCAGAGGAAGATCAGAAATCATGATCATCATGTACAGCTTTTGGCTTGGTGTTTCATTTCTACCTGAAATAAAGAGATTAGGGAGATTTATCCCCCTTCCTAACAGGCTGCAAACTGGAGGAACAGGTCACAGTTGAGATGGATTCCAAGCAAGTTACCAGATTTGTCTTTTACAATGCTTTTGCAAAATATTTTTTAATGTGGTTCGTTTATATGTAGAAAACAAGCACTTGTGCTACGAGGGAACTCTTCACTATTTCTTTTGGTACAGTGTCCTATTTTAACAAACTGTAAGTTCATCAAATTATGATTTTGTTTGCCTTGTCACTGAAGATAGGTTTAAGTGATGTGTAATAGCTGGGTGTACTGTAAGGAATGTGTCCTGCTTGCTGTCCCTAGAGATCCCAACTCTCACCAGGGCAAGGGTGAGATAAAGCTGCTGAGTTTCACATGCTGTGTTCTTCCATCACTGTTTGGCAGCCTGGTTTGACTTCTTTTGACTCACTGGAAGCCCCAGCGCACTGATGCAGAAGCATTCCCCAAACATTTGGGATGGCAAGCTCAAAGTTTCATCATTCCAGGGTTCTTATACCATAGCCAGCAGAAACTGCTTTTCAGACTTAATATTTCTGCCAGTGGGGCAGGAAGATTTTAGCATGGGAATTTTAGCAGTAATTTTATACATGTTAAAATTTTACACCAGGCTGGAATTGATCACTGGTTTAGCACTGTTTCTTTGTGTACCTACACACACAATCCAGCAAGGTGAGCAATAACTTTCAAATTGAGTCAAAACACTTGAATGCGACCTCCATTGCTGTATGAGTATTTCCTATCTGAAAGCATATGGTCCTACAGTTATCAGTCAGGCAAACCTGATTTTAAAGTTTTATATCAGCACTGGTGGGCAGAAATAGACGTCGCTGGTGGGAACACAGTATGGACATGACAATAAATGCAATACCTTTTTATGAATAAGGTATAAGGCAGGCAACAGCAGATTTGCTGATTTGAGTAGGATGTGTACTTGATCTGTGGGCTTTCCACTCAAGCACACTCCAGTTAACAGGGCTTTGTAACACTGAGGAGCAGGTGCTTTTCCTGTCTTCTCATGGGTTTTATCTCAGCAGAAACAGAGAAAGGCCATCAAAACTGATAAAATCAAATAAAATTCATCTTCAGAACTATTTTTGAGCTGAGCTCTGGCTCTAATATGAGCTGAAATTTTGTCCTTTTTAAAAGATAGTTGTATAGATAAAGAAGTTTTTTAATACTTAGAAATTCAGTTTTATATTGCTAACGACTACTCAACCTTAAAATTAAGGTTTATTATCACTCTGTTAATAATATAACACTTAACTGAATGCACTACTATTTGAGCTGTCTGCTGTCAGCAAGTCATGTTTCATGAAAATTCTTATGGAACTAAGCAACATTTAACTTCCTAAATTGGGAGAAAAGCACAACTAGTAGCCAGACCACTACAGTAAAGGGAGACTGTGTATTGTATACATGTTGTATATATCCAGAATATCTACTGCTTTAAAGGTGTACAGTAATATGTTTTAATGTATACATGTTTTTTGATTTTGTATCTCTGTGGTGGAATTTCACGAAAGTAGGGAAATACAAGTAGCTTATTATATGAAAGAGCAGTAATTTAAGACGCAGAAAGCGTTTTGCAAACAATGTTTTTCTTTCAATGTTTTCTTTTTACAGTGACTTAAAGTGTTATTTGAAACTTTTTTTAGGCAAACATTTTGAGAGAGTTCTTTGTGTTGACAGTAGATATGTTTGTTTAGTACTTACTTTTGGGACACAATTCTGCCTTTGAGACCATCTCCTGCCATCCCCATTCATCAGGGTTTGGCCTCTGTCACCGTGGAGCATCTTCAGAGTACACAAACTACTTATCGCTGACAGAAATGAACTGTCTGGCACCCTCTGGGAGGGCACCTAACCCATTCCTCCTCTAATGGATGCAAAGTGCATGGGATCCAGAGCAAAACCACCTGAAGAGCAGCAGTGGATGTGAGTTTTTCACTCTGACTGTTTCGTTCCCATGTATTCACTCCTGTTGTGCCACATTACTTGAAAGATTAAATGTAGGCAGTGTTAACTTGTAGAAATAAATGGGCTCCATAAATATAACTGAAAGTTGCTTTATTTTCCCATCGTGGTCTTTAAGGTTTAGAAATGTTTCTGAATCCTGATTCGGTGAGCATATTTTTACTAGATTTAGTTCATGTTAAGGGTTAATTCATCCCAAGGGAAGTCCTAGGACTCATTGATTGTGAAGTTGTATATTTTAGGAAGGAAAAAAAAATTACATGCAAAATAAAAACCTGGGTTTTTTTTGAAGGTCCACAGGTATTTTAATTTCAGGTTTAGTTTCTTTGGCACATGCAAGCACAGTACAAAATAATATAATTGGGTTTCCACTGTATTATGAAAGTCAGTATTAAGGATTTTTATTACACTTGGAAGTGAGGCATATCTTCACAAATGGAGAAAAACTGTTTTATGGCATTTTTTTCTTAAAGCATCCAAGTTCTTGTATAACATTTTTAAGTATTTTTTTTCAGAGTCACAAAGGAAATTCTTCTAGAATAAAGGATAACTTATATATAATTATTCTTATTAGGGCCTGAGGTGGTCAGGCCAATGAGACTATTTCTGTGGAGAACTTCAGTGATTTTTTTTTCTTGCCCTTTGCACCTTTTTATCAACTATATGTGTCAAAAGATATCTTCTTTTTTGTCTAGGTGGTTGCTGCTGGTTTTTTTCTTTGAATTTGTAGTTTTCTGGGGTATAGGTAAAATTGTCACTGAAGGCAACAGAAACAAACATTTTATGTGAGTAGCATATGCTGCTGAGATTTAGTACAACATAGAGAAACAGTTCAGCATCTGAAGCCTCCGAAGGGGAAGACCTGCCTTTGCATATCCTAATCTGGAGCATCACAATTCCCCTGTAAGAATTACTTATTTTCAATTCAAATTGCAATAGAGGCTTCTTTTGACCACACTACATTTTCCATTTTTTTCAATCTGAATGAAAACCAAACCAAAAAACATTGCTTGACAAAAGTCCATGTGCTTTTTACTATGTGTATATAAATATAATTCTTTGTCTGGATGTGTATGCTCCTGCTTTTTTGATTTTCAGTGGAAAATCAGCCTTCAATTTGAGACTATTTTTCAAATATTTTTCTACAGAAGAAGGTAGTAGTTACCTATATCCACAAGGTGGATAATTGTGTTGATGTAACAATATGAAAAGGACTTCCCATTACATTCAGTGCATCCAGAATTTTTGACTCAAGCATTAGCCATATATCAGGATCCAAACAGATTTTAATTAGCATAAATCTTAGAGAAAGGGGCGTTGATCTTCCTTAGGAGGAATTAGATATTTAATTTTTTCAATGTACCTATCAAATATTGTGTTTAATGACCAGCAGAGCACCAAAGACAGCTTGGACAACAGAGCATGGAGCAGGTAACAAACATACTGAAATCCAGGACTAAAATTGTATTTACGTCTGGGAAGAGTGCAAAGTACAAAGTTGGACATTTTGAGCCCTGGCAGGAGTGGTCAAAGGGAAGTGCAGGACAATGTGTGATGACCCTGTTTGGTTATAGGGAGCTGCCTAAGGCTGGAGACGGAGACTGTTTTGTGGGACAACCATCCTAAAAATATACCCTTGTGCCCATGGCAGCTTGTGTCCTGCCTGAGGTGCTGTGGAGTGCCCTTCAGCCTGGCTCTGCCCCGGCACGATAAGCCTCAGGGAAGGCTGGAGCTGCCAAAAGGGAGATGGCAGTTTGAGATATCCCTGTGCCTTGTCTGTAGAACGCATCACTTTTGACTTTTCTCTTGCCCCTTGAACATCCCCCTGCATTATTTGAACCATTCCTGTCTGGTGGAGTCTGGAGTAAGTGAGGAAAGCCTCCATGCCTTAAACACCCCTGGGGATTTGTTGAGACTTGGCAAACTGGTGCAGTTTCTGGTTGCCTTCAGAAACCTGTACAATTTTCTTGCGTGTTAGTCCAGGTTTGCTTTCTGTTGTCTTTTTGCCAAGGAACTCTTGGGGAGCATGTAAACAATTGACACAATTTCTGTTTTCATTTGCTTTCTTGTTTCTTTTTTATTCAAAGAAACTCCTGAAATAATTTTTCCTTGAAGTTCAAAGACCCAAATGGATAAAATACCTTTTCCAACTAAGGACTGACTTTATCAAGAGAGAGTTTGGATCCTCTTTATATTCCCTGTAACATGAATGTCTATGGTATTGTGATCTATATCAAAGCTTTGATATTTTCTAAATATGTTATTGGTGATGATCCAGCACGGTTACAAAAGTGCTGTGCTGCTGTCAGTTCTATACTCCTGTAGCTCATTCTTGACTCCCAACTCAAGCTACAAAATGTTCCCACTGCTAAGATTTTCTGCAGGCCTTTTTCAGATCTGGGAATTCACCTACGTGTCCTTTGAAAGGGAAATGCAATCCCTCCTTTAGAGGTGCACCTCAGCACCTAGAGCTGGATGTTAGCAGGTGACCTTAGCTCTAGGCAGGCTCCTTGCTGAGCGCAGAGCTTGGTCTGTTCAAGGGAAGTTGGAGTCCTGGGTTTTAAAACTGTAGCTGGCTTTTGCAATCCACTCTCTTCATTTGTACTTAAAATGTTTTGTAAAACTGTTATATAGGAATTTTTGTGGTGGTTTTTAATATGATTTTTGTGTGTGTGTGTGTAATTTTTATTTCCCCCCCTCCCTGTTAGTTATGAGAAGTTAAATATTATGGGATCTTTTTCTAATTTTACCCTGTGCCTTTGGCTCTGCGTGAACAAAGCCATTTGATGCTGTTTCAGCTGCCAATATCTCTTTGCCACTCAGTCATTACAGTGTAATTGGATCTAAAGTACGTGTATAATTTGCTGCTAGCAATACTGGCTTGTCTTAATTATGACTTCCAGCTGATTTCTAAGGATATTCAGCATAGCAGTCAGACTGGCGCAGATGAAAAACTCTTCCTGAGGACTTGAGCATTCATGCTATCTACATATCAGGCTGTTTAAGAGCATCAAGTCAGGATTCTCTGGCTTAAACTGGATGGAGGCTTTCGGAAGGGCTTGTGGCACAGCCAAGGACACAATGACTGCAAAGCCTGAGATGTTTTAGACTCCATATATATTCTGTGCATTCTTCCACATTTGGCATAATTTCTAGGAGAAAATGAGGAGAATCTGACAGGTGCAAACATGACCTCCGAGGCAGATGACTTCCCCAGTGCTTTTTTCTGCATTCGCCCTGAATGAAGGCTACAAATGCATTTTCACTGAGAGCATTTCTTTTCAGTGTCTCTTCTGCAAGCCAGCTCTCTGAAACATCTGTATTTAATTTTAAGCTGGGTGTTCTATTTTTGCCATGTGCTTGTATTTTTTTTAAGCCTTCTATTTTTCCTCACCTGAAAACTGTCATGTCATAGAAAACCAGTTTTCCAGGCTGTAACAGTCCTTTTTAAAAGTAACACAGTCATGTGTTGGGGTCATATAAAGCTCTAAAGCTGTTCCAAGCAGCTGCCTCCTCACAGGCTCATACAGGTTTTTTTTTGTGCAGATTGCAGCCGGAAGAACTTAAAGCTTATCACAGAAAATACTCGGCTCCTGTCAGGTATCAAGGATGTGGTGTTTTAATAGAATCCTTGCACTTGCACTCCAACACCCCATTAGAGGTCCTGACATGGCCAACTTGGCATTAGAAAATTTGGGCACGTGGCAAACCCTTCTTGAGGTTATGAAAACTCTGTGGGGACACTGAGAGATTTGGGCAAGCTCAAAGACTACATGCGCAGCAGCCAATTTTATGATTAGCTGCCTAAGTGTACTTAATTGCATATTTTCAATTACCAACAGCTCAGCTTCATTTAAAAATATCTGTTATACATTTCTAGGGGGACATTTCAGGTTTCCTGAGTTTGATTTTTTTTTTCCCTTTTTTTTTTTTTTTTTTTTTTTTCCTTTTCTTTTTTTGAGCACTACATTCAGGACAGCTCCCTCAGGTGTTCTGCTTGAAAGCTGGGGCAGACAAAGAAGCTTTTAAGGGAATTCTCGCTGTATTTTCACTACACATGCTGCACGGTGCAATTCAATATTCATAAATTACTTTTGGCTGCTGTTAGTGTTTCCCATCTCTGTTTGCTAATTCATGTGCCAGATATATTTAAAATGAATCATTAAACACCAGGGGATTTCATGCTTGTTCCACATGCAACAGCTCACTATTGAACAAAACTCTAGTGCTTTGTACTGATGCTAAGCCCTAGCTACCTTTGATTTTGTAATAAATATAGGATTCAGAAACAGAATAAATCAGACCCTGTACTTTCAGGTTAGCAGAGATGATTGATCATACCTTTCTGATGGCACTGCATTTGACTGCAAGTCTCATACAGCCCCACTTTAGATCATACAAAGGCATCTGGATGATGAAAAGCAGGCTGGCTTAGAAGACAGCGTACAGTGCTGCACCACTGTCATATTTATTTAGTGGCATGTGTACACTAAAATGCTTCAGGTTGTAGCTCATGGTAATAATTCTCTCTTGTGTTGAATCCATCTTGGCCCATTTTTATTCCTTTACCCATATTTTAAACAAAAATTGTTTTCAAAAACCTTTCCAAAATGGAGATATAAAGCCTTTATCTAAAGCAGACACATGTGGGTAATAAAATAGCTTGTCTCTGCACTCACTTAGAGTGCTGTTTTTGGAAATGAAATCATTATGTGTTAGTCAAAAGGTTAGGTGGTCACCCAAACACTCCCATTCTTCCTGCTGTAGAAAAATCTTTACTCATGTATCAGAAACTCTTTAGTCCTACAGATTTGAGTTTGATGTTGTTTGGCTCTTGGCAATGGATGTCTGCACCAAAGCTCTGGGCTTGAATATTGAATATGGATACGAAATCCAAAAATGTATCTCGGCAGAGGGGGCAAGGAGCAGCAGCCTGTGACTGTCTCCCAGTCCTGCCTTGTTGGTGAGGGGTTTGTGTCTCTGTCATAAGAACAGGACTCATTTGGAAGCTACTCATGGAGAAGTTCTAGTTCATTCACACCATGAATGGGCCTGCATACCAGCTACAGACTGGTGCAGCACACTGTGTTGGCTTTTCTCACAATTTTTCAAGATATTATTTGAGATGAATTTATGTTTGGCTTCTATGGCTTTAATTTGGCTTTCTCTTTTATAATACAAATGATTTTCTGTATATATATACACACATATACATGTATGTATGCATTTAGGGCTAATGCTGCAGAACTGCACTCCTGTGTTGCAAGTTTAAGAAAATCAATGAAGTATTATTTAATGCACGCCAACCTCTTTTTTAATACTATTTCTAAATTGCAGCAAGCACATAGCCATCCACCATGGAATAATAAATTGGTACAGAATGTGTGGGGAAAAGGCAATAAGCCAGAGTCATTAGAAAGCTCAGTGCACCACTCCAGCAACGCAAAGCAGTTGTAAAAAGCTGAGGGTGGAATTGCACACAGCAAATGGTGTACACCAGTAAATCTGGCCCTGGTAATTTTATAGCAAACGACACACAAGCCAGAAGAACATTTAGATAATTGAAATTAACACTTTTAACAATGATCTATAAAGCAGTGAATAATAATTAAGAGGTTCTTTCAAGCTCTTTGTAGCAAACCTATAGTGCTTCACAAAATAACACGGACCCTCTTTTCCTCAAGAATGGAATATCTCTTTGGTAAAGCACCAGCTCCTAATTTGCCAAGCACATCAACTTTACACGGACTGAAGGCTTGTTATTTTGGTCTTGGAGCAAAGTTAGACAAAAAAGGAAAAGATAATAAAAAGGAGCTGTTGGAAAAACATAAAACAGATTTTTTTTGATTGATGCAAATCTGCACCTGTGTTTACTCTTATCAAAGTGGCTGTGCATATCAGATCATGTGAACATAGCTCTTGGGTAGGAAGAAAGGCTGCTGCAAACTTTGAAGTCCTTTGGAGTGTGTAACCACTACTGGAAGACTTTGGTATTCTTCACTGATACTCTCAAAATGAAAAAGTTTTCTATTTTGTATTTAATTCATTCCATATTTTTCAATGTTGCTCTTAAAATACAACCGTTTCCTTTCTTTCTAACTAAACTGATGAAAGAGAAGATTGAATATGTCAGGCCATAAATCAGCTTTTAAATGTTGGATCAGCTGTTCAAATCACTGTTTGACCATAGTATTGGTCGCTGTCTCTCATTGAGATGCCTCCCAAAGCCTACAAGTAGGGAACCTGCTATCTGACAGGTTCTGAGCCCATCTAGGCAACAAGCCTTTGCAATGAGCCTGGAAAGAAGTCTGGGTGCCCGTGGAAACACTGACTTGCATCATATTGTGCACAGGGGTGAAATGTTTCCCTGTGGATTAGAACTAAAACCCCACCTGAACCTTCTTTAAAACTGAGCTAGTTTTGCTTACCTGAGTTCTGTGGAGAAATCTGGCCATTGCTTTTCAGTCTATCAATCTGAGCTCTTTCATGAACACCAAATTAATTTCAAAAAAATCAGATTTGGTAAAACAATTTCTGTAGAGGAAGCAGCAGCGTTGGGAGAGCACCGGAAATATGGGTTTGCGTTAAATTCCTCTTTTGTGTCAGATAGGGGTGCTTCAGAAATACTACTGCAAACATTTTAAAAAGAAAACCAATTTCTCCAGACTTACATAAAACATTTTAATCTCAAACAAAAGCAGATAAGCATGTGTGAGTGAGAGAAGGAATAAAGCATTACACATGGGAGAACACGTAAGAGCAATGCTCTGTGTACTAATCCTGAACCTCTGAGGAAGGAGTGAGCGCTTCAGGAGAGGAGCTGTACTTCCAGAATTTTGGGACTCTGATATTCCTGTCTGCTCTCTTGAGCACCTCCAGCAGTAGTCTTTCAGGTGATGCAACTGTGGAGAAATTTGGCTGGAGTGGTTTTCCCTGTCTGCGTGGTGGGAAGGGTGCAATGTACCTGGGAAAGTCATCAGCTCCCATGGAGAGGTGGCCCTGTAGCCAGTGGGACTGTGGAACAGAATGAGTGCAAAATCTGGGAAAAAATGGGTGGCTTTTGTGAACCCACCCAGAAGCAAGTCCTTGTTTGTGACAAATATAAGTTCCTGGAGGCTCTCAAAACATGAAGTCTTTTACACTGAGCTGCAATAGACTGTATAAAAGAAATAGAGCCCCAAAGTGAACATAGCAGCACAGTCAGTGTTGTATTTCTGTGCTCCTGCCTCCGTGGGGGATAATTAATTCAGCTCCCTGGAGAGGCAAACACATCTCAGGGGGAAAAAAAAGAGAAGGCTCAGTTCCTGAGGGCAGCTGTGAAGGCTAGGTTATTTTAGGAGGCTGGAGTAAAGGAGAAGGATAACAGTAGGGAGACAGGCTGAATTGAGGATCAGGACAATATGCCAACAGTCATCACCTGTAAAAAAGAATGGGCAGAGTTTTCTCCCTATGAATTTCAAGCCATGGTGTCTTTAAGAGGCAATTACAGGCTTACAGTCCCCTTAAAGAGGGATGCCAAAGATTTCCTCTGTTTTTCCAGAGGAAACTGATGGCTGATGGATGAAACCTGAGGGCAGGTAAGAGATGCCTGGGACAAGTTATATTGGCCAGGACTGAGCTGAAAAGGGGTCCAAGCTGTTGTGGCATTCATTTGTATGAACAAAGAATGAATGTTCATGCAACCCTTTCAAATTAGTTTGCCTTCCATTTTTTTCCCCATAGTTGCATTCAGGGAACAAATGCATTTGAGTGTGGATGATTTCTATTACGACAACTGTATCTGCTTTTTTTTTAATATTGCAGCAATTAACAAACTGTGGTTTCTTGACGGTCAACTGATATTCAAGAGTATATAAGGAATGTTGTTTTGAAATCTTTAGTCTACAGTGGAGGAATTATATCCATAAAATAATTGTGATTGAGACAGGCCCATAACATTACTTCTGTTCTGCTAAGGCACCTATTGATGTTGTGGATGTCCCATCCCTGGGAATGATCAAGGCCAGGTCGGATGGGGCTTTGAGCAACCTGGACTAATGAAACGTGTCCCTGCTCATTACAAGGGTGATGAGACAAGGTGATCTTTAAGGTCTTTGCCAACCCAAACTATTTTAAAGGTTCTATTCCAAACATTTATATTCAAAGGATAACAGGGAGAGCATGTACAAAGATCTTCAGTTGCAATTACACTTTTGAAACAATGCAATAATAAATTAAAAGACAGCAACAGATTCTGGGTTTCTTTTGAAGCATCTAATTTGTTATATTTTAAACTGAGTAACTGAGTATTCAAATTTAAGAGGAACTTACAGAGCCATAATTTAGAAGTTGCGTACTCCTTTTGGAATGGTAATTTTTTCCCCCTTTAACTGTGTTCATATTGCTCATGGGGTTCCAAAAGTACTTTGAAATTTTTGCTTGCAATTCAAGTCCATTCCAAAAAGATTTTGTTCATTAAAAAAAAAAAAAAAAAAAAAAAAAAAAGAAAAGCTTTGCTTTTATTTTTTGCACAGTTCATATTCTTGCATTCTTGGCAATGCTAGGAGCAGACTAGGAGCTATCATTCCAGAGCCAGCTATCTGAAGTCTAGGCAGACATGGATTTTACATTAACAGCCTATTTTGTGGAAATCCTTTACTCTTCATTAACAAAATACAGGTCTGATGAGTATCATGATACTGCTAATTTTTTATTTATGTTTCTGTTATTTAAAAAATTGATTGTAACTCCAGTTGGTTTTCTTATCTATTATAGTATGCCATATTCAATATGCTTTTTTTTTAGACAACAATTTATGTTTAGGAGTTCTAGTCCAGAAAATCTTACCTTTCCTCAGTTCTTTCTGGTTTTCATTAAGTTGATTTGTAGTAATGGGTAATGCTCAGAGTTCTGCCTTTTGGTCTGCAGTTGTCTTCCTGCCAAAACCTTCAGCAGTATTCTGCTTTCCTTGATAGTCAGTGTTTGTTGTTGTAAACAGCTACAGGGTTTCCTTACAGAGAGATTGTGGATATGACATGGAGAAATAGCTTCCAGCTGAAAGAGGGTGGGTTTAGAATAGATATTAGTTAGAAATTCTTTACACTGAGGGTGGTGAGGCCCTGGCACAGGTTGCCCACAGAAGGTGGGGATGCCCCACCCCTGAAAGTGTTCAGGGCCAGGTGGGATGGGGCTTTGGGCAACCTTCTAGTGGGAAGTATCCCTGCCTGTGGCAGAGGGGTTGAAACTAGATGATCTCTAAGGTCCCTCCCAACCCAAACCACTCTATAATTCTATGATTACTTCAGTATAATGCTTTTATAAATGTAAGTACATAGGAATTAAATTTTCTTAATGATCTATAGCTGGTTCTGCAATTCAAAAGCAGGATTAATCCTGTTAAATATCTCTTTATAAAAAATTAGGAAAGACCTGTTATTGTGCTGTAATTTCATCTCAAGTTTTCCTGTTTCTTGTTCTAAATGTTATAGCTCGGGATATGAATATTCAGCAATCTTCACTCTGGTGCCAAAAGTGTTCTGGTAACTGTAATCCCAGAACATGCTAAATTCCTAACGGAATATTTCTGTGTCAAAATAGTTGGTATCACTTCACAGATTATACACCAATTTCCCCCTGGGTTACAACAAACCCTGTAACCTTTCTATAATGGTACACAAAGTACCTCCCCACACTACCGAAATTCTACATAGTCAAAACTCATGGATTTTTTCATCTACAAACCTTATAGATTTTTTTCCTCCTCATATCCCGTAGCACGATATTTCTCTTGGCAATTCATTTGTTTTCTCTCTTTGTATTTTAGTAGTCACACAGAGAAAGGTAAAGGTCTGTAAGGGCTGTCTCCTTTTGGATGCATTTATTTACACGTATATATGTAAATGGCCAGGAGAATGCTTTTCTTTGTTCCTTATTTTTTTCCCCTCTCTTAAGTGGATCCAGCTGTAGCAAAAAAGTTATATTCCCTCTGCACAAACAGCTTTCCAGAAAAAAAAAAAATAAGATCAGATTAAGGGCTAACTTCAGAGCTGTGGATGCTGGATCTTTGAAGAGTATTCGTTTCACCTGCCTCTAACCACCTGAAAACATAGTGCAAGACTTGCAGGTCTCTGTAGTCACAAACTGGTCCTTCCTGGAGGCAATGTGAGCTATTCTGGTGTATAAAGGATGAATTTCTCTCTGACTGCCTTCTGCTTGGAGTGGAGCTGTACTTTTTTTGTCTCTCCAGCACTGTTGGACTTTGCTGCCTTTCACACCAATGCCCTTTGACACGTCTCAGCTCACACCATTTTGAGAATGGTGGGTTTTCTCTTCACCCCCTCTGGAGCAGTCTGGTCTTCCCCACTGACCACGGCGAACACCTTTAGATTACAGAAGATAAATTACACACAGGATGCCAAGGCAGCTGAGATTTAGAAGAGATAAATCCCACTCTTTGAAGCAGTACTGATAAACACAACAAGACTATCCATCCAAGTAGCAGTGCACATGCCTGGGTGAGAAGCCAGGATAATGTGCAGAGGGAGGAAAACATTTGGGGAGAATGCAGAAAACGGGTGCTTCAGTCCCACTCCAAAAGGAACATTGGTGTCTGTCACTGGGGCAGATGGAGTGACCTGCATTTTGCAGATTTTGAAGCCATGGAGTCAAGGGAATGTCTCAGTTTAGAGACAAGTCAGGGCCAAACCACGACAAAGAGGAATGCTTTAAGAGTCATGGCCACAAGGGATTTTTACTCCCATACTCTTTCCCTTTGGCCCCTTCAGTACCAAATGCTGTAGACAATGAACTGATGGTTTATTTTCTGAAACAAATAAGCACTTCAGAGAGAATCTAGTGTTCTGATCAGAAGAAACACAGCATTAAAAGCATGCAAGCAGTAAGAGGAAAATCTACTGTTTGTTAGAAAAATAATGTTTTGCAGTTCTAATCTGTTTCTAAAAGTTCCCATTCATCCTTGGCAAAGCGATCAATTTGTGCTGAAAATTTAGTCTTATATGTATGAATTGGAAGTGATCTTATTAGTGTTTTACTACTTCAGGTCTGATAAACTCACATATCTATTTCAGTTAAGCTTATATTGATCCACTTAGAAGATCAATTTGACTTTCATTGTTTTTGGGGGGCAATTTCATTTGTCCCGGACTGAAGTTATGAAAAAAGTGTAACTCGGCACTTGGGGGATGCATGTGCTCTCCCACATGTGCATGAAGACACTCAGACTCCCACACATTTTTGTGCCTGTGTGCTGTTTTGAATTTACCCTCTTGGTTCCTCAGTTCCTGATGCTGCAGTTGGGTCAGACTTTGGTGTCTGAACTGCTGTATACCTGTGGAAAGAACAATTTAATGGGTAACAGAGACTTTTCTCAGTTCAGCTGCAGTCCGAACTCCATCTGCAAGTCAGAAAGGGAAGCACAAGCAAAAGGCTTTGCTCCCAAAAGAAGGAAAAGGGTTCTGAGGAAGGAGACAGGTGTGAGATCTAGACCCTGGGTGAATGTCAACAGCAAGAAGTTGTTGTTAGCAAGGGATTTTGTCCTTTTCCACAAAAAATAGTCAGAGAGATGTAGCACCTCTCCTGTTAGGATAAGCCAACAGAGTCTGGGTTGTTCAGCGTAAGAGAAGGCTCTTGGGAAACCTTATTGCTGCATTTCAGTATTTACAAGGAACTTAAAAGAAAGATGGGACAGACTTTGAAGACTTCCTCCAGAATGAGGAGAACTGTTGCTGTAAAGAGGGTTTGATTAGTTCTATTCGTAAATGAAAGGCATCACCCATGGCCAATATTTAGTTGAATGGTCACAGCAAATTTTTATTTTTCAATAAAAAAAAGTGATTTATAGTATTATACCGTTTAGTAGGGCCTAGGAAAAGAAGAAATGGTTTTAAATTAAAACAGGTTCTGTTTAGATACAAGGAAGAAAATTTTTACAATAAGAATGGTGAAACACTGGACAAGTTCCCAGAGAGGTGGGAGATGCCCCATCCCTGGAAACATTCAAGGCCTGGTTAGATGGAGCTCTGAGCAATATGATCAAGTTGAAGATGTCCCAGCTCATTGTAGAGGAATTGGACTAGATGGCCTTAAAATACCCTTCCAACCCAAACTGTTCTAGGATCTTTTTCAGGTGTCTTAGGCAATGCCCGTAAGTGGCAGGGAACAGGGAGGGAAGGACTGTGAGATAACCCCCTGTGTCTAATTTGTCTGCCAGTGGCTTTTGGTCTGCCTCATGGCAGTAAAAACAAATATCTCCTGGAGGTGTGGAATGGAGACAAGATCTCATCCCACGTGAGGGTTCAGGTCTTCCTCTCATATGAGGCAAATACTCCTCATTTTCCATTGGCAAAGCATAGATCAGGTCTGTGCCTCTTGTGGCCACCAGCACCAGAAGAAAAAAATTGTACAGGCAAGACACTACACTCATGGTGAATTTGAAACATTTTTTTTAGTACTGACATGGCAATTAGGCATCGCTGCATTGCTTCTCTGAAGTGCATGAAGTCATTAAACAATCACAAAAGGAAGTGTGAGAAAGGCCATAAGAAGTACCTCTGCTGTGATATTTTTCCTCTGTAAAGATGTCATGGACTAGCTCCTTTTACTTATAGCTATATTAGCATAAACTGAACTCAACTTTTAAAAAGGTATTTTGCTATGAGACTATTCCCTGTCTATACCATTGCTATTTGCGCTCCATAGTCAGATGAAGTTATTAACAGAAGAATAAATTCAAGTCATTGAACAGAATATCTGTCATTCAACAGAAAGTAATTGAGAACAATAACTTGAAAACATTAAAACCCCTTCCAACCTGAGAGATAGACCTCTTGTTCTGGAGACTGACGACTCTGAGTCACCTGCTAAAGACAACTGTTCCCCTCCATCCGCTCTTTCACTGTGGATTAAAAACTGTGGTCACATTTGTTGTGGTTTCCACTGCAGCATTTCCACTGGTGGGAATGGAGTACCTGACCCAATCTGCAAAACCTCAGAAGTTTCTAAGTGACTCAGGAGGTGACTCGCTATGGTCAATCTCAACATTTCCATGGATGCAAGTATTCTGCCTGTGCAACAAAGTCAAATTAGCATAGTTGTCCTGTTCCTAAAGGCAGCAGATATTACAGTCTTGCAAGCTGTCTTCTCAACAGAGGGAAATTGGGGCTATAAAGGCCCGAGTTTCCTTGTGAAACAATCTTGTTTATTGTTAGATAGGTTGTAAAACAGCAAGCAGGAACCTCCCTTTTCAGGAGAGCCTGTCATGGATGCTTAATTCTTTGGAAGGTACTTATTCACCGCGATAACTGTCGATGGATGAAAAGCCTAAAGCGGAGTGTGAAATACCTTGCTTTCCCAGCACACTAATTCCACTTGGAAAGACTCCTAGAAGCAGACTGAGCATGGTCAGTTCTGCTGCTAGGATTGCTCATGAATTCCACTCAGGGAATAGGAGGTCTCCTGGCGTGGTATCTTGCAATGCCACCTTGGAACACTCTGCAAATTTATGCTTGGATGAGCCCAAAGTATTGAAATATCCTGATGTTCAGAGCTCTGTGAAACAGGCGTTAAGCCTGCCTTCCTTCTTGAAATATTGCCTATATATATTAAAATATAGTGCAAACTTTTGTGGAACACCTAATCTCTGAAAAAAGCTCTTTAAAAATCAAGACACTGGGGTACATTATTACTAGTTACTCATAATTTCTATTGATTAAAATACTAATAATAGTGATTATCACCACCCTGCTGTATCTTTTCTTTCTGGTGCTAGGTGCTATGGCAATTTCTGCACCACATGTGTGCTATTCAGACAGTTCTTCTTGGAATACTTACTCAGATTCGCTAAAAAATGTGCAATATGCAAATACAGTCCCCAGCTGAGCAGTGCATTCCTAGTTAGCAAACCACTTCTGCCTCCTATAAATAGCTATGTGCGTAAGTGCTTTTCCAGGTGTGACTTAGACACATAATATTGGCCAGAGCAAGGGCCTAGGAGAAGGCAAACCATTTCAACATGGTGTACAGAGCCACCATTTATCTCTCCTGTGTGCAACCCTTGTTCTGAGGGCCAGATTTTTGTTTAACATAAGTGACAAACCATGCTAATCAGAAGAATAGTGTTTCTCTCTTGCACTGGTGTTAAGGTTAAATTTGCAAAATTGTCTTTTTGGTTATAAAAAAGGTTTTCAGATTAGGAAAAAGGAGAGGGAAGAAAGGAATGTTGTAAAACTATGCAAAGATAAATTATGGAGCTGATATGAAAGAAGAATTCTCTTGCTGGAATGTCAATTAAAAAAACAAATAGAGAAAATCAATGGAATAAATTCTAAAAGCCATCTGATCCGTATATAGGAGGAATTAGCGTATAAATACAACTAAATCCCTCAACCTTTCACTTCTGGGAAAGGTGAAATTTTAAGCCATGATATCCTCTATTACTCATCTCATTAGTCACCTTACAATCATAATTGGTATTGCCAGGCTAGTTACTCTCACTCTAGCTTTTCACCTACCCCCATTGAACATGGAGTGCAATTAATCAGCTCTCTTAAGGCTGGCTGTCCCTCTGTGAAATGTCACCAAAAATCTGAGCACATTTTGTGAAGGGGGGAAGGATGTTGCTCTGGAAGACTTCTCTCAATACTAGTGCATTTTACAAATGAGCCTCAGGAACTGGACGTTTTCCTAGTGATGTTTATGAAGCATTTGACCACCTTAAATGGCAGGGGAATTAATCTCAGGATTAAAATTGTTCTGGTTCCTTCCATTTCTTTACACCACTACCTGTTGATTCGTATGTCGCTTCATTTCTTTGCAGGTCTTTTATATTTGCATACCAGAATCACTTGAGAAAAATTGGGTTGGGAGGGACC
Organism: Acanthiza pusilla; assembly: GCA_036630365.1. Lineage (NCBI taxonomy): Eukaryota > Metazoa > Chordata > Aves > Passeriformes > Acanthizidae > Acanthiza > Acanthiza pusilla. The sequence continues at coordinate 3,176,510 of JAXCHO010000164.1, read as the reverse complement.
TCCATGGATAGTTTGGTCCATCCTGGAATGTGGCCTACAGGCTGACACTGAGTGTGTGAGTAGGAAAAAGGGAACTGGTCCTAGGTATTATTAAAAACTAGGTATTATTACCTCTAAAGGTCTGTGAACATTTAGGCAGTGTTTGTGGTTCTCAAAGAGAAAGCAAATCTCTCCCACATCATGACATGACAACATACACGGGGCCATCAAATAAAAGCATTAAAATGGCAGAAAGAGCAACCAAAGCTCCTATTAGAATGAGGATAATAGTAAAATAAAATTTTACTTCTAGGATTCTACATGTATAAGTGACTTTCTCCCAAGTAACAAGCAATAGGGCAAGATGAAATGGTTTCAAGTTGCACCACAGCAGATTTAGATTGGATATTAGGAAAAAAATCTTCATGGAAAGAGTTGTCAAGAATTAGGATAGGCTGCCCAGGAAAGTGGTTAAGCCACCATCCTTGGAAATATTGAAAAGATGTGTTGATGTGGCACTTAAGGACAAGGTTTTGTGATGGCAGTACTGGGTTTGCAGTTGGACTTAGAGTTTTAGAGCTCTTTTTCAACCTAAGTGATTCTATGATTGTTTTAAAAAGGTTCTACTGCTGAAGGAATAGTTAAGGTAAGTCTGGATTTTTAGGCAGAAAGAGACCATAGTCTTGCTTGTAAATATGCCTGTTCCCCCTCACCCCAATGATAAGGCAAGATTTTCACATCTCTTGAATTTTTGACCTGTCTAAAATTATTTTATTTTTTTTCTTTTATTTTTTTTCCCAACACAGACACATGTAAATTTATGTATACAAAAGGTGAATTATTTTTAAAGAAAAGTTTCAATCAGGAACAATTAATTTCTTTTACCTCCAGGCACCACTGTAATGACCAAACCCAGCTCCAGATTTAGAGAAATGTAAAACTTTAACTTCTGGTGCTCCCCAGCAAGAACAAGTATGTATTTTATCACCAGCCATGGAAATTTATGGCATTGAAATCAAGAGCCAGCTAAAAGCTGACTCTGCAGATTGTACTTGCGGCGTGGGCAGAAGAATGCCTAAATTATTTTTGTGGGGGAGACTATGTCATCTAAATTAATTCAGAGGAATTGCCTCATAAGTCATCTCTGCAGTTGCTCTGCGCTGCACTCGTTGAGGACCAGAGTTCAACACTACATTCATTTTGCAGACGTAGCTCTGATTCATCTGCTTTGGATCTTCGAATCGTTTCACACAGAGCGAGCTCTGATGACACTCAGATTATTCAGAGAACCACACTAGCTAGACCATTAAACCCAGCATTAAATCCAAGCTAACTCTCCAAGGAGCCAACTTCATTTAATCCGAGGCTGTTTAATCAGTGTTGCTGATGACTCCAGTGAAATATTTGAAATGTAGTGTATTCCACCAAAAGAGAAAGAAATGTGACAAATACATTAGAGCGGGAAACATTGCGCAGCTGCTGCTGTGGTTTTCTTCTGGTTGTTGGCACACAAAAGAAATTTCATTTTAAACCACATGGTCACCCTGGGTGTTGCATTGTGAAGACTTACATTTCATACTTACTATGAGCTCTCTGGAGAACTCAACACTGGAGAGCAGAGCAAGTGTAAAACAGCGATTTCTTATCACAGCCTTGAGGAATTCAGAAGCACTGGGACTTTGGAGATATTTATTGATTTATTTTTATTTACTGGGGGGGGGGGTGGGAGGGGAACTTTGCGTGTTAAACTTGTGACAAAAAGAAAAAACTAGGAAAAAATGGGAGGAAAAAACTTTCTTGAGAAACTTGTATAGTCTCTTACATGTGGCAGCCAGCAAGTGGGATCTGCTCCTGGGATATTATTCCTAGAATAATTGCTGGGCTTTCAACAGCAATGACATTTTCAGGACAGACCCTAGGCTCCTGAGGGTTACTCCATCTGGTTAGAAACCAGTAATACTTCTCCAGGCCCCTCTCACCAATATCAGCAGGTTTAAAAAAATTAATAATTAATTAATAAAAACTAATTAAAAAAAATTTGATGCTTGGGAAACCCCATACATTTCAATGAAAACATACTTTTCTGGAATTTTCCTGGCTTGCTTTGTTTGGGGTATTCTCTCAGAAAAGCATTGGCATTTATTAAGACACTCTTCTGGTCTGGCTGTGCTCCAGCAAGGCCTGGCCTAGTTCCAACCTGCTGTTAATGACAGCACTGGAGTGACAGACACCAGGGTACTCATTATGGTGCAGGGGGAAGGAACGGCACAAAATAGTCTATTTAACAACAGAGAGAATAGGTAAACTCGACAGGGTTTGGAAGCAGACTAAATATAGTCAGGCGCTGGCAAGTGTAAGAAGCATAATGTAATCACATGCTCACGCTTTTATTGAGCACAAAATTCATTTGAGAAAGAAAAGCGGAGAACGCTTCACTCCTAAGTGGTATCTCTTGTAAGGAGACAGCTGATTTCTCTGGAGGGTTGCTTGAGGAGGAATTGATATTTTGCTCCCTCTGTTCTTTTTTTCTTTTTTTTTCTTTTTTTTTTTTTTTGTTGTTTGTTTTTTGTTTTTTGGTTTTTTTTTTTTTTGGTTTTGGTTTTTTTTTGTGAGTTTTTTTGGTTGTTTGGTTTTGGTTTTGGTTTTTTTGGTTTGTTTGTTTGTTTTGTTTTGTTTGCTTGTTTTTGTTTTTGGTTTTGTTTTTTTTTTAAGATAAGAAACACTTGCTGTTATAAATTATAACTTTCCCAAGCAGATGTTTCATTCTTTCTGGTAGGTGTTCAGGGTTTTAGCACCTAGTGACAATGCTTTGAAAACTGAGAATATTCTCTGTAGCTTGCAGCATTTCTGCTTTGAAATTCACTGCCCGCACTGTTTGTATGCTGAGTACAACACCACCAGAGAAGAGCTGAGATGCTGCTGACACGCTTGAGCAATAGGAAATCATATGACCCAGGATGCTCAGTAAAGCCCTGAAAATGACTGAAATGCACCAGAGAAAGCAACAAGCTGCAGCTCTCTTTTAGAAAGGGCTTGTTTTTTAGCCTCCTTTTCTCAAAGGGCTGAGCTGCCAGAAGGCCATGGCAAACACTGTTATGAGTCAAAGAAAAGTCATCTCTACAACATCTCCAAAAACTGGACTAATTCCTGCGTGCTGCTTTGTGGGCTATGTTCATAACAGTAGTTTGAAGATGGTATTTAAATGCTCTGAGAAGTGCAAAGAAGGGCAAGAAGTGAGTGTACTGCAGGGAATTAAATGATTATGTTACATACGAGGTGATGTTTGGATGGTAGGGTGTCTCCAGGCCCAGAAGGAAGGTGACAGAAGGGATTTAATTGTGTGATGTAGTCCCTAAGGAGGTTCATACAATAATGAATGACAGAATGTGTTCACTATGGAAGGGAACAGATAAATAATCCATAGGCCTTGTTTGAAAGGAAGAAATGAAAAGTTCAGACTGCCCATAAAGTCTCTAGTGTTTCTTCTAGATGGCTCTTGGCATAAAAACAGGCTAAAAACATAATTAATTTTACCAAGTTATACACGTATGTGTACACAGACATGCATATTTCAAGATAGGGTGTGTTAGGTGACCAGAGATGAATACCATTTATTAACTTATGGTAAATTATGCCCAAGTGTAGGTATTCCTGCCAACTCTTTACCAACATTTTTTCACTTCTGTTGTGCATGGCTTTCCTTCTTTCCCTCTGTTAACTTTCTTACGCAGGGGAAAGGGCAGAGGAGGTAGCCCTTTCCACATGACACAAAGTTTCATGACCTGATGCTACCAAAGCCCTTTTGCTGTTCCAGGGCCTCGGAAATGCTGCAGGACTGGGGGAGAGAGGTGGCCCTTTCTGCCTCCAGGGAGAGGAACTGTGTGCCATGGACACAGAATCCAGAGGAGGCTACCCATTTCCTGAACAGGAAAGGTTTTGTTATGTGCTCTTTTGTTTATTCTGCCCAAGAGGGAGAAAAAAACTCCAAACTTGTGACAGGCATGCTGTGTGGAGAAGAACAATGGAGCCAAGGTACTCTGTGACAGTGAGGTCACACTATTGCAAACTACACATTTTTTCCAAAGTGTGGACAAATTGCTATGTAATTAAATTCAGCTGCAACAATGACAGATATGCTTACAGAGGAGATAACAATGATTGCTGCAGGCAAAGTAGGAACACAGTGGAGATTTTTGCACTGTGAGGTTACCCTGACTTTGTACACACCAATGTACCCCTCTGAGCCCAGCTGACCCTTTGGTACGGTGTGCTCAGGCAGGCAGAGTCCTGGAGCCAGAGGCACACGAGGGGCTGATTGCGCCTGGCATGGCATTTGTCTTCAGTTGCCTCCCAACTTAAATTAACTTTTGAAGCATCAGCCAGGTGAAGCTGTGTGCTGCAGCTGTGAGGCCTGTCCCTCCATGAAGAGCAGCAAAGCTCCTTGGCAGCCTCCAGCTGCCTGGGCTGTGCTTGCTCAGCTCCTCTGCTGGCCAAGCTCCCGTGGTCCAAACCTCTCACTGCTTGTGGGACTTGCACTTCAGCCATGTTTTTCTTCAAGAACCTCAAAACCTTCCCCTGGTGTTAATAGGTGTCCTGGCTCAGGCTGGAGTAGAGTTCATGTTCATCTTAGCAGCTGGTACAGTTCTGTGTTCTGGATTTAGTATGAGAATAACATTTATAGCGCACTGATGTTTGGCTGTTGCTCAGTGGTGCTGACCCAGTGGCCCAGGCCCTGCCAGTGAGAAGGTGCACAAGAATCTGGGAGGGAGCATGGCGGGGACACATGAATTGAACTGGCCAGAGGTCTATTCCATATCATACAATGGCATGGTCAGTATGAGCTGGGGGGTGTTACCCAAAAAGAGGACAATCTCTGTTTGCGAATGAGCTGTGTGTTGGTCAGTGGGTGGTGAGCAATTTTATCATGCATCACTCATCTGCCCTGGACTTTATTTCTTTCTCTTTTTCCCTCCTTTTATTGCTTTGATTATTATTATTTTATTTATTTATTTTACTTAGTTTCTGTTAATAAACTGTTCTTAGCTCAATCCATGAGGCTTTTTTTCTCTTTTTCTGATTTTCCTGCCTATCCCACAGTGGGGAAGAGGGAGTGAATGAGCATCGGCGTGGTACTAAGTTTCTGGATGGGGTTAAGACATGACAGCAAGATAGGACTCATCAGCCTTCTCTGAAGGCTTGTCAGTATGCGAAAGGTAGAACAGCAATACAATCAGAGAGTATTGATCTTCTTCTCTGAGTGTTTTCCTAGCATATTTTAGGATGACGCCTGTGGCACCGTGACTCAGTTCATTAAGACCTCCAGCCTCCCAAAGCAGTAAGAATTCACCAGTCAGCGCTGCTCCTTAGATCTTGCTCCTTTTCTAGGTTGTGAACGATAGGGAACTATGTGGGGAAGAAGAACAGCAGAAGTTTCCTGGTCTAGTAATTTGGGTATCTCATTTGGAGGATGCACACCCATAGCACTTCGTTATTGGCATTCTGTATGTTAATCACATTGAGCAAAATGACAGTGGTTGTGCAGAGATGTTTGTGTTAGCAAATTTGTCCCAAAGGTATGAGGTTATTTACTCTGAACTACGCAGGTACTTTGAACCTAGAGCTGAATTTTCTGGGCTAACAGGCAATCTGTTTTTTTCTGCTTAAGAGGTTTAATTGGTTCAAATAGTAGGAATGACCTTGCCAGTGCAATGACTTGCTTTCAGATATCGTGAGAAGCACACAAAAGATGCTGCTAACTGTTGCACTTCATTAGATAGTGCATCTGAATCTTGAAAGCTCAGAACTCATTGACGGTGAATCACAGAGGATGGCTCTTCCTGTGCTTCCTGCCTGCAGGACACCAGCATACAGAAGTTTTAATATGTATCAGAAAATTAACTTTCCTTCAAAAAGCTTTAAATGTTGATTTGAGATGTATATCAAGAGAAACTGTATATCCCCTGTGTCTGATGTCCCTTTACATTGAGTATTTCTGTTCCTCAGAGATGTTCCTGGGCTGAAGGAAGAGGGACAGAGCTCCAGTGCTGACCAGAGATCGACTGACAGGGCATGAAGGGTGACACAGGCAATGGGTGTTAGATGAGCTGCTGACAGGTTACCTGTCTGGCAAAACTGGAAGTCTTCCAGGGGAGCTCTTAATAGTTTTGGGATCAAATCTGAGCTGATGCACTGAAGGGTGGGGGTTGGCAATGTGGTGATGGCTCTGAGTGACAAAAAGGAAGGAGCAACTCACACTCTGAAAACACAATTCACCTGTACAAAAACTGTGCTTTTTCCCTTATGACATGTTCCTGGAGGTGAAAACCATCCGTGCTAGGTGCTGGAAGTGTGCCGTGGCTTGTGGATCAGCTCCTTTGAGGAGTTTGTGGTGGGAGCTGAGAGCTTACTGAAGTGTGCTGTACGAGAAAACAGAGGAGCTCCTGACACGTGTGCGGTGTCTTTGCTCAGCCTGGTGAGAATTCAGAACAAACATTCCATCTCCTACCCGCGGGTTGTGACTCACTCCTGGTGTGTTACAGGCTGTCTGTCTTCCGTACTGGGGAGTTCTTGGGATCTGTGATGGCCATAAAAATGAGCAGAGAGAATCCTTGGAAGGACAGTGTCTGTCAAAGGCTACATCCTGCAGAGGTGAACTGTCTGTCTGCCCTCTGCCCTTGACTGCCTCCTTGGGTCCCTGAGCCAAACTGCACTAACTCCCTCACAGACTTTTCTATGACAACGCAGCTGAAAAATAAACTAAGAGAGTATGTTTGAAATCCAGATAACAGGAAGGCAAATTGTGCTGGGAGAAAGTCCAACACAATTTAAAGAAAGTCATGCTGCTGTAAGGTTCCATCACTCAAAGTTACATAATACAAAAAAAAAAAAAAAAAGCAGTACAGAGTATTTAGTTTTAATTTAGTAGAAGTAATTTTGATTTGAGGTAGGCTGCATGCTGTCTACTGAAAAAATAATTTATAGACTTTAATTGTAAAAAAGAGTGAAGCCTTTTGCTTCAAAGAGCCCATCAGCAAGCTGTCTTTCCTGTTTTATCAGTAAGTGAAGCTGAGAGCAAATAACAGATGGGTATGTCCCTTAGCGCCAGCAGTGAATGTTCATGAAATATAGCACAATCCACTTCTGATGTGTTATGTTTTTTAACAGTACTAGTAGGTGTGGGGCAGATGAATAATTAGCTCAGATCAAAGATCCCTTTTTTCCTGCCGAGAAGATGGCAGTGGCTTGCATTTGGGAAATGACCATATTATTTTGGTGTGATGGTTGAAGCAGAGACAAACAGTTTCAGCAGACACGTAGAATATATTTTACGGGGTGATAGGAGTATGAGAAAGATTTTTATGTCTGGACTCAGATCCCCCCAAAAGAACAAAAGTTCCAGTTAATTTATTGCCTCATCAGGAGGCAAATAAACCTCTTCTAGCCATGGAAAAAACTAAGATTAGATTCTCCAGTGGACTTAGTACAGCGATGCAGGGAGATGATGCAGAGGGAAAGCCACTTTGCATCGCTTGGGTGGCTGGATAGAGCACTGGAGGGAGCACGTCCGTGTTGGATCAACAGCCTCCCTGGGCACACACAGCCTCCCTGGGCACACACAGGCTCCCTGGGCACCCACAGCCCAGCCCAGTTATCAGTGGACTCTGTGCTAACACCACCAGACCCCTTCTGATACCTATGTTGCTTTGAATAACACCCCCTGGATTTGGAAATATCTCTTAAAAAGACCAGGACTTATGAAAACCAGCATGTTGAGTAGCAAGCTGTTCAGCGTGCCCAGAAGAAAGGGAGAGAAATGTTTAGATGCCTTGCTCAGCCATGAGAGGTCTCTGGGTTCAGGGTGCACAGCTGAGAACGCAGGCCAACCTCTGCCTGCTCTGAAAACACAAGCAAACAGAAAAGTCCTATAAATCAAAGAATCACAGAATGGCAGGGACAACTTTCACTAGACCAGGTTGTTCAGGGCTCCATCCAGCCTGGCCTTGAACACTTTCCAGGATGGGGCATCCACAGCTTCTCTGGGCAAGTTGTGCCAGTGCCTAATCCTCCTCACAGGAAAGAATTTATTTCTAATATCTAATCTAAACCTGCTCTCTTTCAGTTTGAGGCCATTTCCCCTTTCCCTATCACTGCCTTACCTTGTAAAACATCCCTCTCAAGCTCTCTTGTCACTTTAGGTCCTGGAAGGTGCTGTAAGGTCTCCCTGGTGCCTCGTCTTCTCCAGGAGAACAACCCCAGCTCTCCCCAGCTCTCTTCACAGGAGAGGTGTTCCAAGTCTATGATCACAATCCTTGGCCTCCCCTGGACTCACTTGGAGAAGTCACCGGGGTCACTCCAAGCTTTCTGAGGGCTTGAGGGGACATTGGTTTCTACCACTACTGAGAGACAGATGCTATCTCCCTGAGCTGGGGTTCCTCATTGATTTAATAGTGAATCCTTTTCTGCAAGGAGAGCCATTTCAGCAGGAGAAATACAGCATATCCCTGGGTGATGAGGAAAACACTTGCTGGTGAACCCTCCAGGGGATTTGCCATGGTGTAAGAGCTGCGGAGGTCTGTGTGTATCCAGCCTGCAATAGTTCTGTGTGTCAGGCAAGTTCAATAGTTCAATATTTTCGGCACCTAAATTTTAGATGAAGGCACTTTCGGTGCAAGATGAAGAACAAAGTCTAATCTGAAAAATCTATTTCTTACTTTCCCAATCACAAAATGTACAGCTGTTTTGCATATGTTTATTCTCTGTTAGTTTATGCTTAGCTACTCAACTGTTACTCTAGCTCTATTTGATAGAAAATGCCAGAAGGCCAGATTGTTAAACTGTGTAAATTAACCAGTTCCATAAAATAAGCTGATGAAATGAAATAAGCTGATTCTCAAAAGCAGGAATTCCGGACTCTTAGAGGTAATGTGTCCGTATTCCCACTCCTGGGTGGGCTTAAAACAAAAGCAATGTGGTCTGTTTGCAAACAAATGGAAGCATGTAAATTGAAGTGGTGCTTCAGCTGTGGTGGTCCAGATTTTTGGGCTGTGAAATGTTCCAGAGCCATGGGACTTATTTTTGCCTGGAATTCAAGTTATCTTACAGCTTAACAGGTGAAAGTGAAGTTGTGCTTGTTCCACCATTCTAAGTTTCCCAAACATCCCAGATGACTACACTGATGGTAGGTTGAATGTGAGTTGAATTTCACTTGGTTTAAGATTCTATATTTGGAAAAATAAAGAAGTTTGGATAGAGGCAATGTGAATTCAGAATAAACTCAAGTTCAGATAGAGTTTCACCATGGTCAGGTCTTTCATGTGCTTGTGAGCAATAAAATTCAAGGATATCACATTCAGATTAGACTAGGAGGAATGTCTTACATAATCCTCTGAGAAAGCAAACCAAAACTCCACAAAACTAAAAGAACAGGCTTTTCGTTCTCTTGGTATGGAAGAATGAAGAATATTGTATTGAGCTCATGCACCCAGATGCAAACCAGATGATATATTTGTAAAAGTGAGATTCTAGCATATTTTGAAGTATACTGCTGTAAAGAAGCCATTGAGGAAGTAAGAAAATAAAACCCCAAAACCAAAGCAAGAATCAGTATCAGAAGACCTAAATATAAATTTCATACATTGCCCCAGACTGAAAATACGCTCTGGAAAATAAAAAAGAGATGCTTTAGTGACAATAGCCAAATACAGAAACAACAAGGAAATAATAGCCGGAAAAAGATAAGACAGAAAGGAGGCAAAAATATCTGGGAGTCTGATAAACAGATATACATGAAGTTTTCTGACCTTCGTTTTTGCAGTGGTTTTTACATTTATATTGTTGAATGGCTGAAAAATTCCTGTACATATGCAGAACTGGGTTCTTTGGAATATTTATCATCTTGGAAGGGGGAAATCCTCCCAAATTTATTTTAGAAGCTATTTGGTTTACTTTAAATTTTTTGTTTGTTGAAAGGGATATGAACTTCTCATTCACGTGTGCCAAAGAGTAACCAAAATTTAAAAAAAAAAACCCACCTGTTTCCCTGAGGAAGAAATCAAATCAGGCTACCTTGGTTACTGGTACTACATAACAGAGTATTACAGCAGCATCTATGAGAGTTATTTGTATCCATTACATATAAAATACCAACTGAGGAAAAACTGGTGATAAACCACTCTGTAAGCATCATGGAGTTCTGGTAGTAAAAAGAGAAAAACATGAGTATTGTGTGTCTTCAGACTCTGAGGACACTTATACACCTGCATCATGTTTTTCTAGTTTCGACACGTTCATTATCCTATCCCACTGTGAGGAGCAACATAATTTTCCTGTGTTTATGGCTTGTATTGGCCTCTGAGGCTTCTGGGGAAGAAGGTCCCCATCAGTGTAATATTTTGCGTATTTTGTCTATAAAAATGTCTTCTCCTTGTATACTATATCCTAGTATTGGGAGGAACTGGCGAGCCTGAAGATATTTCTTCTGGAGCAGCTATCCTCCTGAAGTTAAACAGAACTTCAGGAAAAAGAAAAAAGAAAGAATGGCTTTATTTATTTATATTAAAAAAACCCAATTAGATTTCACACCAATAATGTGATTTTATGCTGTTTTCATTTGCAATTGTAGTGATATTTCAGTGGAAGCCTCAACAGTACGAAATACTGAGTTTTGCTTGCAGACATGGGGCTGTTTCTCACAGTCCAGAAACAGTGCATGGATCATCCTTTGCTCCCTGCAGATGACAGACTCCTGACTGCTTTTAAAGAGTCCTGACTTTTTTTTTGCTCAAAGAAAACATTTTCCAGCAAGTCTTCCTGCTGAGTTGGGGACCTCCCTGGAAAGGCGCAGACACTGTAAGACTGCTAATCTCTAACCTACTTTTTACCCTTTTCACTGTGGTTCCAGTCGAATTGCAGGTGTATTAGAGAGTTGAGAAGATGCTGGACTCGCCTGAGCTGACTTTTCCTGCCTCCCTGGTTTCGTTCTCCCAGCGACCCCCACTAGATGGTAGCATCAGCCCAGCTGCGAATTCCAGCTCCTCCGGCCATCCTCTGCAAAATGTCGCTGCGATGGGGATTTGCCCCTTTTTTTTTTTTTTTTTTTTTTTTTTTTTTTTTAATTTTTATTTTGTGGAAGGAATCGGTGTTCTTGCTGTTCTGGTGTGCTTCGTGCTGCTTCTGGGGTGGGGTCTCAGCACGAGAGGGGATGGCAGCATTTATTGTATGGGGTCGGGGCAGCCCCCGGTGTCAATCCAGGCTGGGGATGAGCAGATGGAGAGCAGCCCTGCCCAGAGGGACTTGGGGGTGCTGCTGGAGGAGAGGCTGGACATGACCCAGCCATGGGCACTCACAGCCCAGAGAGCCAAAGGTGTCCTGGGCTCATCCAGAGCCGCAAGGGCAGCAGGGCAGGGAGGGGATTCTGCCCCTCTGCCCTGCTCTGCTGAGACCCCACCTGCAGAGCTGCAGCAGCTCTGGGGTCCCTGCACAGGAGGGACATGGAGCTGTTTGAGCAGACCCAGAGGAAGCCACAAGGATGGTCAGAGGGATGGAACACCTCTCCTGCGAGGAAAGGCTGAGGCTGTTGGATTTGCTCAGCCTGGAGAAGACTCTCAGGACACCTTATTGTTGCCTTTTGATACTTAAAGGGGGCTTATGAGAAAGGTGAGGACAGGCTTTTTAACAGAGCCCACTGTGACAGGACAAGGGAAAATGGTTTTAAATGAAAGAGGTTTGATTTAGATTAGATGTAAGGAGGAAGTTTTTGCTATGAAGGTAGTGAACCACAGGAACAGGTTGCTCTGAGAGGTGGTAGATGCCCCATCCCTGGAAACACTCAAGGTCAGATTGAACAGTTCAATTAGAACAACCTGACCTAATTGAAGATGCTTCTGCTCATTTTGGGGGGGTTGGACTAAGGTGACCTTTAAAAGTCTCTTCTAACCCAAATCATTCATTGATTCTCTGCTTAGGGGATGAGATGATGCTCAGGACTAGGGATGCGCACGTGGCAGCTTCATGGAGATCAGCCTGAGCAGTGCTGAGAGGAGTAAAGGAAATAAGAACCATCTCTCTAACAGTTTTGGTTTTTTACCCTCAGATTTATTACCCTGTATCTTTTGCATACCCTAATTTTTCATTGCAATATTTAACATAGAGAGCAGCTAAGAGGAGGGCCATTAATAATGCCTCAGAGTGAGCTATATTTTAGTGGTGATATTTTGCAACATATAGTGCTTATTGTTGTTTAAATTCATCTTTTGTTCAGATGCATCGTTTGGGTCAGAAGTCCTGGCCCTTGTTCTGCATGTGTTTTGAACTTTTATCACCATAACTATTCAAAATCAGTATTCTTTCAGAAACTACAGTGTTAAAATGGAACCAGGAGTACAAGCCCCTGCTTTTCTTTTAGGGATTCAAAGAATAGCTAGAATGGTAGAAAAATTTACTTCCATTTCCCAAGTCAAATGTTACCTTTTTGCTTTAAAAGACATTTATCTTTTAAACCTCCTTTCCATTTTCACTGTCCTCCTGAACTTAGGCCATTTAGAGAGGCAGGTATAACAAAGTATTTTGATGATGAGTGTTTTGAAGATGTTTGGTAAGTTGAGCAGAAACTGTTAAATGTTCAAAGGGGAAAGCAGAGTTTTTTTTTGTCCGTGAATAAACAAGTAAAGCCAATAATTTACTGAAGATTAGTGAGGAATAAGGAAAGTTTCTTATGTGTGCAGCCTGTATATTGCACAGAGCATAGTGAGTGAGACTGGGATCAATGTGCACTCTTTCAGTCATGTCTTTCTAAAGTGTTTCACGTTATGGGATCTTCTTGTTTTCAGTCATACTCTTTTAAGATAGAAAATTGCATAGAGACTAACAGTGAGAGTATGTTAAAACCCCAGATATTTTGCTCAGAAGGCAGGTAGTGACTAAATTAAAGCTTTATCTCAGCCATACTAATGAGATGCAATTGCATTGCAGTCTTTAATTACATGATGGCTTGGACCAGATCCTCGATGCATATAAATTGCTGTAGCTCCATCAGAGCCAGTGCCAGTGTACACTAACAGGGAATGTAGCTCTCTTCCTTGAACAGAGTAATTTTCCAGAGAAGTACCTTCATTTGCTTGAATTAAAAGAAATCCTATATACAAAATACTTTAATCTGGTCTATTTAGCCACAGGTGTAGTGGGTTGCACAAGCTTATCAAGAGCAGTACACCAGGAAATGTGTCGTTATTATGTTACATCATTAAAGACTGATAATATACTTAAAAATCTGTATCATCATCCATATGGACAAGGGGCAGGGCCCTGGAACCCATTTTTGGCTGGCAGCTGCCTAAATGTGCGGTTCCCCCATTCCATTATTGTGTAATTTTGTAGGGCTGCCCTAGAGTCCTCTTCAAGTATTATTGCAGCATTTCTTTCATATATATCTCTCATGCCAGAATGCAAATATATTGCTCCTAACTCCTCAGCCTATTTTTGTTTTGCATCAACAGTTAAGGTAAAAAGGCTAAATCTAGTATTTCCATCCCTCCCCATACAATTTCCTTGATTCTAAATGCATAATGGTTTTGGATTCCCGTTGTTAATTTGCTGCAGGTTCCCTGCGAGCATTAAAGGTTGCTGTTAAATGCTGACCAGTTTGAAATACCCCAGCAAGCATTTAGAGCCTGGCACGAAGACTTGGCCACATCTCTGTGGTCGTGGGGCTACAGCGCTGGGTTTAAGCAGCAGACCCTGCAGAGAGGACCCAGGTACACCCTGCGCTAGCTGCCATATGCAGACTCCTCTTGCCTTGATTTTTCATGAAAACTTTTGAGTTTTCAAACTTCCTGGAGCTTAATTAATAAACATGACAACAACGTGAGACTTGGCACAAAGCCCTTTCCCATCCAGCACATGGGCATAGTAGGGTAATTGTAGTTATTTACATTTGGCATCCAGCTGACTGAACTAACAGCACAGTATCTTTTTTTTTTTCCCTCTTGGAGCAGAGAAGCTATTAAATTAAACAGGTTAATGTAGCTGCAGCATTTCACCCCCTGCTATCCCTGCATCCATAGTAAATCTGCCACCTGTTTATTTCCATAAAAATTCAATTACAGCACCACCAGTTTATTCTTCTTATGTGCGTTGTTAACTCCAGGCACTTTCAGACTCAGAGTGCGTGGCCTGTTTCTTTCCAAAGCTGCTTTGCTGACGCTTCTCCTTAGCTGGAGGCTTTTTGTTTTGTTAGGTATCCCACCTGGAATGAGAGAATGGATTTCTGCTCTGCTGCCTGGCCCTGCTGCTGCAGAAGGTTAAGCAACGCGTGCTAGCACATATATACACACATATACTCACATATATACACATATATATACACATATATACACATGTACACACATGTACACACATATACACACATATACACATGTACACACATATATACACATCTATATATACATATGCACACATGTACACACATGTACACACATCTATACACACATATACACATGTACCCACACATACACACATATATACACATATATATGCATGTACACACATATACACACACAGGTACACACATATACACACATATACACACATATATACATATACACATGCAGGTGCACACATATACACACATATACAAACATATATACACAGGTACACACGTGTACACACATATATCCACATATATACGCATGTACACACATATATACATATGTACACACATATACACACATATACACACGTATACACACATATACAAACGTATACACACATATATACACATATATACACATGCACACACCTGTAATCACATATGCACACCTATACACACATGTACACACATATACACAGGTACACACACACATGTACACACATATACACAGGTACACACACATGTACACACATATACACACATATATACATATACACACACGTACACACATATACACACATATATACACATGTACACACACATACACACATATATACACATATACACACATGTACACACCTGTAATCACATATGCACACCTATACACATATGTACACACATATACACAGGTACACACACACATGTACTCACATATACACACATCTCATCCCACTGTGGGGCATGAGCAGAGAACTGGCTGTAGGCTCCCAGCAGTAGCAGTTAATAGAGGTTAGCAAAACAGGCTAATGACTTAACCAGATATCTTTTAAAACCATGGGTAAATTATCCCCCTTCCTTCCTTCCTTCCTCTTCCCTGACTTTCTCCTCTGAGAGATACAAACACATCTATCTGTAGCAAGGAGGTTCTGAACGAGGTGCCCCTTCATAGCTGGGCTGCAATAGGTAAACCACAATCTTTACAAGATCATCCTTAGGCTCTTGTCATGGAGTCAGAAGCAGCAAGGGGCCTGGAGTGGCTCTGTGCTGGCTGTGGGTACCCACCTGGGTGTGACAAGAGCTGGAGGTGGGTGTCAGAATGAGGAGGGAAAGGGAAAGGCATGAAGGCAAGCTGTCTGGAAGACTTGTTTCATGGTATCACCTCACATCCCAAAGGGAATGATAACATTTCATAATATTATACAAAGTTTAGAGAGCTTTAAGCAAAATATAAGCACTGCTGGTTTTTATTTTTCTTACTACAAATCATACCATTCCAGCAGCTCACTGTTTCAAACACTATCACAGCCTTTCTCTCCCTTATTTCTGGTGGGACAAATAAGTTGGAAATGTTATTCTTCCAACAATTTAATTTCTGGTCAGATGCTTGACTTTTTCCATTTCATCACTGCTCCCTCCTCTCCCTCCGCCTCCCCACAATTTTGTGGTTAAAAGCTTTTGCTTCTGCCAAAAGCAACAGTTTTAATGGGGAGCCCGAAGGTCAAAACTCAGAGAAAGAAACAGAGTTTGACTCAGAAACACTTACGCTGTCATCCTGGGTTCTGGTCTTGCTGCTAGCACAGGCATTATGGAAATTAAAGGACCCTTTTTCATGTTGCTGGGAGAGCATTTAAATAATTAAGGAGAAAAGGAGCAGGGTACTCTGACTGCAGAGAAGGGAAAAACACTGGTTTTTTTTTTTCTTGGGATGGGGTGACTTCATTTAAAAATGCAGCAAACAAAAGGGCCTCTTTTAGGACTTATACAGAGATTCAGGGGCTGATTGTGTCCTTCTTCATGTCTTGCTGTGCCCTGGGACATTACAAGTGGCCACCAAGCCTGTGATTTCCCTAGAACATCCCCTGTGGCAGCATTTGACAGAGGTACAGACTGTTCTGCAGTGAGCAGAACACTCCCCTGGGCTTGTAGAGCTCCAGAGAACGACTAGATTTATTAACCCTTCTGTGGCAAAGAGAAAAAAAAATACCACACTACCCAAAGAACATTGGCTTATAAAAATATTGCCTACTATGGTTGCCTGTTGCATTATTTGGTTTCATTTTTGCAAATACACACCCGCTCACCTTGGACACGTTTTGTGAGTGGCTTTTTCCTCCTGAAGTCAGTCGAGAGAACATGCTCCAAGGCCACCTTCTCATCCCACAGTGGCCTGAGGGCTGCTGTGGTGAGCAAACCTCTCATTGCACCTCTCTGCAAGGGAGGATGTATTTGCTTCATCCTACTTTCCATGAAAATGCTAATTATGAATCAACTGTGTTGTGTTAGTAAGGGAAAACTGGAGCATAAGGAAATCTTGCTAACACCAAATTATGTGGGTTTTATCTCATAGCCTTTGACACAAATACTGTGTCTGCTTTCATATACTTTTCCTGAGTTTTGCATAATTATTTGTTATGTATGACCAATGCATTGCTCAGGTTGGGTTACACTAAGAGTCTTTGGAAATCTCCCTCATTTTTTATTTTAGTGTTTTCCTTTCCAGAGTTACATACTTAGGAGAAGAACAGCTGCAGAATTTTGTGAAACTATTTAAATTTGGAATGATAATATTTTCAAAGGACAATTAAGACGGGGTAAATGGGTTTTATATCTATGTTATGGTATTTTGTCACAACCAGACACTGGTGAATTGTCTTTGGATACCAAATTACTCATCTCCAACGCAGTTAAACAGTAGTATTTTTTTTTTCTTTTGGCTGATTAGAGTCTTTAAAATAAAATTCTAATTAATTTTTTTCAGTCTTGACTATCACCTCAAGCAAAATTCAACAAGGAATTTATTCCTCTGCTTACATTTAAGAATGCAATTGACTCGGGGTTTCTTTACATGCCAGAGTTCAAGTTTGCCTGCTGGTTCAAGGATTTGCATAACCATGTTGAAGTCAGAGTAAATGTTTGTGCAAGAAGGAGCTCTTGGCAGGGGCCAGAGCATCAAAATCTAGTCTTTCTGCAAAACACAGGGTAGCAAAATGTTGCTGTTTTTGCTCTTGACCAGTAAGGACTTATTTAAAAAAAGAAAGCTCTGGTGATGTGTTTGCTCTTGCTGCAGGTGATCTCATGGGGCTGTTACGAAACTCCTGTATTCACAGGTCTATGTTAGTTGTGTTAATTGACCACAAACTCTATTACAAAGATTGCTGAGGAAAGGACTGAAGAAACCCAAAGAATATTGGACACTTTCCAGATCTTTCCCTTTTGGGATTTTTAGGGCTTAACTTGCAACATTAACAACACCCCTTTGTAAAAATGAGCAAGTAATGTCATCCTTATACAGAAATTTTCATCGTGGTGGAGAAGAACTTTTCCACATGACCCCTGAGAATAAAAAGGTATATCTTTATATATGCTCCCTGTATCTTCTGTAAGGAACAAATGGCTAAGTAGTTCTGTGGATCTTTAAAAGCTTGAAATAATTTGCAGACAATACACACCTGCTATTCATCCCTGTTGAAATGTGGCCTTTGGTAAGGTAAAATGTGACAACTCTTCGACACAAAAGTAAATGACCATGTAGTGAAGGTAGATTCCATGGGCTGTAGTAAGGCAGTGTGTAATTACCCAAACGAATATGTGGTCAAAGAAGCCAGAGTCCCATTTTATTCTAAAGAAACTCTTTCTTGTTTTGAAGAATGATGTACAATTTTTTGTTCATTTTTTTATTTTGTTTTTGTTTTTTGTATTGTAAATACTGAGTTTTGGGTTGCTTGCTTCCTTTTTGCCATAGAACACCGTAATTTTGGACTCTTTTTATGTCCTTTTATATAGGTTAAATATCTCAGCCCTTATCCTTTATGTGACCTAATCCCCTAAAGAAAATTTTAATGCATCTAGTAAAAGACTTAGGCATGGTTTTTATCTTAATTCAAACAGGTACTGTGTCCTGAATCCAGGACACTGGATTCAGACGATCTGATTTTAACAATTCCTTTCAGAATTTTCTAGAAAGGAGGAATGTTAATTTATTGTGCTGAACTTCCTGGAGGAGTATTAATAAATGTTACAGAATGGAAATATGTTACTATTTATTGACATTACCATTCCTCAAGCTGCACCTTCCTTCCCATTATCTTCCAAGTTTATTTATTTTAACCCACCAGATCCATTTATTTATTTATTTACTCTCTATGTCTTCTTCAAAAGAAAAAGATTACTTTATCCTTTATCAGGACATACTTTCTACTAACTAAGGCATACTGAGTGCTCTTTGTCACCATACAGTTTGGATTTATTTATGTATATAATTTACTCTCCTACTTTTGTGAATGGATAAAGTTCAGTGCTGGCTGGATCTTGAGTGTTGTTCTGATGAATAGGTGACTTTTATCCAGAATGGAAAAAAATAGGGCATTTAGAAGAAATAACATTATAACATCCTCAGCAGATTTTCCATGGGGAAAAAAAATGGAGTCTGCCTCTTATTGTTACACAAATTATTTGGAAAAGAGAAATATCTTCTTTCTCTTTAATGTTCCTACAAAACAAAGACGGATTTGCAAAGAGAATGCAATCAATGGATTATCAATACTCCAAAAATAAAAGAAGTCTTGAAATTGCTGCATTCACCAGTCAAGAGCAAGACAAGAGTTCACTGATGATATCTAACTATCCTTATTAATGTAACCTGAAATATAACTATGTAAGAAATCCACATTAGTGGAAAAGCTGAATTTTGAAGAACATTGTACAAATATTTAAAAAACCACTAAATATATACATGAGGAGGGAGAGAACTGTACTTTTTTCCCTTTTCTTATCCTTTTTTTTTTCAATTTACTTTTGGTGACACAGTTTACAAGAACTGGCAGAATACATTGGGAATATGGAAATAGAACATTGGGAATAGGTTCCCTATTTTGACTCCATCTATAATTGTGAAATCAATGAAAGCTGAAGTTATGTAAGAAAAATAGCGAAAAGGCAAAATTTCCAAACTGGTGTAATACACACAATTTTACAAGTTATTCTTGTTCCTATTAATGTTAAATTCTCATGTAAAACTTTGTTTTAGCAATTGGCCAAAAAAAAATTGCTGAGGGTTGGCAGCATTGCGCAGTCCACCCATTTTTTCTCGGAGGAGCAGATGTCATTATTCTTCTTAAGGAGTAATTGTGAATATACCAGTGAAAAATTACTTAGAAGAGCATCCAAATGGAGTATCCCATTCAAACAACTGCAGGATGACTGCCAGCGTTAACAAATTACCTCTGACTGCCAGAACCTGGGATGTTTGTGGGCAACATCAAGGTGTCAACAGCCTGACAGAGCTTGTCTGTGGCTCCACAAGGAGATAAAACACTTGGAAACTCGTGAGCTTTAAGGGGTAATGACTGGGAAGGCAGTCTGGGAGATCAGTGCCTCTGTGTGTCTCTTCCAAGGATAAGCTGAAGGCTCAACACTGGCTTCCTGTAAGTTTTTATTCAGAGCTTCATGGAGGTGTGGGAATGAACAATGAGGTGGTTTTGTGTTTTAACCCTCTGGTTGAATTTTACTATTTGAAAAACAGGAGCATGGCTCACTTCAGGATAGTTCAGATATGAAATTACCTTTTTTCTGCCCCTTAAATTTGATTAAAGCTTTTCCACCAGCGGTAAGATTCATAGCGTAATTAAACTAAATGAGTGATTCCTGTGTGTTCTCCAGAAGCAGTGATTTCAGGATTCTTAGATTATATTTCATGTGAAAAATCAAAGGAAACAACCCCCCCAATTTTTAATTTTTCCTGCAGCACTTTTCCTTTGGACTGTTGTGTTTGCTGTGGCAGAAACATTCCTTTAAGCCCGTTGGAATACAGTGACTTGATCTTTTTCCTCTTAATATTTTGGTAGGATACCCAGGTGGCTGTATAATAATTTACTGTTAGTTTCAGGTGTTTTTTAACAATCATCAAACAAAGAGCATAAAGTGTATTTAATGTATTTAATGTATAAAAGCGATTTTTGATCAGAAATTTTTGTTTCTTATCTTGGTTATGATTCGGTCACAGTGGGGCACAGAACAGAAGTGGGTAGCTCCATAAAAAAATGGGTTTAAACAAATTAAGTTAGGTTAGTCTGGAGAAAGTTATGTTAGTTCATCTCACTGAGGTTTTTATCTTTGTGTCTTCTCATTAGTTGTTAGTGTGAAAGTTATTTGCTGGTTGCTAACAGAAGATTGTTTTGTCGATATGTCAACTTTAGGAATGTGAGCTGCAGGGAAGCCTTGGAAAGTCATATTAGGAGTGTTTGAAGACACAACAATTTCACATGGGCTGCATCTTGTGCTTGAAAAACAGTGTGAAACATTGTAGTCTATTTTTAATTGATAAAATCAGGTAAACTGCATTTTCAGCATTCTTAGTCTTCACTGACACTCTGAGAATATCAGTCACAGCTTACCTGTTGAATTCTTGATCTTGAGCATCAGATCAAGGTCTGTAATTTGTTGCCTGAATTAGTTTTACTGTTAATTATAGTTTTTAATGAAAAAGACCTAAACAGAGTACTGTACACTGCATTTCCAGAGTTAGTTACCCTTCATAAAGCAGAATCATCGGTTCTAATCATCCTGCTCCGTTTTATGGACTGCATAAGAGAAGAAACAGCAGCAGCGTGTGTGTGAGAGAGCTCATTACTTTTAAAGGTGGTTTGCAATTCTTTTATTGCTGTAATTAAGTCAAGAGGAGAGTTGTGGAAAGGCTGTTCTAGATAAGGGCTGCAGAGAGCCCATGAATACAGATGTTTGGGTGGGAAGGCAAGGGATCAACTCCAAAAGCAGATATCCTTGCAAACAAATCTATCGAGGCTTTACAACCTGCTGGCAAACTAATCTTGACAAACGAGGGGGCAGAGGAGTGAGAGAGGTGTACTCCTTCAAGCCCAAGTGTTTCTGGGGCCTGAACAGCACCCTGGAGCAGAGAAAACCACAGAGGAGGGCATCTGACCACTCTGGGAAAGAGGAGATTAAGGTGATGCCTAAAAGACAGGCTGCCTGAAACAGAGGCCAAGACAAATTAGGAGTATAAAACAGGGACAAATTTATTCGAGGCCTGCAAAGGCCTTCGAGGTACATTCGGGTGAGCAAAGTCCCCTGTTGGGGATGATACCCAAAATGGACAATGAGTCATGAGCCCTTCACCTTTTATAAGTTCTGTCCCATTAGCATGTTGGCCCCTAATTCTCCAATTAGGTGGTGATGTTAACCACCCCAGGCCTGCTCCCCCCATCTCACAGTTGTTTACATATTTTCAGGCCGTAAGGCAGCAAATATGTCCTTGAATCTCTATTCAGAGAGCCTGGTTCTGGCTAAAGGTGCTGGGAACAGAGGATTTCAGCACTTTGTAAGAAGTACAGAACTACAGCAAGTTACAGATACATGAAAAGTAAAAAACTAGAAATAATTTGGGCATCAAAGGCACCATGTGATTTTTTTTTTTTGGCAGAAATGAAGTAAGAGCAGAGGTCTGTGTAGGTGATGCAATGACATAGAGAATACATGAAGTCTCTCAATGAAACATGAATCCTTTCATTTTAGGCAGAGCAGATGTTTTACTGCTTTTTTTTATGGTGTGAATAAGGCCAGCATAGTGTGTTGACTTCTGCTGCTCTGGAAGATGCAGGAATAAGATACCAACAAGCAAATTCTTTCTTGGTTTGGACATTGGAAACTTGGGATACAAAATACTTACTTTCTAGGTGATGGTAGATATGCATTGAACTCTTTTTGTAAGATTTCGAGGTTAATATTAATGGTGGAGGTTCAATTGCAAATTACGTATTAAAAGAAACTTTAATATTCTAAAATATTTTCTGTTTTTGAAGTCTAAATAACTTTCTAAATTTGAAAAAGAATGAGATGCTTTAACAGATTAAGAACAAAATTAGAAACATATTTTGGATCAAAATTATCACTTTATGCACTTTTTCTACTTGCTCTCATTTATCCCAATACATTTTTTAGAATAAAAAGATGCATTTTCTATCTCTATGTGTACATTGTCCTGTTATCCATTCAGTCTTTCAATTTGTTTGGATGGGAGCAAGAGAGAAATGTGAGTGTGCCAGGAAGAGAAACAATTACAAAAGAAAGAAATGGGCTTGTTACAAGCCTACAGGCAGTTAAAATGTTATTTGTTCTACTGTGAAGAAATTAAAAGCTAAGAGTGCAGGAAATTTTTAATTGAGTATTGATTTAAAACAAAACCAGTGTTCGTTTAAGTACTTGTGTTCTGTTGAACTGCTCTCATTTTGGCTTAGCACAGACTTTCAGACAACTGTGTTAATTAATCTGTATTTGACATTTGCCTTTTTTTTAACCTTTTGGAGGATCAGGACAGGGATCTTTTGGATGACCAAAAATGGCAGTGTTTGGAAGATGCTACTGTAAGGTTATAGGTGACAGTCATGAGAGTTCTGATCAATTATATAACAATACTGAAGTTTCATCTTCAAAGCACTAAACTGGCATCTGTATTGCCTCAAACTTCAGCTGAAGGTCCTTTGCAGTGTTTAAGATTAAAATGATATGTGGGGATGTTCTTGAGCATGTACTCAGGAAAAGGGAACCTGAAACAGGAGAGAGGAGAAGTTTAGCTGGATAAGTTTTCCATGTCTTAGAGAAACATCTGTTTGAGTCTGAAGGACTTTCATTCCCTTCTTAACCACAAAAGGTGGTTTCCTGACAACCCCTCCTTTTTTTTTTTTTTTTTTTTTTTTTTTTTTTTTTAACTTTTCCCCCCAGGGAGAGATGCAGCACATTCTTTTTCTCCAGCCCACTTTGTTTCATGTGATGTGTTTGTCTCCTTTAGTTTTTCATTATTTCTTGTCAAATAATCCTCTTTGCACACCTTTATCTAGTACAGCTTAGCTTCTACTTTCAGCTAAGAAATCAAATATCTAGTTCTAGTAATAAACCTTAAAATATTGATGAAAAACACTAATTGATGCTTATTATAGTCTGCATATGAATCAGGTAAAACATCTTTGGAAAAATATTGACTGATGGCATCTATAAATGTCAGAGATTGATAGGCTGTCTGTCTGTCTCTTTTCTCAATGTCCATATAGATTTTAACAAAATCATTTATCTTTCCTTTTGCTTCTATTTCTCTGAATTTCATCCTCATTGATAATAGTGTCAGCACTGATGAAAATGTAAACTATGCTCCTGTGGAGCTCTTTCCAAATTCTAACTTTCTGCACAGTAGGCTGGAGCAGAAGACATTGCCTGTCCTGAACTACAGAGAATTAGATTAGCAATTTTATTGTTAAAAAATGTATGAATTGCAATCTTATGGTGCTGCCTACTTAGAAATTCCCTTTTTGTGTGCATGACTGGTTGCTACTCAAACCCAAATGTCTGAAGGTATTAAATGACATTTACTGTGTTTACCATTTGATAGATGTGAAACTCAAGCAGAGTGGCCCAAAATTATGCAGAAATATCTGAGCTTAGCATTGTGTCCTCTTCCCTGAACAGTTTTAAAAGAGGAATCTGGGGTAAATTGACCTATGTGAGTTTTTGTAATGAGTTGTCATAGGACTCAGGGTGGAACAGTGAAATTCTGGTGTTCAGACCTCTTCTGTAACCATTTTAATATTTCTTGTTAGCAGCAAGATGAATAATACACTGACTCTTCCTGTTGTTTATAATTCAGCAGACACTGCAGCAGGATGAATGTTGCTAATTATGATGAATTAATATTAGGCTAGTTGTATCTAAACTGCTGAGTTAAAAGATTGAAAAAGTACAAACGATCTTTCAGACAGACAGAAGAAAAAGCATTTAGCAAAAGTAAAAATCCCAGACTTTTTCTCGTACTCCATTCAATTTCTCAAGTACATTTATTAAGTTCTTTTGCCTCCAACATCTCCAGAAAGCAAAGTTTGACCTCTCTGAATTCACTAACAAAGCTGAATATATGTTTTTGTGTCTAAGAGGTAGATATATTCCTGCCTGAAACACCTGTCAGGCTTGTCATGCCTAAATTGAGGGAGACTGAATAATGACTTAATTCAATGAAGAGCATTAATATAGTTATTTTCTGATCCTGAATATTCTGTAATTCCCTAAGCCTTTTGCATACACAACTTCAGAGAAGAAAAGCTTTTTTTGCTATAGAGCATATCTGAATTTTCATGGGGAAGGACTAATGTTCATTCTTACTCATGTATTTTCCTAGTGCTTTGAGCTTTTTGATTTTAGGTGCCCACCCTGTTTCTGCTACAAAAGCAAGAAATTCAGCATAAATTATATCAGTCCAGGAAAACAGTACCTGTGCTTCTGACTATGCATCCATATGTTCCTTCCGCATAACTTTGGAGCACATCTGTGCTCTCACATGCTGAGTGACAGGGAATGACAAAGGCATTGGAGGAAAGCATGTCTGATGTGTTTGGGTCATCTGGGACCATCTTGGAAGTTAATGTGGGAGCACATGAGAAGAGTGACTTGATGCTTCAGAAATGGCAATTCATAATTTATACTGGAAAATACATGAATGAGAGCAAGCTCTGATAATCCGAATATCATTCTGCTTTCAACAGTCTGATATGATGGTCAGGTAAATGGTCTGCTAGAGGGGTAAGAAAGTCACATCCAGAGGGTTGTGGTCAATGGCTCAGAGTCCTAGTGGACGCTGGTGACAAGTGTATCCTTGTATCCCTTGGATCTGTATTGGACGGGTGTTATTTAATATCTTAATTAATGACATAGGCAGAGGGATCAAGTGTGCCCTCAGCACATTTGCAGATGACCCCAAGCTGAGTGGTGCTGCTGGCACACCTGAGGGACAGAATGCCATCCACAGGGCCCTGAACAAGCTCCAGGAAGTGAGCCCATGGGAATCTCATGAGGTTTAACAAGACCAAGTGCTGGTGCTGCACCTGGGTCATGGCAATCCCTGGTGTCAATCCACGCTGGGGATGTGCAGATGGAGAGCAGCCCTGCCCAGAGGGACTTGGGGGTGCTGCTGGAGGAGAGGCTGGACATGACCCAGCCGTGGGCACTCACAGCCCAGAGAGCCAAAGGTGTCCTGGGCTCATCCAAAGCCACAAGGGCAGCAGGGCAGGGAGGGGATTCTGCCCCTCTGCCCTGCTCTGCTGAGACCCCATCTGCAGTGCTGCAGCAGCTCTGGGGTCCCAGCACAGGAGGGACATGGAGCTGTCTCACTGAATCCAGAGGACACCAAGGTGATCAGAGGGCTGGAGCACCTCCCCTATGACAGAAGGCTAAGAGAATTGGGTTTGTTCAGCTTGGAAAAGAGGAGGCTTCAGGGTGACCTAATTGTGGCCTTCCAGTACCTGAGGGGAGACTACAAGAAGGATGGAGAGGAGCTTTTTATGGAGACATGTGGTGACAGGACAAGGGGGAATATCTCAAAACTGAAAAAGTTGGTTTAGATGAAGTACTAAGAAAAAATTATTTACTGGTGAGGCACTGGCACAGGTTGCCCAGAGAAGGTCTGGATGTCCCATCCCTGGAAGAGTTCAAGGCCAGGATGGATGCAGCTCTGAGCAAGCTGATATAGTGAAAAATGTTCCTGTCCACAGCAGGGGGGTGGAACTAGATGATCTTTAAGATCCATTCTATGATCTATTCCATGTTTTTTCTCCAACCACCCACGTGACATGTACCAAATACATGTTTTCAGAAAGGCTGAACAGATTTTTGATTGATTATTTATGAGACAAAAATAGTCTCTACACTGGTACAAGCGGCCCTTTATGGAAGGAAGAGCCAGCAATGTTTAGTGTTAATATCTGAACACAAAGTGATGTAAATGGGCACCTCAACGCTGCCCGTGGGGAAGTGAAAATCCCAGGCACAGATTGCCTTGGTGGTGTGTGCATTGACAAGGGATTGACTGTAAGAATTATTGATTGTGGCAAGCCTTGGGGTCTTTTCCCTCTGGGTAAGTGGATTCCACTTTAAACGACAATAAAGTACTTTAAACAAAGCTTTGTTCTGAAGGCAGAAATGTCACAGGGACATTTGGAAACCCATGTTTGGTGCACAGGACAATGAAAACATGATGAACAAAACTCATTCTTCTGTGCATGGCAATTTTCTGCCTTTGGACATATTAGACTTCAAAGTAATTTCATATTGTATGCATATAAGAAGTTTTTCCTGGAGTATTCATGAAGGGCAGTGAAGAAAAATGATATATATATATACACTAATTGTATTGTAATACATGTCACGTGTAATAAAAAATATGCAACTCATATTTTCTTGATTCCAAAGCAGTTGTTCTATATCTTTATAGGTGCAATTTGGCTGGAAAGGAGCTGTAGCAGGAACAGATTGTTAAATGCCTTTTAAAAAAATGTCACTTATTTCTTAACAATCTGCTTTTTGTGCAATTTTTCTTATCTGCTGAGAAAGAAGTACAAATTGGAATTGGCATTTGTTTAAATCATTTAATTATATTTTGGTATAGTAACTCAGTGGAGTGGTGAGGAAACATTGCATCTTTGTCTTAACCTGATGCTTCAGTTCTTTGGCTGGCATGTGAGTACAGCTAATTTTCACTGCAAGCATGTAAGTGGACTTGGATTTGCTTATGGGGTTGGTTTTTTTGGATCAGATTTGTATTTTCTATTAAACCTATACAACTGTCAGGAGATACAGAGCCATATTCCCTATGTGGGATCTCTTTGTCTTTGCAGGATTTCTTGGGAACTCTAGAACTGTTCGTTAATGCCCTGATTTTTTCTCATGTCAGGAAAATCTGCATCCTTCCTTCTCACCTTGTGCTATGATCTGACAGATTGCACAAATCTGTGCTTGGGTGGGGGACTCTTTTTTTTTTTTTTTTTTGCTCTGGGGCATAAGTTATTTTAGTGAAAAGGAAGAATAGGCATTATTAGTTGAAGCCATTAGTGACCATCTTCAGCTTTAAAGGATCATGTAGCTTTAGACACTGAAGACTGGACCACTTATTTTTGGGGAAAGATATTCTGCAATCAAATGTCTCCTCTCCTCCTGATTTTGTATTGTTGTGATGGGAAAAACTATGTTCATAAACAAGCATATGCTCAGTAGCTTTCAAGTACTTTTGGATAGCAGCTGCTGTTAAAAGTGCAGTATTTCAGACTTTCAGTGTAATTATTTCCCCTGCTGCTATAGGCAGCAAAATAGATTAAGAAAATACACTCTGACTTCTGATTGGTCCAGTTTACCAAAATTGGGTGTCCCACCTCACAGATTCCTCATTAGGATTTATATGTTAGATATCCTTGTGCTGTCCAACCCTTCACTCAGAGCAGCTGACTGAGCTAAGTGGCATTACATGCAATCCAGCTCCTGATGGGGCTCTTCAGTCTGCATTTCATTTTGGTCAAAATGAGTGAAAGATCAAAGGAAAATGAAAATGAAGTAGAAAAATCAGAGTGGCTTGATAAAAAGGATGAACATCCACCCCCAATTTACTCAGGAGTGTCAGAATTTAGGTGATCAACTATTATTATTACATCCTTTCCAGTTCTTCATTATTTTAGATGTTCTGTGCTGTGGCTTGTTATCTTGTGCCAACATCACTTTCTGTCATTTTGGGGAGGGGTCAGGGTGGAACCAACAATTACTCTGAAAGTTGTCCAAAGATTAAAACATGTGAAATTTCCTGCATTTGATGATGGTAGGGAACTCAAAGTTGCTCTTACTTTTCTCCTGCTTACCTCCTCTTCTCAAACAATCATTGCTCTGAAAATTTAGATGAATGTATTTTTTGGGAAAAAGCAATAATCTGGGAAAAAGCCTTAAAAGAATTTTCTCACATCCTTCTAACAAGATGCTGCACACCATTTGAAATTTCAGAAAAATTTCATAGTATAATTTCACATCGAATTGTTAAAATGCAGGTGACAACATGTAAACATTTATCTTATTTCTCTCCTCTAACCTCCAACACACTAGGAGGAAAAGAAGTTTTGGAAAATAGTGTTCACTTATGTTCTACAATGCTCAGAATGGCATTATCCATCTGATGTCTATTTGTTCATATCACACTGTCTTCTCACATCTGTAGTCATTTTCCTGTGCTATGGGACATATTTACTGCAATGCCAGGTTGGTTTTGGTTTGAGATTATATCCAAAACGAGATGATATGATAAGCTTAGATATACAGTGGTAAAATTACCCATTGAAGTGTTTCCTTAGGTCTTATGATAACATGGATGAATAAAGCAGTCAGTCAATCTCTGAATCTTCATCTTTCTGTGTTTTTTTTTTTTTTTTCCAAATTTTTTGTTGTTGTTTTTAGTGGAATATATGCTATAATTCAGAAATTGTTTCAAAAAAGGAGGTGTACCCACGGGGTATGCACACTGGCTTATTTTGGGGAAAAAAAGTGGTTCCAGAATAGCTCTCAGTCTAAACTTAATATGCTCCACTAGAAAAACAGATTGTTGCAGTTCACAGGTGAAATAGCAATGTTTTGAAAGAGGTTTTCAATATGTATGAATCACAACCAGAATAATGGTAGTTTCATGTTATAGTTTAAGGACCATGTAAATATTTTTAGGCTGCAATACAGACTGATCTATGATTTAAAAAAAGCATGAGAGGTAAGGTATGGCTTCACTGCTTCATAATTTATGTCATATTTTGCATTACCTAAGCAGCAAAATCTCCAGGGTGGTTTGCATTTAATTCTGGAGTGTCTAGTGCCTTGCGAACACAGGAAAAGCGTCTGGGTATAGCCCAAGGAAGTGTTGGGTGGGCTCTGTGCAAAGGCTCTCTTGGTTTGGGGTAGGGGGCTTGAGATTGGAGGCTTTTGGGTTTCTTTATTCAATGGTCTTGTTCTGCAGTCTGAGGCCAGGGCACTTAGCAGGTGGGGAGAGCTCTGTTCTGTGCCTTCCTTCTGTAAGTGTCGTGCTTATTTGATTTGGAACCTTTAGATTTCATGTCAGGTAGGTGGAAAAGGACTTGGGGGTTCAAGTGCATTTTGTGGTGGTGTAAAGGAGAAAACTCAGTTTTAGGAGCGAGTGAAGGTAGATCCTGAGACAGGATGTGAGAAACCTGCAGCATGCCTGTGGTGTCCCCTCTTGAGGACTTGCATACACCTTGCCAGCTGGTCATGCATGTGCTGGAGCTTCTTTTATCAGAATTGACTCTTTCATTTTCCTTTTGTAAGTCCCTGGCATAATGGACTATGATTTAAGCTTTTTTTCTGTGTGCTTTGCAATATGTGGAAGCAAGGTAATACATAGCCAGCCTAGTCATTGCCTCCTTTTTACTGAGCTTTGTATGAGGATTAAATTCCATAGCTGTTACTGATGTCAAACCACACGTAAATTCCTCTGCTCTCCAAATGGCCCCGAGGAATTCCGCTGTACATGTAAAACTCATCAGCAATGGTTTAGAGTCTGTACCAAACCAAAAGTGCATCACCTAACAGGCAAGTTTACAAAAATCACAGGTGTGTTAAGTCCAGGAATAAGTTTCCACCTTCCCAGAAGATTTTGTCATGAGTTTGGGTCCATTGGGCAAACAGACGTGTGGACTTTATGGCAGGACTGTAAGCTACCACTTGAAAGTGTGCTATAGTAATTGCTGAAAAAACTCCAGCTTCCCTCAGTGTAACTTCTCTGAGTGTCCCTTCCCCTCCATTTCAGAGGTTCCTTTAGCTCTGAGAGCTTGGTGACATATTAGGAAAGGTTTGCAATATTTCTTGCTTTACTTGCTGTCTTGGGCAAGGGTGGGTTAAAGCCTCTTCTCTAATTCAGATTCCCAAAATATTTAAGTGACTAAATCCAAAAGAGACAAACTGTGTTAGGTGCTTACCTACGCTTGGCAGGCTGTCAATTGTCAGGCATCAGTTCCCAGTGTTGCAAGATGAGACCTGAATCTCAGCCAGTCTCGAGTCTCTAGGCCCTATAAATACAAAATTCTTGCATCTAAAAGAAAAAAGTAATGGGAATAAATCAACTCATTCTGAAGAGCAGTTGGTGCAATGCTCTCCCGCTCATTTTTACCCATGTTTATCTCAGTCCCATGGACAAGAGATGGGTATAAGAGAAACCTGACAGGGCATGCCACTTGGAACATGTCAAAGGCTTCGGCTTGGTCAAGTTTGGGGGTATTCTTGTGTGTCATTAGTAGGGAAATCTTTAACATCTTAAGACATCAAATTCACAGATTGAAATCTTATTGCCAAAGTAGGAGAAATTGCATTTCAAATGGCTCATGACAGAGACTTCAACTCCTAATACTTCATGAGGCATTGATGATTTCTCTACTCCAAACAGACAAATTATATTGGCAGATGCAACTGCAGGAAGACAAGTGAAGCATCTTATGTTTGAAGAGGAAGTTGTGCAAGTGGCGAAGGGCAAATTGCTGGTGGCCTTCTCTCTCTGAAGCATCCTCTGCCGCTTGAACAGATGTTAACCACTCTTCACAAACTACCTGTGGGTGCTTTTAAATATTTATTACTTTCTCCCTCTTTAAAATTAAAGCCTGTATCTGCCCACCACCAAACAAGTCCTTTAAGAATAGATGTGGCTTGCTGCCTTCCTGCAGTTGGTATTTAGCAGTGAATAGACAAGCTTGTGTCCCCAATTAGAAATGAAATTCCTCATTCCCCCTACTGTGTGGGCAGTTCTCATTCCTTCACTCTTACCCCCTTGTTGCGAGGCTGAGGCATCTGGCTATTCTGAAAAAGCCTGGGACTCTTAAGACAGACATTTCAACATTAATAATAATAATTAAAAAGGTGTTCAACTTGCATTTTAAGCACTGACTAATCCTTGTCAAGTAGCTAAGAAAGGAAGATAAGTACTTGTTATAACCACCATTTTTTGGGGAAGTAGAAATGGACAGTTAACTACTGAAGAGCACCAAGACTTCTTGTGAGGAGCAGTTATAATGGCCCCCTTTTTGGCATCTGTGGATATAGAAATCTAATTATAGTGCATTTTTACATAGCAGTTATATAAGCAGACAGATTTGCTTTTGACCTGTTCTTTTCAATGGACCCAGTTAACTCCTCCTGATTTGTTCTGGGAGGTGGCACCTCAGTTCAAAGTTGGATAAAATAACAACACTTCTGTTATGAATGGTAATTTTTATTTTTTTTTTCAAAGTTGTCTCCAAGCTGGAAGGGAAATGAATAACTAAGATGAATTACTGATAATTCTGAGTGTTTGCACTCAGATTGAACATAGGTTTTCTGGTAGCAAACTAATCACTGCTACTGAACATCTGTCCCTATTGCTGCAGTATTTAGGAACAATCTCAGATTCTGCATAATTTAAGAATAAGGCTTAAAGCCCTAGAGGCACAAGCTCTCCAAAGACTAGAAAACGGCAATTTCTTGGCCATCAGCACCAGAACCACCATGAACAGCATTAGTGGGAACACGTTTTGCACCATTTGAAGCATGAGAGAGAAGCTGCTCTGCTCTTTGTTCACCCAGAGCACACCAGGCTGCCCGAGGCACAGATACTCCCTCTGCTCAGCCTCTGATCACAGCTGTGTTCAGACTCTTAATCCAGCACAAAAACCTTGCCTGTAACCACAGAGTAAATTTGGGAGGTTTAGTCAGCCTCTCTGTTGCACAGCTTTGTCCTTGGAAGAATAACAATGGCACCCTTTTTCCACAGGGAAGGCAAAGCAGTTTTATATCTCTTGCTGTCCCAGAGCTTTAGCATGTAAGGGGCTTTTCCCCCTTCAGATGCCACCCTGCATCTGATGTCCCTTTTCCTAGTGCCTCTTGCTGGTGGGGCTGTGACTGCTGCCCCAAGCTGCTGCTTCTCTTCTCAGCTGAGCACCTAGCACCTCTTCTTCCTGGTCCTGTGGGTCAGTGAGCAGTGATTAGAAATCTGGGACAGGTCCAGTTGAGGACACAGAGCTCAAGTGTGAGAACATATGCATAGAAAAAACAGGCAGAGCTGCTGAGAGGGTGTCCTTATGCTTGGCAGAGGTGGTGGGTGCTCAGCAGTTCCCTGGCCAGCAGAGCACTGGGACTGTGACTTCCAGTCAGAATCCTCTGTCCACCTGGGATCTGCACCAGAGCCACTGCCCTGAGCAATTCCATGCGACAACACTCAGCTGTGTTGTCTAAATTTGACTGTGCAGTTAGAGTGCATTGTGAAAAATGCAGCAATTCCCTTTCTTTTAAAATAAGCTCACTGATTTCTGTGCTCTCCAAATCAAATCCAATGGAAAAACAATTTTGGAATTGTAGTCATTTCATTTAAATATTGACTTATTTCTAATGTAGTAGATGATTAAAAAACACTTTGGGGAAAAATATTGAGAAACATGTTCTGGAAATGTCAATAAGAATTTTATGACATTACTGTAACGCTACAGTTTTTTTCTTCTTGTTTGTCTCCAGTAGAATTTGGTGAGGATTCACTGATTCAGTTTTACAGGATATTGTTTGGTTGTAATTATTTTTTCTTTGGTCAACTTTCCATATTATGTATCTGTTGCTTTCTTCCATGCATCAATATCTGAAAAGACTGTCATACTTATTTTCTGTATTTCCTTACAAATACAAAAAAATTAATTTAAACAGCGTCTAAACTTACCTTTCATAGAGCATTTAGACATTCTTCTGCTGAAAGTCAACAAACAATGTAATAGATTGACTCTCCAAAGTTTGAATAACATCTCCCTGAGATGAACAAGACTGCTCTGTGGTGCTCCATTGAGAGTGGTGGCAGTGAGGATGCAGGTTTCTCTATGCTAATTTGTAAATATGTACACTGTGGTGAGATTTTCCTTTTCCATATGGGCTGTGGCATCTCCTTGAGCAGCACAGTGTGTGATAATGTGTGTAGGGCGGCTGGGCTGAAATGTGGTGGTTCCGTTTTGTGCAGAGGCTTTCGCAGTCATTCTGTTCATCTTCTCTGCCAGGTTTGCTTGCTTAGGAACAGCAGGGTTCATGTCACCTGCAACTAGGTGGGCATCATGACCAGCTTGACCTTTCTTGAGTGTCCAGTCAGAATGTCTTGCCCTAAAATTTCTTGCCCTTGAATAACAATCAAGTGACTTTAAATACTATGCTATTAACTGAAAAGTTGAAATAACATTATGGCTGTGTCTGGCAGCTCTTATGTGGCATTTTTTTAAGTTCAGACTCATGCCAGTACTAAATTAACTCTGAATTCTGACAACCCAAATTACGCTGCTTTTCCTCCACGTCCCCCATGTACAGAAGGATCATTGCAGTACACAAGGGTCTCAAGCATGGATTTGGGCTGTGCATTACTCTTGTCTGTTTGAAAAATGTAGGCAATAATGAAGCTTATGTTGTTGACTTAGAATTGCTTCTCAGGAAGGATGTATGCCTGTGATCAAGGTCAAAGCAAAGTGGAGGAAAAACATGTTGATTTTGGTTGGGAAGAAAAGTTGTTTGTGAATTACTTATGTTTCATCAAAAAACATATTATATAATCACCCCAAAGTGGCCTCTTATCCCCTGTGGGTGACCCATCTATTTTGTTTTGCCCTGGCCCTCCACAGCACTACCCATGTGAGTCAATTTCTTGTATAAACTGCTAGGATGTTGACATTTGGTGTCATTCCTAGTTTCATGCATGCTTTGTCTTTATTTTTTTGAGACATCTGGGGATAAAACTCAAAAATTCCACTCTATCTGTATCATAAATCAAATGTTTTGGTGGAGGTTACTGGTGCACTTAAAAAAGACAGAGAATTCAATCAATATAATACCTAAAGAGCAACAACTTGTCTGCAGCTTGAATTGTAATTAATTGAGTCAGAATTTACATATTTAGTATGGTGTAGTAGTTTAGAAAAGAACAAAGACTAAATTCATCCTTCCAATGCATTTGATCTGTGTATGAAAATCAGAAAAAAAATTTTTATCTTGTTTTTTATTTTATGTATGTAATTGAAGTAATGTACACCCCAAAGTAAGGCTTATAGAGAAGTTAATTCAGCTATTCTATTATTTTAATTCACTTTCTGCAAATGTTTGAGAAGAATTTGTTCATGTGCTTACTGAATCCTCTTATTTCAGGAGTCAAATGCTTCCCACTTCAGTCCATGTACTCCCATGAAATAGTTTCTGTGGGATCGAGCCTTGCAGAGATTATTATCTGCAGGACTGTGCTTTTCCATGCTCTCTAGGATGCAGAAGGGTTTTGGAGACCTGCATGGAGAGAGGCCTGTGTGCCTTGTACTGTGTAAGGGGTGGGGAGTCCCTTTTTTGGCACATAAAAAGGGGTTTCAAGTCTGTCATGATGTTTGAAGCGATGAGAAATAAACTCAGCACAGATAAAGGGATGCCCTCTTCCAGGCTGTGCAAAACTAGGAGAAATTGTTTGGTACAATGTAATTTTGCAATTACCACGTGAGGAAGATTGGCTGGCTATAACCCGGTCTGCTCACTCATCAGGACAATGGCTGTCACCAAACTTCAATGGCATATGTGCAGTGAGTGTCTTTGTAGGCCAGGCAGCCCCTGAAATCAGGGAATATTTTAAGAATGATGTGCCAGAGTGGTGAGGGCAGATTGTCTGAGCACTGCTCATGTTTATTTAAATAGAATAAACCCGCCATGAGACGGGATCCTGTTCCCCTGCAAGCCTGGAAGGGTATCCAGACAGACTGATACACAGCCCAAGGGGTTTTGAAACATCCCATTAAATGAAAACAGTGATCATCTCCTTTTCCCCATTCCAGATCCCCACTTGCATCCTG
This sequence comes from Acanthiza pusilla, assembly GCA_036630365.1. Taxonomy (NCBI): domain Eukaryota; kingdom Metazoa; phylum Chordata; class Aves; order Passeriformes; family Acanthizidae; genus Acanthiza; species Acanthiza pusilla. The sequence goes on along the minus strand of JAXCHO010000164.1, from coordinate 3,141,491 downwards.
TTGCTTTGTGGTTGCTGCCAGTCCTGATGCTCTGTTCATGTGCACAGTGCTCTGGGTGTTCTGGGCTGGGCAGTGTACCACAGGGCTGTAGAATGCTAATCTTTGGCATCAGTTTACTAAAAAACTTTAAAAAATATTTTTAATTTTTATTTCATTTTATTTAATTTTAATTTTTTAAAAAATTTATATCAGAAGGGGATTAAAAAGGCTAAATGCTGATGGAACCGCAGTGTTTTGCACTGTGGTGCAACACATATGAGTTATTAATTATTTATAAATATACTTAGTGGCTATGTTTAAATTAATCTAAAAGTAACTGGTTTACAGGATGTGGCAAGAGAAAATTTAATTTTTAATTGACTGTGAATAGGCAGTAAAGACTGCTCATGTGCCTGAAATGGTGAAGTGTTCAGGACTGTTAGTGGAAGTCCATAGATAACTCCCAGACTTTTTATATTTTTATATTACTGCTAATCAGGTGAAAAACACCTCAGAAAAACTCCATTTAATGCATCCTGGATAAATCTATCTCTAAAGCCAACAGCTTTTATAAATCTCTAATAGCTTTTAAAAGCAAGCTTCATGCACCCAAATATTTCTTTTTTAATAAATATGTGTGTTTTGAGCTTTGCTCTGAGTTCAAGAGTTCTTCATCCTTCTAAACTGTATCACTTAAAAAAATTATTATAAAACTGAACAAGCAGGCCTCTGTCATGGTTAGGATATGCTCTTACTTCAATAAATTGTGTCCCTGGTAATTAAGCCCATGGCTGAACTCTCATTATCTCAAGCTTTTCAGAGGAGCACATTTATATAACTTCGGACATTTAGGACCATTTTTTCAAAGCCTTCAAGATGCCTTCTCCATTTTTGTTCTCTTATTTTGCAGTTGCACACTGAGTTTATTTAGGAGACTTAATGTGTTTCAGAGACTTCCTCACAGGTTTCACTGCTAGAAAGAATTTCATGCTAAAGGCTGCCACCTTCTCTGTTGCTATTGGGAGGTGCCTAAAACAAAAGCATTTTGATAATGAAGTATTTTTTGGCAATGGTTTGTGAATTCCTTGTTATCCTAGTAGTGGCTAGGGCAAGCAATCTTGAATATTGACATAGCAGGCATTTATATCACTTGTCAGTCTACATCCTGAATTTCATGGTGGGGGCAGAAGATATGACAATATTAATATGAAATTTTTGCATATTCTCTTTTTATTGTTTCATAATTGACATGAATTTTAGAAAAATGACCACATTTCATGTCTGTCTGTAGCTGGGGAAGTCTTCTTTCCTCACTGAAGGTTTCATTGTATTCAGCTAAGCATGTTGCTTGTTTTCCTGAGCAAAAATTCATTTTAATAAGTCCACAGCACTAAATACTTTGAGGCATCACTTTTAATTGTTTTACTATGGCAAGCATAGGTCAGAGCTAACAGGCTAGCCTGCTAAGTCAACCAAGGTAATAAACTGAAAATTAATCATAAACTAATTGTCATGATTGACAATTTGTCTCTGAATTAGAGAAGAGCATAGAATAGAGAGGAGTTATGGAGAAATGTCAGTTTGATTTATGGACGGTAAGCTTGTTGTGGATTGTATACAAACATGGATTTAAATAAAAGCTACCGCTTCTTGTTTGAAGTGAATCTTTAATACCACAGTAAACCTGGAAGAGAAAATATAAGTAAACACTATTCTTCCCATTAAAAAACAACTGAGGGTAGAAATGTAAGATCAGTCAAAGAAATTGGGTTCAGAGGTGGCACTCTTGCCCTATATTCTTCTTGCATAAAGATTTATTTTTGTCTTCGATGAATTCAAAGAGATGCATAGAGTTAATTGTCAATCTGCATAACCAGGCTAATTTTTCAAGGTTAGCACAGCAAAAAACATGAATTCCTTATGAAGCTGATGTTGCCAAAACATTAGGCCTACAAAAATGAGGGAATTTCATGAGGTGAATATATGTCTAGAATTCAATATGGAGCTGAGGTTCACATGTTTGTCCCATTCCTCAAGGGATGCAAAACTCCAAGGGATGAAGCAATTAAAATCCAAATCCTAAAACAACAGTTGTCAAAACTTCCATATCTATCTTTCAAACTTATGGCTGGTTTTATGACAGTCATTTCTGATTCTGTAGCTATAACCTCCCCACACACATTTATTGTGATGTAAAATACCTTGACTGTCTTAACTCTACTGGAGAGGGCATAATTTTCTCTGAATGAGAGCCAGTGTGTAGCGACAATGCTCTTGGGAGCATCTGGAAAAGTATGCTTACAGAGGAGGGGGTCACAAAGCCTTGATTCTGCTGGGTTATCTTTTAACTGTTTAAGATTATTTTAATAATTAATATGGTTGTATAATTGATACAGAATTCTGGGTATGGATTTGAAAGACTGTTTTCCCCCCATACCAATATTTCCCGTTCCCTTTGGTCTAATATGTTCTTTTACCTGGATAAAGTAAATTATTTTATATAGATTTATTGTCCCCTTGTCTCTGCATGTCATCTTCCGTATAATGTTCTTCCTTATTGATAGTATAAAGGAGGAGTGCTTGGCAATTGTGCTCTCTTCAGATGACAAAAATACAGCAGAATATTCTGACCAGTTAAAATAAAAGAATGAGGATAATGAATTTTCAGAATTTATGGCCACTTCACTTACGTGAGAGCATAGAAATAAGCAACCTACCGTCTATCCAAGAAGTTTGATAAATTGGCATGCACCCTAGGGAGTTTAAGACAAATAAAGCTTAATGGCAAGGACTGTTGATTTTTATGGGTAGTAATTCTATTTAACTGGAATTTTTTCCAGCTTATTTAGTGGTGCTCAGGTCTTTATCAGTCTCATTAGTTACTCCTTACCGTGCTAAAGCAGTGTTCACTTTCATCTTACCTGTAACTCATAAATGCAGTAATTTAATTCTCAGTCTCTGCCTGTGGCTGATAACTGCCTTATGCTCCACCACTATGCCATTAGTAAATCAAAATGCAGATTAATCAAGACTATTAAAAGTGCTCTGTAGCTTATTTCCTTTGTATTCCTCAGACTTATTTTTCATGTGCTCCTTCGTAGCATCTGAAAACCATCTTATTTGGGAAGAAGTGACCTAGGATAAACTTTATACATTTAGTAGGAAGAACTGACTGTCTTCCAATTGTTTTGTACTATTATGGTACATAGTTGGTGATATAGTTCGTGATACGTGCCTTTTCTTTGCTGTAAAGACACTTTCCTGTGTTAAGGACACTGTGATCAAACACATCTCCAGTTTTCACCTTTTTTTGTACAATATCTACCCATACCACATAGATTGTAAGGTCTTCTTTTTGGATAGTGCCTGCCATTGAAAGCTTGCACTAAAATCATTCATTGATTTCTTGGAATAAAATTGGATAAACTTGCTTTGAATTTTAAGTTGGAGTAGACATCTGCATGCTACATGTGCTAAATCCCTCTCTGGCAAATGCTGGCTCTCTGAGGCTCCTGATTGTTCCGTGACTGCTTGGACTTTTGGGGCCCTGGCTGTCCTACCTTGCCTCTGAGTCCTTACAAAGAAGCTTTTGGGATGCCCATTTTGGTTCTAAATGGAGAAGAAATCAGGCATTGCTGTATGGAAATTTCATGGGTTTGCCTCCTCCCGGTTCTGCCCAAACTCATAGAAACACAGAATGGGTGACATTGGAAGGGACCTTAAAGATCATCCTATTTCAACCCCCTGCCATGGTCAGGGACACCTTCCCCTCCATCGGAATGCTCAAAGCCCCATCCAGCCTGGCCCTTAACACTTCCTGGGTGGGGCATCCACAGCTTCTCTGGGCAAAATGGAGATAGAGAGATAATGATTGTGAGCACGATGGTTGTGGAGATATAGGCAGAACAGAGCAATTTCTTTGTTGTTGGAATTAAACGGAAGGGCACGTTGTGCAGTAATACTCAAAAGGTGTTTCAGACAGCAGCAGCTTCAGAGGAGCAGACTCCAGACCGGCTGGTCAGAGGCAAGGTGCTGCGCATGGAAGATCAGTGATGGAAAAGAAAGTGGAAGGATGACTTGAGTCCTTTAAAAATAGCCAAATTCCCAAGCACTGACTTACATTATCAGCACACAGCCTGCAAAACTTGGTTTAAAGGAATAAAGCTGTTTCTGAGTTTCAAAAACACAGTGTCAAAACTCATGTCTGATTCCGTGACTTAAAAACATTGACTGGTTTTTTTCCTAGCTCGATTTAAGGAAGAAAGGAAAGAACCCTTCTGGCTTTGGCCATGTATGCCAACCATCAGCCAGGAGTAAAGCTTTGCAGCTGACTTATAAACCCCTCGGAGATGGGTTTTCTAATGGAAATACTGATGGCCCCTTGACTAGCAACACTAGCAGGCGCCGTGGTAATAAATGAGACTGAGAGACACATGATACAGGGCCCAGAAGGTAATTAATGGCTAGAGTGAAATAAAATATAGGCACAACATCCCGCAGAGAGCATGACTCAATGGAACAAACTCGTAATAAAGCACAAAGAATGTCTCTTTAGTAAAGAGCAGTGTAAAACTGCTTGTAAAATAAATCATGAGCTAGTGCTAGAGACAGCTGAGCTCTCTCTGTATGTTTCTTTTAAATAGGAGGATTAAAAAACTCCCCTTCACTCTAAAAAGCCATTTTTGGCAATGCAGAATCGCAGTTACAGCAAAGCGAGAAGCAATGAGATGTTAAATGCACCTATGCAAACACGATCTTAACACACTGCTCGGCAGAAATGTGGCAGAGGGAAGTTACAACTGCACCTACCACCTCATCTTTTTAACCAAGTAACTTCTGGGCTAGCTCTCGTTCTGATTTAACCCAATGGTCTTCTCATTTGGAATGCTTGATTTCATCTTTGTCACATGTTATATGTCAAAGCACGCATCAAAATAGTTCTTATTCATTAATTTCCTTGCTTAAATTTTAAGCTTAAAAGAAAAAATTAAAAAATCACCACCACAGAAACCTTGCCAAACCCAGACTCTGTTTTCTTGTTTCTTGGTGTGTTTCCACTGACTTAGGAGACTGTGGCTATGATACTTGAAGGTAAGCTTTTCTTTTGGGATTATGCACTAGCATGCCTGCTCATACCTTATTATTGTTAATGTATCCTATGTTTGCATTTCCAAGGCAGAAAAGTGAGTCACTCCAGATTCCTAATCCGATTGAGTTAGACATCACAAGGAATATATTCCCAACACCAACAGTTCCCAGCCCTGCAAATCTTGGAAGGTTGCAGATTTAGGGTGATGCAAGCACTTGCCATGTCCCTGCTACTTTAATATTTATCAGTGTCAGCAAGCCTCAATCCTACATTCCTTGAGTTAGGACTTAAAATACTTGATGAATGATAAATTTTAGCTTCTGTGACTTCTATCACTAATTGACACATGAGAATATCAAAGCCCCCTCTTTAAAACTGACAACTGAAACTGAAATATGGCAGCACTACAATGTCAAAGGTGACTTTGTGATATGTGAATTGTGTAAAAAACACAATGAAAAATATCTTATCCAAATACATTTTTATAATTTTCTGTTTCTGCTTTGTTTTGTTTTATGCATCCTCAGGGGGAAAAATCAGAAATTGCTTTCTAGGTTCTCATGCTGCAAATCTTCTGTACTTGTGCTTCTCAATGGTTTTATTTCTTGACTGCAGAACAGGGACCTGTTTAGTGTCAGGCTCTGCACAACAGGGAAATACTGCACACATCATCTTCGTGACATACTGCTGGAGACCAAAACACTTCCCTTGCATCATCTACAGAACAAAAGTTACTGAAGAAGTTTGTTTTTGATTTCAAGCTGTCTGCTGGTTAGTTTTGCCATAGTTTCAGTTCCCTATCATTCTCAGCAGGCAAGATACCTTTAAGTCAGTACTGTATTCTTTTCATGTTAAGGCAGTGATACATTAATAATTGTTCTGAATGTGGAACATAGCCAATCACAATAAATAGCTTTATATAATTGGGACCAACTTCAGGGAAAAAAAAGCCCATAGAAATCTAAAATACTCTTGTGCTATTAGAAGTCTAGACTGCAAGAACCAAACCAGAAAGACCCCATCTACCCTTGGCAGAAAGTTTGGCTGCTCCAATAAAAGACCTCTTGCAAATTGCAGAGGGTGATTTTAATTATATTTTCTCTGTCTTTCCCCTTGCTTTGGCTCTGGCACGTGGGTGGTTGGTATAAATGTTTTCTCAGCTGCTACAGCCATGTGAGGTTTATGTGGAGGTATACTAAAAGTGTAAATCCCAGCTGAAGTGAAGCAGGCCTGGATCCTTTCTTATTCTCTGTATCAGATCTTGGGCATTTGTTCCATTTCAGAGCCGGATAATGGACTGTGAAGGATTTTGCAGAGCTGAGTGGGACCATTCTGAAGTCCTTCAAAAGTGGACCACCCTCTTTCTAAATTCCTAATTTCTCTTGTACTTGAGCAAAAATAGTTTGAAAATCAATACCTTTAATTTTTTTAAAAAATTACTTATTTGCATAGAGAGAAATCTTTTATGCCTCCTGCTTGTACTGTGTAAGAGAGAATTTCTTATCTGCTATTTGGAGTTTCTGTCTTAGATTTATAACTGGCTGAGTCTCATTGCTTGATTTATAGGGAGGCTGCAGAGGAGTGCCCATATATTGCTGATTTAAACTAGATCTGTTATCTAAATCTTTATTGTGCATACAAAGACCCAGGTACTAAATTTAGTGCCCTTGACACTTTTCCTAATATCAGTGAGAGAACTCAGATGTACAGGAACAGTGGCTTTTTATCATCATTATTTATGGACTTTTACATCCAGTGTCATTTGTGTCTTAGAGTTACATGGCAATTGGGAAACTTTATTAATAGTGGATCAGGTTCCACAGTCTTTGCTTTGGAAATCAGAAGGAATTTGCAATACTTTTATTTGATAATGTCACAGCAGAATCAGAAACTTAATTGTTCACGCTGGGATTTTTAATATTGCAAAACCAGTGCTTTAATCATAGCATTGGAACTTTGTATGTTTTGTTCAGTTCTATGAAAACTGGAACATGATTTCTGATACATTTTGATCACAGGAAGTAATTAGAAATAAAGAATGCATAAATAGAAAAGGCTACTAGCCATAGCTAGTGATTGGAAAATCAGATAATAGCACTATGGAAAAAATATTCATACCCATTTTTATCACTCCCACTGCAGGAGCTGTATCAGTGAGTTTCTCTGATTGTTATCAAGGTTTGACTGCAGAGTTTTAAGTATGAGAAGTCTACTAAAACAACAATTTTCCCTTCCCTTAAAAAGCCTTTAAATTCAGGTTCAGAAAGGCTCACTGGTCAAAAAGGCCTTTTGACACCCTCAGTCAAACACCACCTATTCAGCTCCTGTGGGAGGGGAAAAAAATAGCAGTTTTACCCTTAATTTTTAAAGAACAATCCAACTCTCTTATAGCTGCCTTGCACCAGGAGATGGATTGTCTTCCTTTGCAAGAATAAAGGAAGAGCTGACAGAATTGCTTCCACTGGTTAATAGACTGACACCCCAAATCATGAGAGGCACAGGTGAAAAAGTGCTCCCTTTGAAATTATGTGTAGGGGGAGAATTTACAGACCAAGTCTTTCACTCTTTTATCAATCAGTAAGCAACTAAGTCACATGGGGAGGCTGATGGGTGACCTGAAATTGGATTTGTGCCTTTTTTTGAACTCTACAATGTTCTTTAAAACAACAATAGAATCATTCAAATCCACTTGAGACTTTTTTCCTTATGCTCATCCCCAGATTTGCAATTTATATGCGATATGATTCAAAGGGATATATACAAGTAGTAAACTAAAAAGAGAAAATGATAGGCTTCTAATCCTGGGCACCTATATCTTAAAAGGAAAACAAATCCACTCTGGAAACTATCTAATCCATTTTTCCAGTAAAAATAGTCAATTTGGTTATAAACACTGTGGTGGACTGTGGATTGGTTTTAACAGAGAAATTCTGTGAATAGCTCCAATGTTGATCTTTTAAAAATAAAAACCTGTCTTAGGCATTCTAAACCTGAGATGGGGGTATTAAATATCATGTGGAATAAAACATGAAAATTTCTTTTTTTTTTTTTTGGATATCATTCATGTGGACAGAGTTCAGTTTGCAAGAATTGAAGCAATTTTTAGCCACCACTATACAAAATTAAACACTTTTACTCATATATGACTAGTTTTTTCACGGCAAAAAGTTGTAAAGAGCACAAAAAAGAGCAATTCCTGAGGAACAACTTCCTTTATGCTTTGTACACTTATTCTTCAAAGAACAATAAATGTACAAAGCACAAAGGGAAAAATATTAATGTCACCAAAACAGTTGTAATTCACAGAAAAGTTGTGAAGATTCTCAGAAATACCAATTTAGGTAATGCTGATAAGGAGAAATTCTGAAGTACAATAATGTGAGATTTCAATTTTTTTCTTCCAGCAGATTATTCTTTATGACATGGTGTAGCTGTAAACCCTCTGTTCAGGATAATGTTTTTTTTTAAAACTATATCTGAAGATATTTTCCATTTCCTCTGAATATACTCCAGATTCTCATATATGAGACCTTTTATTTCTGTCCTTTGTACACTCTTCTGAGCTTTTAAGTGTCGTGCTGGCTCATGTAGCGATTTCTCTTTAATGACCTTCCTTTTTTGTGTGTGATGAGTACATAATTTGTTTGTGGTGAAAACTGCCCTGCTTTCAGTGTAGAGTTTCTGTACTAACTCCACTGTATCATATATTTGATGTAGGACATTCTTATTTCATTCTGGAGTACTCCACATACTTTTCTTTTATACAATGTGGTCATTTTATTCCTGCTGTCACTTGAGTTCATGACTGTTTCTTATGGCAATTTCAGTGCCTGTTCATTTTCTCGTTTATCACAGGCAGAGAGGTTATCTAATGCTTAAACCCATAGTTGTTGCTATTGTCATCAAGGGTAACCTTAATTATGGTTTCTAAATACTACATATAGCAGTGGAATCATGTTCATCTTCAGAAACAGACTGATTAGAGAAAAGCCATTTATTATTGAAGAGCTCAATAGGAGGATGACTTTCAAGTGTCTACTTCTTGATAGACAGAGCTCTAATTCTTCAGAATTTCCTTGCCATCTCTGTTCAAATAAAACAACCAACAAACCTGCATACAAATAAGAGCCAATACAGGTTTTTCTTTTCTTAAGTATGTGTTGTGAGGGGATAAAGCAGTTTGTATACAAGAATGCTGTTTTTTAATTCACTTTAACTTGATCCTTGACTTCTGATTCTCTCTTTTCACTGGCTGCCTTCACCACAATTTATACAATGTATTCAAATTTTTAAGGTTTTTTTCTCAGTGATTATTTTATTCTGCTATATTGGCCTGGTCACATTTGATCCATGGCACAAATGACTTTGCCACCCTTTTCTTGTGGCCTTATGCTGTGATTAAAGATAATGAGAAGTGACAATTACCTGTATGGCATGAGAAGTTAATTGTATCTGAGCCTAAAGTGGTTTGCAAAAGTTTTTTGAAAAGCAGCCCAGATATTGCTCTTATATTGTTCCCTGACAGGAATATGGTTTTAATCCACTTTGCCTTATTCTCACATTGAACAAGCCAATCTTTCAGTCTAATCTTGATTCCTCTCTCTTATTTCTTTCAGTTCCTCTGCTTCTGTTAGGAGTACCTCCATTTCACTTCTTGAGTCCCCCAAAGTTTGTTCTGGTAAGTTTACTTAAGTTAATTTACTTCCAGCCTCAGTGGTACACACAAAGGTCATTGTTGTCACATCTCTGCTGAGAGCTGTGAAGGATATTGATGTTGATGGAACCTCATGGTGTTTGCTGACACTATCTGATTCTTGGGTCAGCCAGGGTAAAACACTTGGTATATTGGATTAAAGCAAAAGAAATCCCTCAGCTGAGGAACCTAAGTTCTTTTTAAAGGTGTACCTCACAGTTGTTCATAGATTTCATGGCATTGTTTAATTGCACTTTCATTTTGGACAAGTTTTTAGAGCATTGAGGTTGAGAGAAGGAAAACTCCTCATTGGGTGTCAGAGTGCAGCATTTCTACGCTCTTTGTCATCCATTCTCCACTTTCGCACTAACACTGGGATGCTTTAGTGGATTTCCATGGTGTTGATGCTTTCTGAATAGGGAGACTTGCCAAGCGGCCTATGCCTGCACCTTACTGCACCTAACATGGTCCAGACACCTGGGGATTTCTTCTGCTGGATGATGTCTGCCAAGACATCTTGCATTATTCAGAGCAAGGTCAAGCACAATCTCTCTGTAGCAACTCAGGTGCTCTAAGTGTCTTGTCTTAAACCTTTCCGTACATAGGGATGGTATGACAGGAGGGACAAGGGACTTCCAGGTGACTTTTCAGTAGAGGAGCTTAGATTAAACACAGCTTGCTGTTATAAATGGGCAGTTTAGTGAACATTCTTATTCCCCTTTTAAGCCTTTATATTAATTATGGTATATATGGCATGACGTGAAAATGTGAGCCCTTCTATGCCCAACTCTGTTGGACGCTACCAGGAGAAAACGTTCTGATCAACAAGAAATGAAGGACAATGTGATTTCTGCTGGAATGTGATTAGTTTGAGTGCTTAGAGACAGAATTGGGTGGGAGGAGAGAGGGGCTGGCAGACTCTTGGCCTTGACCTCTGGAGAAAATTGTAGGTTCTGCAAATGGCCACCTCTTCTGGGATCCCCACTCTCCAGTATTTTACAATATCCTTAGGAAGTTATTGTTTTCAAGAGATCCAGAAGGAAATCTGGGACACAACAAGAAAAGGGTAGAGAAAAGGCTAATATTCAGGAAATGTTTTTTCCCCACGAAACTTTCTTCTTCTTTAAAAGCATCAAAATCAAGTGCCTCTACCGAGCTTTTGCCTAAGTTTAATATCACCTTGGAAACTAAATTCCCTCAGGAAGTTAATGAGGGTTAGGCAGATGACAGATCCACAGTTTGGACACTGGTTTGTTCTGTGTCCTTTTTCAAAACAGACATAAAGTTTGGAAGTAATTAGACCCAGAGTATAAAAAAATATGGGATTTTGTGGCTAATATAAACCAAAGGGAACAATGAAAGGGAACACTGAGAATCTTTCAGAGACCTAAGCATGTCAACTTAAGCTTTATAAAAGCAGCACTAGCACTCTAAGACTTTATTAATTTCCAAGTGAAAAAAAAAAAAAAAAACAGCCTGTTGCTTCCCCCTCTTCTTCCTTTATTTCAACTGACATTACTAGAGATTGAATAGTCATGCATTATGCAGCAGAATTATTCTATGGGAAGCGTTCACAGACATCTCAATTAATGGACTAAGTATGTCAACTTCCAACTGCTAGGTGCAGAGGATTTTCAAGCACAGATACAGTAACAACAGCTGGTTTCTTTAAGAATTCTAAATAAATTCATTTTAAAAAATTAAATATGCCTGCATGCAGCCTATTTTGACTGAGTTGCAAAGAAAGAAAGAATCCCCATTGCTTCTGCTCTTATTGTAACATATTGCTTTTCATGCTTTCCCCAGAGTATTGAAAGAACGCTGCAGATGTTCTCATTTAAATGTTCTGTGTCCTGTCAAGTAGATGAGAGAGAAGTCACTGTGTAAAGTCAGAACTACTTTTCAGAATGAAGGTTACAAAATATTTTCCTTCTCCGTCAGGTTTTCTCATCTGAGTGTTGAACTTCTATAAAGATTACCAGGTTTCACTTTTCGGAGAGTGTGAGGAAGCAATGTGTGCAAACAGATTGATCAAATTTAAATTAAATTCAAGATTTCAATTGAATTTCAGTATTTGTACTTGATCTTGATTTAGTGTTCAGGAGTTAAATAGTGTGAAATGGGGAACAGAGATCTAAGGATTTATTTGCACCAAAAGTGAATACTTATAAGTTTTTTTATTTACACACTGAAGTTAATACAGATCAGTGAATGGAAACTGCACAACTGTGTTTTCAACCTGAATGGATCTGTAGAGGAAGTTTCACATTTAATACAGGAACATCTGCAATTTAGTAGTATTTGACTTTCTGCATCTGACTTGTTTCTAATCTAAATTTATTTGTGGTTTACTTTCTTCTTGTTTCAGTTTTAAAGGGTATGTTTCATTTTAATGTTTTTAAAAAAATAAAGGACAGTGACTTGGCTGGCAGATGGTTTCATTATCATCAGACTTTTAAGTGTCTAAATCAATGAAGGGTAGATTTAAGAGATGAGGTTACTATTTTCTCAAAACAAACAGTTAATCATGTTAAAGCACAGATAGCTTTGGGAGGTAGTTTGATCTGAAGCATTTGGTAAATATATGATATAGAGGCCTGCTCTGATCTCCTTACTATATTATCAGGAATTACAATTGCATAGGATGAAAGGCATTGGACAGTTCAGAAAACAAGACAGGAAAAGGATGTGATTTCAACCAGATTGTCTTCTGAGGAGCTTTTCTGACCTCAGCTGGAGAAAAGTGCCCTTCACTATGCATGAAAATAGAGATTTGCACTGTAAAATCATGCCTCCAGGAAACCAGCCCAGTGGCTGGTATTGACTAGAATGGCAGGAAAAGCCTTCCTTTGCTCTCGGAGGAAGGAGAACTTTCACAAACATCACTGGTATCTGGTTGGCAGCTGCAGCAAAAGCAGATGACCTTTCTGAGATGGGATGAAAAAGGAGAAATATTGTGCAAATACGTATATTTATTATTTATTTATTCACAGAAAGTTGATGTTTATACTTGGGTATTAATGTCATTGGTTCAGTGTATGATTGGCAGGTACCTTAGGTTGCTTTGCATGGATCTTAGGCAGTAGATGGGGTTTAAATGTGGTAACGATTTCTAGACACGTGTGTGGAGGAAGGTCAGGATTTTCCTGACCAGGAAAATCAAGCTTTACTTTGTAAAATGTCTTTCTTGCAATTAATACTAACATTTTTAATAATTACCTAATTTCACCCCATTTTATGCTTTTGGCTTGGATTATTTGTGATCTGATTGCTTGGAATATCTACCTGGTTTAGATTTTTTGTTTGTATCAGATTCTAGTTGCAGACTGGGAAAACAAGTCATGATGGCAAAGAATATGGAAAATTTCCTACTTAGGATCCCCTCCCAGATCTTTTATTTGACCCTCAAACTCAAATAAACGATCACAAAATATCCTCTTCCCTTCTTCCTCCTGTTCCCAAGTTTGAGGGCCAGTGTCACAAACTTTGGAATATGAATGATGGCACAGTGTGGAGCAGGGGCAGAATCCAAGTGGTTGATCAATCTGCCACCTCATTGCTTACTCATAAATTCACTCCTTCAATGCAAAACCCATGACAATTATAATAAAGCACCCTTACTGATAGAGCTACACTGGAACCCCATTGAGCTCACTATTGCAGACAAAAATGCATAGTGAGTGTAAGAATTAGTTTATTTTGAACTTACATAAGGGATTTCGGTTGTACTTTTTTCCAAAATTCTCTCTTTAAATGTTGAAAGCAATTATTGCATGTGAGCTTCAAAGCAGCAACATTTTGCAAGTGGATTAAAAATATGTACTGATAATGTTGCTGCACTGTGCTAGCTTGAAACTTTCTAAAGAAAAATAATAGAACCATCTCATAAATAAATTTGTGGCATTTCAGCGTAGGGCACACAACCACATAAATAAAAGAGACTGAGTGTGTCCTGGATTGAGCTACTTAGGGTTTCTTGCAGTTACTTCTTGGGGATGTGGAGTGATAATATATAACCGTATAAAATTCAGAATGTGGCCTTGAACACTGCTCCAAAGCTTCCTTGAGTAGGGAAATGACACCTTTGCTCAACATAGATTTTAAAATGACTCAAAACTCTGGAGGCCTTTGTACAGAGGACCTCCGGGGTGAGTACACGAGTCTGAAACAATAATGAGCTCTTTACAAGGTTGGCTGCAGGAACTTATCTGTCATTCTGACATGCTAAAAAAAATCTACTGGAAATCTTGGTGGCAAGAACATGAAATGGACTTGTTGAGATTTAAGATATCCGAAAGCAGATAAATGTGAAGACATTCCATTAATCAACCTGACAACAGGAAAATCCAGACAGAGGGAAAGTATACAGCTGCCTAGCTACAGAATGGCCCATTACAATTTCTTTTCCATACACATTCTAGTGCTAGAATGTTTCTTGAGCTATTCTCACAAATTTTATTCTTTGGGCTGGCTATTACTTCACATAGTACCTTACTTTTATAAACAAATTATGCTCTTTTAGTGTATCCGGCCCTCTAAACCTTGGGTTCCTTTTCTTCCATGCAGCACTGGAATTGACAGGGCACAATTCCTGGGGAGCAGTGAAAAGCAAGAGGGGCTTGTGCATGTGGCTTCTGGTTCCTAACCATATAAGTATGTTATTACCACATTTTATTAGTCTTCCCATCGTACTGAGTAAGGCAAAACATTTCCCCACATCCTCATTCCTTTGAGGTCCTGGGCTTAGCTGGGGGTCACTCAGCCATTTGTTAAGGTTATATATTTGGATAGATTGGAAAAACACCTTCAGCTGAACCATCAGTGAAATTTGCACAGGGGCTTTATCTGTGTAGCATATGCTGTGTTAGATCACCTTATTGCTGCAGTATGGCTTTTATCTTCCTGGTATTTGGCAAAAACTAAGCAAGCTATGGATATCTTTGAAAACATACGCATTTTCAGTCTTTTCTCTACATTGAGTAAAACAACAAACTCTTAAAGCCGTGAGAATGTATATCTAGCACTTTCTGTTTATAACTGAATTCCACATTTGAAAAACCTTCTCAATAATAAACCTTCATGCAGAAGTATAGCAACAGCCTTTAAGTCACTGTCATTTTTCTCAAATCTGTAGTTCCTGCATCATGAATTTGCTAGGCCTTGATGTACCTCTCTGTTCTTAAGGACTTGATTGTGTACAGGAAGTGAAGGTGCTCATGCCAGTTTTTCTGACACCTCTGTCTGTTGTCCTGAAGTGTGGATCGGTGTGATAAATACTAATGAAATATTGCTAATGTGCTATATCAGTTTGTAGAGAAATGCTGTCTCATCTTCATTCCATCTGGAAGCCAGAGTCCTTTGAAGTGATACTACCAACACCAATTTATGCAACAGTACCTTCACCTTCATGTCCTGCAATTTTCCTTGTAGTGAAGTAGTAAATAATCACGTTTTACGATCAGAACCTATGTCTGCAATACCATCCATGAGTATGTTCAAAACAGCAAGAACTTGAAATGGTTTCAAGATAGTAACTATGAAAATGAAGAGGCTATGGTTCACTCCACTGTCTTTCCATCTCTGTCTTTCAGCATATCCTCTCTGTCCCCTATATTCTTCCCTTTACCACCTAGGGCCTAGAGTTCAACATTTATTCCTACTACAGAGAGTATTCTCTGGTGTCATTGTAGCCAAAGGAATCCTAATTTCTAACCTAAAGTCCTTGGCAATGCAATGAACTTCTAGCTTTGCATGGTGTGCTTTCTTCTGCTGTTGACAGGAGTTGCTGTCATCAGATTAGGAAGAAGGCAAAGCCAAGGAGACAGGAAAAAAAGTCTAGAGAATAAAAAATGTGGCAGTATGGAACTCTACAACTAAAAAGGAGCAGAGTCAGAGTAACTTTTCTTCTTCTGCTGTGAGAAAGTGGAAGTTTCTAAAAAAAGTGATATTTTTACAAACAAAGCAAGCTGCCAACGCCCTCTAATGCCTTCTAAAATCTCATGTTGAAAAGGTCTCCTGTTCCACAAAGGTCAAAATGGCATGGATTTTCATTTCATCCCATGGGCAGGTTAGCCTGGAAGAAGTAATAACATCTTCCTGCCCAGGAGCCAAGTGTCTGGGGAAAAGGCACCAGAGAAGGAATAACAATCCCCACTCCTTGGGGATGCTACTGGCCAGGACCTGAGTGTCTCTGCCTAATTCAGGCTCTGTTTTCCCCTGCAAGCACTTTATCACATCTGTGAGGACTGCTGTGGTCTGCAGGCTTTCGTGGTTCATCTAGAATCAGCTAGAAATTTGTGACCATGTTGGATGAAGCAATTTGGGACACTGTGTATTCCAGAGAATAGAAAGAATTCTCGTTGCCTGTGCTGAAACGCTAACTTGTCTTTTGCAGAGTAGAGTGTATTTTCAAGACTAGTTTACCTCTCTTCTAAATGAATCCATAAACATAGGATAAAAAAACTGTTCATCAACACCATAAGTAAAATACTTTGTTGTTATGAAGAAGCAGGTTTTGAAATGAAAATCCTTCACAACTTCAACTCAAAAGTTTTTGAGTTTTTCTAGACCAATCTTTCTTGAAATGCCATTTTTCTTTGTCTCTACTATGTGGCATGCTTTTTACCCTGAGGTCTTTTTTAGGGATTGTTCTTGCTTAGAAATTAGAATTTTTTTTTTCTTTGGCCAGAGTTCCTTCAACCCTTATGTGAACTTGTTATTGTGAATTGGCTTCCATTACAGAATTCAGTTCAATTTTTTTTTTTTAGGCCATGAGTAAATCATACTATGAAAACTTAATTATCTATTACATATTCATTATTTATGAAGAATGTAGTTTTGCACTTGATTTTTCTTAATCTCAGTTTCTGGCTAAACAGTGTGAACTTGGATTAGCAGAGAGCTTGGTATTTTCTATTTTGAGCCTTAGAGAAATGGTTTTTTTGGAAACTGTTGACCACTTCATGTTTTTTAACTAGAAAACTGGTGAAGAAATATGAATGAAGAGCTGAGGGAATTCTTGAGGAAATGGTTATACAGCAAGAACAAACAAAAACCATTTGTGAATTTTTGATTCATATTTTTATATAAATGTGACGTACTTAATGAGTATTATCTACTACAAAATCAGTTGATAACCAGCGGAGTTGTGCCAGAGCTGTCTTTCCATTTAAATATCAGTGCATGGGACATTTGCTGAGTCATGAGCTTTATTTCAGCACACAGTCCTTATTTGACCTCGAAAAGACCAAAAAAAGCCAACCTAAGGCTCAAAAAAGAATATACAACATGATCTTTTCTTTGATTATTCTGGACAAGGAAAGACTAAAAGAAGTATTTTGTGTGACAAAAGAAATTGGATTTGACAGTTCCTCTGTGAAAGACTGCAGAATAACCAACAAGTTTGGTGCCAAAAATGACATTAATGAAATGGTAAGGTTGGCTGGCAGCATATAATGCTTTCCCAGCATGTAAGAGTGGGGATTTAAATAAAAATAAATAAAAAAAAAATTTTAAAAAGAGTCCCTTGGGTTATCTGGACAAGCAGGAGCAGGGGATGAAGAAAGCAAACACCTTTGCAATGTTGCCTTGTATTAATACACACTGAATATGTGCTGTGTTCCATAATTGGGAATCAGTGTTTTAGATTCCAGGAGCAACACAGACAGTTTAACAAGGAGCCACCACCAGGTTAATTATCACCCTTCAATTTTAAGTCTTTCATCAGGTAACTTCATATTTTTGATTTTCTTCAATAGAAAGAAATGTTTTTACATCTTAATGAGGCTGATACAGTTGATGTGTATGCATATGCCTATAATACTCTGCATCTCATTAAAGGTACAAAACAGTATGTGATTCATAAGTATTTCTCTATGCTTCTGTACAGTTTAAGGAGGAACAGAGATAAATAGAGTATATTTTGAAATATTTATAAGTTATACTGCTTGACAGGAAAGGTAGAGAATTCTCAATAGCCAAAAGAACTTGACAGTTTTATTACACAGTAAAGACAGTAACTAGAGGCATATGAGTGAAGATTGATGTGCTTCCAAACTTCTTCCATAAAATACAGCTCCATCTACCCAGGACAATGTTATCTTAAATTTCTTCTCCTTTTTAGTCTGCTGAACTGGATGCTGTGGAAGCTATGACCACATGCATAAAGTTGCTCCATGCTTTGTGGAGTTTTCTTTAGCTGCAGGTGCATTTTGTAAGCGAATTCAATTATACATATTCATCCATTCTCTGCTTGGGCTGAGGCTTTTTGGAGGCTCTTCTTTATATATTCAGGATTCAAGAGCATGGGAAGTGAATTATCTAAAATTATTATTTTGAAAACGGTATAAGAATTCCTTTATTAACCTCTTTGGATAAATGTGGCACAAGTGAGTAATATAGCTATGACTATTTTAATTTGGAAGAGTTCATCAATGCACAGCCTTGCTGGACTAATTTGTGGCTGGAGGTTTGCACCTTACAGTGGCTTAGGAGGGGCAACTGTGGCCATCTCAGGTCTGGACATAACTTTTCTTATGCTACTACTACACAAACACAGCACTCTTATCCTGTGGGGAGGAGGTCAAGTGCTTTCCAGGAGCCACGATTTGCTGAAGCACTGTGGCATTCCAGCCCTGCAGATGGCATGGTAACCCATGTTTCCAATGGTGTGAAGCTGACTATGAATGAAAACGACTGCTAGATGGGTTCATTAAATTTGATTTTCCAAGGAGATAGATAAGTCTTCAATTACCTTTTAATAGTCTCATTGGATTAGAAAAGACGAAATGTGATCTTTCTTTCAGGTAAAATTAAGATAAATGTTTCACCAGTGTTAAAAAAGTATATGCAAATACTTTTATTTCAATATGTGTTATATTCCTGATACCTGCTTCATGGAAATGTTCTTTCTGTAAGATCTTGACAATAACTGTGCTATTTTAAAGGCTCTACACAGTTTCCATTCAATGTTTTTGCCTTTATTTCTCTGATCTAAGCAAAATCTCATTAAAGTGACATATTTTAACCTAATGAAATGAAAATTTAAACACTGCTTGTCACTTGTTGGGGGAAGAAAAAAACCTTGAAGTACTTCCACATACCAGTAAAAAAAGGGGCACGTTCTGCAGAGAGCGTTTGAAATGCTCATTAAAAAATGTTAGAAAAGTTTGCCCTAAACTTCAGCACAGTTTTATTCCTAGCTGGGGAAACTTGTTTTGAAATTGTGCTTTCTGTTTGCTTTTCAAAGCCTTTATGTTTGTGTGGAGGCAGAATTCTAAATCATACTCTTTTGCAAGTGGTGTTTTTGTCTTGCTTTATTTTAAAATTAGGGCTTCCTTAATTCATCATAGACTCTTACAAAATCAGTGTAAGTTTCATGGAATGTGACAATGTTATTGAAGGTGTCGCTTTGAAGGGAAGTCGGTGGGAATATTCTACATGTGTGCTGGCTGTGTTCCATGCAGTTACATTTAATGATGATGTAGAGAGGAAAGATCATGTCTATGGGAGAAGTATCACTGCCATCGCATGTTACTGTTAACACAGGTGATTCACTTATTTTTTCAGCTCCCTCCACTTAAAATCCGTGTCTCTGCTTCCCCCGATGAAGGTGTAAATACTGCTACATGTCAATTTTCACCAACAATAAACATGATTGTTTATTGGTACATGTGATTATGGTGCACGTGTGTACCTATGGTGCAGAACATTGGTTCATCTTTGCTTTTGAACCTAGAGTGTATTTTAAGAGGACCTGGCTTTCTTCTGTACTGATGCTGCCAATGGACACATCACATGCACTACTGTTGCTGTCTTTTATGTTTTCCTCGCTGCTTTTGTCACGGAGAGTTTTGGAACGTGTGCAGAGTTTCTGAAAGCTGAGCTGGTACACTTCTAGGCTGATGAGTGGATCCTGTGTGGGAATGGGCACATCCCGGGTTCACCAGCGCTTCCCCCTGGGCTGAGTGTCTGAGCGCTGCTCTCTGTCTCTAGGTGGCAGTGGGCATACGCTGTGTGAAAGCTCTTCCAGTGCAGGGTCACAGTGACGCTCTCTTTCAGATTCCTGTTTTCAGACTTTTTCTTTTTCTATGATGTTGCTTTTCCTTTTTCCTTTTTCCTTTTTCCTTTTTCCTTTTTCCTTTTTCCTTTTTCCTTTTTCCTTTCTCCTTTTTCCCTTTTCCTTTTTCCTTTTTCCTTTTTCCTTTTTCCGTTCTCCTTTTTCCTTTTTCCTTTTTCCTTTTTCCTTTTTCCTTTTTCCTTTCTCCTTTCTCCTTTCTCCTTTCTCCTTTCTCCTTTCTCCTTTCTCCTTTCTTCTCCTTTCTCCTTTCTCCTTTTTCCTTTTTCCTTTTTCCTTTTTCCTTTTTCCTTTCTCCTTTCTCCTTTCTCCTTTCTCCTTTCTCCTTTCTCCTCCTTTCTCCTTTCTCCTTTCTCCTTTCTCCTTTCTCCTTTCTCCTTTCTCCTTTCTCCTTTCTCCTTTCTCCTTTCTCCTTTCTCCTTTCTCCTTTCTCCTTTCTCCTTTCTCCTTTCTCCTTTCTCCTTTCTCCTTTCTCCTTTCTCCTTTCTCCTTTCTCCTTTCTCCTTTCCTTTTCCCCTCCCCTCCTTTCTCTTTTCCGTTCCTTTTTTTTTTTTTTTTTTTAAAATAAAATTCTGCAGGGCATTAAATACTGAATCTCTGTAAGTGTTGTCAACCTTTTAGCAATAAAACCTCTACTTATTTCTTCTACTAATTCCCAATGTCTATGTCTTATATCCATTCTCTAAAGTTACAGTAATTTAACTTTAGCGAGGGTGAATTTTAAAGCTTATTTTTAAAGTGTGGAAATGTTATAATGTAACTTCCATATTTTCAGAGCAGATAAAGCATGCTAATTTTTCATTCCCTTCCCCTCTTTCTATTATTCAGCCAGCCTTTGAAATCGAAGGCTGGGGAAATGTCTGTTTTAAAGGTATTCTTTAGAGCCAAAAGGCTGCTGCTGTTCTGCTTGGGGATCTGAAGCCACAGGAGGAAAAAGAAAATAAAGCAAGTGGAGAAAGAGCAGGATGGCTGCTCCCTCAGTGGGTCAATGTGGGAGAGGTCAGGGGATGGGTGTGCTAGGGAGATCAACCTGTCCTGTGCAGAGGTGGGAGCCTCTGACAAGGAGCAAAAGCAAACATCTAGGACTAATGAAGAATGCAGTCAGATGTGACTGTAAGGTTGTAAGGCAAGGCAAATGAGTCTGAGGGGTTTGTCTCAGACTAAACCCTGCTAGTACCAGGAAAAAGCATGATTCAGCCTGAATATCACCAGTGTATTTATCCAGTAAAGACGTTTACCTTTTTTTAAAATAATATTTTCTTCTGAGCCAAGTAGATAGATTGGAATATTACCAGTCTCTGCATTTGCAGTGACAGTTGTCAGGTCTGATACTCAGCAGCAATGTTTAACAATCTCCAGTGGGAAAGCTGAAATGAGGTAGGTGTGTAGAAATCCAATACCTTGGTGTTCACTTAGTCTCTTTAATCTTCCATGGGAACTGTGCTGTTTCTCTCATGTGAAAAGGTTAATCCAGCTCTTTTATTTGTACATCTTTTTCCCCATTTTACTATTCACATTATTCCACTCTAGGCTTCAAGTGGGACGTTCCTAATTTTCAGTTTTTGTCTTTGCATTTATTTCAGTCTCTCAGATGGATGTAAATGAAAGTAAATAAAATGAAATGGCCAGCAGGTCGAAGGAGGTGATTTTTCCACTCTGCTATGCTCTTGTGACACCCCACTGGAATGTTGCCTACAGTTCTGGTGTTCCCAGCATAAGGACATGGAACTGTCGGAGGAGGAGGCCTCCAAGTTGCTAAGAGGACTGGAGTGACTCCCCTGTAAGGACAGCAGCAGCTGGGAAAGCTGGGGCTGCTCCGTGTGAAGAAGGTTGCATGGAGATCTTGTAGGAACCTTCCAGTATCTGAAGGGGCTACAGGGAACCTGGAGAGGGATTCTGCATCAGGAACTGCAGTGATAGGACAAGGAGAAGTGGGTACAAACTGGAAGAGGGGAACTTTATGTTGGATAATAGGAAGAAATTCTTTACTGTCAGGATGGTGAGGCACTGGCATAGCTTGCTCAGGAAAGCTGTGGATTCCCCTATCCCTGCAAGAGTTCAAGGCCAGGCTGGATGGGGATCTGAGCAACCTGGGATAGTGGGAAGTTGCCCGTACCCATGGCAGGGGGGTTGGGATAAGATGGTCTTTAAGATCCATTCCAACCCCTTAACATTCTATAATTCTAAGAAAAAGCCAGTGGGAACACCCCCACCCCTCCCACATTGTCTCTCTGTGCCAGTACCACAAAAAGCTGTATTATCACTTCCTCTCTCCCCTGTCTCCTGAAAGGACTTTTTTCCATGTCATCCATACTTTCATACTATGCAGGATTGGAAATGCACTGGAATAAATATCTCTAGGTCATATATATATATTTTTAGCAACTGGAGAGATTCTGTCAGCATAAGTTCAGAAGGTTCAATAAAATCTCTTATATTTTCAGGTGTTCTAAATATTTTCTATTTTAAGGTACATGTAGATGTAGTGCCAGTGCAAACAGCCAGAGGGCCAAAATGAAAACATGCCACTGTTTACTTTTCTTTTTACTGGCTTTTAAATATGAACAGGCAATATGCAAAACAAAAAGTTAAAAGGAGAAGAGACAAGAACGTGGCTAAAGGGTTAACCTGGAATGAGAATGCCAGAACTTGGTGCTGCTTTTCCATTTAGGTGAGACAAGTCCTACCTTCAAGCTGCTATGGATATGCACTATTTTGTGCCTGCATTTCAGTTCCATTCCTGTAGAAGCTTTTTTTTTTTGCCTCTGGGGCATGATGAAATAGATATGTTGAATTGTGAAGTACCAAATGTTGGAGGAAGGGAACATAATAGGAGTTGAGGAAGCTGCATTCAAACTCTCCAAGGTCACTTTGGGAACTTTATCACATAAACAAAGTTATGGAAGCAC
This sequence comes from Acanthiza pusilla, assembly GCA_036630365.1. Taxonomy (NCBI): domain Eukaryota; kingdom Metazoa; phylum Chordata; class Aves; order Passeriformes; family Acanthizidae; genus Acanthiza; species Acanthiza pusilla. Next base: position 3,118,746 of record JAXCHO010000164.1, on the reverse strand, counting down.
AGGATGTGGAGCAAAACCACTGAAAAATAAAAAACATACATGAGAGAAAAGTGCATGTAAAAAGCATTTCCAATATGCTGTTAGTGAGTGAGCATAAAAGGAAATGTCTTTCAGATGAGTAAAGAAAAGTAGAAGTTGCAGAGTCAATTACTCCAAGCCTGTAAAAGCAATTTGATATCCAAGAATCCAGATGAAATTTTGTGCCCCTTGGAGTCAAAATTGGCTATAGGAAGTCTGTGTAAGTAGGATTTCTCTCCCCACACTACAAGTCTGTTATATGTTACTGGAGACCCACATTCTTTAAGGAGAAAAAAAAAAGGTCTTTTCATAACAGACATATGTTTCATTCTAAGTAAATGAGATCCTAACTTTATAAAGTAAGCTGGTAAATGTGCCCCAGGCCAGGAGGACAAGGTAATTATTCCATACTTGAGGACCTTACCTATGTGGCTGTTTTGGCTTTGATTCCGCAAGCTCTTTATTTCATACCTAATCTGAAGCAGATGGGCTCTTCTGTTGGAGCTACTGCTTGCTAACCTGAAGTTTTCCACTGAGCCAAGCTAGCATCAGATGAAACATTTGACATGAAGTCTGAAAAGTAACAAATTTTGGATTGTGCAAGCTGAAAAGCTGTTTCTGGTCACGTTAGAATCACAGAATACTTTGGGTTGGAAGGGACCTTTAAAGGTCACCCAGTCCAACCTCCCCGCAGAGAGCAGAGACATCTTCCTCTAGAATAGGCTGCTCAGAGCTCTCCCAACCTGACTGTGAATATTTCCAGAGACAGGGCATCTACCAACTCTCTGGACAACCTTTTTCAATGAGCTGGGCAGTGCTCTAGGTGGAATGCCAGCAGAGCTCAGGGGTAGAGTCATCTCCCCTAAGTAGTGAAGCTCTTTTTGTTTAATATTTACTGGAGTTTTTGGAGTTGAAATGTGTTTTGTCTTTCTGCCTATCAGAGCCAGGAAAAGTACTGGGAAAACTAGCTAAGAGTACCATAACAGTCTACAGAGCTACAAATATGTGTGCAAAGAGTATAGAGAATATACAAAAGAAAAAAGGCAAAAATAATTTGGCATCAGAGATAAGAAAAAAAAGCTTCAAATATTTCCTTAGTTTTAGCCTTATTAATTCTCACTATAATTTTTTCCCCACCAAATATTCATCTGAAGACACTTGGAAAATAGTTCTAGAAGGAAGATTATTAGGTCACAGTACCTGTGAGGTGGGATGCACTGTGGCTGTGTGTTACAGCATACACATCTACTTTTGGCAGGTGAAACACCAAAGGTAAATAGCAGACCAGGGTAACTTCTGGACTGATCCATGAATCAAAGGGATAATTCTAAGTTAGAGATCCAGCACCCACTCTGTTCCTCTAGAAAGGTAATGGTGACATTTGTCTTATAGAGCAGGTTGATTTTGCGACTGCTACACTCGACTGTAGAAATGAAGGGATGACTCTGAATTATCTAAAGGTTAATTAAAAGAAGACAGAAGTAGATAAAATAATGGCCAGATACTTTTTCATGTGGAAGCCCACTGAAGGTCATTTGAATTTGAATTCTGTAGGGCTGCACACCGAAGGTACAGAGCTCTGAGCAGATTTTGGTTGTGGTCTTAAATCTCAGCTTCATTGAATGTCTGCTGTTTGTATGTGATTGTTAGCAAAGTTCTAATAGCTGAGTATGATCTAAGATCAAGTAGGAAGTAGTAGGAAGGGATCAGTGGTGACCTATTTGGCTTAACCAACCAACAGATATGTGAAGATCATGAAGCTGTATAGTGACTTTTTACATATATAAAACCCATTGTTTACATGCACAAACAGTTTAAGTCACCACAAAATTACCACTAGGAAGGCAAGTATATATATGGCATAAATAAATATATGTACATCACAAGTTATTACAAAATTCCGATTCTGAAGTAAGTATTTACTTATGAACATTTACTTGTATACACCTATGAATTTGTGACTTGTGACCAAACTGCTCCCAACAGTGGGGCTAATCAATAATGGAAAAGTCTTACTTAAAGATGATCTATATCCCAAAGCTTGGAGTTTGTCAGGTGTTCCCAGCCAGGGTCCCATTTGTTGGGGAGGTCTGGTGCTTCTTTTAGGTAGGCAGTGAGTTACTTTTCATACCTTTCTGGTGTAGATACATAAGTGTGTGTAGGACATCAGTTCACAAGACCGCTGTGGCTGGCTTGGGCTTTCCTAGAAAGCAAATTTGTTGTAACAGTTTTAGTCTTGCTTCCATCAAATTTTGTTTTTGTCCTGACAACTACTTCCCATCAAGAAGGCTTAGGATGATCTTGCTAGGGATGTCCTTCACCATCAGCATGTTTACCAGCTTGTATCTGTAGCAGCTCCAGCACTAGGCAGAGATCATGACAAGATAAACAATGAGCCAGGCTGGCAGAACTTTCTGCATGCCTGCAGAAATCACTTAAGGTTTCTCAGACTCTAAGAAGATGATGTAAAATGCTCAAAAACGGTATCTCTGAACCTTCCTTTGATTTCTGTCTTTTTGCAAGGAAATCTTTATGAAGTAAATACCCACCTCTGCTATTCTCTCCCTCAACCTTGGCTCCCTCCTCATCTGTCCAATGGTATTAAAACCAAGCCAAATAGTTTGACTGCAATGCTATAAAACAGCACATTGGGTTCATTTTTGGAGGTATGGTGTCTACTGTTCTTTGTTTTAAAAGTTTATGGCTCAGTTCACAAACCCTGAGAACATAAAATTGATTGTTCCTTAATGTACTGAGGAGCTCATGATTTGGGACCTCTGGAGGTAACATCTTGTGTCCAAAATTTAATGTATTTAATGTTTTCATAGTTAATGCATTTCAACCAATCCCTAGAATCCATTTCATAGAGGCAGCACATCTTATTTGCTTAGCCACATTGATGGTAGTGTAGCAAAATTAGCAATCAGATAACACAGAATCAGGGCTTACACCTAGACAGGTTTTTAAATTATGAGCAGTCTATTACTGTTAAGGTAACCAGAATATTCATGCAAAACTTGATATGTTGAGAGGTCTCAGCCAAACCTCTTCTCTTCTGGGTAACCCAACTAACTTATTTTTGCTAGTAAGTTATTTTCCCGAATAAATTATTATTTGGCAGAAATTAGTATAAAAATGGCTACTTTTACTTCATCTTATAATGGCAAAATCTATATTTGTCTTCAAGTACAGTCACAGGTCATTGACTTTCAATATGAATTGAATATATTACTCAAGATCTTCAAATCTCACGGCAGTATTGCCTTTTGGTTTTGTTTTTTTTCATGCTTTGGATTGTCTGTGGTCAAAGCCAAGGAATAGCAGCAAGAAGCAGCAGGTGTGGAAATTCAGGCTGAGAACCAGAATGTTCCTTCTGTTGCCTCCTTGTTTTTAATGGTTGTAGTTTGCTGATGTTTAGTGCTGCAGAGAAAGCAGCTGCACATACTTGCTGTCACAATCTCCTGATGGAATACCTGTGAAAAGTCTTTGTTTTGTACTAGTAAAGTGTGCGCCTGGTTTGGATTTTGAAAAGACTTTGCTTCACCTGTAGAACCCGTGAGCAGGATGGTGCTCTTCCAGTGCTTAATTTTCAAAAAAGAATAAACAGTCACAAGATGTCAGTTAAATTCCCAGCTGAAATTTTAAGGGCATGTGATGATGGCCATTTTGTGGTTTGCCAGTGCTTTGTCCAATAACACTGGGAACCTCTCAAGTAAGCTGTGAAGTTGGCAGATGTTTGGACTCTGAGAAAAGTGGTTTGTTTGGTTTTTTTGGTTCGTTTGGGTTTTTTTTTTTGTTTGTTTGGGTTTTACTTGTTTTTATTTCTGCGCTTTGTTTTTCTTGTTTGTTTTGGTTTGGTTTTGTTTTTGTTGCTGCTGGCGAATCCATCGAGATGGCAGCAAAGGCCATGAGGTGACCTCCTCAGCTCTAAGAGGGTGGTGGGAGGAGAATCTGCACCACAGGAGCACTCCTGGAAACTCAGAGCTCAGGCAATAACTTGAAGCAGGAAAAGATGTTAATTAAAACACTGTATGGGGTCAAAAGAGCAGTCCAAGGGCCCAAAAGAGCACGTCTAGGGTGAGCGTTTAGGGCAAACACATTTCGAAGTTTTTCTTGGCTGGTTCCTTTTATTATAATAATCGAAGCACATGTTAATGCATATACTGAAAAGACAAGAAGATTCCCCAGGAGTATTCCTGTGCTGCCATTATTAACCAATACTTTAATGTATTCTGGTCTTTTTTGGCTAAAGAGTAGAGTGATAAATAAATATCTTGAGAATCAATAAATCTGTTCAGTATGTAGCTACTTGAAATCCATGATTAAATAAACCTTAGTAATTTGGTACTCAATGTGCCATGTTTTTTTTCCTGAAACAAACTCTTCTAGTTTTCCTAGGGAATTATGTTGGTAGAAAAGTCATTAGGATCAGCTTTGAGCCAAATTATGAATATCCCTGAAAGCAAAGGGGTAAATTTCTAAACTACATCATTGCAGAACCACTGTATTGAGAATAAGATTTTTTTTTTTTTAATCCAAAGAGCTTGGGGAGTTTACCCCTGAGTATTCAAATTAATCATTAATCACAAAAGCAATTTGTTGGGTGTTTGAAAATCGTTACCAGTTTAAAAGACTTAGTTTCTATTTCAAAGCTTTCAGTGGGCAAAAAAGCTGCAGCTATCACTAGAGAATACCCAATCTACACAGCAATTTAAACGCTGTGTCTCCAACAACCATATGTGGCTTAATTTTCACAGTTTTTTGTAACCTATTTTATTATATATTATTCATTCGCAGCAGGGAAAAATAACCTTCAGTAGAACAAGTGTGTTTGATGTGTTGAACCTGGCATGTTCAAAGCCAGTCTGGGGAGTTCCTCATGGGACAAATTGGTGGGAAGCTTCTTGCCATGCACAAGTCCAACAGCAGCTTCGAGCTGAGTTCATGCACAATTTCATAGAGGCTTTGTGGTAAAAAATAAGTGACATTGGGTGTAGGACAAAGGATACAGGAATTTCAGGGTGTTGTTGCTCTCTTATATGACAATTACAGTATGAGTTTGGTCCAGTGTAACTTTACAAGAGCGTTTCAATTTGGTGTTTAATAATTCTGCCCTCAGAAAATGGGCAATTAATGAGCAGCTCTGAAATCTGCCATTCTGGTAGCAATGCGTGAGTCTTGGGCACCTTGCCTTTGGGAAAATCATTCACTAAGTTACTTTAGGAAACAGCATTGCTACAGAGGCACTACAGTAGCTGCAGAGTAGCTGCAGAGACTGACACAATGAGGAGGAATAGTTGAATTTCTGTACCTTTTAGTCTTTAAAAAATACCTGTATATGGAGATATTGTTTTACTAACCTATACAGGTTTTGTTGTTTGACTACAAGGATTATTTGCACTTGTTCTATAAAAATGGGAATGTGTTTCAAAACTAAATGAAAGCAATCAGTCATGTAAAACACCTGCCTATTTTCTCTTGTCTATAGCCAAACCACTCATTCCTAGGAGGGCTTGATGTAAGGCAACAAAAGGCATTTCATGTTCAAAGAAATATACATATTCTGTACTCAGTTCCTCATGGAATTTTTGGGAAGGTAATTTACTATTTCACACATGATATTTCTAATTTGGATCACATACATATTGCATTTATATTTCAGGTGATTTCTGCTTTGTTTCTATGAGGGCAGATAACCATAAGTGTGAGCTAGGGGGGTGGGAAAAAAAGAATGCTTTAGCCTGACTAGGAAATGTCTTGGTTTTTACTTAATTCAGGTCCACTAAGCTGGAGTTTGGGACAGTCAGTAAAAAAAATGTATAGATGCATCTTCATTTCTGAAATCCTTGAGTAGATCACAAGCAAATTAGGAAATCTGGCAGATTTCCTAAGATCAGGTAGAATGTGTGATGTACTTGTAAAAGCATAATTTTTATGATTAAAATACTCCATACATTTGCCTTACCAGACTAAGACTGAGTTTACTTTTAAGTGGATGTGAAATTTAATAGGCAAATGCATGGCATAAAGCTGTTTACTGTGCAAGAGTAGTAAGTGGTTAATGCAAGGCCATGCTCAGATTGTAACTAGTCATAGAGACAATATTTCTCCCATTTTATTGCAATTCTCACCTTAGAAGAATCTCTGTATTGGTGGATTGATACAACCTGTAGTTACAGGCTGTATGAAAACAGCTGGAGTTACCCCTTGGGAATAGCCAACCAAGTCCCAAATATCCCATGAGAGCTGGGGTGGAAGAAGGACGCTTGAGGACATAACTCAGGAGTGGGCTGGACTTTTTGGACTCTCAGTACTGTTGCAGAGGTGCAGATGCACTCCTGTCTCTGTGTTGATGCTGTACCTGCCTGACTGAGCTGCTTATCTTTTACATCCTGGCAGAGAGCTGATAAAACTTTTTAATTGCATGAGTCCAGCAAAGTCTGTCCTTTGCCTGCTGAGCTGCAGAATAGCTTGAGCCCTTCACTGTTTGAAAAATGTACGAAAACCAATTGGAAACTAATGTGTCTCTCTGAAGAAAAAGCTCACACTTAGGGGAAAGACAAAACAAAAACAACCCCCCCCAAAATTAGTTTCTTCCTTCTTTTGTCAACTTACACAAAACAGAGATGAAAGATAAATTTCATTAACATAGCTGAAAATGTTCTGTTTTCTACCCTCTCTTCTACATAGGTGGAAAAAGAACTGTTTCAGATGGTGTCTATAGGATTTGTAGATCAGAAGTTTTTATGGAAATAATGAAGATATTATACAATGTTATGGACAAAATATGGATGATCCTAAAAAGGTGGCATCACCTTGCTCTGCTGGAAGCCCTTTTATTTCCTTTTCTAATTTGTTTGTGAAAATCCCACAGAAGACTATGGTCTGCTTGGAAACAATGATTAAAAGTGTAGGAAATACTTAAACATCTCCCTCTGAATACAAACTTGAGTGAAGTAAATATGAAAATGACTATTAATATCACCATGCATAAGACTGTGGTCTTTTTAGAAAAGCCTCTGATTGCACAATCTATGTCTGAGTTCCATTGTGTGTTTTTTAAAATATGCATTTCAAATGTACTGCATGATATAAAGACAGCAAAGGACAGAGTTGAACTGTGCATCTATAGCAATAGGATTCTCCAGTGGCTTGTGAGGTGCAATAACACCCAGCTCCTTATCAGATAATTTACTATCAGGTCCAAAGTGCCTTCATCCACCCTCACTGCTCTGTGAAAAGTGCATAAAATATTCAGCTGAGAAATGTTGATAAATACTAATGTGCCACAAGGCAAAATGTAGCTTCCAGGACCAAAAGGATGTCAAGCCCTGGAAATATGAGTAATCTCAGGAGACAGGAACATCTCCAGAACTCTTCAGCATTTACAGCATTCCAGAACCTGCTGGTTTCCAATGCTTAAGCTAAATTATCAGTGTGAAGAAAAGTCAATAGATGCTGACAGGCAAAAATTGTGTTTACTAAAGAAAAGATGAACAGCATTCAGGAGCATAAAGCTTTTGCTCTGCAATTTAAGCAAAACCCAACCCAGCTTTTTTCAGACTATTACAGTTTTGTGTTGGGGTTGGTGATAAATTGAAGAAATCTTTTGTTTAGTGTTTGCTATGTTTAGTGACACCAGTAAAGAAAGTTGGTAGACAGCCAAGGGCCTCAGCAAAAGCCAAATTATGAAATTAGGATTAACCAGAGTAAGAATGAATCTGCAAGGTTCAAGGCTCAAACATCCGAGGGGAATTTTACTGTGGCACATAATTTTGGCAATTATACTGTAGTTGTGCCTAGACCTTGTAATACTCCACTGCACATGTATCTGCATTGATGTATCTTATCTGTTGACATCTCATGGGAGCTGACAAATGCTGTGCCAGTGATACCTTCTCTGTAAAATACTTCTGTAAAACTTATGAAGCCCTGGGCTCTATTCTTACTATTTGAATACGCATGTCAAAGGTATGACAATTTGTGTGTCATGATGTCTTTTCTCTGCCATCCAGTTATTCTGCTGGAGTGACCGGCAGTTTTTATTCAGTCTGCATAACCAGAGCTCTTCCCACAAAAACTAGGATGCGGCACAAGAGCAGGATGTGTGCCTGGGTCTTGAGGTAACCTCATTTTCTGTTGCTGGCATGAGACAGAGTGATGCTACTGCATCGCTCTAGCAATGCATCAATTAAACATCTTTTAAGAATAATATATTGGACTCAATGTAGAAGTGTGGAAGAACTGCAGGTCATCTTCTGTAGGATTGATGTAAAGTGACTTCAGAAGAAATCAGCTTTCTTCAGCCAAAGAAACAAAACAGTAATGTCACTTTTTTTGGGTCTTTTTAATTTTTTTCCCCCCAAATTTAAAAAAATTAACTTTCTGGACGTAATGCACAAATGCTTGGTCTCTTTACAGTGGTTCTGACAGTTAGAGGAAACCTGTACTGCTGCTCATATCTACTCTACTTGACAAGCTTTATTTTAGAATACGCAGTTACGAATTCTTCCAAGAAAATGTTTCAAAAGCAATATAGACATGAGAGTGTGTGAAAAAGAGTGGATTCTGTAACTCCATGGGCAGTCATAGATATCTCAGAGCAAGTTCCCTGCACAGAATTTAGTATTGACTTAGCATGATTTGGAAATGTTGTCCTTTTTTGGTAGATTAAACGAAACAAAGGTGCACACTTAATGTAATATTTCCTTTTCAATTATTAAAATAATATATGGCAGAAAATTTAATTTGAAGAAGAAAGGAAATTTCAATCTGTGAAAAACTGAATTCTAGAGCTTTTGGAAGAGACCTGAAGTTTAGAAAGCATGCCATCCAAAATTATTATAATTAAATAAGTTACTGAAGAAAGTGTAGAGAGTTTAATAACATTCCCATCTATAACTTCTGCATGATTACACTACTTTAGACTTAGTTCGACAATATCAAATCAGTTCTTTTGACTTTAGGTTGTAATTTTTTTAAAGCTTTATAAATCATCATAAAACCTGCCTCACTTTTCCAGATGAGACTTTGAGAAAAGTAAGAAGATCTTAATCAGCTAAAACGAGAAAAAATATGATGTAGTATTTAAATAAGGCCAAGGGAGAAAGAGGCAGTGGCACAATTTTACTACTACAGAAGTGTTCTAAGATTGTGCACTTTTATTTTCTGACCAATTTCTAAGAACAGTGTTTTGGAACAATGCTGGGCTCTTCGGAGTGCCCAATGTGGGGCTGTGTTTTGGATTTGTGCTGAGCACAGGGCTGATAGCAGAGATGATTTTGTTCTTGCTGAGCAGGGCTTGCACAGAGCCAAGGCCTTTTCTGCTTTTGTGCTGCCACGCTGGTGAGGAAGCTGGGGGTGCCTGGGAGGGTGGGAGGAGACACAGCCCGGACAGGTGACCCCAACTGACCAAAGGGAGACACAGCCTGGACAGGTGACCCCAGCTGACCAAAGGGAGACACAGCCCAGACAGGTGACCCCAACTGACCAAAGGGAGACACAGCCCGGACAGGTGACCCCAACTGACCAAAGGGAGACACAGCCCAGACAGGTGACCCCAACTGACCAAAGGGAGACACAGCCAGGACAGGTGACACCAACTGACCCAAGGGACGTTCCAGACCGTGTGACATCATGCTTGTGTGTGTGGCTTTTGCTTTCCCTATTAAACTGTCTTTATCTCAACCCACAAGTTCTCTACCTTTCACCCTTCCAATCCTCTCCTCGAAATAAGAATGCCCCGTATTCCTTGTGTTCCATGAGAACATGGTCCGTGTTATTGTACTCTTCCCTACCTTGAAGAGCACAGAAAACACACAAATAATGAGGAAACCTGAGAGCTGAATCTTAAACTATCCGTAGATAGTGGAAAATAATTATATTCTCGTGGTATTCCATCTGTCTCTGATTTATAGCCAAAACTTTCTCCATATGCTTCTCTACTGATTCAGATGTAAGTGAATATGTGGATCCAGATATAGAATCTGGGAGAGATATGAACTAGTTTATAAATCAGACTAGTTGAAGAGCTGGTGGACTTTGTGCTTTTTGAGCTACACAGTTGTGGTAGTGGACTGGACATAGTGGTTGGGACAGGCTTGTTAAAAATGTTGCACTAATGTGTAATGAGATATTAATGAGTCAGAGCTTCATAACCTAATAAGGAAAGAAATTAGAGTGTATACAACTGTGATATTTGAAATGCTATCTTGACTATAATTAAAAAATAACATGTTTTAAGATGTGATTGAAAGCTAATGTATAAAACGAAAGTAGGTAACTCCACTTATTTGCAAAATAAAAAGTTTAGTCTCTGCTCAACATGTTCTGAAAAATTCAATTTGTTCATGGTATAGGTCCAAAAAGTAAGTGTCTTGATACTGGGATGAACTTTTTTGTATGACCCAAATTCACAGTCAAAATATATTGCTTTATTTCTGGTGGCTCTTTCTATTCCTACTGGAACTGTTTTTCCAGTTGCTGTTTGTTTCAGAAGCTAAGAGATACTGCAGAGGAGTGCTCCATTAAATGCTCCCTCCAGGAAAAACGGAGAAGTTCTAATTAGCCTCAGAATGCAACTACAACTGTGCCAAACCTCTGACACTTGCAGAGGCAAAGGCAGGTTGAAAGAGCTGGGGTTTTGTTTTCCACTTTTATGTTTCTATCTGTAAAGTTTGGTTTCACTTTTAGTGAAAATGTTGGTGGAAGTTCTGTACAGCTCACAAATTAAAATTCTGTCTTCAGAATTGTTCAGAATAGTTTTCAAAAACTGGCTGTCTTTTCTCAGCCTTTGTGCATGCACCAGATAAAACATAAATCATCAAACTTTCCTGAAATGTTATTTCCTTGTCTTATAGATCTGAAAATAATGGAAGATTATATAAAAAGCCTGATAGTGTTTGTTTCAAGGTTAGAAAATTTTAGACTGGCTTTCAAGAATTCAGGTGCTAGCATTTCAACTACAGACATAGTAAACGCTAAGATTTTCAGAAATTGTATTATATATAAAAAGTCCTCAATCTAGAGCTAAACAGAAGGGTATTTCTAAATTCTTAATATTTTTATTAATTGACCAAATGGAATTAACTGGGGATATCTAGCCCAAATGTCAGAAGATAAATATTTATTTTTACTATTTATTTCCTTGCCTTATATGCCTTCTGTACATTTTATAATTTGATCTCGCACAGGGTGGTGAGAAAGAGATGAGGGGAATGTCTTGCAAATCCATGTATGGCTTGAACATTGTGGTGATGTTATACCCACGGCAAAGAATAACATTTGTTTTGCTGAAAAGCAGAAAAAATCAGTTTATAGAAAAAATTGTGATTAATTTTAGAACATATAGTGGCAGTTTCTGTAAGATATTGACTGCTGTGAGAGGTGCTCAGCACACCCTCTAGATAAAACTGCAATCAGAGCCCACTATTCCACCAAGACCTGCCAGCTAATGTCCAATTAAACTTTCGTGAGGAGGAGTTACTCAATTCAAAGATTGAATTCTGGATCAATATACGCAGAAAGAGGAAGTGGTGAGAAAATTCATTGGCGTTTAGAATAGCAAAAATCTGGTCTTGGACTCAAAATTGGGTTGGAGACTAAGTAGAAGAGTTGAAATAATATTTGCAAGATTAAAAAATGTAAAAATTTCCATCCAGCATGATACAGTAATTTTTAAGCCTGAACCCATATACAGCAGACACTGAATTAGTTTTTCCAAACCAGAAATGTGTAAATACAAATATATTTCCTATACAAGAAAAAAGATTTAATTATTTGTAATCCAGTTCTCTAACACTTACCAGAGTTGTCTCATTGACTCACTTAGACAAGCAGGCAAGGTTTAGACTGAAATCTTCCACTGTCCCCAAAATTATTGCTTAGCACACCGTGGTGCCCTAAGCAGATCACGGAATCACAGAATGGTTTAGCTTGGAAGCGACCTTACCTATCACCTCATTCCAACTCTCTGCCATGGGCAGGGACACCTTCCCCCAGGTCAGGTTTTCAGAGTCCCATCCAACCTGGGACACAGTTAGGTCACAGACAGTTAGGTGGTGATCTAAACTTCTTGCCACTGTGAGGCAAGTGTAAAGCTATCAAGCTAGCTGTCAAAATGAGTTTTTTGATGGCTCCCAATAGCACAGTTAGGATATTGCAGTTTCTTGAGAGTAAAAAAAAATTTAAAAGCAAATTCCATATGTGGTTGTGTAGAAAAAGAGAACAGTGAAGAGAAATTTGCTTTTCCCCCCACATTTCAGAATAAAAGCTACAGTGTAAAGTGGTGCGTGGTATTTATGCCTATTTGCACAAATAGATGCATATTTATGTCATGCATTTCCCTGAAGTGTACCTGAGGCAACGAGAACGCTGAAATCTAATTCTTCCTTTTGCATAAATGTCTGAATTCTGTCTTCCTCTTCTTGAGTTTCTCTTTTTCTTCATCTTAAATTCATAAAGGATCCAAAGACAATATCAGGATATTTTTATTCTAATAGCAGCTTTAAATATGAATACTGCACTGGTCTCTATGAAGCTGCATTATATGAACATTTTTATTGTTGATCAGATTTTGAAGCACTCCATTTTTTTGTAGTCCTTCAGGTTAAATATCCTTTCTATAAAACATGACTACTTAAATAACTGTAACTACATGAAAAAATGAATTGTTCATGATCTGACCCATAAATAAATATTTATTTTGGGTAGGATAAGCTCTTGTGTGACTTGGGAGAAACCACTCTGTTTCTCTGTATTTCCTGACAGCTGTGAAACAATTCTACTTCAAAAGTCACAGGATTTGAATTTCAAAATAACTTACAGGCTGGAAGCAGAGCTTTAATGTTTTTAAAACTTTAGCAGGCAACTAAGTGAGAAAAAAAGCTGAAAATGATTCTAAGTGTCAGGAGGATAGTAATTTTCATTGGTACAGGGTTTTAAAATTCTGATCTTCTTTTAGAAAAGTTGGAATGAACACCTTAGTCCTCTTGGAAGTAAATGGAAAAAAAGAACAACTCCAACGCTCCTGAGAGACCCACACAAGTCTGGCACCGCTTTTGGCAGCAGAGCCAAAGTGTTGGCAGCGTGCAAGGAACCCTTCAGAGATTACAGGGAAGTTTTCCATACTTGAGCTGTTACTGCAGCCCAGATGACAAATCACAGGACAAATCCATCCATGGCTTTGAAACTAGTTCCTGGGTGGAATAACCAGCTCTACCCACTCTGTAGGAATTGGCTTTAGAAGTTATAGCAAATGATGGTTTTTTATTTAATGCTGTGGTTAACCTCCCCTTCCCTGTTGAGTATGGCTTTTTACAGGGCTGAGGCCATGTGCCACAAGGTCCAGGAGGAGGACAGCATGCTTGGCACAGAGCATGATGAAAGTTGGGAATATATGGTGGTGAGGCACTGGCACAGGCTGCCCAGAGAAGCTGTGGATGCTCCTTCCTGGGCAATTCCATTCCATCAGCCAGGCTGGATGGGGCTTTGAGCAGCATGGTCTAGTGGAAGGTGTCCTTGCCCATACCAGGGGCATTGGAAAGAGAAGAATTTAAGGACCCTTTCAACCCAAACCATATTAATATTCTATGAATGTATCAAGTGGACAGTAAGGAATTGAGGAACCCAGTGTTGTTCTGGTATTTATCTATGCTGTTTGGAAAGCTGACAAAAGATATTAAGGACAGAAAAGATAGTTTTGATGGTTAAAAGGAATGAGTCAACGGAGCTGCAAGTATTAGCCAGATGCTAGCCCAAGGTGGAGTAATGAAATGGCTACTCTGTGAATCTGTTAAATAAGAGTTAGATAATAAAAATATAATTAGGCCTGTCACTATGAGTTTCTTCTCAGGCAAGTCAGCTTTTGTTTTCAGCAGAGTTCAAGGTCTGTTTGACAAAGACACCTGTGTCAATATTAGATACTTTGATTTCTCTGAGGAATTCAATTTAGTATCACATAATATTTCAGTTTAAAGACACTGCATTATGAAGCATTAACAAGCTAAACCAGACGAATTAGCACTGGCTCACTGACAAGTATCAAAATGAAGTTGCTAATGGGGAGAGATCAATGAGAAATGCCGTGTTTGCCATGGTCTCCTGGGCGCCAGGGCTACTTTATATTTTTATAATTGATCCAGACATGGATGAAAAATCCTTACCGGCGAAATTTTCAGGTGACTTAAAGGTCTGTGAGGTAACAAATAATGGAGACAATTAGAGAGTCATGCCAGGCTGCAGTGGGTTAACACTGTAGTGGTACCTGGGTGCCACTTTGCTGCTGTGAGGGCAAATGACAAACACTTTGTCAGTGGCCTCGTGCTCAAGCTGCTGTGGAGTGTTCTAAATCTGCTACGTGTCCCTCTCTTCCTCAACAATTCTCTCTTCCCCAGAAAATGTGTAAAGAATGCAGCTCTTGGGAAGGAAAAAGGTGAGAGATGTTGCTTTGCTGTTGCAGTTCCAATTAAGTAAAGTCAAGCAAAAGATGGGCCTCTCACAACAGGCAGCGAAATTCTCCAGGGCAAATTAAGACAGATCAGCTGGAGAGAAAAATATTTGGTTTTTTTCTCCTATTTCTGTAAAGTTGTTGCCTTCATTTCTCAGAGCTGCTTGCTAACAACCTGCTGGAATGAGCTGTATTTGCATTTTTTTTGTTAATACCAATATTGGAACTAGAGAAAGGTGGTTATTGGAGGGAACTTTGTAGCCCAACTTCTTGCGCAGGGCAGGACAGTTTGGAATTGGGGGCAGAGCACTCAGAGCTTTGTCAGCTGAGCTTTAAAAATTTCAAAGTTTGGGATTTCCTTTGGGGTTTCCTTGGAAACCTGTTCTAGGGTTTGGACCATGTATAAGCCTAGAGAAGCTGCCTTTAGTAGCAACTTCCCACTGAGAAATTTTCATTAGGTCTCAGCCTTGACAAACTGCACCTGGACTGAGCCCCTCTCCAGCTGATCAGAAACACTATCTGCTCCCAGGAATAGCATTCTCTAATGAGCACCTGCTTTCTGACAAGCAGCCTTACAAACTCCTTTTCTTGCCTGGATAACAGCCCAAGTGGAATAATATTTCTGTTGCCGAACCTTTAATGGAAGTTATGAACTTGAATTTTGGCCGGGATGGAAAATTACTACGACTAAAGCCCACTCTCTTGTGACCCAATAAACAGACGTCTGAAGTGAGATCCTTTTGGGCACTCAGCTCACAGATTATCAGTCTCTCAAACTCTGATAATTGGAGGCCTGCGGAGCCATGGAACCATTAGTAATAACAGACAAGAATGGTTGGTAATAACCAAGGACTATTGTTATTAAAATCCCATGAGAAACCCTAAGTTTTGGCTGGAGAAGGGAGGCCAGGTGGAAATAGGGCAGCACTTTTCCAGGAGAGAGAACCACAACACAGTAGAGCAGAAGTGCAGGAATGGTTGGCAGGAAGCGGACATGGACTGTAAGGGAGGATTGGAACCACTGAAAACCTCCGAAGCCCTCTGACACATTCCTGAAAGGTGTGAAAGAATGGACTGCGAATGATAACTAATTAGCATGGAAAGCAAGAAACCTGTCTTTGGGGCAGAGAAATCTGTCCATAAAAAAGTACCCCCCCCATTCCAAGCCTGGGTGGTGCCCTCCAGGCCCTGGACATCTCATCAGCCAGACTGATGCAGTTGAATGGCCAGTTATTGCCTGGATCGATGATGAGACCAGGATTGGCATGCCTTCAGCTGGATCGACATTGGAGCAAGGGCTGGTGATCCCTTTTTCCCCCCTCTCTTTTTTGTCTCTTTCCCCCCTCTCTTTTTCTTTTCCTTTCTTTAATTCATCTCTCTCTCTCTCTTTAAATAACCTCTTTAATTTCTCTTTTCCCTTCCACCCTACTCTTTTATCCAAACCCCCTGTCATGAGCTTAAGTTCTCTTTTCCCTTTACCTTACTCCTTTATACCAAACCCACTCCTGTGTGCCCATATAGAAGCTCAGGGACTAACACAACAATTTCCATGCCCAGCACATGATTTACTAATAAAACTCTCTGATTGTTTGAGGGCCCTCTGACTATTATCATTCTTTCCAACCAATGAGCATTTTTGAATCTTAAGTGCTTCTTTTCCATTGGGAATGTTCATTACAGACCACTCCAGTGAAGCCTTTTTTTCCTTTTACCTGAAGGGAGTTTTCTATTTTGCATTCTGTCTCTTGTCCTTTCCCTGCACATAGACAAGAGGAGTGTGAACAGTTTGAAATATCTATCAGTTGTTGTTGACAGAAATACTTCAGGTTAGTGCCCTGTCAGGATATATATATATATATATATATATATATATGTACTTTATCACCTACATTTATAATTCTGACTGTTTCTGATAGCACTATAGACACTTCTCACTGCTTTGATTTATATCTACCATAAATAGTAGCCCTTAAACCACTTTTATTTCAGCAGTGGAATTGTCCTTATCTACTTTCAAGCTCTGTATAGTCTTCATAACATATATAGAGGCAGTTCCTATCATTCCTTGCCCTCAACAAGAAGTCATTTCAATTTTCTTCTAAAACCTAGTTAAAATTCTTTCTGTGCCTGAGCAGTTTTGAACCAGTTATAAAATATGTTGGGTATGAAGCAAAATTATACTTCTCAGCCTTTCATTGGTTTTAAAACAAAAATATGGTATTGCATCTAGAATAACTGGAAATTTAAAAAGCTATGGAAATGGATAATTTTATTCTGAAAACAAGAGTCACAGTTTCCATACTGGTGTTTAATTTAATTTTGAAATTGTCATTTTTAATCTGAAAAAATCCCACTTTAGTAAAGGAGAAGCTGGGAAATTGCAGTACAAAATGCTGAATTGGGTCAGACAAAACTGCTTTGCCAGGGTTTGATCCGTACATAACATGAAATCCCATTTCAAGTGAACCATTGTACTAAACTTAGATTTTTCCACTTCAAATTTGTCCATAAAACTATTCCAAATCTTTACTTATAACTGTGTTTTGCTGCAGTTAAACCTGTCTTGATCATAGTTTTGACAATGCAATTAGAGATCAAACTGATATGAAAGGAAGCTACTGAATATTTATCTTCTGCTTTTAACTATGTAAACACATGCATATATAGATATATAACTACATATATACTTGTTTCACAGGGAAAGCCACACCAAACCCTAGAAACCTTCGGATTTTGAATTTAGAGCTTTAAATGCAGTAAGATAAAGTGTGCTTGAGTAAAACAGTATTTTGGCCAGTTGTGTATGCAACTTGTATTTTACTCAATTTTGGAAGGACATAGCAATAAAACTGCTGAAGTTTTAATTAGGAATGTGGTACTGTTTTATTTTATTTCTAGTGAGTCCCTTCCAAATCAGGATATTCTTCGATTTTCCATTTTCTCTTTGTCAATTCAGGGGTTATAATAAAGAATCCATCTCAATAAGTGAAATCTTGGCTTAAGTCAAGCTTTCTAATTTTATATTACACTTCATTCTTGGCTCAAGGTTTTGGAATTAGGCCCTGAAAGCTGTAGTTAGGAAATGTGTAGGTGGCTAAGGCATGGAATAAACCCAGAGCTTGCATTTACCATGGTATCTTTACTAAGGATAAAAATGGTACAAATATTATTATTATTATTATTATTATTAATAATAATAATAATAATGACAATAACAATAACAATAATAGCAATAATAGCAATAATAACAATAATAACAGTAATTATAAATATACATCTGAACATATTTTAAAGGTAAATACAGTTCTAGACATTTGTTTAGATGAAAAATTCTTCCAGTGAAAAGTACAGACTCTGTCCAAGAGTGAATGGGAGAAAACGTGAGAGTCAAATGGTACAGTTTCTGGAAGTCACTAGAGCACCATATCCACTTTTAAAATGAAAAAATACATTAGCTGAATTGGACTTTGACATAGAGGATGAATTATTTTAGAAAGGCAGCCCTCTTCTTTTATTAACTCTAGTTAATAGCCCCTGAAGTGGGGATATAATTGTAATGTGCCTATTTAGGAGCTGTTTATATTGCTTTAGTTTCTGTTGGACTGAAAAACTTTAAACTTAAGTAGCTAACTTATTAATGAGTTAGCTATTCATTAAATTTTTTTAATAGTTATGATTTTAAATCACGAGTACTTGGACGTACAGATCCATCATTTTTACAGACAGCTTTTAAATTATTTTACTGCAGTTTTGACGTATCATTCTAGCTGACATTTCTTAATCTTCTTCCATTTTTCTCAGCCTTTCATTTTCCGGGAGATTTTTTATTGGTTTTATGAAGTATATTTAAAATTCGACCCAATTTACCATGTGCCAATTTGCTATTCACACTTTCAGTCTTGCTCTAAACTGGTGAAATTATTTTTTTTTCCACAGGGGAAAGGATTTTATGCATTTGAAACGTATTCTTTGTTTTTAGAGAGTTGTTTTGACTTTCTTTTTAATGGTCTAGTATTTCTAGTCAGATTATTGGTTGTCCCTGGATGAGGAAAAGACTATTTGAATGGCTGTTCCTTTTAATCCAAATAATCCTGGTCTCTAAAGAGATTAACATAAACACACATAGTTGCTTCCTTTTGCCTCTGCTTCAGTGGTTTGGTTAGTTAGACTATATGCCATCCCTGATTTACGAAGAGCAAACCAGAAAACAAACTAAAACTCTATGAAAGCAATGGCTAATTAAAACCATAACTACTGACTGAGAAAGAAGCACAAACTGGGTCAAAAGTGGATTGTTTATTGCACACAACGCAGACTGGGTCAGAAAAGAATTATTATCTCGCACATGAGAGATAACTCATCTGTTTGCAAGCCTATGCAAGTTGATGTAGTATTGATGTTCTTGCACAGACTCAGTGAACTTTTAAGCTGGGTAATTTGCTTGAGGAATGAATTTCATGTGAAATAGCCATTGGATTTGTTGATGGGAACTGTTCATTTGTGAGATACAGCAAATGGATATAATCTGGTAATTGATTTGGCTTGTGCTGCTAAAATGTGAAATTAATCTGTTTTGTAGCCTCAGTAAACACGATGGAAGAAACAGTCAAAAGAGAATGGTTATTAATTTCTTTTTAAATGGTAATTGTTGCCCAGTTGATGAAGAACCTTGCGTGTAGATGTTATATGGTCAATTTATATTCCTCTTTTATTCTAAGTGCCCAGGTTCTTAATATGGCCTCTCCTAGATAAAGAAAATTCTTTGGGCACCTAACTGATCTGAACACTAATGAAGCTCAAAGTATAACACCTTTTTTCTTGAGATGTTGATTTGCTGCCTAATGTGTCATTGAGGAAGTTTCAACACTTATATAAAATTAATTCTTTAAGAACTGCTAGTGGTGTGTATACTTAATGTCATATCTCCGTACGCATGTTACTGCTGTGTTCAGTTGGCTTTGTTTTCTGCCACTCTTTATACTCCAAGCAGTGCCTTGTTTAAAAAGCAACTCTCAAGTTTTTCACCACATCAGTCAGGGTCTTGTAGTCTTGAATGGAAAATTCTGTCTGAATTTTTGTCTATGGTCCTGCTTCAAAACTTGTTGATTGTTTACCAATTGTTTAGTTAAGGTAGAAAAAATACTGTAGGGTTCAGGCCAGGGTAGAATACAAAGACATATAAGACATGTAAGAATTTAAAGACATGAATAACTTCAGCTACTTAGCATCTAATAACTTTCAAAAACAGGCTCAAAAATTTCCAACTGTGCACCCCCAGGACAATGGTGGGCATGAGGTACAACTTGAGCACGGTTGGAGTTTTCCCTATGTTGTGGTTTAGACGCTGGCCAAATGCCCAGCGCCCCATGACATCTGCTCCCTCTGCTCTCCCACCCTGCAGCCGGGCAGAGGAGAGGAGAGAAAAAGGGTTAACATACAAAGGGATTCATGACTTGAGGTAAGGAACAGGAAGAAAAATACCCCAGTGGCAACAAAAACAACAGCAACAACAACAACAATTATTTTATATGATATAATTTTGCTAAATGTGTTGGAAATCTTGAAGTATAAGACTGCATAAATCTTTAAATCCTTGTTAGAATATCCTTGAAATTTAGGCTGCTCACACAGCAGCACCTTGATAAGGTGCTGGGAAGTTGATTTTCCCAAGGGTCCTTAATATGAATAGTAAATTCTCTTTCAAACCCTTGAATTCCAAGGTGTACTTCATGTGAGTGAAATGCTACGAAGCCCACAGAGTATAAAATGCCAGGTGTTCTCTTCCTATACTCTGAGTTCAGCTCCCTATTCCAATTTGACTTGGGGGAGTTGCAAAAGACTGGAAAAGATAATCTGTTTTGAGGCATCTTGGGGCTTGGAATGTGCCCTAGGGGGTGTGACAATCATGGCACACTGGAGTCAGTCCTCCAACGTTGCCTAGCCCAGTCCCTCAGTGGCTGAGCGAGCAGAAGTCCCACCCGGCCCATGATGGGCCAAAAAAGTTTAAGAATGGTCATATTGTCCTTTAACCCTAGCTTCATCTTGGAGTTTTACACCACTGCAACCCAGGAGTTGGTAGCTATGTCTGTTTATCTATATATTTTCTATATCTTTCTCCCTTTCGTCTTCTCTTCTCACAGAATGTAACATTGAATGGGTTTAAAGGTTTGCTATGTCCAATGGGCTAAGTCTATGCTGTGATAAGTGATATGTTTTATTTACTCTTTTGCCAATGTTCCTTAATCTTCTGAAGTTTGCCAGTAAGGTTTGTGTGTTTTCTACCTCTTGAGAATATCTTGTTGGGATTTTCTCCTTTGTGTCTACCCAAAACAAAAGAATTTTGGTTTAATCCTGGAATTCAGTGACTGGGGTGAAAGAGGAGTGACTCTCCCAGTACACAATGGGGTATTGCAACTGGAGTCCATAACTTTGAAAGCAAAGAGGTTTGTTTAAAGGCATTGAGCATGAAAGAGAAGAGAGTTGAATTCAGCCTTCAGCTTCTAATTTCAAGACAATTCCTCTGCCAAGGAAATGAAAGAAACGGATCATGTAGAAACTATTCCCTGTTTTCCCATCACTTCCTAAAGATAAGAAAAGTCAAGTGATAGAAAACTGAGATGTATTTTCCAATAACAGCTTCCTCTCTGATAACTCCCTAGCACAAAATCAGCCACAGAATGATGTTCAAGGAACTGAGGAGTGGTTTAGATAAGGACACTGTGATCTACTATCTCATAAGTCTAGTGTGATACAGAAGCTGGTCTCCTCCACAGTGTCACAGGGGCATCTCTTGATGGCTTTTGTGGACAGGAGATTGTCACTTGCAGAGCACTCTCATATCACTTAGCACTGTAGCACAGTTGTCAGCTTTGATCATGGATTAATACATTGCCTGACTTGGATAGATTATGTTCTTAAAGTTTAGAGAAAGGGAGTAAGAATACCCTGCTGCAGTGTTAAGGTGGTAGGATTTCACCTGGAGTGGAGAAAGGAAGGCAATTGCAATTGTCTTTATGTGAGTCCCTAAAACCTCTGCTAGCCCTGAGCATCACTTAGGGATTTAATTGGCTGAAAAGATCTGGTTAAGAAACAACTGCCACCAACCAACCAAAACTCTAAAAAAACCAAACCCCAAAACCCACCAAAAAACTGCACATAAAACAATTTTTTTTTTTTTTTAATAGACTTAAATAAATGAGAAATTATATCAGGATTAATTCAATCTACTAAGAGACAGAGATGGCAGGCAGGGCTTTTGTGTTCCCTTTTAGACATTTTTCTAGAACTTGTGTAGCAGCTGTTCTTTACCTGTGTGGAGTGACTATATACAACCAGGAACAACTCCGCCCTGTCTGTAGAAGTGGGTGATGGAAATGCAATCTATCATCTCTTTCAAAGAGTCTTGCTGTTGGTAAAAGAAAGATCATGATCTACAGCAAACATAGCTGTTCTCAAACTTGCATAGTAAAGAACAACTGTATGACAGCAGTGCTGTCTCTCACAAGCACTGCTGCACCTTCTGGCTCAGTCCTGAATCTGCCTGCAAACACAGCCAAAATGTTTGCTCACACTGACAAATAATTAATGTGAACTTAGAAGAAACAGCTCAGCATATTTGCAGGAATTTCTGCACATCAAACATTTTCACATTTGCACTATACTTCTTTCCCTACATCCACAAACACCCTCCCTTTCAGTTTAATTCAAATTCACTAGAGTCTAACTTCAATTATAGTCCAACCATACAACTCCACAGTGCATAAAATATTCTCCTTGATCCACCTTTTTGTTTGGACCACTTACAGTCCTGGGAGTGTATTGGGTGATAATTATTACACAAGGCTGGAGCCTCTTAGCAGCCTAAGCAATGAACAGTTGGGATGCTCTGTTGGTTTTTATCTCCATTTATTGGCCAATTTTCTGGACAAACCAAATACACCAAGTGAACTATTCTTTTTTCCTTATCTATTGGCTAATTTCCACAGCCATACAAACGTAACATAACTCTGATGATATTTAGTTGTAACTTAGATGACTATTAGGTTCTGCATCTGTTCGGAAGGTAGGTTTGATTTCCAGCCTCAGACAGAAAGTGATTTCACATTAAGAATGCACAGCAGTGGTGCTGTCAAATCTGTGAAGACCCAAAAGAGTGCTCATAACCTTTTGACATGGGAAAATCAGGCTGCTAAACTTTGAAATTTCAAGTAATTGGTGATTTCTCAAAAAGATCCAAGGCCTGATCTAGACTGAATGGTTGAGAAAATGAGTAATTGACCATCTGTGGCTTGCTGGACAGAATCAGAAGGAGCATAATACAAAATATAAATACTTTGTGAAGAAACTGGCTGAAATTAGCCAGCAAGCTTTCCATTATGATGCCTTCATATGGCAGAAGACACATTCATGAACAAGAAAGCAATATGTGAGTGGGGCGAAAAGAAAAACGGAAGTTTTGTGTAGTAAAGGAGGTCACTGATCTGTTGAGCTGGTGCCTGGCGCTTTTAATATAATGAAATTAGCTGGTCAATTAAAGTAACATGGGCAGGTACAGAAATAACTCCAACCTTCCTATGGTCTTTCACTACCTACTGGAGTGCAAGGTACAATATCCCTGGTTTGTGCTGAAATTCTGTTTCAAAATCTGTCAGGTAGCACACTTAGATTTGGAAACCTTCTGCCAGTTTTCTTTGGGCACCTGATTTGCATGGGCAGAGTCAGTGCTTCTGCCACTCAATAATATGAGCCAATCACTTGGAGATCTCAGGGAATTGAGATTGGGATATCTTCTGCTTTAGCATGAAGGAGAAAAAAAGAGAAGGTTTGAATTAATGAAATTTTGTTTCAATTGTTTTTAGAGAACTAGAAAGGACATCTGTAATGCATTTTATGCTTTGCTTTTATTGCTCTTTCCTGGAAAGACCTGTTACAGTGAGAAGAAAGAAACTGGAATGTGCAGAGTAGAAAAACCAGCAGTGAGGAGCATTTGAAGCTAAAGTTTCTTTACTAAGGAACACAGATTAATAAGGACAAGAAATCATTTAGTCTGCTTATTTAGTGTAACAGAAAACTGATATAAACAGACTTTTAGCCTAGAGGGACCCATGGTACATATGTGCTATATGTCCCTGCAAAATACAAGTCCAAGGAGTTCTCCTGAGAACCCAAACCAAAAGTGTAATCTGTGGTACAAGAAATAAAGAGCCAAAGCCCATAATATTTAGCATTACAGGAGGAAAGGGAGAATGAGAGCAGAAGCCGTGTACTCAGTCCACACAAAACAAGGGATACTTATGAGTTATTTCTGTGACATGGTTTGAGTAGGAAACTTAGCAATGTATAATGAAGTTGACTTTATAGTTTCTACTTTCCTGCATTTCTCTGTGCAGTGTATCCAAGTCGTTTTTGAATGTGTCGAAAGCATTTGTGTAGTCCCCTTTCACACAGCTGAAATCCTGCTAGTCTTACTGTCTGATGACAGAACTTCAGTGTACAGTTCAGAAAAAAAATCAGGTATCTCCCGTCTCCTCAGTCTCTCTAGAGGATTTTATAAACTATTCATTTTGCAATATTCTGTTAATAGCTATGCTATTGACTGTTTTATTCAGCAGCAGGTATATAAAGCCAAGATAAAAACAAATATTCTTTCCAGGTGAACAGATGTTAATGTCTTCATTCCATTTCATTTCCAGTTCCTGCTCTACTAAACTCCCACTGAAGTCAGCAAGTATGCCTAAGTAAAGAACAAATAATAGCTAATTAAATGCCTTAGGTTTTGTTTCAGGGCAAGGAAATTGGATTGCTGATCAGCCAAGCTTTTCCAGAGAGAGCAAATATAAAGATTTCCATATATAAAAAATTCAATGTGTATAATTCAAAATAAGCTTCAAGATATCAATTTCTGATCCATTGCAACTGTCATGAGAAATGCAGGTAAATGTTTTTAATAATACTTTTTATTTCTATAGTGGTTATGCTTTTAGGGGGAGAAAAAGGTGTTGAAGCACTCATTCATGTATGAGCTAATATATTATCATATAACCAACCTATCGCTCCTATCAAAGAAAAACATTGTTTTGCTTATTTTTAGAAGGACTTAAATTGAAAAGCAAAGTCTCACCTATGAGTGTATTGTCTAAATCATTACTGGTTTGGGAGGTGTAACTTGAACCATGCATTGCTCAGACACTGAGACACCCATCAGTGTCAAGAAGCAGATTTGAACTGGGTTATGAGGACAATTTGGGACAATGTTGGTTTGACCTGGTTTAATTCCATAACATAGGAATGATTGCTTTACATCCTATGACCCCAGATTGCAGCAGCTCTCCTGTTGCCACTTCTCATGTTATTGGTGTTTTGAATTTGAATGTTTTGAAAAGAATGTGTATTTTCTTTTGCTTTTGCAGAGCCCCAAGGGGAATGTGCCAGGAGTGTGGTGGCAGAGAAAGCAAGAGGGTTAAACTTTCTTGAATTTTGTGCCTTTCTTTAATGCTTCCAGGACCTCTGATAGATGGTTTGATTAGTACTTTTAGTTAGCAAGACAGCAGGATTTCTAGACTAAAATGGGACAGATTAATTATAAGCTAGTGATGAACAGAGAGTTGCAAAAACCTCCTTGCAGTTGTGCCAATCCAGTCACTCAGAATTAAGATTTATGTGGTTGCATGCAATGGATGTGCAATGGAATGTAGGTATTTGCTGCTTTTATTATTTTACCTACATATAGGCTATCCTGTGATCTCTAGTTTGTGCTAATTACCTATCGAGTTCTGATGTTAAACAAGGTTTTGTTTCGGTACTTTTGGAAAGCTAAATATGGTAACAGGTCATGGAAACTAATGAGAGGATCAACATTTAAAGCTTTCATCTAGTTTTGAGAAATAAGGTGGTGACAATAGTCAAAACTATTTGTCATCTTCACATCAGGGTGTTTCTTGGATAACACGGATATAAAAGTTAGTAGCATTCAATGTCAGCTTAGATCTGGATCTAATGATAGACTACAATAGCTTAAAGCAGTTTTGTTTCAGCTTGTTTTCAGGGTTGTTTCATATTATCTGTTGTGATGCAATTTCAATCCTCCAAGTGCTCCTTGTTTTTTTTCTTCTGGATTTAATAGTTGGCATGGAGAATTTAGTGTAAGCAGGATTCCTATCAGGACTTCACCTACAAAATTGTTCTAAAATAAATGGGTGTTCAATGCATCAATCACTTTTTGCATATTCCAACACTTGCCAGATCTGGGAAGGAACGCCTTCATTCATCATATCTTCTTTCATATTATTAATACAGAGTTACTGTGTGTATTTCAGAGGCATAACTCCAGGACATAGTTGGACAGTTTGCATCATGACTGGTGCATTGAATATGATTTCAAAAAATGTGAAGGGAGGAAACGTTCAATGAAATATTTCAGGGTAGAGCATGTGATCAGAATTTTTTATGAACATTCACCTATAATATTTGATTGCCATAAAACAAGTTGATGCAAGTTAGTTTGATCTTAAAATGGAAAATTTGTAAAGCACTAGCTCTTCAGCCTCCAAATGTTGAAAGAAGAACCCATATCCATTTCAAGATTGGTTTGGGCTTTTACTCTTCAGGCATGAAGAAAATGCAAATGTTAGCCTAGTATTTAAATGTTTTGAAAAGACAGATGTCTGTAGGATACCAGATAGCTGGCTCTTGGGGTTTTAGTGGGTTTTGTTTACTTGTTGTTGGTTATTATTATTATTATTTCATTGATGGGGAAGTGGAAAGACAGGGTCAATGCCTGCTGAGCTGTTTACAGCTCCTCACACATCCTTACCTCTAATTGGAGTTCTACAGTTCCAACAACTGTTTTGCCTGCAGACAAATTTTCACTGTTCAAATATTCTCAGCGTGCTCGGGGTTTAACTTGAGGTGAAACTCAGGCTGGTTGTACTTACATTTTAAGCTTCGCTTGTCAATATGAGTCTGGGGATCAATATCTGGAGTTCCACCTTCTTTATTCAGGATTTTATCCGTTTTAGTTACATGTGAAGGTGGCAGAGTGCAAATCAATGGGCTCTGCTTAACAGTGTTTGAGCAAACAGGTGTCTGTTTGCTGATTGCCGCAGTTCCTCGTTTTCCGCTCGTAGCTAGACCTTGGCTCACCAAGGTCTTGTAACACAGGCACAGAAATAGAAGTTGGAGTCCTGACTGTGACAGAAAATATCACACACACATTCGTTGCCCTAGGCTTTGTGTGTGTCTCCCAGGAATAAATATATAACCCATAAGCTTACAAACTCTGCTATTTTTTTTTTCTTCTATTTTGATGAAACAGAAGCAGGAATAGAAGGAAACCCTGGAGCATAGATCAGGTTATTTTGTTCAATAAGAGGTATGGAACATGACAAACCAGAGTCAGCAGCATGGCAGAGTCACAAGGGACCCTGGGTAAAACCTCCACCGGCATCTCTCATGTCCTGAATCTGTGTTCCTGAGGTGACACAGCTTGTATCTTCCCTGAGCCTTGTTAGACTGCTCCAGCAGGACCATCCGTATGACAATGAGACCCTTGAAATGCTTTCCATACTTTTGTTATTTCAACTTCCTAGCATATATCAGAAAGACCAAATTTCTCCTTTATTATTTTAGTGCCTCTTAAAAGAAACAAGCAGCAGTTGCCTGTGTGGCAGGTTAGAGTGAGCGGAATAAAAATTCAGTGTACTGCTCAGGCCTCACTTTTTCTTGGCCTTTTTTTAAACATTTTTTTGACAGGGGTAATCTCTTTTTCATCTCTGCTACAAGCAGTGCTTTTGGCCTATTTATAACTGCAGCTGCCTGGAGAAAGCCTAAAGGAGATGTGATAAAACCAGACTATACAGCAAAATATATTATATAAACACTCAACATGCACAAAGAAATAATTTGAAGTATGAGGGGGAAATGTCAAGTACGATGTCTGAAAACCAATTTGGCTTAAAATTCAAGGCATTATGTATATGTGGCATTTGCCAGCTTTCCATTTATCCTTGGAGGGAAGGCAGACATCAATCATACCTGCATTTCAGCCACTGTCAACAATGCCAAAATTCTTCACTGGATTTTCTCCTCTGGCACAAGTTAGTTTAGAATATATTAATGTAAGAACTCTTGCCGTGATTTTTCCTTATAATCACGCAAAAATTATTTTACTTAAAATGTATGCTATGAAAGTAAATAACATCTCCTAATTTGCTACGATACAAGCTTGTCTCCATTCAAATATTGCTGCCAGTTAGGAATGGCTTTTCTTTCTATGATTAGAACACTTTGAAAGGTTCTAGACCTAGAAGGGTCCTCTAAAGACAACCTTATGTGCCTATGTGCTCTGAAACAAACATATTGAAAGCACCTCTCAGAAGTCTTGGAGGTCTTAGATCTTAGAGGTCTTTTCCAGCCTAGATGATTCCGTGATTCTAGGTGTGTCTGCATTGCTGTGGTTAAAAAAACTTTTCTTCATGTCTAAATGGAAATGACTTCCCACCTCTCAGATATGCAATATTTAATCCCCTTACTCCCCTGTAGCGATCTATTACTTACTATCAATGAATAACAACATTTACGTATTTCTAAGTGTATTGTCATGTGATTTGGCCTTACATTTTTTTTCTGAACTCAGTAAGCCGATTTCTTTCTGCTTGGGTCAGGTTTTGTAGGCCTTATTCCATTTGATACTCTCTAAACTTCTTTTAAGCAAAAGCTGGGCCCTGGCTTTGAGGGGGAGCACAGGACAATAGTGAATTACGAAACATACAGAAGGTTTATGGTATGTGTCTATGATGTTAAGTGCATATTTAAATGAATGTTCAGTGAATTTGATACTTACTAATTTTCAGCTTTTCACTGTTTATAGTCAGACTTGGAGCAGACTTTGACAAATAAAACTATAACAGTTATTTTAAATTGCTTTAGTCACATAACTACTGCCTATTGAGCCTTCACATGCTTTATCTGAGAGCTGTTAAAAATGCATTGTCAGTTGTAACAAAATCTGTGGCACTGGAATTGCTGTGTCCTCTGATATTTTGTAAAGGGTGTAATACAAATGTTTGCAAAACCCTCGTACCTATTGAAGCTCTGAGGAATAATCCTGTTCAAACTAGACCATCAGAACTTGTGCAGCTGTCTAAAAAGTTTTGCAACTTTCTTTCCTCTAAAGACACAGTATTTAGTTGTTTGCTTTTTGGTTTGTTTATTTATTTTTTTTTTTTTTTGGTTTTTTTTTTTTTTTTTTTGGCTGGACATGAAGTTTCCTTCCTTTATTTAACCCTGGCCTATCACATTCTTCTGGAGTTGGCATGCTTCCTGTGGCATTCCATCATTGTGTCAAGGTGGTGCTTCACAATATTTTTCACATTTTCTGCCTCATGTATCAAAATGTAGAATGTTATCCGTACGACATAGCTGTCATTCTGTAAAATTTTTAGCAATGCTCTCATTTTTACCTGGCAGCTAGAAATACCTAAAGTAATAAAAAATAATTTCTGCTTCATATTTGCTTTGGTGTTCATTCTGTCCCTGTCAGTGTCTATATGTTAGAGCAGGTGAGATTTAAACATCCCCTTACTTGGCATTCTGGGAGAGCCATGCACAGAACCCAAGACTATGAAATTATTCCTCTTTTCAGGTTTAAAAAAAATATATGTTATTTCAACTCACAAAACTTTCCATTGAATGTGTTATATATGCTGTGTTTGAACATAAATCAACACTTCATCGAGTGGTTTCTATTCTCTGCATGCTTATTTTTTTTCTTTACAGATTCTTACCTTCTCCTGTTTCTACAGTTTTGAAGATCATTAAGTTTTGTAGTATTTTTGCAGAGAATTATTTTATTCAGGAGAGGAGAGAGTGACAAATCTGCACTTTATTTACTATTCAAATTGTGCCATTTATCTGCAAATTCAGTCCTCTAAGTATTTAAAATCATCCTGAGGAGAATATAAAATAAATTTGTCATATTTTAAAGTAATAATTTGCATTGAAATCAAGATATACTGTGATATCATATAGCTGAGAAAAACCCTTGAAATATGAATTTCAGAGCTTTTAACATCTTTTCACTGTTCTAGAGGTTTTACCTCAGTGTTCAATGTTACTTCCATGCAGCCGATACTTTTCTGTGATCACTAACATGTCATGTTTTCAAGGTCATCTCTTTAATACCTCACCTAATTCGTCATGAAGTGCAGGTTAGCTTCAAAGGACACGAAGGATTTACATCTCCATGGGCCTGAGTCTGTGACTCATTTGTTAAATCATGTCTGAAATATGAGAAGTATGACTATACCTGAATTATTCAGCTGTGTGACCATTAATAGATGTCTGATAGTACCGCACAGTAATTCCATCTGTTTCCCAAATGCTCCTGCATTGACTCCCCAATATTATTGACTACTACATATTGTCACAGACTGATGAAAAAGACTTGGAAAAAGTTAATGCAAATATTGGCAAGTTATCTCAGTGCCTCCCAGTCTGCAAAGGTACACATTTAAATTTCTTGTTGTGTGGAGGCACTCTGTCCAGTATTAGCAATTCAAATAAGAAGCTGTGCTTTATACCACAGAGCAAAAACCGTCAGGGTTTCAAAGTTAATTAGACTAAACAGACAACTAATTACATCTTATTAAAATGTAAAGGACCTGTGACAAATTGCACTAATTGCATGTTCTTGTATATCTGAAGAGGTCAGGCTACTTGAAAAGTGTGTTGTTAATGGAAGACAAATGTAGTTTTATATGCTCGAATATTATAAACTGCATTATTTATGACTCTGGTTGGAACACTTAATAATTTTAAGCTTTAAATCAAACTCTTCATTAAGCCAAGGAGTCAGCACACAGCCCCGAAAATAGTCTGTAAAAACCTGCTGCCAATGTAATATTAATTTGAAGGCCTGTTGTCCCCTCCCTCCCACCCCCTTCCTTGGCAATACAGATATACTTTTACTTTAAAGTATGTAAACCCTAAGGGAGTTAGAGCTCTTTGAAGTTTTCCCCTACTCTCCCAACCAAATAGCACAAAAACATTTTATATTATTAATATTTCCAAGAATTATGTAAAAATCAACATCTCTGAGGTCTGAACTATTGCAACTCTTGTGTGATAATTGTCAGTAAAATGAAGAAGAATGAAATAGTGGATGATAGGACAAAGAATACAGAAGAAAGGTGAGGAAACCCCTTAAAATCTTTGTAGGTGTTGATGTTAAATATTGAGCCATTATTGCATTTCTGACTAGAAACACTAATATTTAAAGCACTGATTATCTTCACTTTAAATGCTTTGGAGTAAGCGTAAAAGCTGATGTATTTATGATCTGCAGATGAACCAAACCAAGGCTAATGCAAGAGTGAAGGTTTCCTATGATGGAACAAAAGGGAGATGCCATTTCAAATCACAACTAACACAGGAGAACACAGAACCACATTTGGAAACCCTTTGTCACAGGCTTGGAAGTACATTATTTCTTAGACTGCTCTTAGGATAAAAATCAGTGCTAAGAAATACATCTGGAGTGAAAGCCAAGGATACCACAGTGATGTTAAATTTATAATGCTCGCACAGGGAGGTAACCATACTCGCTGAGACAGACATTTGAAATCACAAACTTTCCCAGACACTTCCAGAGCAGAGAACATGGAGACAGTGTCAGAAATTTTGTGGTACCATAAAAGCATTACAGGTAACAATCTGAAGGAGTAACTTTAATTTCAGGTAGTGTGAAGAACAGTAATGTCCATGGTCCTCCCTGCTTTTAGGGGGAAGGATGATATGGCTGAGTGTGATGTCTAGTGTGACATCATACTCAGAATGACTAAAAAGAAAAATGTGGACACTGTTCTTTGATCTTAGCAGTTATTATATTTCAAGTTTATTATTCTTGAATTCTTGCACATTTCTCCCATGATAAATTAATGTCTAGATCAAAAATTATTCTTGCTGATGCTGGTACTTTGGAAGAGTCCTAGGAATCCAACCATAGCAGTGCCTAATTGCTTCCAAGTTAGTGAAAGGTCATTGGTTTGGGGTTTTTTCCTGGCAGCAAAAGCACGCAGCTCTTGAAATACATTGTTTTGGCTGAATTTACTCAAATCTGAGTAAATTCTAGAAAATAATCTTTAGTAAGAGAGATGTATTTTGATTTTGAACCCTTCACACTTACTGAAAATAAAAATAAACCCCACAAAGCCAAAGAACTTTGAGAGTGATTAATAAGGAGATTTAGATTCCATTTCTAGTAAAAAATATCCTTCCCTGCAAGCATAAAAAATGGTAAAACAAAACATTTTTGTTTTCTTCTTAAAGGAATACAGAATCAACTAGATTGAAAAAAGACCTCTGAGATCATCCAAACTATGACTGAGCACCACCAAGTCAACTAGAATATGGTGTTGAGTGCCACATCCATTCTTTCCTTACCTCCAGGAACACAGACTCCACCACCTCCCTGGACAGTCTTTTCCAATGCCCAATCACCCTTCCTGTGAAGAGCTTCTTCCTTATGTCCAACTAAGCCTCCCCTGGTGCAGCTTAATCCTGTGTCCCCTTGTCCTGTCAGTGGCTGCCTGGGAGAAGAGATCGACCTCACCTGGCCACAGCCTCCTTTCTGGGATTTGTGAGAGTGATGAGGTCTCCCCTGAGCCTCCTCCTCTCCGGGCTGAACACCCCCAGCTCCCTCAGCTGTTCCTTTCTGGACTTGTGCTCCAGACCCTTCCCCAGCCTTGCTGTCCTTCTCTGGACACGCTGCAGCATCTCAGCATCCTTCCTAAACGGAGGGGCCAGAGCTGGGCACAGCACTCTAGGCGTGGCCTCCCCAGAGCTGAGTGCAGAGGAAGAATCACGTCCCTGCTCCTGCTGCCACACTATTCACACCCAGCCCAGGTGCCATTGGCCTTCTTGGCCCCCTGGGCACAGCTGGCTCATGTCCAGCTGCTGTCACCAGCACCCCCAGGTCCCTTTCTGCCTGGCTGCTGTCCAGCCACTCTGTCCCAGCCTGTGGCACTGCCTGGGGTTGCTGTGGCCAAAGGGCAGCACTCGGCACTTGGACTTGTTAAACCTCACATTGTTGGGCTCAGCCCATGGATCCAGCCTGGCCAGGGCCCTCTGCAGAGCCCTCCCACCCTCCAGCAGATCAACAGTCCCATCCAACCTGGTATCATCTGCAAGTGTGGTAGTGGTAGAGTAGGTTTCTTATGACCCAGCGAAGGAGCTTAGCCACTGTGGGTTATTCTTTCTTTCTCACTCTTCTGCATCAGTCCTAGTTTCTATGAATTCATTTGTCATTTATTAGGAGAAGAATTGAAATCCTTGTGCTGTGGTTTTCTAGGGAATAGTGCCAAACAAAAAAGTGTTGGATTTGGTTGATTTTGGTGTGTTTTCTGTATGTGTGTGTGTTTTTCTTCTTTTTCTTCTTCTTCTTCTTTTGTTTTTGTTGTTTTGGTTTGGTTTTTTGGTTTGTATAAAATTCCTGTACCTGGTAAACATATGAAGAATGTCCCGTGAATTTTTTTGGGTCAGCTCAGCCATGCTGAATTGTACAAGGTCGATACAAGGTGTGATTAAGAGAGGATAATTCAAGCAGCCAACATATGATATGACTGCAATATAACTATCTGAGAACTTGCCTTTTGCTATGCTGCTTCACTTGTATGCTGTGCATGAACTATTATACATAATAAGCCAGTGCATTATATAAATTAGAATGTTTAAAATCTTGATTACAACTCTTCCCTGAAGTTGATGATAATCTACTCTACAAGGCAGTTGCTCTTTTAAGCCCATTCCATTTTGGCAGTTGGTTTGATTACATAGCCTTGAATTTAAAAAAAAAGAGAGATTTTGGATTCAATAGATATTTCTTGTTAACTTGATAGACTGTGGTGTTGCTGGAATGAAATTCGTGTAATGTTTCTAAAAGCTACTATCGTTTGTCTGTGTTTTCCTTGGCTGTGCACCAGTGGTCATGTTTCTGCAATATACTTTTCTTCATTAAAGGGAGAGGCTAAAATCATATTTTTGATTAGCTGAAATGGGTAAGAGTAATGTCCTAATTTCATTTAAAGAATGAATCTATATATATATTTCCTAATGTCTTGGCTGCATCAGAAAATAAATTATGGTTATTAATGGTGATACAGTTATATAAAATGTAGAAGAATGAGAGAGTGGAAATTATTTAATACAAATAGATATATTTTGATTGCTAATAGAATAATTTAAGTGCTTTGAACCGTGCACCTAAATAATCCTTAACCTATCAATATAGGGTACAAAATACCTTGCTTCAGCAAGCTAATTAAATATAAGATGAAGTATGCCATTTCATAGCCTTGTGACTTAAAAAAGAACATTCAAATATGTAAATATAAGATTTTCTTAGATATTGTCCTGAAAACAAAAAGCCTGTATGGTTTGACACTCTCCTTATTTTCTAAACCTCATAATTGGTTTATCTAGTATATTGCTATGCTGGTAAAAATGTTCAGTCCCTGTGCAGTGCTATGTCATATTTCTCCTTGTTATGAGAAGCACATCAGAAAAAAAAATATTTTTTTCACTGCTCTCTCATATTTGTCCCTGAGGGCTGTAGTTTAATTGGCCTATGAACAACTTCACACTCAACAATGCCTGACAAATCTCAGAGCTACACAGTGGTGACTCCGAACCAGATGCTCCAAGATCCTTTCTTGCCATCAACAGTACTAGAGCTACATCCCTTGATGTTCCTGATTTTTCACATGAATATCACCTTAGCTGGCATTTGGCACTTAATGGTGGTACTGAGCTTGCATTTGCTTCTAGTTAATGAGCTATCATGGAGTGTTATTAATTAGTCTGATTTTAACCACAAGTGAAAACCACACAGACTCTGCTTTAATATAAATTTATGACAAAATTATTTTTCTGTGGGACTGTCTCTCCTTAACTGACCTGTGCAGTAGCAAAGAGAAATTAACTACCTCAGAAACAATTAAGTTATGTATGCATAATCTTAATACAATATTGGTAGGAGCACCTTTTATCATTTTCCCAAGAGGAGGACTGCAGCAGAAATCTAAACTTGAAATATTGGTGTGCCCTGCACAGAGAATGTATATAAAAATGACACCTGGGTGGATTGAAACAGAAATCATTGGTGGAATGAAATCTCCTTCTGGAATGATCAGGTTATACTCCCCAGTATGCAGAGCTTACAGATAGCTGCCAAAATAAATCCATGTGGAGGTGAAGGAGGAAATTGCTATTTCTGAATGGCAGCCTCTGGCTGTGCTCCCCAGAGAAGACGTCAGGACTAGCGCTGATGAGTTTCAGGGCCTGACAAAGACAATAAATTGATCCAAAATAACCCAAACTTGGTGAAGCCTTGGGTGTTCTGCATGATGTGTGAGTATTTCTGGGCATACCTCTCGCATCCAGTGAGGAAGACAAATGTTATGGTGTTATAGCTAATTATTTTGTCTTTAATCTGTCTTCTTTGGATTAGAGACCAAAGAGGGCAAGAAACTTACTGATATTGCTAGATATGCATTTGTAAAAAATTGGTCAGTAATAGTATAGGAAGACATAAGACTTCCATGATCAGTGTGACATCTCTTGTAATTCTACCACTGCAAAAGTAATCCTGAGTGTGATGACAACATACAAGTCTTAATATGATACTTAGTGGCAACAGTTCTGTTCAGAGATTGCTGCTTTCTTCTTCACAGAATTTGGCTTCACCAGAGTATTGCAAATTTGTAATGAAATTCATAGACTTTTATAGAGTTTCTGGTGATGGTCTCTAGAGTATCAATATTCAACTAGACAGTGAAAAGCAAAGTAGGCAGAGATAATTTTCTCCTATTATGTAAGTCCATGTGTAATTGTGGAATTAGTGTAGAATTAGTTCAGAAAGTCAGACTTATTTCGTGTTTACCTGTCTTTTCTCATTCCTGCATATTTGAATTATTTGCTTTCTGTGCAATATCAACCACTTCCTAATTTCCTCTGGTATTACATTAATCCTTGTTCCAAAGTCACAGATGATTTGTAAGTAAGATTGTTTTGTTATTTGTACATTTTGTTATGGGGTAACAAATGCTAAAAATTACTGCACCATTTGAAGTAACTGCACAAACACAATTTAACAAGAAATCCTTAGAATTTTGTAACAATTTGTATGCAACTCTTAATGCTGGAGAGAAATCGTTTCTTCCATATTTGCAGTAAATTTGAAGACATTTATTCTCTATGGCCTTAAACTGAATGTATGGTTCAGTTTAGTGTCCTGATTTCTGCATCTGCAAAATGGTCATTTGACAAATACACATGGCTTGGGATGCTGTGTCTGGGTGCTCTAACTCAAGTACCAACATATTTATTTGTCAGCATAAGAGATAAAAAGTGTCTTTGTTTTGCACATATTAACTGCATGGTAATTTCACTGTCAGACTGTCACTTGGCAAATAGAGTGAATTCAGGTATGGAGCCCTTGATTCCCCTTTCAGTTTAATTCTTTACAAAACCTCTCATTTTCATCTTGGATTCTTTTCTCCCATTCTCAGTAAACTTTTTAATGATAGTCTGCAGTTATTTCCTTAATCTTGACAGATATTCACAGCAGCAACATGCTGAAATTATAATTGAAATGAGGGGCTGTGATCATGCTTATCATCTGCATATGTCCCCACATTGTGAACATTAATTTATTCTGTTTTTTATCTTTTTAACTTAAAACTGATTCATACTTTGTAAATATAATCAAAGACAACAGCTGCCATCTTCTGTATCTTTCATAAAACTGAATCTTCTCAGCAATCTTTTTGTCTGGAAAAATTACTATTTTATTCCAAGACTAAATCTCTTCTTTTTTGTGTCAGTTTGATGACTGGAATAAACCACTTCAGTCTAGTTCCAAAATGCTGCTATTATAGAGCATCAGTAGGGGCTCCACAGTATAAACTTGCATTTTGATTTCCGATGAAAGCAGGACTAAAATCTCCATTTGATACTTTAATGGTTGAACTGAATCTCTAAATTCAGCGCAACATCTTTTCAAGGTACAGTTGGAATTTCTATTCTCCCACTAAAATATTTATAACAGTCTTCAGTAGAAACATTTCTAAAGGATCTTAGAAGTGCTACTTTGATTTTAGTCTGTCTTGGCTTTCCATAGCTAAGTGAATGGTAGTTCTCACAAATTTTTAGCTGATGATGTTCTGAAGGCTCTTTGGGCATAGATCTTTTCTGAAAAGTTTAACTCCCTTGTTTTGGAGTAGCCTAGCCAAATTTGGCTAAGATTAGGCATTAAAACTTTCTCTGTCCATATTCTTGAGGCACAGTGTATTAAGGCAGCAGAATCAGAGGGAATATCATGTGTGCCCATCTTTTAGTATAGAATTTAATTAATTTTATGACATTGTGCATAGTAAAGGGACTTTCTCTACTCAGTGTAAAAAGAATTAGCTGTAAAATGAACTCAAATAAGTTGAAGTTGACAGATTGAAAAAAGAACACAAGGCTTCCTTTAATTTCAGTTTTCTGTTTCTTTAAGCCCTTTCCAATCTGTGGGTTTTATTATCTCTCTCTGGTTACTGCACTGCATTAAATATTAGAAAGATCAATAAAATATCTTATCTATTGAAGCCAATAGCAAATAAAATTAGTAGGACCCATATCTTGCCTCTAATTTCATGGAATACTTCCCTTGTAATTGTTGTTTTAAAGCACTGTTGCATTTCTTTTAGTTTAGAAATTTGGACCAGTCAGTCCTGGATACTATTTGTAATTTCAAGATGGAAAACCTGATTTCTATAGAATCAGACTTGTCTCTGAGCAAGAAAACACACATTTATTAACGTCTATTTAACATTCTCAAAACAACATGATGTGCTGTAAGATTCCTAGGATGGAAAGGTATTGTAAAAATGACAGCCTTCTCCAAATAGTCTCCATTAAAATTATCTGTCAGTGTCTCAGCAAACAGAATCAGTGTTTTTAACTGAAATGAGTGGTTTTACATCTCAGAGGTATGATGGGCAGTATCTGGTGCAGAAACATTGACCACCCATCTTGAACGTCCATTTTGGGGTGGCTTTTATAGCACCTTTCCTCCATCCCTGTAACATGCCCCTCACTATCATCCGCAGGCAAATGACTGCTGGCTCTGTTTTTTCTGGTGTGTACTGTGCTTACTGCAAGAAAGGAGAAGTGATGTTCTGTGAGTTAAGCATGATCCAAGGCCTGTGAAAGGCTGGATTTTGCAAAGCCCTTAATCTATGCAGAGTTTATGAGAGACAGAAGCTGGCTCCTGCTCAGTGGGAAAGAGTGGTGTTTAGGACTTAGGGGTTGCTGTCTCTGAAATCAGCACTGAGTGCTTTTCCTTACAGAAAAAAATATGCAAGACTTTGTTTCTGTCAGGTCTCTGCACCCTGTGGGCTGTTAAATCCTGGTGCAGGGTCTCTAGCACATTAACTAGTGGCTGCATGTTGAAAGCTCCCGTGTGACTGCGGGAAATGCACTGTGCAGTGTTCCTTTCACATGATAGGTGATGATGGAGAGTGGATGTGATGGGAAACAGGTGTACAGGGATGGGAAACTTCAATGGGAAAGGCAGAGAGTGAGTTTCTTCTGGATCATTTGTGCAGGGAAGTATTTAAGTACTTGTCTGCTGGCTGGCTCTGAGATTTCTGAAAGTCAAGCTGAGTGGAAGCAGTGGAAAACAGTGGAAAGCAGTGGAAAACAAAACACTTTTTGTTTTCCACTGACTCTTGTGGTAACTAGTCCAGACTTGTTAGAAAGGTGGGTTATGCATTAGATGGGTGAATGAATGAAAGCAAAGGAGATTTGTTCATTAGAGGTTTTTAACCATATTTTAGTTAAGCTCAAATATTTATTTATTTTTATTTATTTATTTATTTAGCTAATATTTATTTATTTTAGCTAGGGCTTTTAACCATATTTTTAACCATATGGTTTAAAAAGTTTTTATGTTGCTTTCTACCACTAATTAATGAAAAAACCCCAAAACTGGTGGGGCTGGAGGCTTGAGACTGTATTAATCTTTAAGCAGTCACTAAGTAATGTATAAAACCACATTAACACAATTTAAAACCCTTTAAAATAAAAACAATATCCTCTCCTTCATGCTCCAAAGTACTGCCTCAGATTTTCAATTGTTCTGTGAAACTGCTAAAGTCTTACTTGGCAGAAGTTCTCTGATTATCTTCTGGTGATAATCGTACTGTTGCCATCAGATCTAAATGACTGTGAGTGTGAATGCACAGCTCTGCCTCTTGAGCAAGTGTTGTACCTCTCTGTCTGGTCATTCACAGTTGTATGAGCTCCTCAGCAGGTGTTTCCAAGCAGGTAATGTCCACACAGCTCTTGGTGGCAAGGTTTGCAATGGGATTTACCAAACTCTAACCAGGTCTCCTTTCTCTGTTGGCTTGGTCAGAAGACTTTCATGGAAACTAGAAATAGTTTTGTGTGTAAAAAATGCTCTGGGTGACATAGAGATGAAGTGGTTAAGAAGGAAGAATGAAGTGCTCCTTCAGACTGTGTCTAGCAAAAAACTTCCAGAAGCTTCACTGAATCAATGAATGTATATTACTTAATGTACTATCAGTTGTCTCCCACATCACTAAAGTGTCAGCTCTCTATGGTCAAAACCAAATAAGAACAGCCTCTCAGGGGAGTCCAGACAGTCTGCCTTTTTGCTTTCTTCCCTTTATATTGGAAAGTTTTGAATAAATATTTTCCTGCAAAATTTGAATGACTTTGTAGACACAGCAGTTTATTTTAACACACTGTTGCTGTAGTTCTTCTCAACAGGTTCAAAAATATTACACCTGCTGCCATTCACAAATCTACAGCATGCTTTAGCAAGAACCCTGTTCTGATTTGGAAATTAGCTGGCAATTGTTAAACATTTCTCCTTTTCTATGACTAAGAAAAATAGCCATACGGACATAAAATTAATAAAGGCTCAAAAATAAATGAAAGATTAATGGCTAAGGTTAATAGCACCAGTGAAACACCTGTCTCACCAGCCTAATGATCACTTAGATAACCAAGCTGTTTGTGTGAGAATGATAACTAGAGTTTGCTGACATAAACTCAGAGAACAACGCCTAGGAGAGAAATTAAGTGTAGCCGTGCATTAGAAAGTAGAAAAATCCTCAAGAGACAGAGTATAATGATACAGATTGATCAGTAAAATGGCATCACTTGTGTAGGAGATTGTCCTGGTTGTGGCCAGGACAGGGTTAATTTTTGCAGTAGCCAGGAGAGGGGCCTGGTCAGGGAGCAGGACTTCAGTGGCTGAGTCCTAAAATTTTTTGGAGATGCTTGGAAAACGACTGTCTGGTGTTAGCAAACCAGGGAGTGGATTTCTGCTGTAAATGTTGCCACATCTGTTTTCTCTCAAGCTCTCCTAAGCTTTGCAATTACTCTTAGTGCTGTGTCTACCCTTACTGAGAGGAAAACAAAATTCTGTGTGTATGCACCCAAATTAGACTTGAAAGCAGATCCTTCACTTGTGTTTTATGTCTCTCTTTACAAGGAAGAAAAGCTACTTCTGCACCCAACCAGTTCCATTTTTTTTTGCCAGGAAAGGCTGGACCAGATGGTCTTTGCTGTTCCTTTCAGCCTGGTATTCTATGACTCATTTTATTTGGGGTCCGTATCTATACTGAGATGGAAACTAGGGCTGTATGCCAATAACCCAGCTTTGGTTTTTAAGGCTTTCTAGGGCTTTGGTTTACTTTCCTCCCCCCAGTTCCAGCAGCATTGCTGGGTATACCCTTTGGACGCTTGCACAGAAAACTAAGAAATGGAGATCTGAATAAGACTCAGGATAACTCAGGCTTTTGTTCAGTACTCTTGTAGCTAATTTTTGGAAAATCACTTGGCTGAAGTGTGGTTCATCTGTAGTTTTTACTGTTCTTTTTTGGCTCTACCTGAAGAAAGAGAATTTCAACTGACAGAACAATCTTTCTTTTTAATGTCATGAAATATAGGGAGAAGGGGAATTACTGCTTCCATAAATCATGGCTGATGGTTATAAAGCTCTTTTTGAGGTCTAGGCCTTCAGAGGTACATTATCAGAAAACTGCAATGCTAAGCTCTCAGATGCACGGTATTAGCCGACATCTAGCATTCTATAAATGCCATGAACTTTGATTTAGAAGGATGCGGCCAGGTAATTGTTCAGAGTTTTAAAACTTTTGTTTAAACTTTTCAGATTTTTAATGCCTTAAAAATGTACTTTGTCCCCCTTATTGATCTCATCCTTTTCCGTTCAGCAACATTGATTTGTTTTTCCCATCTCTTAAATGTAACAGAATTCAGACAAGACTCTTTTTCTTTAACAACTTCCATTTAAATAGTACTTTAATATCTTCCTGCAGCAGTATCTTCAAATGATGCTAGCACAGCTCTGAGGCTGTTATTCAGTAGTGTGCTGTTGAAGTCGAAAGAGGACACAATATATTATTTGTGTGCAAACCACTTAAAAAAAAAAAAAAAAAGAAAGAAAGTTC
Source organism: Acanthiza pusilla (assembly GCA_036630365.1). Taxonomy (NCBI): domain Eukaryota; kingdom Metazoa; phylum Chordata; class Aves; order Passeriformes; family Acanthizidae; genus Acanthiza; species Acanthiza pusilla. The sequence continues at coordinate 3,077,742 of JAXCHO010000164.1, read as the reverse complement.
TCTTTACCTTGATCTATTTTGAATAGTTTTTTTGATGGGAGGTTTTGAAGTATCTTTGAAAATAAACAACTACTTAAACGAGTTTAAACTGGGGGTGTTTAGCCTGGAGAAAAGGAGACTCGGGGGTGACCTTATCATTCTCAGGGCCTCAAGCTGCATCATGGCAGGTTCATGTTGGATATGAGGAAGAAGTTCATCACAGAAAGAGCTGTTAAACGTTGGAATGGGCTGCCCAGGGATGAGGTGGAGTCACCATCCCTGGAGATGTTCAAGAAATGACTGGATATGGACTCTGTGCCATGGTCTAATTGACACAGCAGAGATCAGTCAAAGGTTGGACTCGATGATCTCAGAGGTCTTGTCCAACCTAAATGATTCTGTGGTTCTGGAAACGAAAATCATTGAAATTAGGAAAATGGTGATTAATTTTGTAAACCCATACTGAGGAGTTATGACTTCTACAGATGGCTCACTTTAAATTTAGTACTTAGTTCCATGTCCATTTCTAGATGTCCACAAAAAATATTATGTATATTCTTGTGTATTTCTAGATCTTCAGGCTTTGTTCAGCTTAGCTGATAAAACCTAAAGCTGAGAGAGGGTGTTACTCTCTGCAGCCTGAAATTTGTGCCTTTGCTGTCTTGGAAAGTGCATGCAAGAAACTCCAACAAAGAGTGATGTTCTGGTAGCTCAGATTTGCTTGCCGCCTACAACTCACAAGTCATTAGGGGCACAGAAAGTCCAGTTTAGGTGCCGTGTTAGGCAATATGAGTATCACGCCTCAACACCCATCGTGAACTCTCAATTTCTTTCCCACTGCAACTGCAAGTGGATCTGGGGAATGTTTGACTCATCAAAATGAAATCCAGGATAGCATGAACCCTGTGCGAGGTATCACTTAAAATAGTTCAAATGACAGCTGAAGGTACATGATACTGCCATGGATGTACTTAAATATTTCTGACTATATATATGTCTTAAATTATTTTTATTTCTTTTGAGCTGGTGAAAATCAGTTCCTTTCTTTTAAGATCTATGAAAACTTAATTTCTTCTTTTAAAATCAATCCTCAAGGTCCTCTCTCATTATGCAGTTGTTAATTTTTTTTAGAGCACTTACATAGGAGGTCAGGACATGAATTCAGTTTCTTCCTCCCAAGATAGTTCTGTAACTCTGAGAAATAATAACATATAGTTAGTCTTTGATCATTCTCAGGAAAACATGGGATCAAGAGAGGACAAGAAAGACTGTGTGCATCATTGCCCAGTGGCTAGGGCATTTAAATGATCAGGGAGCTCAGTGGGGAAGAGGAGTGGGCTTCAGTTTCTCTTTTTCATGTTGTACCTGACTACAGTTCATAAAATGACTTTCCAAGCCCACTAATGCAAAATAGAATGGAGTCTTGAGAGTGATACCAAAGTGCATTTAAAAAAAAAAAAGAATAGAGTCCTGTTATGCCCTGAGAAAGTCTACAAATCCTCGAGCAATTTAGGTAGAGGATTTTCTTTATCCTCACTGTAAGGTTGCATTTCAGATTTGTCGATGTTATCACAGTTGGCAGCTCTGGGCTGAGCAAGGATACAATGCTAGGTAGTCAGGAAAAGCTGAATTTGTTGATGAAACACTCAACATGAGGCATCCATGTGTGCTTGCAGCCCAGAAATCCAAATGTATCCTCGGCTCATCCAAAGCCACAAGGGCAGCAGGGGAGGGAGGGGATTCTGCCCCTCTGCCCTGCTCTGGTGAGACCCCACCTGCAGTGCTGCATCAACTCTGCGTCCCCCAGCATAAGGACATGGAGCTGTGGAGGAGGAGGAGGAGGTCAGGAAGTTGATAAAAGGACTGGAACTCCTCCTCTGTGAGGACAGAGGAGGTTGTGTGGTGCCCTCATAGCAACCTTCCAGTATCTGAGGGGGCTACAAGGACACTGAAGAGGGATTCTCCATCAGGAACTGCAGTGATAGGATAAGGAGAAATGGGTTCAGACTGAAAGACTAGATTTAGATTAGATGTTAAGAAAAAATTCTCTGTGAGGGGGGTAAGGGTTGCCCAGAGAAGCTGTGGATGACTGACTCCTGCCAGTGTTCAAGGCCATTTTGGATGGAGCTTTGAGCAACCTGGTCTAGTGAGAATTGTCCCTGTTTGTGGACCTTGATGCTCTTTAAGGTCCTTTACAATCCAAACCATTCTATGATTCTATGAATTCAAAAGTTCAGAAGATATATGGAATTCCTCCACACCATGCCCAGGATTAGATGGGGACTGAAAGGGAAAAATTTTCTCAGAATCACAGGTTTGGACTTCAATACTCAAAATCCGTAGAGTTTTCTGCTCTCTCATACTCCTTCTCTCCTGATTTTTAATTTTCTAGATCTGCTCTTCAGTATTGCATTGAAAGGAAAGCTTAGAATCAAGAAATGAATCAGAAAATCCAACAAAATTCTGTACAGACTGGGATCTGAATTATGCCTCTCAAATTCAACTGTACATCAGGAGTCATGAGATATGTTACATATTCACTTCCTTACCCTCAAAAGTGCTCCTTTATGTACATGCCCCAAAACTTTTACCTGCGTCAAAGGGATTATAAGAGGTGATGGTGCAGTGAGAATTGTTACAACATTAAAAACTTCTGTGGAGCCACAACCTCTCTGGGTAGCACAAACTTCAAAACGACCCTTAGGTAGCAGCTTTATGGATGCTTTATGCTGGCACACCATCAAAAGAGCCAATCCATCTTTTTCCCTCTGTTCCTTCCCACTCCCTTTTTTGTGCCAGTACAGTCATCTTGGGAAGCAGTTTGGAGCTGAATTGAATGCAAGGAGCTCATCGGTGTGCTTTAGCCCCGGTGGATTTTCTGATCCTATTCACTGTATATCTAACACTTTTAATAGCACAAAAGGAGAACTTTAGTTGTAGGTGAGTGCCTGGTAACAAAGATATAAATCTTTGCCTTTAAGTGAAATTCCTACTTTTTCCTGCTTAAAGTACTTCTGAAACTGTTTCTTTGGATCAGCAGCTACCCATGAGAAGGTGATGTTGGGGAAACATGGGCATTAGTATCAAGCACCTAATTTCAGTCTTTGTCTTAAAATAAAAATCAAGATGTGTCAGGCTGGGATTTATGACCAGGTAGCAAATGCATCATCCCTACCCTAGAAATCATTGTGGGAAACCTAGACCAGACTGCAAAAGACTGTATCTAGTAGAGATTTTGCAATATGGAGTCAATTACAGTTCTATTTCAGAGTCAGGAATTTGTAATGATTTAGCTTCCCTTGGAAGAGGTATCAATCAAATAGCAATATTGCTCCTAGTCAAGAGAAAGTTTGAGTTCTTTTTGTGGTAGCTTGCAAAGAAATAAACTTGTAAGTCTACATAATATTATGTTATTATGCCTGCATGGCAGTGGTAAGGCTGGCAGGCAGCCCACTCTATACAATGTGCACATGCCAACACCACATTGCAATGGAAAATCAATTCTCAGCCAACTGTACTTGGATTGGAAGGAATTCAAGTACAGTTAGTGTTCTGAGTCTTAAATTGCCAACATGGACGTCTTCGCTCAAAGAAAAATCTCATGAAGGTATTGGAGTAGGACTTATTAAGACTGTATCTGTGAATAATACTTATATTAGGAGTAGTGTTAACACCATTTAATTTGAAAATAATGAGACAGGGAGATAAAGAAAGAGACAGACAGATCTCACAAAAATTAGAAATCTAATTAATGAGATGCACACTGGTGATGTGTATAAACAAAGGTGAGATTAAGGAAGAATATGGTGATTTTTTAGAAAATTGAAACAATGAACACACAACAAAGAAAAGAGCTAGGAGCAATAACATTACAGTTTATGCATAGTAATAATATTTCAGCTTTCCTGTTTGCATGTGTTCCCTGGTCCATCTCCACAGTGAAATCATCTTATTAAAGTGCTTTCAGAATTTGGTCTCAGGTTGGTTTGATAACATGTGGCTGCTTAACAATAGATTTCATGCCCCATAGTTTGCTAAAAAGGCTGAAGAAAATAACATGAATGGTATTTGGATTAACCCTCTCTTTTGTCTCCTAATACTGCAAATGATGTATCTTATTTTTCTGTATTTGGGAAGAAATCCCTTTCCTTTTCCAGCCATATTTGATTTGCCGAGTGATGGAGTAGCTCCTCTTTCTCGTGCCGTCCTAAGTAGTTGCCATGGGAATCTCAATCCCTTTTAAAATTTGTTTTCAGTCCTGTTTAAAGTCCTGTTTCAAGTTTGGAGAGCCTTGATTTAAATAGCTGGTGTGCAAAAAGCTAGGTGGTGTCTATCAGCCCTGGTCTGAAGTGGTCTTTTAGGTGTAGTGTGTTTCTTGCAAACTTCTTTCACGTGATTCAGTGCAATCCTATTAAAAAAATGGAGCCTCTTTCTTGTTCTCAGGTGAACATTTAACTTCAGGTTAGCGCTGAACCTAAACCACTCAGTAAAGAAAAGATCAATTCTTTAATTATAATTAATTTATGATGGTGATTTGGGCAAAAGCCCCCAAACCAATGCTTTCTTGAGTTCTCCTCTTGTACAATTTAAGCAGTGAAACAGTTCCATATTTCGTCTAGTGTATAGAAAAGGCCATTTTCCTGCAGATACTTAATGAATGAAAGAAAATCTTTTATAACCTTGAACGCCTTCGAATGAAAACTTAATGACTTTTCTTAGTAATCAATAAGCAGAACAACACCAGATGAAAAATAGCTGTTTCATAAATGAAATAAATGGTCTTAAATGTGTTTAAAAGAGACTTTTAGCTTCAGCAGAGATATGATGTTCTGGCAGTGAGTCTCTGTGACTAATCCACTGGAAAGATTTACCGTTAGGGAACTCAAGGTCTGCTTTTCAAAGGAAATATTGGTAAGGATTATTATTCCCTTGTCCCCAGCAGTTCTCATAATCCCCTTACACTCAGAGTAGGATTTACAAATACAAAATAAATGACAAAACTGGAATGCTCTGAGACCCTCTGTTCACAGAGCTAAAAATGAAGCCTAGATGATTTGAATCTTATTTTGAGTTAAATATTAGGCACCTATATATATATTTCCCCCACTAGGCAATGTAAGAAAATATGCAAATATAGGCCATTAACAATTGGCAGCAACAAAAATCTACATTAAAAAAACCTTACTAACATATTTACAAGACAGATTTTAAAGAAACTTAATTGCAACTTTGGGGTTTAGGATGCTCTGGCCAGTGCCAAAGATTTTCATTAATCAAGACAAAGCAAGGTTAGATAAATAGACACATGTGGAAAGATCAGTCAGCCCGGGTGATAAGTAGCTCAACAGTGTGGGTTTCTTTCATGCACATCTTCAGAATGACATTTTTGCAATGAAAATGTAAAATCTACAATATTAAATTGTGTTCCTGTTAACCATTTGAGAGGGAAACATGGACAAGCTTTCATAGAATCTATGTATATGCAGGGAAAGTTCCCCTCAGGAGCTGAAAGGTAGATGAAATCTTTTATATCTGATGCTCATTTGTATGGTATTTTCAAAAGGTACTTTGTTATCACAACCTGAATAAGAGCTTAGTGGGTAGATGAGCTTTCATAACCTATTTCTATTAGTCCCAGACTACCTTAAGGGAATACCTGACAACAGGTAAGTCCATTCCTGTACCTTCTGGTGAGGATAGTAGCAATAGATTGTGTTTCATTTTCTTAAATGCAAAGCCTGCTAGAGACTGTTCCTCTTGAACAGCATATGTTGTTTGAATCCACAGAAAATATCTGTGGTCTACTGTTTCCCTTACGATTTCTCATACAAATAATGCTAGACAGAGTGTGAGAAAGAGCTTTCTTGTGTTATTTCTGTCCTTTCCTGTGCCTTTAGACCATTCCTTCTGACACTGCCTTTTGAATTCTGAATTATAATGGGTTGCCTGGATTCTGTCCAAGACTTTCTTTGATTTTGGTTTGTTTTCAGGGAAGTAGTCTTGGGGGCCTTTCAGGTGGAATTAAGACTTCACTGAAAGTTAAATCCTATGACAGAGCTGTATGAAATATTCAAACTAAGCCATATGTTGTTTAGACCATCAGTAATTTATGTAAGATGTACCTATGGCTGTGAACATTGTGTAACCTAATGGAGAGGATGAAGGGATATTTTCTTTTAGACAGAAACTATAATTTTTTAATAAGTGATATATTTTCAATTCAATCAGAACCCCGATGAATTAAGTCCTTACATTGGATTATTTTGTGTCGTGGAAAGTAATGTCAGTTGAGGGTTGAAGTATTTTAATGTGAACTGAATGTGGTCTCAAAACATCCATTTTATCTGTGGGGTATATTTGCACCTCCAAACTTCAATCTGCTGGGCTTGCCTGGCTACTAAAGAGAGGGTTCAAGGCCCTGATACATATGAAAAACAATCCGAATGCCGGGAAGGTAGAGGTGTGTAAAATGTTTTGGGTGCTTAATTGAACATTTCACAGGAGAAAAGTGAAGTTAAGAATATGCTGCCTAATGATAAAAAGTCAAGCTCCATCTCAAGAATCACAAGAAATGGAAGTGAGAGCAAAGCAGAGCATTATTATGTGACTGTTTAAAGATGGGTATGCCCATAGTTCTTATTACCCCATCTAAAAATGAATTCTAAAATTTGGCTAAGAACAGGAATGCACAAGAGATGGAGTATGAGAAACACCAGTCCAGGCTGCTGACCACGTGGCACATTTTAAGCACTTACATAAATGTTTAAGCACATAAATAAATTTTCATATGCCAGTCAGTGGAATACATTAACTGCCAGTCAGAAACTGGAAAAATTCAGATAAGAAGCAAAGCAGAAAATGAGCAGGAGAGATTTTATAAGAGAAATTTCAGAGCTGATCGGAAAAAATGCTGTTGTGAGAGTCAGCCTGTGTAAGTCATCGTAAGAAACTGTGATAAAATGATCGGTCACTTCTGCCTGACCAGATATAACAACCACCTGAGGTAGAATGAGTGAGAATTAAGTTTTTTCACAGCTTTGGCACTTCTGAGCATCTGGGTTTCTTCTAATCTGTATAACTACACTTCTGCCAGCTACTCTTTCCTTGGGTGAATAAGTTGGTGTGTGTGAATAACCTTGAACAACTGACAATATTATATATATGAATTAGAGACTTGCTGTACTTAGTTCTTGGTATGATGTTGTCTCTTACAAAGTAAGTTTCTTATCTTCTTTCCAAAATACAAGCACCCCGGCATTCTGGGAACTGTTTTGGGCTTTGCTTCAGACCTCTCCACCTATGGCAGGGAAATGCATGCAGGACAAAATAAGAAGAGTGACTTAGCAGAGAGAAGCCAGATTGTCACCGTTTGAAGCCTCTGAAGAGGCATGCAAGACTTCTTGAAAATCTTATTAGGCACAGTTTATTTGGCCCATAGCTTGTTTGTGTCAGGATTTTTAATCTTTAAAATGGGTATCACTTATATTCATTCTCTACCAGACAGGGCTCCGTGGGAATATGTGTATTAAAAATAGAGATAGTCAGTTCATGTGAATCTCAGGCCATTTAAGTATGAAAGAGAGAGGCTGATACTTTACATAAGCTGTTGATGCACTGCTGCCTCTACAGGGTAAAATGATTTTAGTGGATTATGCTCATTTTAGTAGGTTAGAATTTTGCCCATCAAGGGACAATGAGAACAGGTTGTTTAAAGCAAACATATATTGTGTTTGGCAATTTGCTAGGATTTAGAGTGCAAAGAAAAACAGAGCTCTGACACAATTCACCGTGAAATTAAATAGCAGCTTACCCCAGCAGCAAGCAGAAATCAGCCCTCTGCCAGAAACCGAAGCACTGCTCCCACACACAGAGGTAATACGTATCTTCTGCCACACTCTGCACAAATACAGGCACCTTGCAGTGTCCCCTGGCAATCAATAGGCTTGGGCTATTTCAGATTAGGAGGGACCTTGTTCCAGGCAGAATACAACCATGGAAAACAGCCTATTACAAGATATCTCTGCCTTCATGATTTCTCTGCATGTGGTTCAGAACTTTTTGATTCTCCTGGCATAGGTTAAAAAAAAAAAAAGTTTGCTTTCTTTAATACTCCCATGTGTGGATCTGCATGGATGCAGTTATATTGAAGTAAAAAATTCATGGTTTATATCTTAAAAGAAATAAAAATATACTCCTCCTTCCATCCCCAACATGATAGCTTCCACTGAGCTAGAAAATCAAATTGAATAGTAATATTCATTAACAAATAAAAACAAAGCTGTGACGTGTGCATAAATGCTAAGTTTCTCATCTCCTAGATGCCCAAGAGAAAGCTGGGAAACAAAAATCAAAAATATATTTGTAAATAGACTTTGTAAGTGAAAGATTAGACAGCACATGCCCTCAATCCCAGGTTTTCCTCTAAACCCTTGAGCAGAAGGAAGGCTGGAGGTTGAAATGGAGCAGAAGCCTCACTTTCTTTCAGCTCTATAGCCCACTCTAGGTTTAAACTGCTTATAGACTGCTGTGGGTGGGGAGTCTGGACTTACTGTTTGAAGGAAGACAGTCAGAATACAGGCCTTTAATTTGCCAGCATAAGAAAGACATATGTCATGGCTTTGTATGCACATTTAGACTTCTTTCTGTCTTTTGGAGTACTCTGCAATGTCTCCATTAAGCCCCCTCCTATTTAGTTAAATGCCTAAAATGGGTACCTTGTGTAAAAAAAAAAAATTTATTATAGAGTTTCTTCATTTTTTGCAGGACAAAATGATGAGATGAGGAAAGGCTGGGCAAGGCTGGAGCACCATTTAGATTCCTTAGGAACAGCTCATACAAAATTGTAGTGGGCTGTTATTTTTCCTTCATGTGATAACGCCACATGAACCTACAATGACATCTACATATGTATACACACATATGTGCACATACACACAAGTAGCCAGTGTGAAGAAATAAGGCAGCTAAAACTAATGGCAGACAGAAAATGAGACCTTTGTCTCACTTGGAGGGCAATTGCTAAGCCCTTGTTTTATCAATTTCATCTTGAAAAAACCTCAACAGCTAATATGGCACTTCCTGGGAAGCTGAAGCATAAACTATAATTTCAAATATTTATGAGGACAGAGATACGAGAAGAGATCCATTTATGAAAAACTTAGTAATAAAATCTGTCCAAGTTAGTATGAAATCTGCTGTAGGATCCCCACTTCAAATACATTTACTTATGCATGAAAACCATTAGTCTGAACTTGGCACAATATCAGCAAATAATTGCATCAGGGAGAAATTTAGGCTTGGTTTGCCAGTCTTAGTTCTGGGCAGCAAACAAAATAAATGATGGATTCGTTACACGAAAACTTATGCACTTGTAGTTCTGAGGCTTTGACTGAGGGTTATTTCAGAGCATATGTGATGTCAGCCTGGCTGCTGTCAGGTTTAGTATAGCTCTGGTCCCGTGTAAGTTGACATGAGTATTCCGTAGTAGTGGCAATTTGCGAGGTGGTATATACATTGAAGGCAAGTGCTCTGGTTAATCACTTTAAATGCAGTCTCTTGGGCTTTTAAAGCATTCAGGGAGCTCAGGAGGGATCCCTATCCATATGCATGTGTCATCACAATGCTGGAAGAGCCATTAGCTGGCTCAGACAGGAGAATGAAACAGGCATGTGTGAAGTTCAACTCGAAAGCAGTTAGACAAGACATTTGCATCATCTTAAAAAGTCATCATGTCCTTTTTTCATGCTTCTATTCTTTTAATTTCTGAACTCTCTCACTTTTTCTTTGAAAGAATAGTCCCTCAGTCGCTAATGGAACAATGTGCGACATTACAAATCTCCTCAATTGAAAAAACAATCCATGATTCTTCATGGCATTAGATGACAAAACTGGAACCAGGAGGACCAGTGAAGTTTTTGCTGGTTGTACTGGTTAATTGCATGTGTATGTCAGCAAACCCATTTATTATAATTTATCATGACAATTTATGAACAGCTGGCCTTAGTTCTCAGTTACAGTGTGCTCAGGCAAGAGTTTCAGACTGGAAGGAGTGAGAAGGCAGAAGATTTCTTAATCTGCATAAGTCAAAGGTACCTTCAACTCTCCTAAAGCAGAGGGGTCAGCTTGAGCTAGAAATGGCAGTAGTCTTTGGCCACTGAATGTACTTATAGGCATGTGTTTCTGGACTAAGCCTTTTTGTCAGGGCTCTAGATTGTCCCAAAGTCCCAAATATGTGACTAGTCCTCAGCCCCATCCTCATACATTAAACAGAACTTGAATTAAAAGGAAAAATCTCTTCCAAATTTTTGAAAAGTATAATGGGAGCAGGCCAGTCCAGTGTACCAGTGAGACTCAGTGTCTGCTCTCATCTGCTCTTCACACACATTAAGGACATTTATTATTCTGTGTCTAACCGCAGTTCTGAAAAGATTTATTTTTGGCTTAGTGGAATAACTATCTAGGTGTGCAGCAGACCTTCTGAAGGGACAAAGTTCCCTATCTGGTTATTAAGATCTGAACAAAAGCCTAAGTTATGTTAGTTTCTGCTATGTGCAGCCTGCCTTTGCCATATGGGCCTACTAAAAGCCACACAGGGAGTATGAAGCTTAATTGCTGATTTAGCTCATGTCTCAGAATTTTCTCACTTGGACTATGAGAAACTGAAAGGAAGTCGATGTGAAAAATCTGTTAATATTTGCCTGGGAAAGAATATTTTTCCAGGAAAGGGAAATAGATCTAGAAGAACTCCAGGTGATGGAATTTGCTGATCCTGGGGCCAGCCTCCCTCCAGAGGGGAGGGTGTGCCTGGGCCCCACCATCTCAGAGGAGAGTAGTTTTCCAGACATGAATTTCATTCATAGACAGGATGCCCCTCTCCACCCCTGCCTCAGAGCAGTTCCTTTTCACACACACAACTTTTCTTAAGCCATGCAGGATACTCTACTGTACTTTTTGTCCCATTTCTCCACACTTTGAAATAATCTCTCAGAGTAAATTAAAATTTACAAGGAACAGTCACAGAAAAGCCTGTATCTTCATGCTTCTGGCCTAAGTTTTGCTACTGTCTTCTCTGTTACATCTTTAGTAGTTTCTCAGCATCTTGGGTGGCCACAGTAGACAAGCATGAAGAGATAAATTTCCATCAATTAGCTGCTTTGAGGTTTATAGCACAGATTTTAAGAGGAGTCTTTCCCAGTGAGTTGCCTAAACAGGATATGACAGTGGTGGGAGGCTTTCCATTTTCTCTCAATTTTGTTTCATATTGGGGAATTTCAGCAGAAACCAATATGAACCCCCCCACCCTGCTAATCAATGCTGGTGCCTTCACGATGCAGTTGGCATGGGTCAAAACTCAGTGACCTCAGAAGTTTCTTCTGATTTCTGTGGCTTCTCTTTCAGAAAAAGAAATGAACTCAGAATGACTGGTGAGCTCTGGGAAGCCTTTCAGCCAACATAGCCTGAATTTCTGTTTTGTAATTAAAATATTATCGTTGTCAGTCTCCATAGGCCATGGGAGAAAATTTTAGTTTGGCTTCTGGCTCTCTCTAGCATATCAGTATAATGTGCTTTCATGCTGTGCGGAGGATATGCTTCTGCTAGCCTTTTTAGATAACAAACATCATTTGTCAATAACTCCTTGTAGGATCATTTTCAAGTTCTGTGAAAAAAAATTAAGAGGGAAATTTGGTAAGCAAAGGCAGAAAGTACCATCCTTTGAAAATACTGTGTTCAAATTCGTTCTAATGAGAATATATTCTAATCCTATAAACGACTGCTGGCAAAATTACTAGAAAACGTGATAGCAAACTGCGGTTTTCTGTTGCTGTGATTCTTACTGTATGTTCTTTTCTGAGAAGTGGGTTTTTGCAAAGTGCTGAAGTCTGGTTTAGAAGACTTTTATTCCTTCTGTATAACAAGGCAGCCTGAGTGTCAAAGGTAATGGGTCTCTTTTTTTTTCTTAGAAGTCAAGTAGATTGCTTCATCGAAGTTCTCTTTTTCTGTGTCTGTTTGCTGCCTCCTCTATTAAGTAACAACTAAAGTTGGAAGTTTATCTATCTCAGATGTATTTATAGGATATCCCAGGTTAAAGTCTCACATAGCAGAAGAATTGTAGGGCTGCTATAACCAAAACCAGTTTTCAAGTCAAAGAATGTAGAATGAAATAATGTTGTAATGGAAATGTTGTTGATATTTAACTGGAGACTATCAAACAACACCCTATAATATATAGTTTTATAATTGCATTTGGTTACAATTAGGTTCCCAACATCATAAACTCATGGAGATTTCTCAGTTGCTAGCAAAACTGCAAACTCTTAGGGCATCTGATAAATTCTAAATTTATTATAGACTAACCTGACCCACAGGAGGACTTGCTCTTAGGGGAAGTGAATTTTCATTCCTCTAAGCAGAGTGTCATTCCAGTGCACATGACAATATCAGCTTCACCATAGAGAAACACAATTTGTTTTATTAAAACAGTTACACATATAGGAAAATCAATACTTATACTGGCTGTCTTCTAACATTTAAAACTTTATTTGGACTAAGTAAGGATCCTCCTCATGCGCAAATATGTCATTCATATCTGTGGTTAATATCCATCTCGAACACAGTGATGTAGATGCTGAACAGACCTGTCACTGTGTCACCTTGTGGGCAGCTCTAAGGACCAGCTGGGGTGTGATATCCTTTAATGGAATCCTCAATCTGTGATGTCAGACCGAATGAATAATGCTCAACCATGAATGGCATTTGAGATGTCTTTAGGAATCCTCTTTGCTGTCTTCACTTTGGGATACAGCACAAACATTTACCATGACCTGCGGATAATGGCTTTCTTTCCAGATAACTTTCTCTCAGACATCTTTGAAGTGATTCTTTGCCATCCATTGACCTTGGATTGTCTGCTACGTTTTTGCGTATGGGACGAGTACTTTTACAGTGCATCCTCTGTCCAACCCAAAAAGTCATCTGCTGTCAGATATAATATTAGGCTCTTCAGTCTCTCACCTGATACTGAACATAGCAAACAGGAATGGTGGGACATGCTCAGCTTTTCCTTGTTCCCATGGGACTTTGTCCACACCCACTGTGCATGCAGCAGTAACCACCAGCTACCTCATGGAGTGTGCATCATTTAACAGCCAAGTGCAGGCTGCTGCCTTTATATCTGTGTGCAGAAACTTTTGGGTTTATTTTCCTTCTCCTACATGCCTCAGACATCATCTGTGCCATTGAAACGTCCCTGCATCCTGTCAAGGAATGCACCCTGAAGTTGCCTGCCAGCTTTGTTTGGCTAGCGCTGTGCCTCCCAGAAATAGGCATGGCATTGTCTTCTCCCACTCAGGAATCTCACCTCACCCCTCCCCTTCCACTCTGGCAAATTAGCTGTTCCTGGCAGTCGATCACAAGCTGCTTTTGGCAGTAATTTGCAGTTTCTACACCTCTGCTCCAAGGGTCAGGCCACACCGGTGTCTCATGTTGATCCAGTCCTATCTAATTCATTAATTTTTCTTTCTAACACCTGTTATGTTACATTATTGTAATTTTTGTCTTATGTTTCTGTAACCTTCCCGTGAATTATTTATTTCTATTTTTTTTTTTCTTTTTGTGCCTTGAGGTTGTTATAGTATGTACATTATTTTTGTTTTCACTGCAGGCTGAGAGCGGTAAACTTTCATCTGGGCAAAAAAGCTTTTAGGAAAAAAATCCTCTGTACCTTGACATTTTCTTCAAGGCCCCTGAGAAACATTTTGCTCGTGGCCTCAAAAATTAGGCAGCAACAACAATTTTTGTTCATATCCCTTTAAATATGTGACCTTTTCTAGGCTCTAAGAGTGAGGCTTCCTAAAGGAGGACTCTGACTGAAAGCTTGAGTGGATGTAGCTGCTGCAGTTTGAGGTCTTGCCTTTCCCTTCTGCAGGGATTTAGAGATCCTGCTGCCTGGGGAAGGAGATGCAGCTTTTCAGAACCATCTTCACCTGGTTTCCATCCCAGAGCTACCAGTTATGTACTGCAACAGATTAAATATCCATGGTGAATCAATATGCCCTACAGCTTCCAGGAAGGTCTTTACTCACACATCTGTGCAGCTATCCCCGAAGATAACCATGTAATGAGCATGAGTTTAAAAGCTTGCTGTACAGAAGTGGCCTCTGTTAAAAATAACAGAAGAAACAATAGTCAAAAGTAGCTTTTAAAGAACTATAGGTAATGCAGAAGCCAGATTTGAAAGATGAAATGTGTATGAAGCCCAGGCATATCTTTCAGATACTTTGAAATGCTTTTGGGGAAGAATATCAGCTGATAGATCACTGAGAGACAGAAAATGTTAGCTGACAGCAGTCTGATGAGCCTCACTATTCAGAAAGAGAAGGAGAAAAGCACTTCAGGAAAGTGAAATCCCTCCCGAAAAATCCTGAAAGTGTGTAAGCTTGAAAATAAGAATGGACATACCAGAGCAGACCTAAGCTTAGTGTTGCATCTCCTGCAGTGCCATTGATGGAGGGGGAGGAATGATACAGCCAAGCTGAACTTGCAGCAACATTTCCCCACAGTGTTCCTCAATCCTCCATGCACACGCATCTCACATGTCATATTTCAGAAGTGGTATCTCCATAACAGGCTTTAACATCTTTTAGGATTGCAGGATGGTATTAGGTGCTAGGACAGTGTAGGATATGGCAACAGTGCTGCTTCCCCTCATCTTTTTACAGCTCGTGGCAAGAAAGAGCTATTGTTGCATTCTTTTTGTGCTTTCTTTTCATGTAATGGATGGATTTAATTTAGTCTCTAATGCATTTATTTGGTTTGCTAGAATTCCATGGAGAGGCTTCCTGCTGCTGAGGGGCCTTCCTGTCTTTGGGACTGGCTTGGTAAAATTACATTATTTTCATAGAATCGTAGAACAGTTTAAATTGGACGTGACCTTAGGGTCATCTCATTCCAACCCCCCTGCCATGGACAGGGACACCTTTTACTGGACCAGGTTGCTCAGAGCTCTGGCCAACCTGGACTTAATTCAATTTAGACAAAAATATACGTGCCAAATTGTCATGAGACCTACCATTTGAGTGCAGTGTTTGAGACAAACTCCTGGTCACTGAGGGCATCATCTGCCAGCTCACATTATTTCAAGACACCTCTGTGAGCACAAATCTAAAAGAATCAACAAGTACTCTGCAAAATCATGCTGATCACAGTGTTCAAACAAAAAGAGTAAATCTTCTCGTTATGAATAATGGTCTGAAAGGTGGAATGAATGTCTTGGCAAGATGGCAAATGACTGACAAAAGAGTAAGCTGGGTAGACTGCAAGAATGTTCTCATACATTGTGTCAGCCTCACATTCTTCCAAGTGTTTTAAATAAGTGTTCTGTGATGGAGTGTGGTATTTCTGAGGGGGCTGCAATTCCCAAAGAGGCTTTCCAGGATGTTCTTGGTGGGAAACAATTTAGACTTTCTGCTTTTGATGTCAAGCAAAATAAATATTTAAGAAAGCATCTTCTGCCAGTGTGCAGCTTTATAAAGCTAAATATTTATTATTATTGATAATAGCATAAGAAATGACATGCAATGCCAGGTTTTGAATACTAATAAACTGGTAATTTAAATATAATTATTGTCTTAATCATGGTTTTATTATGCCTTTATTAGGTTTATTGCAAAATAATGTTTTGCTGCTGTTATAAGTCAGAGCAGCTTCTGACTTTCTGTAGCCAGTTAAAGTATCTGCAATACAGCAGGAACTTCATGGCAGCATCTGAGTTTGGGGTGTCAGGCCATTTGGACTATTCTTCAGGAGCTCAACCAGGGCACTAGGCACCTGGAAAATAAACAAAAATCCACAAACCCCAGATGCAGTAACTTCATCAATGTACAGGTCTCTCCAGCTAGCATTTTGGTCTTCAATTTGTGTCTCTTTCAAAGTATCAAAAACGTATTGAAAGAGGCAAGAACAGTCTGTGTCACCTCTTCCCTTCAAATCTAAGGCTGTTTGAGGCTTTCAGAAGGGAGGCTGCCACCTCTGAGAGCCTGTAGACTTGTGTGCCCAGGTCATGGGAAAGCACTAAATCTGTCACATTCACAGATATCAGTGACAAACCAGAGTTAATGCAAATCTCTAGTTCACCTTTCACTGCCAGATGTACCAGAGCTATAGCCTGAATGGAAAGTACCTCTCAAGCACCCTCTTTGAATGCCATATTTGGAAAAATAACTGTCTGTTCAAGACCATATTGACTTTTTGAGTGGAGAAATGTGGCTGCCAGCTTCACAGAAAGTCCGTGTTTTCAAAGTTTTATTATATCTAGAGCAGATGCAGTTTCAAACTGTGAGTATTAACAGGGGCTGGGCAAGGTGATTTGAGTTCTACTTTGGGAAATGGGATTTTCTGCAGAAATGGTGTAATTGTGATTATCTATGTTGTTCTTACTCCATTATGAGAAAAGTAATGACACGTTGCTTGAGGCTAAGTTCTAAAATTAGAAATTGAAGTCGGGACAGAACCCAGATGTTGGCTTAATAAACATTGTGCTCTGCTGCTTGCTCCCTGCTTCCCACCAGCCCTTTGTGCTCCTGGGACAGCCAAGAGTTGTGGTTTGAAATGACAAAACCTCTGGTGCTTTACAACAATTTTATGCATTAGGTGTTGCACTGAATGAGTGTTTTGTGGTACTCCCAGAGGCTGTGATATCAAGCCCCTCAAGGTCTGAGCCCCCAAGACTTGAGTCAAAATTTGCATTTTATTTTTTTTTATTTGTTAATTGGGCATTATAGATAGTCAGTGATGATTAAGCAATTGCTTGTCTAATTTTTTGGTTTAATGAAAAAGGGAAGAGAATCCCAAGGTGAATGGGCTGTCTGGATGTGAGCCACCAGGAACGAAGTGAGCAGAACTGAGCAGTAACTGGGGAAATGACAATTGTGGCAGTGGGAGATTGCAATGACTGAGTCATTGAACACCTATTGAAAATGGCCCTGACTCCAATGGAGGAAAAAACTGCACATGAGGACTAATTAACATTAGAAGCAAGAGATACAATAAGCAAATAGGAGTTTGAATATTAATTAATGGAAGAGTTACGTAATGTGTAACCAATGAATGTTGATGCCTTTTTTTGTTGAGATGTATAAATAGTACAAAGTTTTGATGGGTTAGTGTAAAATTTTGTGGGTTTTGAACTACGTCGCTCCTTTGTGCAAAGTAGAATAAGAAGCAGAAATACCTTGATGTGTATTGATGCTTAACACTGGGCAACAAAACTTCTATTCAGGAGAACAGTTAGATGAGGAAGGTAGAATTTGCCAGAAATGTCTCTTCTCTCTTCTGCCTGGTCCCTACCTCATGGTGTTAATCCTGAAGAAAATAGGAATTTTCACCACTTTCCCAGTGTGCTTGAAAAGTGGATGTATAAATATATTTACTCCAAAGTGCTCAACTGCCATGGGTTGGTAACTATCACATTACTTATTTCCTGCTTATCATAATCAGGATTTTTCCAACAGAGTGGATTTTCCCTTGAGAAACCTTCCATATGCATAGAGAGAATGGGGTGACATCAGGCTAGTGTCTGGCCACTAATGAGGCTCTGCAGGGCTCCATCCTTGGCCCTGTGTTCTTCAACATCTTCATTAATGACCTGGACACAGAACTCGAAGGAATGCTAAAGTTTGCTGATGACAGTAAATTGGGGGGAGTTGTCAACTCCCTCAAAGCAAACAGGCCCTGCAGAGAGACCTTGACAAATCAGAGAAATGGGCAATCATCAACCAGACCAAGTGCTGGAGAGTGGATTTTTCATTCCCTTTGCTCGCTATCCAAACCTTTGTACAATGCTCTGCAATAGTCCTCAAATTACATCTTGGAAAAGGAAAAGCAGTGCCATCTTGATGAGATTTAGAAGGCTAACTTGGATTCATTGGTGGGGGCTCTAAACAACCCTGTCTAGATGTTCTTGCTCATGATTGGGAGGTTGGACTAGATAACCTTTGAAAGTACTTTTGATACAAACTGCTCTGTGATCCTTTGATTGATGTGTTTGTCCACCTCTAGAGCAGATCAGGTTTGTGTCTACCGAGTTGCTGGTACTGGGAATGGAATGGTCTGCTTTAGACATGTCACTTGGTTAAATCACTCTGGACAGGACTAAAGGGAACATAACCGAAAGGGAAGCTCCTGAAGAACATGTAGCTGTGATAGAATAGAGCATAGTTTTACATCTCTTTATGTCCTTTGAATGCTTTGCATTTTTGTTGTGTGTTTGTCGACTTTGTAAAGCTGTAATGGCTCTTATTGGCATTGTGACCAGAGAGCTAATGTTTCTACAGCAACCTAATTTTCTACAATTTTACAGCCAAATCTGAAAGAACCAGGAAGTCTGAGTAGCCTGGGTTTGAGTTCCCACTTTTACACAGTTAAGTAATTTTTTCCAAAGATATCCTAAGTCTGAAAAAATCCTAGGTCTGAAATCTCCCCCAAATTAAGGAAAAATGTGCATCTTGATCTGTCTGTGTTTGATTTCTCTGGATTACGGTAGAGCAAAATTCATTAAAGAGATGTGAATTGAGAAGACCTCAGGGACACTGTGAAATTTAGTTGCTTGTAAAGCAAAAAACCTCTCTTAGTTCTGTGCTAGAGCCACATCACTGTTCAGGAAATCACATTAAAATAACTTAAATTTAAGCTCATGCATAAATCTTACTAAGCATGTGCTAAACAGCCTTCCTGGAGACAAAGGGTTTTCTGAACAGAAGCTGTAAATAACAGGATGAATTCTGGAATAAAAACTTCTACAGAAACAAAAATAATTTGTAATCATAATACTATCTTCAATACATTTAAATAATCTTATTTTCTGTTATTTTAACTTAAATATGCAGCCTTTAAACAAAAATTACAAATGGTCAAATTTAAATATGAAACAGCTCTTTAATTGTAATTATTTTTTATGAAACATGAGTTTTAAATAACACAAGGTAATTACAGATGTGTTGCCAGACTACACGGAAATTAGAATAACTTCCCCTAAGAATGTCCATAATAGCTACACAAGTAATTTTTCTTATATGTTTTAATAGCTGTAAGAGCAAACCAGCAATCCCTAATGCCATATTATTCTCAAACCTTTTATCGTATGCAAACGATGGGAAAAAAATCTCGTATATATATTTCAATGATCATTTCAATCCTAATCCCAGTTTGACTCTGCAAATTAATAGCTCCTCTATAATTTATTTTACATATGTGATACGTTTTTTCCTTTTGAGCTTTTAATTGCCCCTTCTTTTTACGGATTAAATTCCTCAGGTAAACAAGTGAGTATTAAGAAAGTATGTGATTTACATGCACAAACAGTATCTATAGGTTTTGGTGATGCTTTTTCTGGATTTACATCAGTGCACGAAGCCTGGGTTTATTCCTGTGAATAGAAAAAGCTTTGATGAGGTAAGCTTATGGTGAAGTAGTAGTTAAACAAAACATCACTTCAGAACTTTGCTAGCAGGATCTCTGCACACTTTGAGGAAAGAGTAGGAAAACATATATGCTCACCTCAGTAAGATGAATGTGCTGCAAGAATTTTTTGTGTCTGTTTCCTCCTTCAAAAGCATTTCCCCGTTTCCCTACAAACCTTGATGAGTATAATTCACTTACTTTCCTCTTACAGAATTTCCTGCTTATTTGTTAAACAGTGTCCTGTATCTTCTTTGGACAAGTCAGACAGTATTGAAATACAATGTGTTTATTGCCAGTGAAGTGAACATGTCTGGAAACATATCTGGGCACAGGCCCTCAACTGTCTCTGGCTTTCAGAAGGTCTTTGTCACTGTTTTGGATCAGGACAGCTACTACATTTCTGGTTTGGTTAAATGGTTAGCTTGTAGTAAGGATCTTTACCTGTAGGTAGTCTTGGGAGCAGTCCCTTAGTTTGGAAAGCCAAAATTCCTGATAGAGGAATGAGACCTGACAAAGCAGATAAGTGTAAACATCTGGAGAGCCATTCAGAATTGGTTGAACTGTTAAATGAAGGTTGGACAGTTAGAAAAGTCAGTAAGTGTGAGTAGCACAACCATTTATTTGCATGTCTTCTGGTTCTCAAAGGCTGCAGAAATTTGCAAGTTCGTAAGAGGTTTATAGGAAGCTGAAGGCTTTCCAAAGAAGTTGCTTGGATTCACATTCTAATGTTATTTTCTTGGTATGTTTATCTGTCTCTTAAGTGTTAAGGACAGTGTTTTCTGTGTGAAAAGAATTTTTTTCCCCTTTGTGGATCTTTGCATTTGCAGGTGGTGCAGATGAGACCCAGTGAGAACTGTGTCTGGGAGTGGGAATGCACATCTCCAACTCATTTTTAGCAGAAAATTTTAAATGTAAAGTGGTGGGTAATAGTTGTGGTGCTGAAACACTGTTGTTTTACAACCACCAAATAGTCACTAACATTGACATTGTTGTGCTCATACTCTGAGGTGAGGCTCTGTTCTTTTCCTGTTCAGAAGGTAGAAATTACCATGCTGATCTGCATACCTGGCTTTCATGGCTAGCCTAACAAACATTTCCTGTGCATCTGTGTAATTGCAGTATTTACTTGGTTCTTCCTCTGCCTGTTTGTTTTCTTCATTATTTGATAATTTTAAACGGGGTAGGAAAACTCTTCTGGAAAGTTTGTACAGATCCTGGTACAATACAAGCCAGTTCTGGGATCAAATATCATACTACCAGCACAGAGAATTTTTAAAATTATTTTTTCTTTCTCTTTTATTTTTGCAACCAGCTGCCTTTGTCTTGTCTTTCATACCCTCCTCAGTGTGTCTTGCTTTTCATACTGCTCTGGCTTGGATACAATAACCATACAAACTGATAACATTTGTTAGAAGAGGTTAACTTTTTTTTAATCACTCTAGAGGAGATGCACTGAAAGCATTCTATTTGCATTAGACTTTTGTTTAAAATTATTATCAGTCCTCTGATCAACTTAAGATGATTCTGTAGTTTAAATCTGGTAGGGAGCTAAGCCTCACACAAGCATTCAGTCTCTTTCTCCCACAGCAGGATGTCAGAGAAAATGGGAAGGGCACAAGGGAAAAAAAGTAGAAGAAAAGGCCTTGAAACCCTGCAAGTACTGCTCAGCAATAGCTAAAAAATCCCTGTGTTATCAGCACTGTTTTGGTCACAAATCCAACACATAACACCATAAGAGCTACCATGAAGAAATGCAGCCCTCTCCCAGCTAAAAACAACGCAGATGATTCACCCTGGGGAAGTGCCCACCCAGTTTGACAGTGTCCTTAAACCAGTGCCTTGCTCAGTGTCTGCAGATGTTTTCTTTGGAGTAAATTGCAGTTTGGGCAACTCTCATAAAAACTCTAGTGTTGTTGCAGCTTCCTTCCTTGTCTGTCATGTTCCAAGCTGACTCCTTTTCTGGGATGGCTTTGCTTTTCTACCCTCTAGACAAGGATGTGCTTACCTAGTAAGAGCTCCTTATTCTCTTTCTGTATGTAAAAGCTCCATCTTCAAAGCTGCCATGGAGATGCCTTCTCTCCTCAAGCTTGCAAATGTCGTTCCAAGGGTAAAATCTTGCT
This sequence comes from Acanthiza pusilla, assembly GCA_036630365.1. NCBI lineage: Eukaryota > Metazoa > Chordata > Aves > Passeriformes > Acanthizidae > Acanthiza > Acanthiza pusilla. Next base: position 3,056,188 of record JAXCHO010000164.1, on the reverse strand, counting down.
AAGACAATCAAGGCTATGAACAGGCAGTACCAGGCAGATTCCCTGTGATTATATTATTTGCAAATTTTCAAGGCCCGTTTCTTAAAAAAATCATCCCTCCTTTCCATTATACGAACTGCTCATTCTTCGCTGATCAAGCTACATTTCAGCCCACCTAAAAATAATTTACAGAATTTATGTTTCAGGAGGATGAATACTTACTGCAAGGTAATCTTTCAGGGAAGCACTTATATCTCAATATATGACTCAGAATAGGGTTCAAGCAAACTCTCATTAACAAGATTTATTTTACTGTTTAGCTGTGATAAAGTTGTGCCTTGAATTGTACTCTTTCAGTCATACACAAGGAAAAGAAATAGGCAGTAATACACTATATTAAACCCCCGCTTATCCAGTAATTATAAGAGATTTCTTACTTATTTTTAAAATGCTGCCATTTCAGAATATTTTGGGTTTTGCTGGTGAAGAGAAATGTACACCCTGTCTAATAATTTTTTCTAAATTTTCTGAAACCTCCATCTACTAGGAAAATAAGGGCTTCTACTACCTGTATTCCCTAAACCTGTGTAATTTACACTGTTGAACAGAGCAGTGAAGGATATGTGAAGTGAGTTTTGTGTTATATTAGTATGCACAATGGTAAAAATGATGTTTTAACTGTGTTGAAATGTTTGAACTAATACAGTACTGTGTGAGCAGATTCATAAAAACAAATGCTTCCACAGAAGGAAAGCATGAACTCACATTCTCTTTTACAACTATTTCATATTTTGGATTGCAATTTCCAGCAATTTTAACAATTCGTTTTTTGTGTAAACTTGATTTTGATCTTATCATGTTTTTGTAGTCTCCTGGGTACTTCCCAGTACTTAATTAAGATGTTTTTCTAAAGCTATACCATAATATTTGGTTTCTTCTTCAAGAAGGAAAGCAGTTGAGGCCTCTTAGAAGTTGGGCTAAAGAGAGAGAATGGAGAATGGTCTGTGTGTTACAATTGCTGGATAAACACTCTGGAGCTGAGCTTCTCTAGAATCAAGGGTGAGACCAATTAAGTCAGTCAAATTCTTCTGAGAAATTACCTGCTGGGGAAGAAGGAATTGTGGTGAATATGTTTAAGGAAATCTCTTTAAAAGCAACGCCTTTCAAATTCAGAGAAACTTGTGAAGCTTTCCCGCTTTAGAGAATGGGTTTGCTTGCCTATGCAGGAGATGAATTACAAGAGATGGTTATACGTAGCAAAAGACCTCTAAAATTTATATGAGTGAAACCCAAAGAAAAAATAATAAATCTTTTCTTTGATGCTTATATGATACCAATACTGGATTATAGCTAGTTCTCCAAGTGATTTACTTGGGTGGTGAATGATGGTTCCCTTGCACCACTTCTGCATGCAAATGCTAAGCACATGGTGCTCCTTGGAATAATTTCATATGTCCTACTTTGCATATGAAAGGTGTGTATAAAGGATATATAAAGTCCTTCCTACTCTTTTTCCAGTTCTTCAAGCTGAACAATGTTTCAGTGATCTTCAAGATATTCAATAATCCTTTTTCTTCAGGCACAAAATACAGATATTTAGTGCTGCACTCACACTTCAGTACAGCTTTATATGAGTTTGTTACTTGCCCGTTGATAATACCTATGGAGAAGTCATTGAAAATGGAAAAGTCCTCCATACCTCATTCATGCATAATCAGCTTATAAATACATCTAAAAGTCGGTATTGTTTTCCTCCTGGGCAAAGCTGCTTACAAGGTGAAGCTTTTAATTTTACAAGTCAAAGCCTTTGGAATCTTCACCATGGGCAGTATTTCCTTACCAGACCTTGTACTGCTACTCTTTACTTTAAAATGCACTTAAAGCTTAAATAAGGACTCTGAGATTGTTACCTTTATGTCACTGCCTTTGGTGCAGTTATATAGCCAGAAAGCCAAGGCTGTAAAGGAGAACTGGGAAAAAGAGGCAGCCAGGCAGCTCTTTAGTTTAGAACTAATGTTTTTCGAGCATGACATTTTCTGACTTACTATATTTCTCTAAAAAATTGATATTTTGCAAAGAAAGACTGCACCAAATTTGAGAAAGGGAAGAATTATTTTCCCAAGAAATGTTCCATGAGTGATGCAATGGGGACTGTGGAGAACTGAGAAACACTTTTTTTGGCATAGTGAGTCAAAAATGCTCCCTTCAGCTACAAAAGGAGCATCTGTCTTCAGGTTTTGTTTGTGAACCACAGCAGCTTTGGCTTTTTGGGTGTGTTTAAGTGTGTTGGTTTGCTGCCTTTTTTTTTTTTTTTTTTTTTTTTTTTTTTTTTTTTTTTTTAAATTTTTTTTTATTTTTAATTGTTTTTCTTCTTTTAAAAAAAAATTAATTTTGTCTAATTTTGTTTTGGTTTGTTTGTTTGTTTATGTTTCATAGAGCTCCTGGCGTTGAGATAGACATGATTTGTTCCTTCAACTCTTTTTTGGACAGTTCACATCTAGATTTACAGGTATAATTCAATGACAGTACTATCATAAATGATCATTCCTTGCTAAGAAATGGCTGAAATTGGAATCTTTCTCTCTTGCTCTTGCTCAGTCTTGTAAACGTATGCCAACAATTATAGTTACATTGACCCTGCAGTGTGCAAGAAAAGTAACTGAAAAGTGAGATTGCTGTTAAAGTTTACCTACTTGAAGTCTTTTCTCACTCTGGAGAGTTGTTGTGCAAATGCTCTTTAGGCCTACTCTCAATTTTTCTGTTGTTTTCTTTTGAAGATCACAGAGCTAGAACACCTCTCCTGTGAAAACAGGCTCTGGGGAGATCTTGTAACACCTTCCAGTACCTAAAGGGGCTCCAAGAGAGCTGGAGAGGGGCTTTCTACAAGCACATGCAGTGATAGGATAAGGGGAATGGTTTTAAACCGAAAATGGCAGGTTTAGATTGGATACTAGGAAGAAATTCTTCCCTGTGAGGGTGGTGAGGCACTGGCACAGGTTGCCCAGAGAAGCTGTGGATGTCCCATCCCTGGGAGTGTCCAAGGCCAGGCTGGATGGGGCCCTGAGCAACCTGGTCCAGTGGAAATTGTCCCTGCCCATGGTGGGGCTTTGGAACAAGATGAGCTTTAAGGTCTCTTCAAACCCAAACCACTCTGCGATTCTATTGTTGAAGCAATTGCTGAAAACAACCTATCTTCAATCCCGAACTGTAGCCTCTTATTTAATTAACAGGGTAATCTACTGTTTGTTCATAAACTCCTTGTATCCTTTTATTTAAGTACGTAATGAAGGTATTTGTGGACTGACTTAGATGTAAATTCACACAGGTAAAAATGCCAGGGTCTTTCATTTCCATTGCAATAAATGGAATAATTTTGAAATTAAATAGTTAAATTATTTGGACACAGAATATCCTTTGTTCCCAGGGTTTCCTTTTACGGAGGTACTCTGTGCTTCTTGAACTTGAACTCATTTTTTGCTCTGACCACTGTGAGATTTGGAAATCCATTTGTGTCTCAAAGCAAGAAAATGTTCTGGTTTTATTCAAGGAAGCCTTTCAACAATGATGCATGAACAGAGTTGTTTATTTTTCAATGATAGATTTCTCCCTTGCTTCAGTATCTCAGTTCATTGAGTTTAAAATGTAAAGCTGCTTATTATGCAAGTCATGGGATTCTTTAGGATTTAAAAGAAAGGAAACATATCAAATAGAAAAGCAACACTTCCTGAGTGCTTATCTGGCAGACTAGAGAACCATGATATTATACTTGAATCAACTGTTTAAATGAGCAGTTTAATGACAGTCATTATTTGTGTAAGATTTGCTCATGTAGCAACTTGAGTACTTAGCACAAAGAATAGAAGCTTGATGAAACAGACTTAAATGCATGCCAAACCATCTTGTTTCCACATTTCTTTTACATTAGAAGACGTACTCTTTTTCCATAAATGGAGAGGTTTCTATCACTTAATATGAAAGAAATTAAAAAGTTTTCCTCTGAATTCTAATTAAGTTTATTTATCTCTAGGAAAAAATCTGAAGCCTACTTCCTGTTTAGTCCATCCGAACATGTTACAAAAATGTATTTTTCTCTGGCATGCGGGTTTCTATTTGTAGGCAAGCAGAACCCATATAATGATTCAAGAAATGTGTTTCTGCTTGCTGAAGGGTACTTAGTAGTGGGGCTTTCGCAGTCACAGGTTTCCTTATTAATATGGGGTAGGATTCATCTGCAATGTCTGCAATTTATGTGCTTACATCTAATGGACATAAATAAACTGAATTGTTTTATGTGCAAACTCTCACTTTGGGGTGAGATGTGTAGTCCATTGTAACGCTGTTGCCTAAAATCAAAAGAAAAACTTGCAATGGTGTCAAAGTGGTAAAATGTAAAGCAACTCTTTAATGAAAGTGTTCAGGTGTACAAATATGGTTCTGTGCACCTGTGATGAAGGATTTCTACAATTTTTATAAGGTTAATTAATTAGTATATCTAGCAGGTACATCCAATAGGAGATCAGTTCCCCCAGTAACCCACCCTTGGGTGGGTCCAGGGGTTTCTTTGTTCCTTTTCTTGTTATGTCTCTTAAGTTCTGGTGGAAAACAAGATGTCCTCATCAGAAATTCTCTTCCTCAGAATAAGACTAAACAGAATTTCACGAATGTGTTAGTAAGGGTTAGCTTATTGTGAGCAAGGGCAGAAAAAGTACTAGAAACCATACAACAATTTATTAAAAATCTACAAAAATACAAACATGTGAAAAATATATAAAAAGCTAAAAAAATCTTTAGGCATCAATGCCACTTACCTCCATGGAGTATGATGAGATCCTAGTGAAAGCATCTCAGACCTGAACTTTTGCAATGTGAATGTCTATTTTGGTTCTATCAAATCATCCCATGTGGGCCTTATTAATTAAGAAGCATTTTATGAATTTTGTGCACTTTTAGTCTAAAAGTTTCCTATGGACATAGTTTTCAGCAATATTTTTACATAGTTTGTGTGTTTGCAAGAATTTGGTCCTTGTTAGGGGCATCATTTTTTCCAGCTCATGTGTTTTCTGAAATCACTGCCACTTAAGGGCAGAAAGAAATGTTAGATACCAAGTGAATCCTGGAAAAATTCTTCCTCCTCTGTTTTATCCCAAAGAATTGTTCTGGACCACTCAATTTGTGAAATCACATTCTTTTATCTAAAGATATGGGTGGACTCTTTCTGCTGTCATTGAGTGACAGCATGTGTGTACTCTTACATTCACTTTATATATGTGTTCTAATATATTTACTCAGAGAAACGCTTGGATAATAGTTGGATTGCTTAGGGCATGTGATCTGTGCATAATTTTAGACTGTAGAATCTGAGTTCTCTGCCATGAAGTGCTTAGAAATGTATTATAAACCAAGAATTATATACTAACACTTTTTCAGCAATAATTTTTAATATGAAATAAATTTAATGATGAGTATGGCACAGTCATGGGCAACTGAAGAATTAAATTGAACAAATTGCTTTCCATAAAATTTTTCCCTACTCTGGCTATAAGCAACACAAATACTGAAATACCTTTTTCAGGATACAAATAAGCACTTACATTAAAATTAACAGTTTAATCAGGAAGAGATTGCAGGTCATATGATAAATTATTCTTAATGCTAAACTTCTATGTTTGCACAAGTCTTGGTTTTACATGCAACACCATTTGAGTAAAAAATATTTAATTTCTGGGGAGCAGACTATGGATAGATCCACATATATGTAGGATGGGACTCTGAGCAACCTGCACTAGTGGAGGGTTCCCCGTCCATGACAGCGTGTTGGAACTAGGTGATCTTAAAGGTCTCTTAAAGGCCTCTTCCAAACCAAGACTTGCTATGATTCTATCATATTTGCTTGTAGGAGCTCATTGCACCAAAATTGATAAGGTGGATATGAATACATCATGCAATGCAGCCGCTCTGGTGGCACTTGTGCTGTAGCCCACATGTCCCCTTGCAGTGCTGCTGGCTGATGACATTTCTCCCTTCCCTACTTCTCTTTTCCCACCTCTTTTCCCTCACCCTTGAGGGTTTTGCTGGATGTGGTGCTTCCCAAGCTTTTCAATTGAAAGAACAGGGTAGAATAGCATGATCAATTAACCAGTGTGCTGTTTAACTGGGAGAGGTTCTATCAGTCCCACCCAAAAGGGAATGTGCACTCCAGCCCCGGTGCAGCTCCAGCACCTGGGATAACACATCCAGGTCTGCACAGGAGCCCATGACTCCTCTGCTGGTGCAGGGCTGGCTGACCCTGGATGCAGTGCTGTGGTAATGCAGTTTTTTCTGTGGCCCAGTTTAATACACTGCAATATACTGCACTGTGCTGTGCAGCACAGGGCTGCTGAGGAACACTGTGGGAATTGCCACACAGTGCTGTGTTGCACTGTAGAGACGTAGGGGTTGATTTGTAAAAGAGAACAAGACAGAAGCAGTCAAAGCACAGAAATCTGCAGTACATCTTTAGCCCATGAACCTTTGCCTCGGCAGGATGTTGAAATTTATTCCTAGCATGCAGAAATACTATTAACCGGCTCGGAAAAACAGCTATATTAATGACAAAGAGTCACAGCAGTTTTCTAAGAGCTGCTCTGCTGTTGGAAATTATGGTATAAAGAAGTAACAAATGCACGTTTAGACATTCAAAGCTTTATGATGACTATTCACTGTTTGTTTTTAAAGTATTCCTAGAATGACCTACCAATACTTGCTCTTTGTTTTTATTATACAACAAGCTACACATGAGTTTGTAGCAGTGTGAGTCTCTGCCACAAACATGCCTGTGATGTTCTCCACAGTCCTTTGTTACAAATTGCAGTTTGGTTGGAAATCAAATTAGGCAATGAACTTGCATAGAATCCTGTCCTCCTGGTTTGTGATCCCACAAAGGAAATAGATCAGTGGCATTCCAGTTTAGTTTCACAGCCAGATCAATTACGGAAATATTGCTATGCCAGTGAGGCTGCTTTGACTCAAGGCCACATTCTTACCCTCCCACTCCAGCAAATCTGATACAGATGATGAGCAAACGAAAGGATCTCTAGTTTCCAGGAGGTGTTGTGCTCAAAGGTTGTTTGTTTTCAAATTCTGTCTCAGCCACAAAAGTGTTTGGACATCAGGTTATTTTGAGGTTGTTTTCATGTAAGAACTAGCACCTAGGAATTTCTTTTAAGTATATTCAGATTTTTGGAAAAGAGCTCTCCCATTATATAATTCTAAAGAAACCCACATGCAAGGATTGAATTTAGGCACATTTTCACAGACTTTCATAACCATAAAGTGCAACTTGCCTTAGCTCTGAAACTATATTTCCATCTAAAGAAAATGTTAATTTTTAAGGTATAATAAATGTCCAGTGAAAGGAAAAAGAATTTATCCAGCCTGATTTGAGACATCAGCTGTAATAGACAACTCTGCTACCTATTTGTTTTTCCTCTTCCTTCAGCATACTGGGGTTTATTTTCCTTAGAGAAAAGTGAAGTATGTCTTCTTCAGAGGTGGATTGTTCTTATATTATTGAATAGAATTGGGTGATTGGGATATAGAGAATCCACCATATGACTTATGTTATGATATTTTATGGTGTCCTCTGCTAAGTTTTGAACAAGAGCTTAATAAATCACAGTGATATCTGGACAGAACAAAGTAGCTTAAAAGACAATTCAGTAGATAAAAGTAAAAATAAATATATATGGTGGCTTAGGCTAAAGCTGATTTAAGTCTTTTTACTGAAATGATCACCTACTTCAAGACATTTCTGCTAGTAAAAAAAAATGAAAAATGAAGTGCAGTGAACAAAAGAGTATATTCTAAAAGTAATTGTGTTTTCTGTCTGACAAAAATCTGTTTAAATCCTTTTGAAATATTAAAGGACTATCTAAGGATATTCCCTGATGGCTTCAGCACTGGCTGACCTCTTCAAACTCATAGTGAGTTGGAGAAATTGAGATGAATCCATAGGATTAGTTTTTCTGGAAAAGGAGCAAGAAAGACAGAACAAGTTCATTAAAGTTAAAAGGTAGTTTTGTTTTCTGGATTCTGCTAGAGCTTAAAAGGAGTTTCTTAGCTTCAAAATCCTGTAGAGGTTTGACAGCTCAGAATGCAGTAAGCTAAATTTGTTGTAAAAACTATTTCTTTTGGCAGTAACACTGATCTATGAATATTAATGATTCAATTTAGCATACATTAGAATTCTGTGGAAGACATCCACAAGGAGCTCTGTAGGGGCTCTTCTTTATCGCTCCATCCATGAAACATAATTCTGTTTCAAGGGAGGAAAAACATAACAAAGCTCCTTTTACTTGTCTATGAATCACTTGTCTCACGGCTGGCTTTCAGCTGTATAATGCTCCTCCTGACCCGTTGGGAGCTGAGACACTTTTCCATGGGAGTCCCAGAGCTGGCATTTGCAATCAATAGGCTTGGTATGTGTTGCTGTTATGTCTTCTGGAGTGGACACAAGAGAACAAGCAGTCACTGCCAAACACCTGTGATCTCTATATTCACACCGAAGGAGCTTCTGCTGATAACACATGCAAGGGCTGTTGTATTAACCTCTCTCTTAAACTTAATAGAAATGAGCCAGGAATAAAATTATGGTTCTGGGTATGCTCCAAAACATATGATAATTGTAGCTCTTCCCAAGGACAAGCAGTGAGTGGAGTGAGCACAAAGCAAGTGAGTGGTTCTCAAGAAGACATGCTTGTTTGGCAGCTAATTGTGGGATTGTCCAGAATGTCACTGCTGCTGGCAATGGTAGTGCAGAGTTCTCTGTGGTCAGGATCCTGGACAGATCTGAGGACCAGGTGCTGCTTAAAAGAAACAAATTTGTTGTCAGAATACTGTGATGTAGTGTGGGGTATCAATGACAGCTGGCAGCTCCGAAAGGGCAGGTGAACTGTGTGCTGAGTGTGACCTCTGGCCATAATGACATTGACAAGGGGCCTGGGATTGAGTCAGCACTGAGATAACACTCAGGGACACTGACTTGATTCAGCAATTGCCCAGCAAGTTCATGGTCCTGGGGAATGAGCCAGAAACCCAAGTCAGAGGGCAAGGGTCAGCACCAAGGAGGTGTGGGACTGAACTGTGGCAGGGGCGAAGGATGAGGCCTTCAGCTTGAAAGCTTCTCTGGAGGGGAAGGCAGGGGAGCCTGCACTGGGGCTGCTTCCAGCTTTCAATACTTTCTAAGTATTGAAAGGTCACAATATTATCATCTCACTACACAACAGGTTTTGATTCTACATGTGTATATATATATGTGTGTGTGTGTGTGTGAATATATATATATGCACATATGGAATATACTGAAATGAATACACGGAAAAGAATCCTTGTTTGGACGTGTATTTATATCGTGTGTGGCCATACGTCAAAATGTGTTACCAATCTTCTGCCAAAATATCATTGCGTTTTCTTGTCTGCACTATTTTTATTTTCATGGTATTGTGGTAGATTCAATCAGCAGCAGAAGGGCTGTGCAAGAAATAATCTGAGACTAAAATAGTTGCAAGTTTGGCAATGTAGGAAAAAGGAATGCAACCCCCCCCAAAAAACTCTAATAGCACAATGAAGGTGGCCACAGCAATGTTTGTCGTAAATCATAGCAGGCTGATTATCTGATGTTGTTTCCTATGTAGACAGGTGCCATTCCAAACCTTTTCTCACCCTGAAATTTCTGCCTGCCTCCCTGTCTGATGTTAATCAATGGTCAGCCATGAGCCATAGGCATTAGTCATGTAGGTATGTGTTAAATGCGGTTACCAACAAACATGCTGTGTGAAATACAAGGACTGACTTATGGGAAGGCAGAACTTTTATGATGGAGACAGTCCTTTGGAAAAGGGGCATTGTTCCCCTGTAATGAGTTACCAGCCTTTTAAAGGCTTAGCAGTCCAGGGAACAGTCATTAACAATCTGTCTGGGCAAGGAGACAGTTTGGAGGAGGCCCAGGAAATATTAGCATATCCAAAGCAAGGGATTGTGCTTGGTTGTTTGAGGAAAGGAAGGCCTCAGCCCTTCCTAACTTCATTATGCTCTTCTGGAGAGAATGTGGGAACACCTGGTGTTTACACCTGGGGATTGTCCAAAGGGAATATGGTCAATAAAAGACAGAGAGTCTGTCAAAGTCTCAGCCTCGCTCTGTGAAGGTTTTGTGACAAAGCTGAGAATTGCATGACAGCTTATTAGAGTTAATTGATCTGCCAAGTAGCCTGAGGTAACTGTTCTATCTGTTTTGAAAACTCAGAGGTGGTTTTATTGGAGGACAGGGACTGGGACCAGGGATGAGTGGACAGAGACCCAGAAGATAACTACACCTAATTGCAGAGCTGGTTTGAGAACTAGCAATGAAGAAATCTGGGAGGGTAAAAGTGGCTTCCCTTGGTGCATGAAGTGAGATGTGTAGCAGTGCACGCCAACCTCAGGAATCCAGAGAGTCTGGAGTAGTGATGCTAGAGGGGAAAAAGCAATTTAAAAGAAGTAAGACTTTTATATTTGCCTGGTTTCATAGTGGTTTTGCTCTGTCAGTCTCGGTTATAAAATCAAGGACTAAGGAGGATATTTGAGCTGAGAACATCCTGTTATGAAATTTAATAAGTACTGCTAGTACTATTTCATCCAGAATGCTTCCACTTACTGCGAAGCAATTATATTCTCTGCCCTCTCTCTCTTTCCCTCTCCAATAAACATCAGAGTAGTCTGCCCACCTTTTCTTAACTTAATGTGTGACCTACAGTTGGGAATTGCACCTTAATATGATGTTAATTTGTCTTAACGTAACTGAGGGTTAGCAACCCTCAGCACCTGAGCATCATGAGAATGAAAAGAGGACATTATGGGACTATTCCAACACCTCTATTTTATTTACACTTCTTTTAATTTCCTGTTTTCTTTAGTAATACCCCAAACTCTTATAAAAGTCTGACTACATTAACTATTTTGATGCTAAGTAAAAAATTTTATCCTTTTTTTATCACAAGGGTATAAAGCATAATGTTTTAATTGCAGGCAAAAGAGCATAGCTGGAAACTCCAGCCAGCACAGAGCTGTCAGAACTCTTTCTAAATGGTTGGCTTTGAGCAGAACACCAAAGGCGACAAAACTCAGGAATCATTTTAGGGAGCTACTGATGCTGAAAGTAAGATACCAAACGTCTGTTTCTGCCTCGTTAGCTTACAAGTTACCTTGATGTGGGGAGAAAGATGTTTACTTGTTATATTTTTCCCTACAGCTTTAGCATGAGGTTTTATTGAGTCTCCTTTTTTTTTTTTTTTTTTTTTTTTTTTAAATGCCTGGTACCTACTTTACTCATACACAAAGCTGTCTTGAAAATCCGATATTTTCTATCTAGATCTGCCAAACTGAGAGTATAATCTGATATCTAAGTGATGCTTTCACACTCACCACCCTTCCATCAAAGAGGACACTCCTCCAATACTCCTTTTCTCTTTCCCCAAATTTGCTGTCGAAGAGTGCTAGGTCAGTTTATTGCAGGACACAGGACCTTGATCTATGTCCTCCAAAATACCAATAACATCTGCTAGCTGGGATGGATTGTTTCTGAGGAATGTCTCAGTGAAGACACGCAGCCTCTGTCAGGGCTGTGAGCCCCCAGGGTTCCCCAGACCTCTGCAGGGATGTCGGGGCTGCACAGCAGTTCTGCACACAGAAATGTGAGGGATGTGACTCTCAGCGCTTTATCCATCATGAATGGTCCAGCTGTGGGAGCCAAAATACCTGATAATATTTTGAATTCCTGTGTCCTTTTGGCACCACAAAGCACCTTCTCTTTTCAGGGTACCTTCACATTTCCCAATTTTAGTTCCCCCATCACATTTAGCTAAGTCCCATTGCCCTTCTGATTCTCCTCCACCTCCTCTCATCATGTTTAAGGGGTGACCCCTCTCTCATCAGAGGTCTGTCCTCCTGAAAGTCTTATGTGGTAAGAAGACTTTCTTTCTTAAATAACTAGAGAGGGAGAAAAATTGGAGTCTCCTGTCAGAGCTCAGATTTGGGTTCTTCCTATTAGACTAAATCTCCTAAACATCCTTGAACAAGCTACTTGAACACCTAACACATGTCCATGTCCTTAATCTCTAAATGTGGCTCACAGTTTTAGGTAAATCTCAATTTGCTTGCTGTTGAAGTAATAAACCTTTTTTGTTGTTTTTTTTTGCTCTGATCAGAATGAGGAAAATTGTGTTCCCAAAATGCAAATCTTGCTTTTCCTTTTCTTCCTGGGACAACTTTACCAGGCTTCTGCCTGTTTTAGTGCCTGTAGCGTATTTGAAGAAACAAGAAACAAGAAACATCAGCCCTCCACTAATAAAATGAAGTCTTATGTAAGGGTAAGTTTTTCAGCATACTTCAAAGGATATCCGCTGAATTTGTGGAGGTTGCTTATTTTCTGTGGGGGACAATATTGTCCCTTAATTAGGCTTTTCAAATGTAAATTCCCAGCAATGAAACATTTTAAGGATAAAAGCATTTGTTTGTGGCATAATGCCTCAAAGTGTCAAGAAATCTGACTGTGTAATCTCCATATGTTTTGATTACTTGCTATCAGAAGCAGCTACTTGCAAAGCAATACTTTTTTTTTTCCTTTCTTTTTTTTTCTTCTTTTTTTTAAACCTTTTAACACTCTAGCTGCCTCAACTCTGAAAATACACCTGGTGCCTGTCCTATCACTTGCCACCAACATATGACTGTTTGGGAACAAAACCACTTTGACAGATGGGCATAAATTCAGGGATGCCAAACAACCAGTTCCTGGGCTAACTTTGAATGCTAACGGGCCCTTCACACCCTGTAGTGCCACAACAACAGCTTATTCACAGCCCCAGATCATCGGGAGAGAAGGGAGAGAGCAAAACATGTAGTCACATTAATAAACCTGAAGATTATATTGTTAAGTTTGATGCTCTAAAAATAGGTGAGAAATTAGAATAGGTTGTCTAGCACCTGAATTAGAGAACCAAGTTATATAAAGCTCAGAAGGAAATAATGCATTGTCAGTGCAAGTGGCTCTGTGTATGGCCATATTCTGAGGAACTTTGAAAGAAATCCAAAAGCAATTCTTTGTCTGGGATTTTACAAATGTCTTGTTTAGCTGCAGCAGTGAGATTTTGTAGCTCATGGAGTCCTCTTCAAAAGCCATCCCTAATACTGGCCCACTCCTGGTGATCAGCCATTTGAGAGTGGAAGGAGACAGACTGTCCAGTCCTCCTCAGTTGCTTTCCAGAGTGGCCTGTGCAGCGAAGCAGGTATGCAGCAGCAGTGCTCTGTAGCTGCTGGGTTAGCTCCACATTGTTTTTCAAAGAAAGATTTCCAAATGAAAGAAATCACATAGAAGATAAGCTGCTACATGAAAAGAAACAGCTCAGCTGGCTCACATCCATGTCCTCCTCATCCTGCAGCTCTTCAGGGAATACAAGGAAACTTGTGGATGCACAGTACCCCCTGCTCCAGTGAACTGTGTGCTGCTGGCTTTTGTGCGCTGCACTCTGCAAGGATTTGTCTCCTTTGTCTTGCAAGGAAAGCCTAAGACCTTGAAGGATGACAGTGTCCATCCTCTTCTTAATAATGCCTCTTCATGCAGAGAAATTGAACTTCTTGGTAGGGGCTCGGGTAAGGTAGTTTAACTCAGGGGAAAAAAATTTGGAAGGGAAAAGCTGTTTATCATCTAGGGCTTATTAACGTGGCCAGAATTGAATACAAGTCTTTGTACTTGGTGTTTTCTCTTGGCTATCTTCACACTTTCAAAAACATTTAGTGAAAAGGAAACACTAGGCTCAGGGGCTGAGGTGGAATTTAGGACAACTAAATAGCACTCAGACTTCACAAAGTAAGCTGGCTTTTGTCTGGACTAAGGTTGTTGACTCTTTTGGGACATCTTTGTTTAGGATTTGATTTACAGTTTTAGCTACATGGCCCAGGTTTTATTTAACTTTCATTCTGGGCACATATTGAAATTTGTTTATGACGAAGGTTTTTCCAATCCAAGTCTAGGTTTGTTACCAGGGTTTAAGGAGTGAATGACACTTCCTGGCCTTCTCCAGCTCTAAACTTAGCATTTTTTAATGATGACCTCCTGTTGCGGCTCCTTCCTCCAAGTTTCCTGTTACATTTTTTCCATGCACATGTTTTTGCAATTTGGAAGAAGGGAACACTTCAGATTAAGAAATGGAGCAGAAAAAGAAATTCCCTGTCTGAAAGAGGGCCTTTTTGAGATACTGCTCTCTTTTTAATATCCAGCTTAATCCATATGTGGTGTTTTTGGCCATACTTACTTGACATGTGGAGGCAACACTTGATTTAAAAGTTGCAATGAAAAAAGGATGGAACGAAAATGTCACTACTCTGTTTCAGGTATTTATAATTCATTTCCAAGGTAGCAGCATAGATCATTAGAACCTTGTTTTTTTGGAACACAATGTCAGTTCTGGTCATAGTCACAACTGATTTAACAGGCTTGACTTTATGGAGAGCTTGGCTCGTTTGGAAACTGAAGAGATCAGATTATTTTCTGTTAAAAAAGGGACACTTTCTCAGAAATATTTCTCTACATTATAAAATCACTGACATTGAAGAAATATGTACATATAGAAATATGTGAATTCCTGTGAGAATAGATAAACCTAGCCTTTTTTTCTGGCTTTTGATCCCATAAACACTTATTTTATGTATCTAAATACAGAATACTTTCAGGAGAACAATCAGCACAGCCTAGAGGAGTCTTGTAAGCAGAGATGAGCTAAGAACAGCACCACACACATCTTTTCCTGCAAAACAGCTCTTTGCAGTCCTGCTCTGCTGCTGTCTCACAGGGAAAAGGCAGAAAACACAGGAGTGCTGTGGGGAAACAGCAGCAGAACCCCATTCCTGCTCCTTGTGCTGGGCAGGAGGCAGGATGTGTTTGTGGCCAGGGTGCTTTTCAGCTGCACATAACACATATTTTGACCATGGCCCCTGGGATTTGCAGATGGACTGTAAGGTTAGGTTGAATCAAGAAAATGATGTGACCTGACCAACTGAGGACAGCAGTTCCTTACTTTCTAGTCTGTCAGGTTTAAATCTGCTCTTGGGGCAGATGGTAACCACATTTGGGACACCTGCACGATGTGCTAAGACCGAGCACCGTGGCTAGCTTGCTTTTGAGGGTTTTTTTTGTATGTATGTGAATGCTCTTTAAAAGCTGTTCATTTTCAAAGATCAATATTTTGAAAGACAGAGGAAATCCTGTTAAATATTGACTTTCTCTTTAAATGCCAGATGTTGAGAGCTTTCCATCTGCTGATCACTTTCTAGACAGATGCCTGAAATAAGATTTTAGCCCTTCCTACCTCTAAAATAGTCCTCCTGCTTCTCTCCTCCTGCAGCCTTTCTCCCACTCCTCACACCACACTCTGAATTTCTGTACTCCTACAGGCACACAGAAATGTAGGATTTATTTCTACTCTTTCTACTGTTTTAGTCTTGCATTTTATTTATTGCTTCCCAGTCTTCTCCGGCACAGAGCTGATACATTTGGGACATTAACAGAGATAAACTACGTTCCACAATGAGCCAATAGATATGGTAGAACCTGTGAAACTGTGGATCAGGCATCAGTTTTTTTACTCTGATCTATTATTTTTAGTGATTTCATTATGATCTCTGAACTGCTGGAGTATTGAAGGCAGCTTCACAGTACTGAAGGCAGATTTTCAGGAGCCTAAAAAGCCTCAGAAGTGTAAGGAGGTAGGGTTATCAGGTATGGATATTCATCTCCACACTCTTTGCTGCTCTTGGTGCTGATCTGTCCCAGGGGTTGAAGTCTAGGGGGTTTTCCCTTCTATGGTTAGCAATGAAAAGGAAAACCTTGGGATCACTACAGAGGACCATGTTGAGATGTTTCCAGGATGTTTCCAGCTCAGCTTTGTTCATCTGGTGGATCAGGAGACAGAAGCACCCATGGGACCAAGTGAATGATTATGGTTGCAATGCTCCAAAGCTCTTAATTCTCACTTTAGACTGACCTGGCAGATGGCTGTGGCCTGGTTTAGGTGATTTTGCTCTCTCAGCTGTGTGTCTAGGCAGACCTGGCTTGGAAGGCACGCAGACCAATTAATAATGTCTGAGCAGGGAAGTCACCCAAGGAGAAGGGGGCAGGGAGCTGAGATACCGCCCTGTCTGGAGTGGCTCAGGTATCAGGCTGCTGGTGGCCATTAGCTTGGAGCTTGCTAAACCACTCCTGTTGAAATGGCTACTCTTTCATATGAATAATTAAATATTTGGTGGATTAAGGGCAGAACACTTTAAATAGATCTAATGTTTATAGTGTACTTGAAAGAGAGGAGTACTCGGAAGGATCTGATCTTCCAACCAAGTGAATAAATATACACTTTCTCTGCAGTGCAGATCAAGATCCTTTGTGCTTTTGAGCAGGGAAGTTTAATTAATTCCTTTTTCAGCCTCTGTTTTTTTTTTTTTTTAATATTTCCATCATAATTTTGTGGGTATTTTTTAAATGGGTATTTTCTAGCTCAGTTTCCTCTCTGAAACCCAACCTTAACTGCAATCTATCAGTGCTACAGAAGTGTAACATTGGCTATGTGGCTGTAGAGTTAAAATTAGAAACATGTTTAGCACATAATTTCTGATTGCAGATCTAGCTCTGAGTCAGTCAGAACTGTATTTAAAATGCAATTAGAAGTTTTAAAGGATTTTAGGTGTTAAAATACCATTTCAAACTGTGGTTTCAGGTTGCTTGAAAATGTTGTATGCAGATAGAGTGGGAGGGAAATAGTATTTGCAAAACATTAAGATAGCATTCAGAAAGACCAAGTAGTCTGGAAACAAAATATAGACAAGCTATAGGGTGAGTACCAAGTTAATATTTTTTTGTCCAAAATGTTGCAGTGTGTTTAAAGTTTGTGTTGGGCTTTTGGCCCATGGACAGAGAGTTTTCAGAAGGTCCTTCTGGGAATGTGCTGTGGCTGGGTCCAGAGACAAGAATGAGCTTTTAAAACAAGGGAGCTGCATGAATGAGTTACAATGCAGCCCACGGTGACCCAGTTAGAAAGGGGTTAATGTTTTCTGGGCCACACCAGCCTGCAGAGGCTGGCCAGAGGCACAGCTCCATGCAGCTACATATGTGTGGTTCAACACTGGACTTTGAATGAAGTCTGACAACCTCTGTGTTGTAACCTCGCCTGATGGCTCCATTTCAGTTGTTGATGAGCAAAAGTCCCATTTAATATGCAAAACAGGGGGATATTTGGACTTGAAGAAGTGGAAAAAGATTATTCTGTTTCATGGGTGAGGGTGTTAGATCTCATATGGCTCTGCTCCAAAATGAAGAGCAGACCTTTGAAAACTCATCATGAAAGAATATGGGCTGAACTTTGAAGCACACTGCCTGGCCAGCTGCTGGAGACACACTCCAGCCTCTGAGGCAGGTGCCAGGCAGGGAGCTGTAAAGAATTTTGCCCCCATGAAACTTTGTTGAAATCCGAAACCAGCAGAAAGACCTGCCAGAAAATTGGTCAGGGATATGATTTTTTTTTGTGACCACATGCTTTTGGAAGTAAGCTACATCCATTTCCAAAATTCATGCATTTAGCTCTGTTGATTAGATTGAGCCTAACTTTAAAAAAAGCATAAAAATAGTAAATGTACAATCCTTTTATATAGACCTGTTATAAACATATTCATAAGGACATAGTCCATATGTGCCCCAGTAGCTAGTGATGTTCTTAATATTTATTAAAGTGCCCATTAATTCTATTGTTTGATTTGTATTTATTACTGAGAATGCTCTGCAGTGGGCACAGTTTTGAAAGCTGTTCAGTGCTGTGAAATACGAATGGATTCCATAAGGAGGGGTGCAGTATCCCTCCGGAATTCCGCAGGAGTGACCTTCCGCTGCTGGGACTTTGGGTGGGTAAATTAACCTGAGTTAATTTTGAACAGCTGAGGCCAAGTTTCTCCTACTGTCTCATAGTCCTGACTGCTGCTAAGAAACACCCAGATCCAACCCTCATGATCTTTCTGCTCCAGAGAAACTGAACAACAAAGCTCCAGTGTCTTATAACCCAGAAAGTTTTAGTGAGGAGATTTTTCTGAGGCAGGACTGGGCTGTATGTCTTTGGCTCAGTTTTGGCAGAATTAACATAAGGAAGGGTAAAAGCAGGTTCTAGCTGTTTTATCTAAAACCCCCACTCCCACTGGGCCCTGCATTGGTTCAGATGAGGATGTGAATTATTTTTCTAACTACCTCCAGAGCTGGCATAGCCTGAGAAGCTAACCAGTGAGCTGTTGATAGATGTAGAGCAGCATCCAGGTCTCCTATCTGTCTCGTGTCTTAGCTCCCAAATCACCCTTTTAAGGAAAATTCCCAGGACCAGTCATTGTCATTTCTAAGCATTAAATTCACTGGTATTTTAATTTTTAAAGTTTCATAAAGCTGAAGAACCTTTTTCTTAAGCTCTCTACATGCTCAGAGGCAAATTTCTTTTCCTGCCTTTTTTTTTTTTTTCTTCTAACTAAGCCTTCCTTTAACTGGGGGGAAAAAATTCACAAGAGAGGCTTTATGCTACTTTCCTGTTTTTCAGCATGACAGATGCATTAGAAAGTGTAATGCACTCTAACAAACAAGGAAACTTTGCATATTGAATATAGCACATGAAATAATAAAAGAAGAACAGCTGCTGAGAGACAGAAAGGGAAAAAATATAGATAAAAGTTAACTTGAGTTGTGTTTTATGTGAAGAGCTTTGAATTCAGTCAGATTTAAAATTCAATGCCAAGTACATTTACAGACATCTGGGAAATCAGGTCACATGCTCTTTGTTAGGGCTGCTACTACTCGTATAAACCACAGCAGACAGAAATGTAAGCCTGTCACAAGGACAACCTTTTTCTTTCATAAAATGACAATTTAACAATTACATTCTTACAATGATTAATGAGACCAGTGATAACTGGAAGCAGGATAAAACCAGAAAGGTGCTATACTGGGGTGCCAGCTTTTCCAAAGTTTAAGGCTATCTGGAGCCACATGTTCAGAGAGTAACATTTGTGCCAAATCTGTATTTGTTAAATGAGTGCTAAAGAAACCTAGTGCATCAGGAAATTAACATAGCACTGAAGGTATTAGGAAAGCACACATGTATCGCTGCAGAACAGGTAACTTAATAATGAAGTGACTTTGTGGGATTTTGCTCTGTTCTTGCCATTGATCTCAATTGTCAACATATAACCAGCAGGGAGGGTGTATACAACAAGTCTTAGATTCCCAGGTGTCTGTTATGTGTACTCCATGCTGAATGGTAGAATTAGACCTGACTGACTTAAGCCAGTGGAGCATTTGTACTTGGTCCGTCCCCAAAGCTTTGGGGGCAAGCTTGCAGTGGTTTTGATCTCTTACATTGGCTGCAGGTTGCAGAAACAAGGCAGAGAGTCTCAGGGAAAGTGGGTGAAGCTGCAGAGGGCAATGCTGATGCTGAATGAGCTTCAGCAGTTGTGTCTGCTTACCAGCAGAAATGTCTATCCCGAGTAGGTTAATGGAGAGTTTAATCAAAATGATGTCTGCAGTGTCCTAAGCACAAATACACACGGAATGTGCTTGTGGTTACAGCAGCAGTACTTGCACTTGCTTGGCTCATGAGAAATAGGAAGAAGATAAAAATAGCACAATGTGGCTTATGACTTTTCATTGCATTTTGGTTTTGCATCAACCACTCCTGTAAATATCTTCACAGTTATAAGTCCTCACACATGTTTTAAATTCTGAAATTGGATGTCGGTCCCCATCCTTTCCACAGAGGGAGGCTGGGACAAGTTGGTTTAGAAGTTGGAAGTTACTTTCATTTCAGTCTGTGAGGTAGCAAAACAATGGACAATGAGACATGTTGTGTCAAAGTCTAAGCTGAATTTTCAGAAATGTATGTAGTCCTCAGCAGAGCCTACCCTCAGTAATAGTTTAAATGAAAGTGAGAAATTTAGCACACTGGTCATGTCTCCTGCATTGCTTTCTTTGCTTGAAGTACACAACAAACTAATAAACCCCAAAGAAGGTATCTGTTAAAAACCAAGCATTCCTTGTAGGCCCTGGATGCTCCTGGCATGCTAATAAGCAGTTCCTTCTCTATATATTCCATTAATCCTTTCAGTCTCTCTCTAATACTGTTGAAGAGGCCCAGCAGGTCTGGCCGCTTGCCCCTTTCTTTCAGACCCAGCACTACAAATATCAGAGCACAGATTGCATAAATTTCAGCAAATGTGCCTGGAGCCCAACACCAGCAGTTGGACCAGGTCACTAGTGGGCACTACCTTTTGTGCAGCGTTTTGGGATGCATTGGGAAACTGAAATATTCCATCCTGTTGGCTGGAAAGGAAAGCAGAAATATATGCGCCGTAACCAACTCGGGGGCTGATATGGTTAGAAGCTGTCACACTCATGTCACAGGATAACGATGATGAGATCAAGGTGTATTTTCAAGTTGTTGAATTTCTCCAATAAATTTTTCTCCAGTAGGATTCTCATCCCATCCATCTTTAATGGATGTACCTGTTGCTGAAGCTTTAGAAATTAGATCGTTCCTGGTTCAAGTGTTAGCCCTTTTAACTGGGAAGATTTGTGCTCTCCAGCTGCTCCCAGGAAAATTCGGAAGGAATTTGCAGTTTCACAGAGAGAAGATGCCCACCTGGCTGCATAAATTCTCCTCTTGTATCCTCTGCCTTGCCGAAGTTGCATAAAGAGGGTTGTACAGAAATGAGAATCTGCCTTTCCCTCTTTTCTGATCAAGGATGGCAGATCTCTCTCTGACAACTGCATTTAATATGGAGATGGTGGGAAAGTGCTCTCAAAGCTATTAGAGAATTCTAGGCTGATACCATTCCAGCAGGCACAGCACCTTTATTCATTTGCAGTGTTTCAATCTCCCTGCTCTTTTCTTCCCCTGCTCGTCTGCGCTATAGTCTTGCAATCCCTCAATCAAAAGCTTGGGAGATGTTATTTGGGGTTGCTTCCTGGGCTGCACTGGATGTATGCCAGTTTGTATCACCTGGTGAAAAAAGCTACTATTTTAAAATAAACGTATTTCTATCAGGGGGTGGGGGCAGTGAAGGAAAGAAAGGAAAGATGAAGAAATCTCATCTAAGCCACCTGTATTTTAAATGAATTTGAATTTCCCATCACATTCTCTTGGTGAGGATGAAAAGCCTTAAAAGAAAATCAAACTTTGCAATTAGATGATGATGCATGAAAGGATGTGTCTAGATAACATGACAGATGATCCTAACCTTCATTAATGTGCTTTAATTGGATTAAACTTGATGAAAAGCATTTTCTTCTCTTTCAACACCTTCAGGGCTCTTGGCTGCACGATGTTAATGTACAGAACATCCTGCAAAAGGGCACTCATCCAGCTTCACAGACGTATGCTGTACATCCTGACACGGAGTTAACATAAACAGAGCTTATCTCCAGTGACATGGCCCCTAGGATGCCGGAGAGGTGTGGCCATCAAGTGATAATTGGGCATTTACAAGATTTGTTGCGGCGTTTGGAGCACTAAATCCCTTTACAAACTGAATGCGCTGCCGCACCAGGGCTGGAAACTGTCAACACAGATATCAGCTATTTTTAATAAAAGCACAGATTATAGATGATTGACAAAGGGGCAGCCTCACTGCTGCTGTTAATACTGAGAATGCTGTTCCCTGCCTCGTCTCACAGTTTTCAATAGGACTACCTGGGGAGCAAGGTATTACTGAGTGTAAGCCAAAGTGGCAGCTCATGAACAGATGGATAGGAGCAGAAGAAATATGTGTTTTGCCTTGCCAGACTGAGAACTTACTCTGCATCATTTTAGACTCCTTTTTTGTGAATGGAGTTTACTCACACAGCTATTATTCTGACCTCTGACTCCAGGCTTAGTCATTTTGCCTGCTTTTAAAGACTCAGCACTGGCAAATGCCTCACAAACATTCACTAGTGGATTTGGGTGCTGCTCATGGGCTGTTAGTGGGTGTGAGGAAAATTAGAGAGAAATAACGAAAACCAGGCTTAGATGGTTTTAGTTAGGATGGGAGATGGGAGCTGTGTGCAGGGAGAAAAAGGGAGAAGTTTTCTAAAACAAGAAATGTGTTTCATGTCTCGTAAAATACAGCATCTTGTGCTAGCCTAATTTGCTGATCATGTGGTCTTTCTCTTAACTGGTACTTAACCCCCCAAGCCCAGTAAATTACATGGTTAAGGGTAAGTTGATGCATATGATGCTGGCAGTGGCAACATTACATCCAAGTTGGAGCTGTCATTGTGCATTTCTGAACATCTGGACTTAAAAACATCAAAAAAGCAGGGGCATCTGGTTTTGAGTATTCTTACAGTATATAGCCTTTTCATTCTTGGCTTTTTTTTCTCTTAAATTTGTTTAACACACTTTATTTACAGTAATGCTGGAAATATAAGTTCATGGGAAGCTACTAACTATATTACAGCTACAATACTTTGTGCAAAGAATGTTCCCACAGTATGTCTTTAGGGATGTGTCTGGGGAAGAGCCAACAGTTTTGAAATACTTCCTATTGATTCATGGCTCTCCAAATGTTATTTTAGTCTTCTAGATCACAGAATGTGGCACACTCAAGATTATTTATTTTTTTCATATTTTAGCAGTTGCTTGTCAGAGGTCTTTGTCCTACTTTTAAGATGACTTTTGCAGCTTCCTTTTTTTTTTTTTTTTTTGCCTTTTATTTATTCACATGGTTCTGGAATACTTTATTTTTACTTTGGGAATATTTTGACTCTTGGTCTTTTCCTTAGTATTAGCAAGAGAAAAGGGATTACAATTTTTGTGTTGCTTTCAAAAGCTTAGATTTGGGGTTTATTTGCTGCTTGGAGGCATAAGTCTGGACGGTAGTAAAGCCAAGCTAGGAACAGGTTTGTTCATCTCCCTTCTCATTCTTTGACATGATAGAGTCTGTTTCTTGCTGGTTTTCAGCCTGTATGATTTTGTCTTTTTATTGAAGGAGAATAGTGGTTTAAGGTAACAACCAATTGGAGCCTAAATGACTCTCTGAGGGACAGGATTCTGTTACAGCCTGGTATCATCCCTCAGCCCCACTGGATGTGATGTTGGGCAGAAAGGCTGATCCCCGTTCAAGGAAAAGTGCACAGAGCAAAATTACAGACACACAGACAGCCCAAAGCTGAATATTTTACATTTGCTATCAAAACCCCTTCAAACAATCATATTCCTTTTTTTTTTTTTTGTGAAAAGAATGTGTTCTCTTGCCACTGATGTTTACTAAGCCAGTGTATTTGCATAATCTTAATAATTCTGTGTAGCCTGCACGTTATTATAGATTTAGAACTTGAACTTACTCTTAGTTGTCACAAAACAAAAATAAACCAGCAAGCTGTCACTCTGAGGTCCAGATACCTGCTAGATAAACTATATAAATTGCTTAAAACTGTTTAGGTGGACATATTAATGTAGAAAATATTCTGGCCACCTCCATCTTGTACTTAGATGCCTACTTTGAGCAATTGCACAAAAAAAACACCCATTAAAAAATAGAAAAAAGCCTTTCACAAAGTCCTTGTTTGCCACAACAAAGCCATAAAGAAACAAATCCCATGTTTTTTCCTCTTCCTTTCTAGGTCACCTTTAGCTAACTTCATGTTGCTTTACTCACTGACCTCAGTGACAGTCTGCTTCAGGCTAAAACTGTTTTCCTCTGGAAGCTGCAATGTTTTTCATTAATAAATTCTCTAAGGTCACACGTTAGTAACAACAATACATGCACATTTGTAGCTAGCAGCAGTGCTGCAGCGGTGCTTTAGGAGAGCACTGCTTATCAGCACACTGGAGAGGTGGCAGCCTGTGCCGCCATGTGGAGTGGTGGCACATGGAACTACAGCCTCCCAGAAAGAGCAGGAGGTGAATATTGGCTCAGAATTAACACCTCTTGTGTGCCTCTAATTGAGGTTAGCACTCCTCTCAGGGATCATGACCTGACCATGCTCTGAGCACTGGTGTTCGTTGTGTCAGTGGCTCATTTGAGGGCACTGATGCTGTTCCAAGGCAGCCCAAACTCAGGCTGTCTACAAATCCCACCTGCCTTCACAGCAGAAGATGGAACCCTTTAACCTGTACTTGATGTTCTGTTTTCTCATCCTTCCTCAGTTCATCTCTGCACATGTAAGATTTTTTTTTCCTGGCCATTTTGGTCTGTGTCCACCCAGCGTGGAAGAAGAGATGGTGTGCAAACTGATGAGGAACCAAAGAAAAAAAATTCTTAACTAGCATTTGTAGCAGTGGCAGATCAATCTGTTTTTCAGTTTTATATAATAGAATGGCCCTTGTGGTACAGGCATAAAACTGGCAACTTAACAAGATCTAAAATTTGCATAGCTTAAGATTCTTTGATGTTGGAGACTCTCTTGACCATCTCCAACACTTGAAATGGGGTACAGCGGAGGTGTGAAGACATCCCCCTTAACACAGAATCGCAGACTCCGAGGATCAATTGGTTGGAAAAGACCACCAAGACCACTGATTCCAACCTTTTGACCAAACACCACTATGCCAACTAGACCATGGCCCTAAGTGTTGCATCCAGTCTTAAACACCTCCAGGGACAGTGACTCCACCACCTCCCTGGAGAGCCCATTCCAATGTTTAGTAACTCTTTCTGTGTTATTAAACATTGGAAGGAAGAAATTCCTCTCGATGTCCAACCTGAATCTCTCCTGGCACCACTTCAGGCCATTTCCTCTTGTCTTGTCTCTGATTGCCTGGGAAAAGAGACCAACCTCACCTGGCCACAGCCTCCTTTCAGGGATTTGCAGAGAGTGATAATGTCTCCCTTGAGCCTCCTCCTCCCCAGGCTAAAAACCCCAAGCTCTGTCAGCCATTTCTTATAGGATTAACCC
This sequence comes from Acanthiza pusilla, assembly GCA_036630365.1. NCBI lineage: Eukaryota > Metazoa > Chordata > Aves > Passeriformes > Acanthizidae > Acanthiza > Acanthiza pusilla. The sequence goes on along the minus strand of JAXCHO010000164.1, from coordinate 3,031,251 downwards.
TCCAGTCTCTTCATGAGCCTTGTTGTCCTTCTTCAGCACCTCAATTTCCTTCCTGATTTGAGTCACCCAGAACTGGACACAGCCCTTGAGGTGTGCCCTCATCCCTGCCGAGTACTCAAACCAGTTGAGTATGAGTGCAAATGTTTAACCTGGTATTGCTTGCAGGTTTTTTTGAGCTTTCTGATCCTACCTTTTTTACACTGATCACATTGTTGAACTGCAGATATTTGCTGGGTCTAAATGAGGTTGCAGGGTCAGAGATTCACAGAACAGTTTGCATTGGAAAGGAGCTTAATGATTGTCTAGTTTCAACCCCTGCCATGGGCAGGGACACCTTCCACCTAGACCAGGCTGCTCAAAACCCCATCCAGCCTGGCCTTGAACACTTCTGTGAATGGAACATCCACAGCTTCTCTTGGCAATCTGTGCCAGTGCTGAAATGAAGGGTTTCTGAAGTGTCCTCCATTACGTGCTGTAAGTCCATGGGATATATACACAGTTTGGAAGTGTCTTCCCTCTAATTTTCTTTAAATGGGCAGGCTAAACGTCTTCACTGTATTAAAACAAACAGGAGAAAATTCAGAGTGGCAATATATCCAAAGCCACCCTGGAGCAAAGGCCCTTTTGGAAACCAAATCTTTAAGTGCATTTAAGAGGAAGACTCCTATTGCTAGCTCTCTGAAGTAATGCTTTGGAAAGGCAGAAAATGTAGGTGATGCTTGAAAGCTTCAAAGCTCCCTGTCTCATTGAGAGATAACAAAATCACCTGAATTCTCTGCAGCATTCTGGCCTCTCTGTTCTCTAGTTGGGAGCCAAACATATGGTGACTGGTTGTGGGCTACATCCTCCAAGCTGGCAGGACAGGAACGCTGTCTGCCAGCTCATCTGCCCCATCCTTTCTACCACTTCCAAGGAGTGCCCATGATATTGCTCTCATGCTGATAGCTGAGTAGGCTCGGGCTTTTTTTATAGTTCCAACCAGGAAAGCCACTGGGGCACTCCAAACAGCTATGAACCTGAGCCAGCTGCAGACAAATTAGGAGTGAGAGAAGAAAAGTTACATCTGCCAGGTCAAGCTGGGTGCAAAACGGCTTTGGAGCTGCTGAAGAAGAATTTCCCCATGTTGAACTTCTCATGAGAAAGCAGCCCTCTTTACAGTGTCCTCCTCCTGAGGTCTGTGTGAGTCAGCCCGAGTGGTATGTGGTTTACAGTACTGAAGAAAAAATAACAAGAATCCCAAGGAGATAAAGATGCTTATTATAGAGCCCTTGTACTGCTAAGCTGTGTTTTCTCCCTAGGGCAAAATGTTAACAAGTGGCAGCGGTCAGCGTGAATAGCAATTTAAAAGCTTTATTCTCTTATCTGAAGAAAGACTTTGAAAAACTGACTTCATCAAAAATCCATTTCCTTTCAAGTATTTTACTACTACATTATTGATAGTGCTTCCTTTTTAGAGTATCGTTTACACATAAATTCTTCTTATTAAGTCCGTGCCAGCTCAGGGGCTCTTCTGAGTGCTGGATACAATCTGTGGAAAGACCTAGGCATGGAGCTTGGTGTCTTTTAGTGGGGAAAAACCACAATGTGTGCTTCAACTTGATGCATGCTTATGTGTGTGCTGGATTTGCTCTGCTCACTCTCTTAGCACGTCAGTGACTTAGAGCTTATTGTCTTACATTGGACTTGGCCTGGTGAAGGCTCATTTAAATACAATTATTGTCCTGAGGAAGGTTAAGAGAGACCATTTGATAGTTGCTGCTAAAGGGACAGTGGCCAACCAGCTACATGTCATGGGTTTGATGCCCTAACTGGTAAATCAGTGATGAAGTGCCCAGTAGCCCTGAAACTACTCTGTTAACCACTCAGGCTGGGTAACATGGGCTCACTTAGCTGCACCTTTTGTTCTGAGGGCTGCTGTTCCCAAGAATCAGTGAATCAAAGCCATAAAATCGGCTAGATTTGCTCCCCTTTGGTGTGGCCTGTTTGGCTTCCCATGTGTCCTGCACTTCTACTAACATAAAGCTGGAAGCCAGATGCAAAACAGGATGCTATTTTTGCTGCTCCCCTGAGATAGTAATAACAGTAATAGTAATAATAGTTCCATGGAGTAAATGGCAAGGAGTTTTGCCCTTGCTGTTGTGGGAGTAGAACTGAGATACTGTTCCATAGTGAGCATCCATGTAGGATCTTCTGTTCCTTTCTCAGCTTCTGAGTACTCCAGCTACTGATATGATTATATAAAATGCATAGTTCTGTTAAAACCTTCCAAGAAATTTTCTGAAGTGATTCTCTCTTTCCCTGAACAATTCCAGAGAAGTAAAGTGAAGCCATGTGTTGGGTATAAGAGTCAGTAGTGTCGGGAATGACAAGGCCATGTAAAGCTCAAATTTAGCTCTAGATATAAAAGCCCAGAAAATCAAAAGTCTCATTGGAATATGTAGAGAGAAGTGCCTGCAGAGGTGATTTAATTCAAATATATCTGGAATAATAATAATAATAATAATAATAATAATAATAATAATAATAAATGTGCCGTTTCATGTATTTCTTCTAATCACATGTAATGCAATACACATTTTTCTGGTCAAAAATACAACCTTCATAATGTAAATGCAGTCACATGAGGCTCTTCCTGTGAAGCAAAACAACCTGAGTTAAAAGCACTCTTTTCAAACGTTATTTCTGGAGCTGATCACAGGTTTATATGCAGAATTTTGGAAGTTTATGCTTCATAGAAACACAGAGTGAACTCCCATGAGTAGGATACAAGATGGCAGAAGGCACCATAACTACAAACTTAACTGAATCTTGTCCACAAACAAAAATGCCTACATTAGAGTCTTCTCTTTACAAAGATCACGTTTTTCTCCTGGAAATTAGGCCTATTATATTAGTAGAATTGAAACCAGCTTCCAAACTACTCCTAACAAATTAGGCTAAAAGACATTTTATCTAAAAGATATTTTATCTAAAATTATATAAAGTAACCATTTCATGGATATAAGATTCCTAATAATGAGGATGTAGCAGATTCCCCTTTCATTATGACTGGGGAAGGGGAGGTGTGAGATGGAGAGTGGGGCAGGGTGGGTCTGACCTGGAATTGTCCAGAATCTCTGGATTAAAACAGCTCTATGATTTTGAAGTAATTTGAACTTACATCCATAGATCTCGGGTAGGAAGTCCCCTGCAGATTTTTCTGATTTTTGTCTTAGGATGTGCTTCAGCCTAAAAAATTTGACGGCCAAATTAGTTTTTTTTGTTAGCACTGGTTGACCTGTGCAGCTACCTTCAGACTGGTTCTATGTCTTCAGCAGTGGCTCTTTGAACCCACCACAGCTGAATATAGATCACAATAGTAGTAGGAATATTTTTATTTGAGAGGACGGCATCAAAGGAAGTCAGGGAAGAAAACATTGTTGAAGGTAGACATAAATAAAGGTTTGGTTTTGTATGTATATTGATTACTATGTGAAAGGATCCTTTGATGCCATATACAGAACTTCTGCAGAGTTTCTAGAATAAATGTGAGCTACATTGAGAACTGATCTGTGGACACTACAAATGACCCCAGAAGTTATAAATAGGTTGCAGTAGAGATGCAGGCTGTATCCTGTTTCCTACTTACTTTTTCCTCTACCAGTGGTAGGATCTTTCTCAAAGTCTCCTATGCTGTCCTAGTCTATAACCACAGCTCATCTGCCTCTCTTCCTCTCTCCTTTGGCCACTATTACAAGGGAAAACTGACCCCTTTACATTGTTATCTCTTCTTTTTGCCACTGTTTGCTCTGAAGATGGGATCAGGATAGAAAAGGAATTCTGAATTCATTTTCTTACGTTTCCTCAGTCACAATCGACTCTGGATGCAGTCCTGTCCCCCAGTCAATATTTCTTCTATGGCACAGCAATTTGTGTAAGCAAATCTCTGTAAGTTGCTCTCGAGATGAGTTCTGAAGGGAAGAATGTGCAATTCTAGGCAGCTCTAGAAAGGTTTTCAGACAGGATTTCCTTCTGCAGACAATAGAGTGAACTCTGTCTCTGCCCCTTATGTATGTAATTGATTCAAGGTGTCTTGTCTGGGCAAACACTGAAGGGGGAGCAATTAGAAATAGTTGTCAGTGTGTGTAATTTACATGTTGAAAATGCAAATCTGAACGTAAGCTTGAAAATACAGTTTTCATAGGCAGAATGATGAGAAACTCTTTGAAGAACAACATTGAAACTTACTGAGGCTTCAAGTACATGCTTCAGCATCTTCCTATTGTCTGTCCTGCCCTGCTAGCTTTGGGCAATGTTATGTTCTTCCAGAAAAAGAGTGTAACAGCTGGGCCCAATTATCTTAACTACAGTGTGACATGTGACTACACACATAAATGCCCCCCATTTCCATTTAGTTACATTGCTTAATAAAAGGGTTATTAAAAAAACCCCAACAAAACAAACCATGGTGTCTATTCTCTGCTTCACCATTTGTTTCTGTTTACTCACATCAGTGGAGCTCAGTTCACATGATCCACCTCAATCAGAGGCCAGTAATGTTTGATCAGAGAAGAGAGCTTTGCAGAAATAAACAGGCACAATAGAAAAGACTGTGCTGGATAGAGAATAACATAAAATATTTCTCTTGGAACTAAATGACTTTAAAAAAATTAAATAATTTTTTTAGTAGTACTAAAAATGAGGACAACTGTACTAAGAAGAATGCCTTTTTTCTTTCACATAAGGGAAACAAAAAATGGTCCAGCATTTTGGACCTGAGTGACCTTTATCAAAGTCAAAGACTCCCGGCTACAATGAGTTTTCAAGGCAAAACCCGCATGCTCTGCACTGTCCTTGATAAAGGTCACGTGAGACAAACTGTCAGACCTTTTTCATCTCTTCACCTTAAGTAAAAACACTGTTTTATGTACTAAGCTGTCTCGATTCATTTAGTGTTTTAAGGAATTATTTGGGTCCAGCATGCCCAGGGGAGTTTTGTGTTAGTTTATAACAAATGAGATGCTGAGTTTGGAACAGGCAGCGCCCTGGAGCACCTGCTTCATGTATTAAACAGCAAAGTTGGGCTGGTTGTCCGCCCCTGTTCAGGACTCACCTTGCCCTTTTAGAAGTCAGGTGAGAACAAAGAAAGCTTCAGGAGAAAGTCGGGCACTCATGAACCACAGGGAATGGTGTGGCATTAATACAGAGCCAATGTTTTTTCGGGCTGTTGTCTATAAATAATTTTCACCTGAGGCCACCTTTCTCTCATGTGTGATTCTCCTCCTGTGCAGGAACAATTCCTCTTGCCAAGTGTGGCTTCCTCTACCAGTTGCCCTCACTGGTTTCTTATGAACTTAACTACAGGTTTCTTTGCACCTGAGCTGGAACAGGCTGTGTTAAATTTCCCAGCCACTGGTTATCAATAGCTGGGTTGGAGGGGTCAGTGAACATATGTTTGTGGCTTCTTCTTTGAGATCATATTTTTCTAAAGAATTCCTGGTAGTTTATCTAAGTACAGGAAATGCACAATATTTAGCATTATCAGTGGCTCTGGACACAGCAGCTCAGCTCAGTACCTGAGGGGGAACTACAAGGGAGCTGGAGAGGCACTTTTCACCAGGGCAGGTGGTCACAGAATCACAGAATGTTCTGAGTTAAAAGGGACCCAGAAGGATCATAGAAAAGATGATATCCTTAATAGCTGTCAAGCTAGGTTGTAACAGGTCATGACTGGCACCATTTAACCATTTGTTTCCTTGGACTGTGACTTGTTACCTGGGGGAAGGGTCTGACCCTCACCTTTTGGGTAGTTGTAGAGAGTGATGAGATCCCCTTGAGTCTCATTCTCTCCAAGCTAAACACTCCCATCTCCCTCAGCCACTCATCATCACCCTTGTGCTCCAAACTCTTGTCCAGCTCCACTGCCATTCTCTAGACATACTCTGTCACCTCAGGCCAGCAGCGATGTGCAGGGTCCATAGTGCTGGACCATGGGCTCAAACCCCAAAGCACCATGTTCTTTAAGCTGGAAGAAGGCAGGTTTTGGTCAGATATTAGGAAGAAATTCTTCTCTGTGAGGGTGGTGAGGTACTGAAATTGTGGTTGTCCCATCTCTGGAAGTGCTCAAGGCCAGGTTTGATGGATCTCCAAGCAATCTGCTCTAGTGGAATGTGTCCCTTCTTGGCAGGAGGTTGGAAACCAAACAATTCCATTATTCTATGATAAAGATGAAGAGGTCATAGCCTCAGAAACTGGCAAGATCTGGGCGTTTCCGCAGGTGAACTATGGAGATGAAACCTCATTAGCATGAGTATTGTAGCAGTTGAAGACTTTCATCTTCCCTGACAAATGGGTGCTTGGACCACAACAGAAGCACCTGAGAAGAACCTGAGGCCATGGTTTCCTGCACCAGGTAAAACATTCAGCTCCAGCTGAATGGTAGGGCAGGAAAACCGCAAACACAGAAAGTGCAGGAAAAGATAAGCTCTTGCCTAGTTCTTCCTTGTAAACTTCCTGCAGCATTTTGCAGTCAGTGTGGGGAAAAAGGCTTTGATTTGCTCTAGCCAGGCAAGCTCCTGGTAATGGTTATATTTACGCCAAAGGAAGATTAGTTTTCCCTGATGGCCTCTCTAGTCAGCCATCCTTTCCTTCCTCTTTCTCTTTTCCCACTGACTAACTTTGTCCTCAGCAGAGATTCTGTTCAGGCTTGATTGGGGATATGAGTTTAATGTGGTAATTATTTTGATCAAATTAGCATACTTAATCTGGATTTGCAGGATCTTGGGGTGTCTGTTTTATTCACTTCATTTCATCCAAGCCTGAATTTATGCTCATCTGCCACTTGACTTTAGGGATGTACTTGGCAGTTCTCTTATTCTGGTATGTGAAGTGAGCTCTCAGTTAAAGTTTATAACGTAAGTGTGGAATAGCCATGAATAAAATCTCCAGGTGGTGGTAAACTGTTCCTGAAAGGAACACAGCAAGGTAATCCAGGAAAATCAGAATGAATTTTCAATGTTGTTAGGAACTTTGAGAAATCACTTATTGTCTTAATCATGATTCATGTAATTTTCCATTTTGTTTGCAATCTGTCTCTTTCTATTGCTCTAGATTTCTTCTGAACCCAAAATTAAAATTAGTACCTACATGACAATTCAGTTATAAAATACTTAATTCTGAAGCCATAATTATCAAAGTTGGTTGTCACTGGTCTAATTCAGTTCTGATTTAATCAATGCTACTGGCTGGTTTTAGCTCTAGTCAGATTTGAATTGGACTAGTGCAAGCTGCAAAAATACTGTCCTGAAAGAACAATAATATATAGATTTATTCTAGAGAATAATTAGAATTCCTGCTTTAAAAAAAAAAAGAAAAAAAAAAAGGATTGCAGTGCAAGGTGCAAGACATTCAAATCCATCCCTTATGTTGCTAAATAAGGCAAGTATAGCTAATAGTACATTAATGATTTTAGATTTAGTTTGCATTCACCTATCTTTGAAATAATGGCATATAGAATTGTTTAAAGTCACATAACTGATGAATCTCATGACTGTACAATGCAGGGGAAGAAATAAAGTTTATGAGATCCTGTAGTAGCATAATGTAATATGTTGAGACAAGACAAATATAAAGACAATTAAATGGAGTGCTAGTTAAACAATTTTTATGCTTTAAGAATATTTTGCTATTTGTTTTGGAGGAACTACTGACCTGTCTACCTCTGGTCTGGCTATATCAGCTAAGAGAAGAAGACTGGACTCATATGTACTATATCTAAGCAGATTACACAAGTTAGATGGTGGGAGGCTCTTTTGTTACGAAAAATAACATACTATACAAGCTTCCTTTTCCCTCTTGGAACAGGATGTGACCTCCTCCTTTCAGTCTCACTTCAAGACAGCTTGTCTGAGGAAAGCAGTGAGCCTGGAAAGCAGTGAGGCTACTCTCTGGGGTAGGAATCTTGTTGGGGTGCTGGACTGAGATTGTCTAACCCCAAGGCATGGGCTGGCAAACACACGTGTTGGGCTTGGTGAATGTAAAAGGGGATTTTTGTTACATAAAACAGGCCCAGGGCAGTGTTGAGCATGATATCAAAGGAAGTTACTATACGACAAGTAACTTCCTCAAAAAAAAGAGAAAACGTTGTACAAAAGACCTCTCTGTATCTCCCAGGGCAACTCTGTTGCAGGATGCTTCGACAGCTCAAAGTTCTTCTGCAATAACACAAGAGAAAGAACATTGATTCCTCTTTAACTATGCGGTTGCAAATGATTTTAAGGTAATTAAATACACCTAAGATTTTACCATTTGCTTGCTCTAGTTCTGGCTGGTTGCCTAAAGTTCACAGCAATGTCTCAAATCCAAGTGTTTAATAATCTCCTGGGTTGTCTGTTCCACATTTCAACACTAAAGCAACAATTACAGAATTGCAAATAACACAGATTTCACTGTATCCATCCTACGTTACAAATAGATCACTAATGTAAAGAATATATTTTCAATTTACTGCTTGCAGATATGATATCAAAGATAGCTCTTCACTGCCATCAAGAAGCATATTCACAGAAAAATTATATTTAATAATGATAAGAAAGAGAATTTTTTCCAGGTGTGTGGTCTGCATTTTAGGCAAAGTTTCAAAATTGGTTGCATTTCTAGCATGTAAAGATGGATTTTTGGGAGATCTAAGTGATGACCATCTTTATTTTTGCCAAAGATAGTAGCTTTTTGTTATTAATAAGTGAGTATAATCAAGTAGTGCTAAATGTTTTAGGAAATTCCACCTATTCTCCAGTGTAGCCTAGTGTGACTTAAATTATATATTTATTTACCGCGTCCTACCTTCACCATGAGCTAATTTAGTGACTGTTTTTTCACACCTATGCAAGTTTGAGTGGTTTTGTTTCCATAAGTATTTGCGATAGCTTTAAAACTCTATCTCTTACTGTCTTTGTCCCATTCAAAAAATAAAACTTTTTCTCCTAACTCACTTGGGTATTTAATGAATCAGCATTCATTCCCTCCCCTCACTTCTCCCTATTTAAAGAATGCAATCTATTTGCTGAATCCATTTTGGATCTAACTATTCCAATTTTTCAGAAATGGTTTTATTTTGAGCCCCAGTTCTTCGCATAAATAAAATTAAATGACAAAATACTTCAAATGTTAAACACATGACGGGACGAGCCAGACCCTTACACTCTTGAAGAATAGCAGAATGGTTCATTACCATCTGAAACTTCAGTCACAAATTAATTTCTGAAGGTAATGTCTTATTCAGCAAGACTTTACCATTGTCTGACTGGTGATTTCATGCTGCAATCCAAAGTGCACTCAGCTCCCTGGAGAGGCTCCCAAATCCATCAGCAGGGTTTGGATAACAACCAAAGAACAATGTGCGGTCAGGTAGGATGCTCTGTCAGAGTGGAGCAAGGCTCTAGTCTCCAGAACAGGATGTATTGGCAGTCAGGTCTATAAAGAATTCTTTAATAATATTACTTTTGGCTGAGTCTCAGTGACCTCCCCTTTTTTTCCTTTTTCATAGTACTCATTTTGGCAGAGCTCAGTAAATTCTTGGCTCCCACAAATTTTCTTAAAGTGTCACATTTAAAAAAAAAATTTAAAAGAATGAGCTGCCCCAGAAAGGATTTAGATCCTTTATTTTTCTCCAGACACATATTCAAACTCTGAAACAATTAAATAGGATGGAGGAAGAAAGTAAATAGCAGTGTCAATATCAGGAAAAGTATCTTCAGGTAATAACATGATCCTGTTCTAAAGAAGGCCTGATACGATTTCTGTATTAAAGGTTGTTTATTTCAATGCAATTTAATTTTATTTATCTTCATCTATTAAAATAATTAGAAAGGAATATTGATCAAGAAACTTAAAATAACAGACTTTGTAATTTCAAACAACTCCTCTTGCTGAAATACCTACAGCTGTAATAGCATATAAAAAAGAAGAAAAAATATTTTTTTAGATGCAGTTTAATCTATAGGAAATAGTGATGGTTTACAGCAAAGAAGATTGGTAAAATAATAGACCCTATTAAATTTTTACTGTTCTATGATGTGTAGAAAACTTCCACTCCTGTATGTAACCCAGTGGAGCATGGTAGATAAAGAAATTAAGACTTCACCAAAAATAGTGAAGGGATTTTTTTTTTCTGTTGAAACTTATTTTTAAAAAATCTTGACATGTTAACGGTATAATTTGTCAAAGGAGCAGCACGCAGGTGGACTCTACATCTGGGCTCAGACAGTGCTTTTAAGCATTAATTACATACATCAATAGCTTCTTCTAGGCCTGTTAATTTCACTCACATAGCAACACCTAACACGTCCTTAAGTGGTTGGCTAGTGCAAGGTAAAAACATTCATTCACATTTAATGATTTTGGGAAGTTTCTCTCCTTTTTTAAACTTCACAGGATCTTTAGACTTCAAAGATTAAAACTGTTATGAGCTGGTTCTCATTAATGACTATAAATGCCTGTTCCTGAACGTATCTGCTGTTGGTATTAGGCACAGCAGCAATAGTCCTGTTGGTGTTTTCATACAGTATCTGGAAAAATATACTAAAAATAATCTGACATTTAAAAAAAAATCATTATTTACTGCCCACTTTTAATATTGGGCTGTGGGACAGACATTGATTTTTATAAAAATGTGCCTGTTATTTAAATGTATAGTCCATTTATGACTAGACCTGGAGACACTAATAGGCTTTAAAAATGTAGTATTCTGCCATACATTACAAATGGAGTGTCCCATTTTAAATAGTCCCTAAAGTGCCGTTCATTTTAATGTGTGCAAGAAAGTAATTAAAAATTCAAGGCAATAGATGAATCAGATCTAATGTGTTTGCATCAGAATTAAATTATCTAGAATGCCAAGAACCACAAAACTGTATCCTAGAAGTGTCAATTCAACTCGTTAATTTTTCTGAGCTACAGGTGCATGTGAAAATACATCTCTTAAGATTACAGGGAATGCAGAAAATTTTGTTTGGTTTCTTAAAAACCGGGACTCTTACACCCTGTGGAGAAATAAGCTTCATAAATATTATTTTTCTTAGGCACTCTAATAAACTGAGTAAGACCTCCTTTTTTTTTTTTTTTTTTTTTTTTTACTGTGTGTGTAGTACTACACAGTTGTTGCTTCACCGCTTAGCAGTAATTGCATTCATGGTGTCAAAACATTGCACTTCAGAATCAAAGTTGCTTGATAAACATTGCTTTGGGATTTATTTGGATGATTCTCCTAATGAAAGGTGGAAATATAAATGTTTTATTTCCTTTTATAGCCTTAAATTAGAATTAATAAATACTAACTTGGAAGGAAAAAATAGGCAATAGTAGGTGTTTTGCTAAATTAGAATTAATCAGTACTAAATCGGGGGAAAATAGGCAGTAGTAGGTGTTTGTAAGTAAAAACTCTGTGTTGGTGCAGTGTAACAGAATGGACTATAAAATTTATTTAGAAATTAATTTGCAAAGTAATTCCATGTTTTTGTAGTTGCAAGCTACTTTGTCCTAAGAATTGTCTTCCATGCTGGTATGGGGATGACTTTATTATCACACTGTTCTGCTCTGAGATCATATTTTTCGTTCCTAATGTTACTTGTATTATTGGCCAGTAAATAGCAATTTTGTTCTTGTACTAACAGGATGCCATATAAAAAGTATCTCTCTGATGATGGTTACCTGCACAGGGAATTTCCTGAGGACAAATGGTTACTGTTGAGCATAAAATAAGAAAGAAAAGATCTTTTATTTGGCATTCATGAGTAGACTCACCACCCAAACGATCCTAAAGCTGTTATCTTTGTTAGATGGTAAGACACCTTATTGACTTCTTCAATGTGCCCCATCCCTGGAGCGTTCAGAGGCATGCTGGAAGGTGCTTTGAGGAAGCTGCTCTAGTGAAAGTGCTCCTGCATGGGGGTTGTAATTAGATGGTCATTGAGGTTCCTTCCAACCCAAACCATTCAGCGATTCTGTGATCTGTTAAAAGAAACATGGAGCATTGCAGGCAGGAGCACAGCAGTATTTCTTACATGACACAGACACTCCCGAGTTTTCCTAAAATGTCTTTCTTCTAACTACATTTAGTTATTTTTTTTTTGTAATAGCTTCCCTGCATTGATGGCTTGTTAATAGACATCTGTGTATTTCTGTTAATTCTCAGGGAAAAATTCACAGTATAAAAAAGGAACTAATCCTATTCCCTAACTACATGACCTTATGGTTTTTTCTACAGCATTTTATCAATTTTTTTATAACTTCGCATCTCAAAATCATCCTTTTGCCTTGTGGAATGCTCCTTCTTGAATTTACAGTGCATCTTGTATTTGCATCAGCAGGAAATCTATCAACATACTTTACTTTTCCTGTCAAGATGATTAATGATCGTTCACAAGAGTGATTCTTGAAGAGCCATACCAGAAATGCCCTCTAGCCCCAGTTTTTAACACAACCTTTACCTCCACTTCACCCAGATCCTTACCCATCTTACAAATCTCCTACGTGTTTTGCATATTCCCTATGTTTCCTAAATTGATATTTTCCTATGTGCCATAGTGCTTAATTCTGCATGGAGATTAATTTCAACCTCCCCTTTTTTTTTCCAAATTTATTCCTTTTTTCTAGAGGATAGGTTTTACAAAAACTTAGCCTGGCCAGACTTTTTATTCTATACCCACATCTGCTCATTGTCAGAATATTTGCATGTTTTTGTAGTTGCATAATAAAATCATATTGCTATGAATCCACCAAGATGAGTCAATTGAAGGTCTTCTGGCCGAAATGCTAGGACAACTATTCCTGAAAACTGTGCCGGAGGATTTAATTCTCTCCAGAGTTATGTGTTGAATATAGATTACTTTACCGATAAAAAGAAACTCATATGACATGGGTTGCAATTGAAAATCTGTGTTTCTTTTATTGGTTTTGGTATTTTACAGAGATAGGAAAGAAAGCTCCCAAACCAGTTAGTTACTACCCGATGAAGACAGCAAAAATCCAGAGTGTGACTTTTCCTTCTCAGCTTCTCTTCCTCTCTGTGAAAAGTTGATGGAATGCAAGGAATTTGGCAGTGTACGAGGTCATACAGGAAGTTATTGTCATACCCTTCACGGTAACTCAAATAATTTCCTCTCTTCACAGTCTCTTTCTGATCTACTACAGCTTCCTCAAAATCTGTATAAAAACTGTACCGGATCTGAAAGTGTTCATCTGAGCACTAGGAAGAGTGCTGCAGGAGGGGCAGGGAAAAGAGGGGCCTTCATTTCCTAAATCCACATTGGCTGGGCTTGATTCCGTGTGCTGTGTAATGGCACTCAGGATGATCTCTTCCATCACCTGGCCCAGAACCAAGGTTGGTCTGACAGGCCTGTGATTCCCTGGATCATCCTGCCGACCCTTCTTGTAGACGAGCATTACATTTGCTAATTTCCAGTCAGCTGGAATTTCTCCGGGGAAGCAGGACTGATTGAGAGTGGTTTGGCAAGTTCTTTTGCCAGTTCCCTCATTGTTTTGGGGTGGATCCCATCAGGGCCCATAGACTTATGACTATTTAATTGGCACAGCAGGTCCCTAACCACTTCTGCTCTAGCAGAAGTGTTGAACTAGAAGACTTCATGAGGTCCCATCCAGCTTCAGGATTCTGTGACACATTATTATTGGCAATCAGAAAATACGACCTTTTCTTGCAAGACCTCATAACCTCTTTATCTGGCCGACATCTAAGCTTTTATACCAATGCATGTTGATTTCCAAAACCCAAATCCAATTCTGAACTCAGTATTTTTGTTAGTCCCTGTTGCATTGTTGGTACTTTTAAAATACTGCCATGTCTGATATTCCGTAAGATCAGAAAGTATATACTATTTATTGAGCCACCAAAGTAGGTGTGGACTTGAGAAAGGCCAGATTTAGATGCATGGGTTAGCAGATCCAAGGGCTGCTCTCTGCCCTCAGCTTGGTTAGGGATATGCTGTCACTGACAGCCTGGAAAGGTCATTTGTCTCCCCTGAGAAAATTAAAGGTAGAAAAGAAGAACATTTTTCTGTGATTCGAGGCTTAGCAGAAGCTGTGCCTAGTAAACATCACAGCTTTGGTCTTCCAAGTGCTGGACCAGGGGATAGGAAAAAATTTGTTTGGTTTGCAGGAATAGTGAGTGATGGATGAGGAGAAAATGAAAAGGTGTCTAATATTTGTCAATAATTTTGGACAAAAACCAAAAAGAAAAATAAACCAACAAAATAACATGCAACTCTCCCCGGAAAAAAACTTTCTTAGCTTGGTTTTGTTGGAGGTGTTTTGCTTTTATTGTTTTTGTTTCCATACTCTGCTGAGCACACTTTATTCAGAATCATGCTGTTAGAACATCAGTATTTCTTTTTCTGCTTAGCCTATATCTCCTTTTGCTCTAGCTACTTATTTCCTCCATGTTATTAGCTATCTTTTGGCACACAAGTGCTGTGCGTTGAATGCTATCTGTCTCAACCTTACTCAGAAAAAGTGGAATTTGATCTGAAGAGAGAAGAGGGTTTTGAAACCAAGTCCTTTGGACTCAATATCTTAAGGGATTTTGAGTCCCAAAAAGACTTTCTGAAGTAAAACTTCCACTGATTTCAGCAGGAGTCTTCATTTCATATGTGCCTTATGCAATTCAAATTTGGTAAATTAACTGCAGCCATATACTATTATCTGGCACTATAGGAAGCACCCAAATATAATATATTCTTTTACACAAGTTTATCAAATGTTTATCAAAATGTTTAATTTCGTTAAAGAAGCAAAAGGATTATTGGACTTTTTGATATACAGTTTAAATTCCTGGAGTGATTCCTGCCTTTCTGAATCACCTTTCAGAGAGAGACAGAAATATGCTGAAGTGAGGAGGAGTGCAGCAGGTAAGGCTTCCACTCGATGTGCAATTTCAGTTCCAGCTGCCCTGAGGACTCTAAGGATTAACACAATTTGGAGAGATCATGTAAATGCATGTGTTATATATTTTTTTTCCACATCTATGACACTGTATGGTTCAAGGAAATAAATTCACAGCTTTTAGTAAAGTGTCAATGGACCTAACAGGATGATGAATAAATATATATATGGTGTCTTCCTCTCTGTCCCACAGTTAATTGCTTACCAGGGCCTCTGCCAGGGCTGGCATCAAGCCTCATTAGTGGTTTAAGCATTGTACTTCTGCAGCAGAAAAAAGTACTGTTTTTAGAATGTTTTAATTTTCTGGCAAGAGGCTTTCTAATTAAGGGCATGAGAAAGTGATGACCATATAGATTGCAAGTTGAAAACGCAGCTGTTTTTCCTTTGGCAGAGCTGTAGCACAACTCTGTAAACAACCTCAGTGGAAATGCAAGTACAAACCAGGGCACTTCTCAAATAATATGCCTCAGTTCAGCTTTCCCCCAATTTCCCTGTTTCCAGCCTGCTCTTTGCAGATAACTATCTGTGACAAGCTCACTCCTGTGGTGTGGAAGTCCAGGTCTGAGATTTTGTGAAGGATTATGCCTCACAATCCAAGTGTTCAAGCCATTAAGGCAGGAAAAGTGACTTTTGTGAAATATTGTCAATTTTCCTTGCACTAATTCTTATGGGCTGGCACACCTTACATCGTGCTGTGCTGAGAGCATCTCTCACCCTCTGCATGCATCTCCCAAGCTGCTTAACACTTCACGTTTCAGAGCACCTTCAGACTTCACTTCCACACTTCTCCCAGAGTTTGGCTCATTCTGTGACTAAGTGTCCCTTGATGGTAAGGTAGAATTTGTACTAATTGTTCTCTGGAGAGGTTTGAGGTTGCAATATGAGAGGGTGAAAGCTGCAAGACAGACAGAAAACCAAGAAACAGAGTTGGCCTTTGAGAAAAAGCCAAGTGTGTAAGAGCAAAACCACAAGTAGGGACTCAAAGTGCCCTACTCTCTGTATCCCTAAGTGAAATGGTGCAGCGTTTTACCTCAATTTCCAGAAAAAAAAATGTACATCTGACCATAAGCTGCACAAGTTTACACAGGGGTGCAGATGAGCTCTGAGCAAGTGAGCTCCAGAATCAGGGAGCAGAGTGAAATTGGTGTCCTGTTAATGAGCAAGCCGAGAAAAGCAGGTATGACAGCACAGTAAGATGGCTTTCTTGCCCCTGGTGTTCTGGCCCCAAGTTTGGTACTTTTGATATGCACCTTGTTCCTTAGGCTAAAGCTGAATCACCATACTGATGTATAGGAAACCTTGCATGGCTGTGATAGACTCATAGAAAAACACATTTTTTGTCTCTGTTCTAGGTCAATACATTTCCATATGCAGGTTTGGCAGGCATCTGGCATCCACAGAAGTACTGTTCTTTGAAACTGGACCACTGTCAGCAGACAAATTTACATGCCAGGGGACCTTGGTTTGATTCTAAATTATCTGTTCAATAAATAATTTAACTAATAACAGACACAAATATCAGGACCTTCTTCATCACTTGAAATATTTTACAGATCAGGCCTTTCCTTCTCCCTGGAGTAGAAATAATCTATTCTGTTTGCAGCTCTTCTGAGACTTTTCCACAGGAAATTTTTGCATCAGGTTTTTTTGAGGAAGCCTTGTTAATAGACCTAACAGAATGCATTTCCCTTTACAATGTTTCAAGTCTCTGAAAAGGCCTTTCAGACTCTCCAGAACTGTTTCAATTGTAAGTCTGTATATGCTTCCCTTCAATGAGGAATTCACATTTCAAACATATTTCTGAGAGGAACTAGGGTCTGTCTTATCCCAGGAGGTCAATGGACAGAAGTATCTATCTAGACCAAATTGCTTCTAAAGCTTACTTGATGACAGAGAAGGAATGCCTTGCTATTGAAAGGCTTTGAATGTCTTCATAACCGCCTCCTCAGTAACCAGTCAGAACTGATGACTCTTTC
The DNA here is from genome assembly GCA_036630365.1 of Acanthiza pusilla. Classification (NCBI taxonomy): domain Eukaryota; kingdom Metazoa; phylum Chordata; class Aves; order Passeriformes; family Acanthizidae; genus Acanthiza; species Acanthiza pusilla. Next base: position 3,014,344 of record JAXCHO010000164.1, on the reverse strand, counting down.
AGACATCTGACATCCCGGGAAAATGTCAGTATCTGAAATAAAATTATGGTACTTAGCCGTCAGCCCTATTCTTTCAGAAGCAGAATACTATATTTCCATTTCTTTAGCATGGAAGAATTTGACATTTGCTATATGGGTCTTGTTCGCTTGGATATGAATGTCTAAGGAGTGCACAAACTCAAGAATAGCCCAGCATGGAAAAGAATTCAGGACTGAAATTGTCAGGATGGATTTAGGTCTTCCTCAGTGCAATACTTCCCAATTATACATATCTTATGTGCTGCCGATAATCAAAGAAAAGCAAGAAACAAAGAAAAGGAAAGAAGTTTCAGAAAGGAACTGCTCCTACAAAGACAGGACGAAACTTCTCCATGGCTGTAATGAACATTACCTACTTAACTGTTTTTCATTCCAAGCATATTTTCATAATTATGTTTGAAGCAAAGGAATTGGGGTTTGTAATTTTCTTGTTACGGAGTTTTATAACTTCTTTTGTGCTCTCAGAGGCTTTGACTCAAACTTGAAAGACTCCATTTATTTTTACACTTTCATTTCTTTTTTTTTTTTTCTCTTATGCCTTATGCATCTCTACTTTTTTCCCTGCTTTGCTTCTCAACTTTAGCTGCTATTCTCATTTCTTCCTTTCTTTAGCTTCTCTGTTCTTAATTGCTGCTTTTGGAAAGCTGAAGTGAAAAAGAGACTTAAATATCCTTTCCACAGCAATAACGGACAGCAACTGTAAAATCTCTGAACACTTACCAAAGGCTTATGGAAAGAAATTTTGGTTTGTTTGTTTTCCCCTTTATTTTTAACTTTTCTTTAAATGATGTGAGAGGGGGAAAATGTCTTGAAGTGAATTTCGTAAGTGCTGTTAGAAGGTATGGCTAGGACTGTGTGATGCAATAATGCATAAACAATTAGTGAATCTCAATGTATACCATTGGAAAAAAGACCACTTATATGAATATTAAAGGTTTATTTATGAAACTTCCACAGTTCTAAAGTGTTTTAACTATATATCTTATTTTTTAAGTGCTTAAAGTAATATGGTGATAGTTGCAGAGAGATAAAAGGAGCTAATGTTAATATTTTAAAGTTGTCTTAGTTTGATATCTTTTTAAAATTAGAAGTAGAAAATAGGTAAATTTACATTACGGTGATCCTGTAGGATGATGAATGTATTTCTGCCACTTGAGTGCTCAGAGTTCCAAGGCAGGCATTCCTGTTCTTGCAGGACTGACCACTAAATGAACATTTCTTTAGGCTAGTTCAGCTTATGCTGGACTCTTATGATAAGTAACATGCTTAGCTTGAGGAGCAAGTAAGAGAAATGAGCTTGTTTAGATAAATTCTGCTATTTCACACCAGCTTACCCCCTTCATGCTCTCCCTCCAGCCACTCCCTTATATGCTGTCTGCACATGGATTGTCACATTTAGGCCGAGAAGAAATGTTCAGGCATGCTGGGAAGAATCTGTATGTTCAAATGCATCTGTTCTGTCTTTTCCAGTGAACATTTTCTCTAGCTGATTGTTCTGTTTCCTTTGAATTCGTGATGCAAAACTCCCAACATTCCTGACATTGGATGGAGCAGTTTCATGAGGAACCTAGGGGAATGGCAAAATTCTGTTGAAGAATAATTAAAACCTTATGGAATGAAAAAAACCTCAGACGTCTGTATCCTGACTACATAGCATTGCTATGCTGTCTATCCAGAGAGGATAAAAACGTCTATTTAGAGAGATGGGGGAAAAAAATGAAGCTGCACATTTTTACCCCAAATCTCCACATCCTGACCTTGATTCAGCAGTGCAATAATTCAACAATAAGTTGAGAATTATAACAGGTTTTCTGGGACAGATTAAAACCTGAAAAAATAACAGATGCTACCATGTTAAAATTTCAGGACACAAAGCATAGCAGGAATTAGTGGAGAGAAAATGGCATCTTTATCTGTTGATGAAATTTTAACCTGCAAATTAAGTATGAAATAGGATAACTACATTGTATGTCTTCACTATGAAGCATGGCACATTAGAATTTGGAAGCCTGTTAAATTTTATGTGGAAGTTCAGTCAGTGGTGGGTTATCTGAGCCCCTAAAAATGAACGGGTAAAGCCGAATATGAGTAGAGACAAGCTTGGAACAGAGGAAAACAGAAAGACGGCAGGAAGTTTAGACAAATTTGGATAAGCTTTTTAAAAGCATCAGAATTGTGATGCCTTGTCTGAATTAAATTGTTAGTTTGTCTATCTTTTTCTTTTTTGCTTTACCCTTAGATTTGGGAGTTATCCCTACTCATAGCTTCTATGCTGGCAGATATCAATATTTAACCTCTTACTTCAAACGATGTAGGAATTATTTTACATCCTTTCCACGTGTTCTTTATTAGTATCTTGAAAGCCAATGGACTGACCTGCCAGCATTTCCTGCTCAGAAAGCCTTCAGTTCTCAATATTTAGGCAATATCTAAAAATATTTGTTTATAAACACATTTTTAGAACCTAGCTGCATATTCAGAGCCAAGCCGGATGTGAAGGACGTTTACAGTTTCCCATGTAATCAGATGTGGAATATGAATTTTTTTATTACAGAAAGAAAGGTCATAATGAGCCAAATAAAAAGGGAATGGTAAATCTGATAAAGTTCTTTGTTTAGTCAAAGATCTAAACAAATTCATGAAGGTTTTCTCTTGCTCTCAGCTACTTGATGCCTTTTGATGGTGGACAGATGTCACACGTGGGACTGTTATGAGATCCAAGAGCAAACCTTCTGCGGACTTCCAAGCCACATCCACACCCCACTACGGCCCAGTTTATCCAAACCGTAGGTAATAAACCAAATGCCTCAAGACCTTCTGTCACCATTTTGCAGAATGGTACTTCATCCTTCAGGACCAGTGTCTGAAGCTCATCTGAGAACAGAGAAATAGGTGCGATCTGGGTGTTGTCATTGTTCTGAAGATTAATAACGTCAGTGTTAAGTTTGCCTGATACTTATTTTGAATCACAGAGCTACTATGCTTTAAAATCCACCATCTAGCCTGAGCAGCAAATCCCCACGTAGTTTTCAATACCACCAAGAAGGAAAGGAAAGATAATGCTTTTTTATTTAAAAATATTTCACTTGAGACAGAAAACTAAGATTAAAAGTAGTAGTTGACATTTGAAACTGGTGCATGTACATTAAAGACATTTTTTCTGAATGTCAGTTGTGGGATCCTGTATTTGACATTTCTACTCATACAGAACTGGATTACAAAGATTTTTTTATACTACACTCTTGTTATTATGTAGTTTCTTTGCTATTATAAATACAAAGTCACTGGTAGATGGGCTTGCTGGGAACCAGACTTGCTTTTTAAGAGAAAGAAAAGATTTTTATTTTCCTTTCATGTGAAGCACATCAGTAGAGCTTCATTGTTAGAGCTTTTCCCTCCATAAAAACAAATTTGAATCTGATTAGAACAGGGGAAAAAAAATAAACAACCAGACTTTCAATTATTCTAATCTCTATGATTATTACAACATCATCAAAACAGCTACAAGAAAACCCCAGCTACATTATGAGGAAAAATGTCAGTATACTTTGCTTTGGTATACAAATATTAAAAGAATCATTCTGTGTCTTTTCCCCAGGAATGGCTCTTTCTCATTCAAGAAAACTCTTGAATGAGAACTTATCTACCCAATAAGCACATTCATATGGTCACATAAGGGACTGTTTTATCTGCTCCACTTTACTTTTCAATTGTAAAATGTGCTGTCACTTTTCTCAGTTTTTCTGCTGTACTTCAGTGGTTGCATCCTAAGAATTTTTTCTTTCTATCTGCTTAAAGCACTGCTGTACTGTTTTGTCAGATAAGTTGCAAAGCTGAAAAATACTTAATTTTTATTTGTTTTTTTTTCCCGTTTAGAAATTATGATGATCTGAAATTTCCTCTCCTGCAGGATTTTATTCCTATGCTATGCAGCCATCCCAATATTCAACAGACAGTTGTTGCCAGGGCTTCCAGCATAAGTTATTTTATACAGCTTGGCAAAAACATAGCTAAGCATCAAAGGGATATTAACATTTCAGTTTGCCAAGAGTGGCAGATCGGATTCAAAGCTGGCAAAGAAGACTGACAATAATGGCCTCTTAAAGAGAGGGAGATGAATACAAATCCCAGGACATTCCTTTAGTCCAGATTCTTGGGTTGAGATAATAATTAGTGAGGATTTTTCCTCTCTCTTGGCTCACAAGTGGCTTGCAATCACATTGTGGGGCTGGGCAATGTCTTCATTCGTGCCTGCTGAAAAATTCTGTGAATAATTTGCAGCTTCTTGCTTGTTCACAATCATTTCACCAGCCACGAATGTTTGCTATGCAAACTGTTTCCTTCAGAGGCGCAGGTCACGGAGCATGTCTGATCCTTTGCTGAAGCAGAGTGAAGGTCTGGAAGCAAATTTTTCTGATGATGAATTTAATACTTCTTTTTCCATTTGAAGATGCTTGTATTTTCCTGCAGAACATGGTTCTGCTGATGGTTTTTCTGATCAGTTCTAATGCTAAATCTCTGAAAAAACAATTAGGTAAAGGAAAATACAAACCATATGTCTGTACCTGTCTGTAAAATGACGTGCATATACAAATATCCAGGAAGTCCTGTAGATCACAGGGGTCCTATTTAGACTAAATAAAACATGTTTTGGATCTCACCATTCTTGGAAGGCAGCGTACTGGTCTGATCCACTAGTACAGACTATAAATGGAAAATATTTTTTTCCAGTGTGCATGCCAGAAACCACACTTATTGGAGCTGTAGAGAGGAAACTCAAGAGTGGGTGATGCATATTATCTCCTATCTTGAGTCTGCCTGTCTGCTCTTGCATCTCCAATAAATATGAGCAGCAAAATCTTTGTGCTGTAATAAACTCCTGAGATCCGTCTTACAGGGGGATGAGGTAACATGAGCAGGACCTTTGCAGCTCAAAAAGAAGTAAATGCATCTTCTTGGTAATGGGAATCAGATTCTTGGCTCCAAGTGGGAGGCCTAGGACATAGGCATTTCAGTTCAGTGCTTCCTGGGGCTGATGCAATTTGTAACCTCCTCTTTTAAGCCCGCTGCCAACTTTTTGCCCCGTTTCAGCTTTTCAAACTCAAACTGGGTGAATTCACTTGAGTGATGTGAACGGGGTTGCACATCATTAGCCAAGCTTCTAGGTGTTTTGGCTGCCATGGCTCGTGTAATTTCCAGTGTCACTCAATGCGCATTCACTGAATTTGCATAATAATTTCTAACGGCTGGCTTTGATCAAACCCCATCAGCCTGTGGGCAGGACGCTGGAAAATATGAGTGGAGCAGATGAGATGCAAGTGAGGATGTGGTGGGTATTGTGGTGGGTATTGACAGCCATATGTTGGAAAGGTGTTAGGTATGTGACCTCTATAAGGGAAAATCCAGGTCCCTGGAAATGCAGGCTGGTGCTAAGGAAAGTATTAAACCTTCCTCGTGCTGCCTCCCTTGTGCTCCTATTGATTGCTTGTGGTTTGTGCTCCTATCGATCAGCATTTCCCAGTGTGGCTCCTTGGGAAGCAATGTCCATGGGTGGGAGCTGGTGGCCTCTCAGGCTGCTGGCCACAGTGGCCTTGGGCCACAAGGAAAGCCACAAAGCCTCTCTGAGCGGCACAGCCGAGCTGCAGTCATTTGCACTGCGGTTTCCAGCAAGAGCCTTGCCCAAGGCAAAGGTATCAGCCTAGATAACAGCTGCCTCGGCCTGGGAGAGAGAAGCTGAAGGCAGTGTGGCTCAGAGAGCATGGCTCGAAGTGATATCCTTGGGTACTGAGCTGCAGCCGATGGAATTTTAAAGCGTTAAGGAAGAGCAAATCAGATTTTCAAATGCACTTGTGTTTAGCAAGGTGTGAAGGGGCACATCTGTCATTTATTGAAATAGCAGTACTGGGGCATTTTTTAAAGCAATTTTTTTATTGAAGTGGTTATTGCAATAGCTAATACTTTCAAAAATGTGTTCATGAGCATTTTTTTTAGGTTACAGAATAGCCAATAATGAAAGTATTTGAAAGAAGAAACACATTTTTCTTGGAATACTTCCCTTTATTAAAGCTAGGTAATTTTCAAATTACTATGAAAAAAAACAGACATGGAAAAATGGAAGAAACTAGACAGCCAACTTTGTTTGGGAAGAGGTTCATCTGTTCACAAGGCAAGACAGGTGCCTGGATGCAATGTTTTTCCATGTGAATGAAAATCTGCTCTGGGGAAAGCTATTTAAATTTATTAATATCTGAGAACTATGTTGATTACATGTTTTTAAGTAGCTTATTCTATATAAATTGAGGGATTTTTTACTAGCTCAGCAATGTCTGGGTATGAACCAATGACAATATTCTCACATCTCTCTGGTCTTGATGGCGGTTTCTTCAATGTCAGAGACACAACACCTTTTTGCAGTTGTTTTAAGCTTCTGCTTTCTTGTTCCAAGCTTAAACTGAGTTCAAATGGTGACTGAAATGTTTCCAGCAGGCAGAGAGGAAGCTCTAACAGCTAATCTATGATGGGCTCAATGTGCCATCCCCCTTTGTGCTGCAGGAGAAAGAAATGACAATAATACTTTTTTCAGGTTATAGTTCTTAAAAGGCAAGTACTCAGAGGCCTCCACAGTGTGGGGAAGAGAATTCCGATGGGGCACTGAGAGCATCAGCTTTGTGATTCATTGCATATGTGAGGTCCCTAAGAAAAAGGTTATGGTGAGTTATGGCGAGGGAATAGTTTCATCCTTTGTAACTGACAAATAACTCTCATTTATCCTTTGTGAGAGAGGCTGGATTCATTATTTTGTCAAGATTTTTCCTCATTAACGTAGGAATTGCTTAGGAGAAAAGTCTTTACAAGCTCTTTTCCATGTCTCTGAAATGATGAAGAATGGCATTTTCTAGGAAAATAAATCCCTGAGATGTATACAGGAGCTTTATCTTTGTCTATCACATAATGTTCAATGCAATGGCATGAGTTTAAGAGGCATTTTTGGTTTTGCAAAAAAACTTGGGTTTTTGTTGTAACATAAAGAGCTCAAGCTGCTGCAGATCCCAGATGAGGTGCAGACCTGGTGGTTGTAAAAGCCATCTAATAACTTACAGAGAGCAACTTTGCAGTTTATTATATTTAGACATTGGTTGATTTCAGGGACCCTAAAGCACCTTTTTTCTTCACAGGATTCACACCTAGCAAATATCCAGATATTTCAAGGCTGTAGATTGTTCTGCCCTCTATCAATTTGGCAAGACAAGGGCCATGATGATGCACTCTCTCCGCTTCCCTCTTCCCATCCTCCTTACATGGCTGCTGGAAGCAGCAAACACATGCTGTTTCTTCTCTCCCTTCTTCTTCCTGTCCCATGCTCCAGAAGGAAATGATTTTCAGTGATAGTGAGTAAAATCAGATGTGGGAGCCATTCAGTAACCTATGTAAAGCCACACAGTGCCTAACAGAGTTATTTCTCAGTCTGTAACTGCACTAAACCCAAGCGATTTGAGCGTAGGTGTCTGTGAGATTTGGACTTGCACGATAGGCCAGGTAATGAGTGAAATAAATTCTGCAGATTAAACTGGTATGTGCTCTAGAGTCAAATTATGTGTAATGGGAGTTAGGTGGGCATTTCATTAGGGGGACAGAGCTCTCAGGAGTGGTGTGCAGCTTGCCTAGAAAATGAATGCCTTTCTGCATGCTGTTTTAAGAGGCTGCTGGAGAATGAGGGTTGCCATAGCAATACAGAAAAGTTTTAAACAGTTAATACTTCCTGCACGGCTGAATAGAGTGGGCTGAGTGGCAGAATCTGCAATCATCATCTTTAGCACAAGGAGGTTCATTTTAAATGCATTTATTAAATGTTTTCTCATGTCACACTGGGTACCCTGCCGAAGCTCAAAGTGCTGTGCCCGTGTAAGAGATGGTCTGGAGCACCAGCACTCACGGACACACAGCACATTTAAATGGGGTGATGACAGTGAGTACCACAACACAAGATGACTCAAACCTTGCTGAAGGACCACGTGTGACAGTAAGGAAACTGCCAAGCGATGTTGTGTCCATTTGAAAGAGATAAGGACCTTGATTTTGACAGCCCCTTCTACAGCCAGACTCCACTGTAAACTGCACTAAAGGCTGAAAAAAATCTTTGGAGAAAACTTGCCTCTTTCTCTAATGCACCCACCACGTGATTTAATTTTTTGTTTTCTTTCCTTGATCCATCCTATGCTAGTCTTCTGCTACTGTTAACAGTATTGGGTGCTTTCAGAAGCTGAAAAACAGCAGAGTTGGTTCTCCCTTCTCTGGCACATCTGCCCAGGAATTAACTCACCAGGCAAACTGTGTAGTTGATAAGTTTATGAGCTCTTATGTATTTTTGGGGTGCTGCTTCGGTGCCTGTTTTCATTATCTAGCTGCGTAAAAGCAGGACTGTCTTTTACAGCTCACTTTTAGATTGACTACCTTGAGCAGTTTTGTACTATCCTCAAGCTTTTTCTTGTCATTATCTGAATTTTCTGACAGTTCATGACTGTTGAACACTGTGGGTCTCAGAACAGGTTCATGTAGGATTTGTGACAGGAAAAAATATTTCATCACTTGTGAAAAATGAACATTTTACCTTGTTCCCTATCTTTTAATAATGATTAATTCACAAGAAAATGCTTTTCTTTTTCCTTTCACATGGAGTAGCCATGAATGTGGCATCTTGTCCAAAGGATTTGAAACACAAAACTTTCAAACATTTCTGTCAGTACTAAATCCAGCATTGATTGACAGGGAACCTGGACATTTTCTATACCATATTTTTCCAGCTTGGGGAAATAAAGTTGTTTAGTTGCTGAATATAATAGTGTCCCCCCCGATTAAGAATTGTCACAAGTAGCCTATATCCAGATTTCTCCTATAAGCACATCCAAAACAGTCCCAGTACTTCGGTCCAGCTTTTCTTGGTGGCGTGTTCACCTGTGGAGACCTTATTCCAGGCACAGGAGACACAGGAAGCTCAAAAGCCTCACAACAAACACATTGTTCTGAAGTAAATTTGTTATGAAATCACACTGTTTTCAGTGCTGACAGAGGCTATTTTTTTTGAATGCTGTGCAAAGTAATGAATCCAGCTATAGACTTGCAAAGTTCCATTATACAGTCACCCAAGGGGGTTCTCCTCGTCCTTGCTGTGCATACAGAAATGTGCAGTCTAACAAGTAACTTGTATGTGACTGCATATTTTATTTTTCCTCTAAACACTGCGCTGTCAAAGTGCATCTGTCCTGTCACGCAGAGGACCTGTGTGTCAAGATACAGCTAAATACCTTTGAATAAGTTAATGATGACTAAAAATGCCACCCTCTTTGAGCTTCCATTTTTTTTTTTTTTTTTTTTTTTTTTTTTTTTTTTTTTTTTAAGCATTGCTTTTGCTTTTGGTAGCGCATGATGTCTTACAGGCACTGCCCACACTTTAAGCACAGGCAGGCTCAGGGTCAGCTGTATGCTTTCATTATCTGTGGTGGCTGTGTTCATTTTTAAGCTGACACGCTCACACACCTGGTTCTGATGGCTGTTTTCAAGAGAAACCCAGCTGTTTTCATAAACCACAGCTTTTGCAGAATCATCCATAAGCCATAGTACTCTTTTCCATATCAATAATCACAATGGATTTGCCCTATATCCTTCTGCGTGTCATCTCTGTTTAATGTCACTGTCTTTAAAGGATTTCTAGTTTTTCAATTGTGGTTTTCCTTTGAGATGGTTTAATGACTGACACATTACAGAAGTTGCATTTTTCTCTACGAGCATCTCTGTCTTGATGATCCCCTGAATAGTGGTAACACAGAGAGTGAGGAGGAAACAAGCTGTCAGCAGATGTGAAATTTTATAGCTCAAGAAGATTCAGTTCCTTGTCCTTGTTATATCTTTGGATTGTCAGCAGAGAGACACTACAAAATTACTACAATGAGATTATAAATAGATAAAAGAGATGGGTAGAAAGGAAATACACATCTGTCTCCACTTCTCATTTGAACCAATAGTCTCAAGGCGATTAGCTCTTGCTCCTCATCTTTAGCATTCTGATTCCCTGTCAGCTGTATTTTCTCAAATAAGAGTGCTTCCAGCCCCTCTAATTTTCAGAGATTTAGTGTAATTGGTGATATTGTCTCAGAGTCAGCCAAAGTGCTCTGACTTTTGAAGATAGAAATCCTTAGGGATATACACTCACTACAGTGTTACAAGGCTCCTCTTTTTTTTTTTTTCTTTTGTCTTGTTTCCCACACTCCCACCTATACACCAAGGTGCATGTCATCAACAAATAACAATATTGTCAGATCTGACTATCTTGCCTTGATTCTGCTCTTATTTGTGCTTTGTCCCGTTGCAATACTGAGGAATGTTGAAAAGGCAAGTGCTAGTAATCCTATAGTCAATTCCCACAAATCCAGCCTTCCCTGCCACGTCCCCACAAGGATAGCTTGGGGACTAACCAGAGAGCAGCTGAGCTTTGCAACATCCAGGAGATGTCCTCAGGAATTTAGTGACATACCTTCCGGAGTACAACAGCAGAACGCAGGAGCACGAGGATGGCTTTAGAAAGTGTCTGCGAACATCTGCTGCTAAGCCAACCCAGATGCTTGGGCCCCAGTGTCAATTATTCCAGTTTATGCTGCAGTCCAGGCATGTCACACATCCCACTTGAAAAGGGACCTTCAGCTCCTAAATGATGTCAGAGTAATAGTAACTTTGTGAGCTCAGCCTGCTAGCTTTTGCCCAAATCTGGAAGAATTGCTGCAGATGGATGAATGATGAAACACCATTTTAGGCAGGGAAAGCAACAATATCATTGTATTGCTTCTAATGTATGAGTTCTATTTGAAAATTCTTATAAAATAAGGTAGCTAGGAACACTTTTTTTCTTATGTAATTTCTTATAAATCTCCTGTTTCCGAAAAGGTGCATAGAAAATGCTGTCACTTTCAAACATATCCCAGTAGAAAGTTAACTGGAAATTACACGTGTTTTATAAATCCCTGGTTGTTGTACCCACTGAATTAGGGGAGGTAACAGAATTTTTCCTTCTGAGAGAATTCAAATAGGAGAGTTCCCTTCTAATAACGCATTTGTCCCATTTCTAAGAAAATGGATACCTGAAAAGCCTCACTAAGAATTTAAGTATTCTCTCTCCCCCAAAGCCCTACCACAATGGGCAAGGACAGGGAGAAGAGAGGGAAGAATGAAACAACCATTAAATGTCTCCGAGTGTCAGAGAGGGATCAGTTAGGGGTAGGTATTTCTCATTTATTTATTTGGCTATTTAATCCAGTGATTACTAACACATACGTTTGGCAGTGAAAATAATCTCTGTGGTTGCTTTGTGGGACAATTTAGGTGATTTTTTTTCCTGCACAAACATATGAGCTGCATCCAGTTAAAGCTTCACACAGCACGGGTTGGTAGGAATACAGAAGGAATATGGGTTAATAACCAGTGTGTTTTCATCATCTCTAATGAAGTAATTATGACTTCACCAGAAAACAATACTTACCAGGCACATATTATAATACATACACAGGAATTTATTTGCTCAGTTAAAATAAACAAATCTTGTTAAGAATGTAAACACCTTTTGGTCTTTGAACTTCCATTTCTCAGATGATATATTAACACTGTGGCTTTGCTTTAGAGCAAAATGGTAACTTTGGGATAGATATTCCCTTTTGTTATTATGTGGGTGTGAAAGTAAACTTCCTTAATTTGAGGAGGTGAAGGAATTACCTCCACAGCTCATTTTCTTTCTTAAAATACTATCTCTGAGTAACTGAGTACCCTCATCTGTTTTCTGTTAGGCTCTCCAAGTTTCTGAGGAAGGAGCCTTGGGAACTGATGTGGGATATGAAGTGCAGGAATTCGTGCAGTTTCCCCATTATTTATATAATGCAAAAGCCAGGATCACTGAAATAGACTAAATAGATTGTCACTCAGACCACATGCTACTTGATAGTAAATTGGCACTGACCCCCAAAAGGAAAATTGTGATGAAGCAAAGCAGAATCATGTCTCCTTTTTAATGCTACCTGGAAAAAGCAGATCTTATCCATTTTCTCTTTTCTTTCTTTTTTTCCTGGTTCAATTTTCCATCTAAAGAATATGACGATATATCTGAATTTCTTGTCATGACCAGCTTACAGTTCTTGAAATTTATTTTTCATTTATTTGAAAACACATATCTGGCTAGGGGTTTCCAAAACAGCCTTCTGCCTTCCCACCAATATGCAAGTTATTACACTGCCCACAGTACATTGGAGAAGCCATGGTAATGAATATATAATTTAGTAAGGATTTTTCTAAAAGGTTTTTCCTATGTGACCTTTTCTTAAACTCAGTTCCTCTTCTTTTCATCCCTTCTGAGAAATAAACATGAAGTGATGAGAAAGAATTGGTGCAAAGTAGTTTAATAACATTATCATCCAGAGTACTGGCTATTTTTAAGACCTGTTATTTCGTATTTTGCTGTCTCCATCACTTTTCTCTACAAGTCAGTTCTGGTTGTGTCTGAAAATCACACACTGGAAATGTGATCCATCCAGAAAAGGAACAAACAAGGGAAGGGAAAGCTATAAAAGACTTAACAAATCCACCTTGCTGTGCTTTCTATTAAGGCCTTTTTTTGGGGGGTAGTGTGGAAAACAACCATAAGTTCATATTACGGAACAGTTGGATTTGAGTATGAATCTCCAGTGTCCTTTTATGAATATTTACACCCCTTTTTGCCTGAAGAAAATGGGATGCATCATGGTACAGTTGTCCCCAGCCATGCCATGGGATGCCTCCTTCTTTCCAAGAGGGTTGATAGAGCTCACAGCTCGATCCTCATTGCCTCCCCTTCTAAATAACAGCCTCGCTGCTCAGGAAAGCTTTCCTTGCACAGGGATTTTTAAAAACAAAATGAAAACAGGTGCTGAAGACTTTGTATTTTCCATGCAGTATTGGTTTTTTTGAGTACCAGCATTAATGTCATGTGCAATAGTGTATTTCCTTTGCTTATATGTCGACGGGACGTGATTTTGTAATTTGCTGTTCTATACTGAGAATCACTGTTTTTCAATACCATTTTTAGTGTGTAGCTCTTCCTAAAAGACTCAAGACAGACAAGTTCCTGTCTCTGGAGCTCCCCATGCCAGTTACATCCTAGGTTAATGCAGTTGCTTTTGGGCTTTGTTTTTCCAAGAAAATGGTCTCTGAGGCTTTAGGATTAGTGAGGAAAGTAGGAAGAGGGGAATAAGAGAAGACAAGGGTTGCAATGTGTTCCCTCTCTGGAGAATGTGTTAAGAGGCAAGCCAGCTCTGCAGGTTTGGCATATTGATGGTTTGCGTGATGGGAGAGCAGCTCTCCTTTATAAATCAGTGTGATGATAAGGAAAACACACATCCTGTTCCTCTATCCAAGGAAGAATAGCCTACATTTGTTTTTCTGCCATAATTGTCTTTCCAGATACACATTCTCTGGCTACATAATGACTTCAAATGGACCCCAACTAGTCTCCACGTTCAAACATTTCAAACTCTTAGTATTTGAATTAAGAAAACAGTAACTGAGCATAAATAATTCTTTAGATGTTAAAAAAGAATGAAACAAACAAAAAAAAAGAGTTCAAACTCCTACATGCAGAAACCAGAGTGGTCATTACTCCCCATTGCCAAGGGTGGGTGACGGTTCCAATATGAGGCTCCTTCAGGACCACCATTGTGGAGACACTGGAAAAGAGGACTAAGTGTTCTGGAGGCTCAATATCACAATGCAATCCCAAATAGGAGGCTGCTGTACTTTATTTCAACTCCCTTGCTTCTGTCTGGTCCGCATATTTTATTGTGACTACACTCTTAGAAAGGAAAATTTAAATGAATACCAAGAACATCAGAAAGACTCTGGAAGCCAACAAAAGAGAAACTACCACATACATATTCAGCACTTTTGAGGCTCTGCACACCGCCCTTCTCTAAGATGCCAATTTTTTCCTCTCTTGGGTATGACTTTTTCAGCCATATAACCTCTTTTGGTCCTTCGGCCCTCTGGTATGAAGCAAACTCACATATGCAGTGCTTTTAAATCATAGACAACTTGGTTTGGGAGGCAGGAATACAGCTCAGTGCTGAGGGGTATGATATTGTCCTGTCAGATTACACCACTAGTTCCTGCTTTAGCTTCCCAAATTGTTCTCAGGATAGTATTTTGTGGGAATACAAACCTGAAGCCAAAAAAGCATGCTTAGGCCAGATCCTCCAGTGAGAAAAGTTCGCAAGCAATTTCACTTCTTCTGCACTGAAGTGTCCCTGAGGTAAACTGGATTGCTATTCCCTTGGATTCACAGAGGTATGACAAGTCTTTTTTTCCCCTTTCCTTTTCTTTTTTCTTTTTTTTTCTTTTTTCCCTTTTTCTTTCTTTCTTTTTTTTTTTTTTCTTAAGAGATCAGGCATTCAGAGGTAAATGCTCTCCTTCTGGTTCTGTGAAGAGCTTTTACATTTCAGTGGTCATACCATTGTAATGAGTGAAACCAAGAGACCATCTGGTCCTCTATTTGATCTCTGGTAATGGCCAGTACCAGATGCTTCAGAGGACAGAACAGCAGAATCCACAGCCGAATAACCAGCCAACAAGAGAAGGGTTTTTTCAGCTCCTGTCAATTAGTGGCTCATTTATGCCTTATAAATTGAGCATTTTTTATTTCTCATACTTTTTGTTATCTGATAATCTTAGCCTTTAAATTGTTCGGCACTATTTTGCTCTTGGATTCTAGAAACACTGGTGGTGGAAAATACATATCTTATCGTGTGTTATCTTTTTCAAGGATTTATTTCACCTTTATATTTGACAATAGAAATAGCCACAGGATTCTCTATTTTATAATATAAAGCCAAAAGCTATTGCAGATAAGTTATCAGAAATAAAACTAATCCATTATTTGTTCCACTGACCATCCTGTTCTTCAGCTCAGACTCTGTGTTTCACCCTAGTTCAGTGGGAATTTAGTTTTGTACTGATTAGAGTAGAAACTGGAACAAATCTTAATAAATACTACAGCTGAATTTACAAGAGGCTACTGTTTGAGTGGGCCTTGCTTTGATGCAGGCCAGACATAATAATATTGAATCCCAATTTATAATTCAGAATTATTGAGTCTAATTAGTACCTCAGATCCCACAGGTTTTGTTGATCTCATCTATGTCTAACTGCATGTTTCTACAGCCTTTGCCACCTTCATTAGTATCTCTTGGAGGTATTGCTGTACCAACTGCTTAATAATTTCTAGTTTGCAGGGTTTTGCATTAAGCACAAAATGGGTTTATTTCAGGCTGTTGCTTCCACCTAATGTGTTACAATGTGCTGTTGTTGGCGAGGCAGTGGGGTGTTCTCTGTCAGCACTGGTTTGTATATTTTGTTTTGTTATTTTGAGTTTTTAATCATATCACCGATCCTTTGTTTTCCTTTTCATGCCAGAACATTTCTATCTTGTAAAATGAAATTTGATGCGCTGGTGGTTTCAGATCTGAAAGACTGAATGAGCACTTTAGAGCTGAGTCTCTGTACTGTGCCCAGGTGATTGGAGAGCCAAAGCTGTGCAGCCCAACTGGCCATGCCCTATGACATCCTGCTCAGCAATAAACGCTGGCAGAAAGAAGGAGAGGGAATGTTTGGGGTTATGTAGTCTTCCCAAGTAACCTTTATGGGTAATGAACTCGACTGAGCACCTGCCTGCTGCTGGAAAGTACTGAATTAATTCCTTATTTTGCTTTCATTTTATGTATAGCTTTTGTTTTTTCTGCTGAACTGTCTTTATCTAAACCAAGGAGTTTCTTCCCTTTTGCCAATCCCATTCCTCTCCCTCATCCCACCTCATGGGAGTGAGTGAGTGACTGTGTGGGACTTAGATTACTACTGGGATTAGTCCCCAACAAATGCTTAAAAACTCAAGTATCCTTCCCAAACAGCTATTGACTTCCTTGGATTACCTTCTAAAAACTACTAGGACTCCCAAATTCCACAGGTCTTTCAGACCATTTCTCAGATATTTTGATCTGCTTTTTTATTTTTCTGCCTTTGCTGTGCTTTATGATTTTCTCTTTTCATTTTGCTATCCACAAACAGACTGAATGATGTTTTTTTCTTAAAGATTATCTAAAAAAGAAAGATTCACAAATCAGATCTGCCATTTAGCCAGAAAAAGATGGTGAAGAATTAATTAATATATGGGAAGGGCATGTGGTAGAACATGATTTCACTTCAGGTGGCACAGAACCAGCACATTTATGACAGATTTGCTTCGCAGCTACTTCAGGGAACACAGTATCAAAAATAATCTTATGCACAAACCAAGAAATAGTGCAAAAGGCATTGAAAGTTAACTGCAAAGTTGTGAGGTGTCCTTTTGTCCAGTTTGTAGGGAAGTTATTGAAGTCAAACAGCCGTGAAGTCTCTTCTGCTTCGTGGCAGAGTCACGACTGATTTGGCTTCGTAGAGAGCCACGTGTATCCATAAATGAAAAATTCATGCACGCTCCAGAAAATCATCATCAGTCTTTTGGACAGGCTTAATGTGCAATCTGCTGTATTGGTATGGATGCAAATTTAGCAGGTTTGAGAGGCTGTGGAGTACAAGTGTAGGCGCAGATCGGTTCCTAGATAATTAAACATGCAAATGCTGCCTCAGCTCAATTATAAGGTGATGTCTAGGTACAGTTATTTCAAGCTCTGCATAACATGGGAATTTCAGTGTAGGTCAACTGTTAGAAGTCATCCAGATTACACAGAAATGCTAAAGAAATTAGTTATTTTCACTTTACTAAAGGCAAAGTTAGCCTTGTTTTCAGCTCAGCTTGGTGAAAATGTATCAGCAATTTTTACAAATCACTGCAAGCAGCAGAGGGGAGGGGAATAAATGAGTAAAAAATAATCTCTTTCCAGAGTGAATATTTACTGTGGCATGAAAAGACATTGATTCTCACTGTGATTAACTTCAAGGAATCCTTTGACAGTAAAAAAGCCAATGACAAATTGGCACAGGGAAGGGATGAATGAAAGGAATAGGTTTTCAATATACGCATAATCTAAAGCATGGCCTCAAGTCACCAGATGGCTCAAGGGATTAGCAATGCCATATAGTCCTTTCACCTTCCCCTGTCCCCTCCCCTTCAAGAAACAGGTTCAAATGTTCAAGTAAGTAACATAAGCATCCAGACAGACACAGTTTGAAAGATCTTTATCTACAACAGGCTGCATGGTAAAAGTGGTCGCTGCCTAGTAGTGTTACCTCTGTGAGAAGAATTATGTGCCGGGGTGTGTGAGTATTTATTTGCCAATGAAAAGAAATATTTTCACTGGGGTTCAATTGACATCTTCCCTTTGAAATATTTCAGTTTATTTTCAGGCCCTGTCAAAAACTTCATTATGTTTACGGTAATTTTGTAAATTCTGAAAAGAAGCACCATTCCGAAAAAAAGAAGGGCAGTTTAAAACCTGTTACAAATCCCACAATTGTTTGCTCCAATTCGGAAAGGATCAGATGTAAACTATAAATCTGTGAACACAAGAAAGGATTTTATTCTGATTCTTAGTTTTCAGCGTACAGTGTTCTGTCAGGGATGTGTTGATGAGTTTTGCTTCTGGTCATGTTGTTTTCGTAGTGGAACACACGCACATAGCATAAAAGTATGACCATGACTGTTAGTAAGTGAAAATCCTTTAGGAAATCTTAGTAAACTACACACTGCTTTAGATAGCTTTCTATTTAAGTCACCATATGAGAAATTGTGGGATAAAAGCTGTTGAGGAGTTATCTTTTCCTCTATGTTTGTAGTGCTTACTTAGTAGACAAATAAAGTACTTTAAGCCTTGTCATGAGAACTAGAGGCTATATTTCAACAGCATGAAAATCAGCAAATAAAATCATTCAGCATATTCTACACTTAAATTAGCAGTACTGATTAAAGTGAAAAACAAAAAAGAGCAAAACAAAAACCCAAAAACTAATGACGGAGAAAAAGGTAAGACAAAAACCCACTGAGGTTTGTATATAAATGTAACCCAGAATGCTATACAATTTATTCTTGTGTGGCTCTCCTTTAATTTAAAAAAGATGTGTCTAACTTGAATTCTAGGCTGTTCATACTCTGCTAGCTTTTAGCAACAGACCTAAATTACTTTCTTTCCTTCAATAGCAGTAACAGTTTAGCCTCTGCAAGATAAATGCAGAAGGAGAAAGAAAAAAAGCTAGTTGAGTTTAATGACCTGATTTTGTGCTGCAGCTTTGATAAAACTCTATTTTTCTCCTTTTGCTCAGTTACTTGCCTTCTGATGCCTATTTTTGCAGCCAGCTGCAGTACAGGGTATGATTTATATATCAGATTCTAAAATATTTATTTTCTTAAATTTTCAGGCAAGTTCTTTCTGTTATATCAAAATTTATTTTGTAAATCTTGACCTTTCAAGATGATATACTGGCCCCACTGATGTCACAGGCAAGGCTTTTCTGGACTCGAATAGAGGGCAAGTTACTCTCAAGGATGCTGTTTTGGTAAGGCTGCAACACTCACAGGGAGCTCCCATATTCAGAATAGATCCATATTGCCTGGGATTTCTCTCTGTATGTTTTTTTTTTTTTTTTAATCTAGTACATGCTAACGATACGTCTCAGATAACAGCGCCTCTTCATCATCTGTGCTGTGATATTTGGGTACACCAGCACGTGTGAAGAACAAAGTTTGGGCTGTAGATCCTTATTGACTCTATTAAGTCACAAAATAATACAGTTCAAATTACGTCTTAGTGCCATTCCCTTCCCTCTTTCCTTTCCTCCAGTGATGTAGGTGGTTGTGATTGCAGATTCTGGGGCAGACAAACGTTAGTTTGAGATGGGCACAGACTGGCAAATCTCCAAAACCCTGGCACCCTCTAACTGTCCCTCCCTGCTTAACCACAGCACACATTCTCTGGAGTCAAGGTCCATCTCCTTTCCTGTACTATATAGGAACATGGAGAACAAGGAAGAGGTTTTCTCTGTCCTTTGCTCATTTATATTTAGGCTGTCCCATTTATATTAAACAAAACCAGAGAAGACAAGAATGCTCAACTTGAACAACAGTCCCTGGTTCTGCCAGGACCTTTCAATAAATAATTGCTTTGTGCATAAGGAAATCATTAGATTAAATGTCTTCATGGAAGAGAAGTTCAAAACAATGTGACAGCCATCACTGAGCAAGTTCAATACTGAATAAGCAATTTTTTTGCTCAGATTCTCTTTACTTATAAGGTCTTGCCATTATCATGATAACTAATGAACCTAGAAGACAAGCACCAGGAAAATAAATAACATAATGTAAGCTAACCTTGAATACAGTTTGGCTTCTGGAAGCAGGAATGTGAAACTGAACTGAATGTTCAAGAAGCACAGCAAATCACCAAGCACTACACAAGTTCACAGAAATTCACCTCAGAATAAGAGTTCATATCTCAGTAATCCTCTCCTGAGACTCTCTTTCAGGTTTTCCACATATTGTCTTTATCTCATTTTCCACCATTTAATACTTTACAAGAAGCCCACAATCTTGTTTTTTTCTTTTAGAACTTTGCTTTTTAGTCTCCATTAGAACTTGCTGGATTTTTTTCTGTATTACATATCCAATGTATTGTGATACCATCATGTCACTTACAGCATGAATTTCAGTACACTTGCAAACTTAACAGTTTTACAGGGCAATTACTGTGATGCTTTTGGCAGACATATGAGCCTGCATTTCTTATTTGGGCAAAACTTCTATAAGTTCATGAGTTAATCAACAGAGACAAATCTTGCTGACATTGAGTGCATAAAGTTTGCTTTGTGTTTACATATTGCTTCATAAAACTCGATCACACTGAGAGTGATCAGCCTTAGGCTTCAGGGGCTTTTAGCATCTCCTGCTTTACTTGGTTATCATGGGCTTCTTCTGACCATCTGAAGTACATGGATCATTTTTTAACAGCTGAAGTCCAATTCAAATAAAGTTGCGGGGTTGGTCTTCAAC
Source organism: Acanthiza pusilla (assembly GCA_036630365.1). Taxonomy (NCBI): domain Eukaryota; kingdom Metazoa; phylum Chordata; class Aves; order Passeriformes; family Acanthizidae; genus Acanthiza; species Acanthiza pusilla. The sequence continues at coordinate 2,994,267 of JAXCHO010000164.1, read as the reverse complement.
CGTTTTATCCTTAAATATGCTGGTCTCTGTGAAGTATCTTCTGTATAAAGTAATGCTCAGTTTAAAAGATGCAGAACTGGTATCTAAACAGAGTAGTATCTAAATAGAAATTTACTGGAGCCACAGTATTTCTACATAAACTTTTTATTGAAATGCAGAATGTATAGCTATGGGTTCTAACCGTGGACAACAGAAAGTAAGACATAAATGCTTTTTGGTAAACTACACATTTGAATCCTTCTCTGAGTGCTGTCAGTACTGTTTAATAATATTTGAGGCCCAAAATTTGTTTTAGAGGAAAAACAACTTAAAAATCTATGTAACTGAAAGATTGTAAAGTTCAGCTCCCCAAGTTCAGTGTTAATATCCTCTGCACCAGACTTAGTTTGAAACTGCAGAGTTTGGGACAATTTTACAGTTGTTCTCAGATTACAATAAAATCCAAACCAGACTCTAGAAATGTGCACATGTTATTGTTAGCCTGTCTTTCAGCCCTGGCCTCATAAAATAAATTTGAAACTGCAGCTTTCCAGCAGAAAGGCTCTCAGACTGCTCACCGTTCGGGGCCGTGTGAGATGAAATGGAGGTGGGAGGACCACCCTTTTCAGAGGTGGGCAAGGGCCATGTAAACAGATGTGGCTGGGCTGAATGGAGAGCCTGAATGGCAGCATTGTTCCCTGCCTGCCTGAGCTCCCTCCCTCCCTCCCAGCAGGGACCCAGCACAAGTCCCACTCACAAGATGAGAGCTTAAACTCTGCCTGTTACAATCCAAGAAATCAGGACTGCACTGAAGTTTTAAGTCTATCAAATACCATGAACACTCGCTCACCTCTCCATAGTCATTCCAGAGACATTCCTGAGCAGTTTACAAGAGTTTTTTTCCCCAATGTATGGCAGAATTTTAAAAAGACACTTTCAAATCTTTCCCAGTGGGACTTCTACATTTCATAATTCATTGTAGTTGATTTGTGAATATTGTCTGTGACATGTGATGAATGTATAAACAGTATCTTTAATATATACACATATATAATGCTGTTTAATAGCTTTACATTAAGTGCATTCCAAGAAGGAAGACTCGGGAGATACTATAAACATATTTTATGCAATTCCATATATTAAAGTAAAATCTTCTAAACTAAACTGCTAAGCTGATTGTAGGGACACAATTCAACAATATTGATAGAAGTTCATCTTCAAACCTCCGTGCTGCTGCTGAGTTTCTATACATGTTCATGGGTTTATTTCACTGGGAGCTGTTGCTGTGGAATACTTGTAAAGGTCACATATACCAGCATTTGGAAGCTTGCCCAGGTTGCTTTAAGTAACCCCAGGGACAGAGAGTTGTGTTATTTCTGAGGCCTTTGTAGGGAAGAGGCAGAAACAGTAATGCAATTCTGGTTCAAGGGTTTAACTAGAGTTTGTTTTATAGAGACAAAACAGCACAGTTGTCCCCAGCTACATTCAGAAACTGAAGCTATTAATGAAATCAATGTGACTTATAAACCGAAGTTATTAATGAAATATTGAAGTTCAGTAACTTGTTATTCATTAAATACAAGCTGTTGCATTCTGCTGCACAAGAGTGGTGATTTCCTCTCCCCCCTTGCAGCGATAAAAGTTTGTAATCAGTGTATTTCAGATGTGTAAATTCTATCATTGTGCCAACCGTGTGTGTGAAGGTCATGAATGCATTTTGTAGGCATTTCTGTGAAATGAAGCATGCCAAACATCACTGGGACAGAAAATGAGAAAGTGAAACAGAAGGAAGAGGGTAAAGGAACGTGTACTTTGTAAGCGCCAGTTTGCATTTCTTTCATAGTCAAAAATTAAGTGTAGTTCCTCTGTAACAGCTCAAAGGACACACATAATCATAGGTCTAGTTAATTTTCTGACCCCAGAGTCGTTTTTTTGTATCAAGAGCAGCTTGAGGAAGTAAAATGAACCCAACAGTGTGCTTTAAACAGTATTTCAGGATCACCCTGCCAGCATTCAATTTGCAGTTCTGCTGTAAATCTGCCACCATAGGCAATGTACAGGAGTGTGCTCAATCCCTTTTTAGGGGGGGATAGAACTTGCTTATTTATTTTTTGGCACACTATTAAACTTTGGTGTGCTGTGGCTATTTTTTTTCTTTCAGCAGTATGATTCTATCTCAAAAGTAGTGATAGGGAGTAAATAAGGTGGCCTGATTTAATTTCTTGTCCTGCCACACACTCTGACTTTGTGTCTCATGTCATTAATAGATCTAATAGGATTTTGGCGTGAAACCAAAGAGGGGGAGGGAGGAAGGGACGAGCTGCAGAGAAAGCTGGTGCCTTTCTCAACCCAAAAGTGATGTCAGGCCTATCAGCCTTCTCTTTAGTCCTCCCTGACAGAGCTGGAGGCATTTCTCTATACATGAGTGTGTCTCATGCATTCATGAGGCTTTTTGACACCGCAGCCTCTTTTGTTACGAGATAGATCACAGCTCTGCCCTTCTCCCAGCTGCCATATGGTGCAGTGGAAATGGGCTTTCAAAAGGGAGAGCAGCGCCGAGGAGCTGAGGCGGGGAGAAGAAAGCGATCGAACAGCGGCAGATGAGATTGATTTATTTTCTCAGTGAAGGGGCGAGTTACTACGACTGGTGGAGAGAGGGGGGGGTGCCTCGGAATAGAAAACTGTCTCCAGAGCAGGCGAACAGGCTGTCGGGATGACAGCCATGTTGTGCTTGTTCTCCAGGCACAGGGCTTGAAAATAAGCATACACATTTTTGTTATCTTAGTAATGCTGGCTGAGAAAAGCTGAGAAAGGCTTATAGCCCCAGTGCCGCGGCACAGGACTTCAGCTGCCTCAGCCTGGCTTAGATTTTACATTTCTCTGAGAGAGAAATCTCTCTGCCTTACCATGTGTGCAGAACTGTCAAGCCTTAGTCTGACAATATTAGAAGTTTCCAAAAAATATCTGTCTCCACCACAATGTTTGGAGAAGGACTGTTCAAAGGGAGAGATCAAATGACAAATTCTTCTCTCTGTTCAGTGAGTGCAAATGCACTAAAATCTGTTCAGTTTTTCAGACTTACAAGTCATTACCTTGTTTTACCAAGGTGGCTTACTCTATTAAAAAAGAATAATTAAACGTCTCAGATTTACTATGTGCTATTTTTCCTGTCTTATACTTCATTCAGCTTCAAAAGGAAGTCTGTTTCACACCTGCCTGTAGCTTTTGACTTCCAGATTTGGTGTCCAAATATTTCAACTTGAAAAAGAAAAACAAAAATTACATATACGTGTCTTAATCAAAAGAATTTCTTATTGAGATTTCTTAAATTGTGTGGTAAATAGGAGTTTGATCTTGATGTCAGTGTAGATCACAAAAATACGTGTAAGGCCACACTTCTCAAAATTTCGGAAAAATTCTGACAAAGCTGATTGGAATTGTGGTTTTTATTCCCAGAAGAGTTATTAAATCTATGTAATTATTTTCATATCCCTGTGTGACTGAACTAAATTGTGCAGAATGCACACAAAGGGAATCAACTATATTACTTGAAAATTTTAAAATGTTTTGTTCTAATACATTTAAGGTAATTTTGTGTCTCCTGAACTGCTCTAAGAGAGTTATGGGAATTACTATTCACGGGACACGTGAGAGGATGGGGGACATCAAAGATAGAGAACATTTCCACAGGAAGGGGGAACACATGGACGGAAGATGCAATGACAGGGATGTGGTACAAGTTTTAAAAATTGTGCTTGGCACAGGAGCTAGGGAGCCATTATTCACATTTCTCAATTACACGACTGGAAGACACCCAATATCAATTTAAAAGAAAAATTCTGAAATGAATCAAGGAACTCTTTTCGTCTCACTATGCATGATTAAACCAAAATTTTCACTGCTACAGTAAATTCTGAAGGCCAAAGGTATAGATGGGTTTCAACAGCTTCATTTGAAGAAGCAAAAAGTAAATATTACAGTTCTTTGGATGCAATCTGTAGCTCAGGATGTCTCAGAAATTTTGCATTTTGGGAAACTGGGACAACATGTCAGAAGAAGAAATTAATTTCTATTTTTCTTGTATCTTCTTACCTCTTCTACTGACCAATGCAAAAGCCCAAATGTATATGAAGTTAACATTTTATCTGCCCCAGTATAATTTTTCTTTTGTTCTTATAAAATATTTATTACTTCCTCTAAGCTGGCCTCTCTTGTTACTCCATTTGTTGAGTTGAGTGACATTCATATATCTAATTCTGTAGTTCACTTTTGAGTTTTAACTGGAGGGAAGATATTGAAGCACTTGGGAGATATATCAGACAAGCAAAGCTGGCTCAAAGGGGAATACTCCAGTCCACATCCCATGAGACAATAAGGGAAGCTCAAGGGGTTTCTGAAAGTGACTCTAAATAAAATACTACTTTTCTAAAAAATCAACTGCTTGACTTGGATTTGACATAAGATTATGTTTAAAACTGACAAATCTGTTAAAAAAAAATTACAGCTTCTGTGACAGATAAATATCTTATATAAAGATTGTTTTTTCTGCTTCCCAAATTGTGCTGCTTAAGTTCTTTTATTGACTATTGCAGATGGCAATGTTGGGACAGATTACACAGGTCTGCTGAAACACTGTAAAACTTGGTGTGGAGAAACAGGATTGTCCTTTCACACTATTCCCTGGTCAGAGGAGGTGGAGAAATGCCAGTCTGAATTCCACTGGCTTGGATTCAGCAATGCCTTTGAGTAAGAGTCAGCAGAGCTTGTTTTAAGTTAATGATGGTGCCACACGCAGTCCTCATGGAGAACATGTGCAAGGGATCACGTTCCCTTTTTATGCATATGTCAGGTCTTGAGAAAAGTAGAATGAATGAAACCACTTCATCAAGATTATTTCTGGGAATTTTCAAGTGAGTCATTCAAGTTTCATATCCTTTCTAATTTATACGATGTATATAATTGTGTTTTTCCTCGTGCGAATAAAAACATATACAAATGAATGAAGGAAAGGAAAATAATATTTTTGTGAGCTAGTGGTGGTTACAAAAGAACTATTGTGTTACTTGTTGCTGCATTTTTTCTCTTTATTTGTTTGCACTAGGAATAATTCATATTGTCAAATGAAGAGATACTGCATTGCTAATCATCTTAAAAATGCTGCTGCTTTTTGAAAAGAGAAAAGAAGCATTTAGGCTAAATTCTGACTCTGCATTGTAAAGCAGTGTTAGTCACAAGCATATTTATTCAGTATTCTTCTTTACCTATTTTTACAATAGGAAGAGAAAGACAATTTTATACAAAAGAACAGAGAGGTAAGTAATTTTTTTCCTTCTTTTATTATTATTATTATTGCAATTGTTTTGATTAATATTTTCATTTCAGAAATGAAGAAATGCTCTGCTGGGTGAGACTGGGGGCCTATCATCCTGGAGTGCTATAGGGAAGGACACGTGAGCCTTTGCGCTTCCAGCAGTCCAATCCTCTCAGCCCCTGGACATCCAAAATTGTGGTACTGTCTGGGTTAGGACTAGGCAGGCACGAACCCCTTTTTAGCCTATTTTGTGACCTGTTGACCATGAGTTTATCTAATCCTTAACTTGCTGATACCTCAAGACAGGAAATTGGAAATATCAATAACTAATGTGAAAGAGTGCATTCTTATGATGTTTAAATCAATGTTTTACAATGCAAAAGAAATTGTTCATTAAAATTCACCATTTAATATGTTTTATGGGTTCACAGAATTTGACCAAATAGCTCTTGATTTCCGTATAATATTTAAACCAACTAGCATAATTAGTGATATTCAAATACACAGGTTTACAATTTAAGATATAACATATATACCTATAAGTTTAACAATCTCAAGACTGCCAAATACAATAAAACAAACTGAAAATTAAGTATTTGTAAGTTTAATTGAAGAGAGTTGTATTGCTTAGCACCTTGCCATATTCTAAGTAAGCTGCTCATGCAGCATCATATCGTCAAGAACTTTGACACACAAGTGAAGTGAAATGTTCTTAACAAGGTCAAGCAAATTATTTAAGACTTTGATTTTCATAAGGGCTCAGTCTCAAGTATAAATCAGAAGAACGAATACAAATTGCAATTCTTTTTGGCAGATGTTTCTGTTCCAAAAATTAGACTCTATGTATTTTATTTGGGCTACCTGGTAAAAGTTCCTTACTTTTGTAGGCAGAGAAGGAGCTAGAAACTTGTTTCTTCAAAGGTAGGTAAAACATGTTAATTTGAGAAATGTTTCAGCAGCTGCACAATATTCCCTGTGTGCCTTGCTTCTGAATCTGTATTGCAAACCTACAATAATTTTATTGCATGGGGGTAATTTTGTCCAGTTTTTAAAAAAAGGATGCTAAAGCCTCAAAGATACCTTGCTTGAGGTACCACAGCCACACAGAATCCCCAAGACCATGTGATCCAGGCTAGTATTTGTCCCTGCAAAGGGACATGACATCCATCTTGATTTTCACTGAATACAGACTTTTAGAAAATCATTTGAAAGGACATTAGACAAGAATTGCTCTACTCAGGCATCTCAGCGCATGATTCTGAGTAGCACAGAAGTGTCAAACTGCATTTGATTTAGATTGCTGTTATTCATGTATGGTGTTGACAATGAAGGCATTATTATATCAGACTTATTCAAGTACCATAATTAGGCACCTCGTCACTTTACAAAAATTATGTCCTGTCAACAACGGCAATGACAGCAGGAAGTATGGGCTATCTGTCGAAAGAGACGCATATTTTATGTTTAAACCTAATGTGGTGTACTTATAGCCTGTGGTAATTATTGTTTTGCTTTTTTCCAGGGGAAGTTAACAGACAACACTCACTGTACCTTGACAGCCTTGCAGCCTCCAGGTAGGTCATTGCTACAGTTTGGAACTGGAATTGTTCTTGAGTCTTGCCTGGCATAAGAGGATTTTGGGAGAAAGGTTTCTCATTGATGACACTTAGAGGAAACAGCTGCTCAGAAAGGACTAGCCAGCTCCTATTTTATCAGAGAAACCTCTGAAAGCTATGACCAGCAGTACTGAAAACTTGTATTTGGAAATGCATACACAAAAAAAAAGCTGCAAGTTGATTTTATGTTTTTTGGAAGATTTTTGGAACACTTAATGTATCACCGATTGCTACAAGTCCTCCTCATTTTAGCAGCATTAATTCAGCAAGACTGAAGTAAATAGCTCACACACTGTGTACGTAAACTAATACAGTAAATTCCTGGGAGAGCAGTATCCCACAACTTGACACTAGCTAATCCTATAGTCTTGAGAGAAACATCCTTTTCATTTTGTACTCAAAATTTCCAATAGCAAGGTGAATCCAACTTACAGGTATAGCAAAAAATGTCCAAACAAACACTGTTAAGAAATTATGCTTGTAAAGGCTGAGTAGAACACTTCTCTCCATTTAAAACAAATTGTTTTCATTTAAAATATAATAATTTTCATAGTATTGAAATAGATCGATAGAATACAAGCAGAATGCTTAAAAGAATCTTAGGAATTCTTTAAGTCTATTTGGGAAATAAAACATTCTTATGCAAATATTCTTATTCCTGAGTCAAAGCATTATCAGAACTGAGTAATGTAGGTTATACTTGGTACTGAAGCAGAAGAAATCAGTAGAAATTATGGTGCTCAAAAATGGTTTAGCATTCAGTCATTCTTAAAAAAAGAGGTTTTTTTAAAAGACATTATGTAGAACTAGCGATGAGATGGGACAGTTCTTGACAATCACTTTAAATCAAATATATTTCATGCCATCTAAAGAAAGCAGAGCAATGAAGGCTCTGCATCTCTTCTGAACACACATTCCTGTGAATCAAAGCCTTGAGTAATGTTTTTTTGTGTAGCTTAGCCTTCAACAAGCCTAGCAAAGTCAAAAGTTTGACACCTCATTCCATAACCTTTTCCATATTGTTCTTCTATTTGTATGTTATCTCACCTGGAACTGCAAGGACTAACTTTTTCTATTAATACATTATTTTTTATATTTTATATTCCTTAGGGAAGCCAGACTATGAAGTACACATCGTATAAACACACAGATTCACAGAACAGTTTGGGTTGGAAGGAACCCTTAAAGGTCACCTGGTCCAACTTCCTGGCAATGAGCAGGGCATGTACGTGTTTTCACAGACTCTGTTCCTACAGTGGGCAACCTTAGAAGGTGTGTATGTGTTTTAGAAGGGATATGAGTGTGTAGAAGGTCAGAGAAGCCGCATCTGCCATTCAAGTGTCAACCAAGTCACAGTGGTCAAGATTTCCCAGTTTGCTGTTGACCAAATCCTGATTAGAAATGGATACAACCGAAGTTAATTTTTGAAAGCTCTGAGGACTCACTGATTTTAGTATGAGCCACGCATTCGTATGGATCCACATTTCCAGAGATAAACAGCATTGTAGGAAGAGCTGTGTACATTGTGCCCTGTAAAGGAAGGAAACTGGGAGCTGTGCTTCCCAGACAATTCCTTTCACTGGAAACTCCTGGGTTCCCAGCACTTTTGTTGAAAGCAGCCTCTTATTTGGCTTTACTAACCTAAGTTACAAAATTTTGCTATGTACAGATTTTCATAAGCATTGTAGCGTTGCAGTTAAACAAAACAAAACAAGAAAAAAAAGGAAGACAATATCTGTGTCCCTTACATCTGAAAGTGTCCATTGCTTTTACCCACAAAATATCTTCAAAGAAAATGATACTGGTTTTGTCCATGGCATTGCACATGCTGAAATATGTGATATCCTAAACTGTGTAGGTTAGGAAGGAAAAAAATATGGAAGGAATACCTGTCACACTTAATTCCCAGTAAACGTTAGTGCATGATATAATTATTTGGGTTCAGTCTCATTACTCATTCTGCTCTCTGCATTGTATTTCACTGATTTCTCATAAGCTGGAAGTGTACTTTGGTTTGCTATTGAGTTTTTTGACTTTCTACCAGGTGTTTTTCGCTACCTTCTGGAAAAAACACCCAACCTCAAACATAAGTCTTGTAATTTTCCCCCAAGTTGTGCACAGGTCCATGCCATACACTTCTACAGCCTTGAAAGATGCTGTAGGTAATTTCTTATATAAAAACAAACATAGGCAGAGGCCATGTTTGCACAGATAGCTGTAAAGTCAAACAAATAAGCCCCCATTTCATTACTGAATGCAGTGCAGTAAGTACATTCAGCCTCTGAATAGAAACACATTTCTTCTGGTATTTCAACCCTACAACATGTTGAAGAATCCCTGTGGCCAAATAAAGTAAGATGAAAAAATCCCATCTAATGAGAAGCAGGATATTATCCTGTTCGTCACTTTTATGGGGTCACATGCCTTCTGATGTTAAAGCTGGATCATATAGCTCTTTAGGCACACAATATGTAAGTAAACACTGAATCTCCCCTCTTCCTGTCCCTGCTCCTTCCTCTCTGACCCACAGAGGAGCAGTGTACAGAGCAAAAGAAAGGGAAAAAAAGATGACTTACATGTGCTAGGATTTAGCTTCTGGCAAGAGACATTATAAGGAATTCATTTCCTGGCACATAATTTACATGTCCAGTCCTCGCTCCCACTCCTTTTCTCTCTCCCACCCTTCCCCCAGTTCCCCCTCCAAGCTGTCTCCTAACTCCGCAGCGTTTGCTGCAACTTCCTGCCGTATGTTTGCTTTCTATTTTCATATCCATGGGAAAGGAATCTGCTCTAGCCCAAGGCTGCTCTCCTGCCTGTGCCCATGCTGGTCCTCACTGCTGCCTTTAGCCGAGGCCGTAGGCATTTGGACTCTGTTCAGTCATGGTGAAGCCATCCAGCAAATGACAGTCGCTAAGTTTCAGCTGAGTCAGCTGGAGAAATTTCCTCTCCTCTTTGAGGTTTTTACTTTCAGCTAGCAAGCTCCAGACAAAATAAAATAATTTTCATTTTTAAATATTTAATCTAAATCCTGGTTTAGGGTTTTATTTTTGGGGAAAAGAGAGTTATGTCCCTCTTGCTCATTAAAGGGCTCTCTGTTGTGTATCTTTGATGCTGCTTTGGGCAGCTCTGCTACTTTGATCCTCTTAGAAACAGGCTCATTACAACATCCACCTCGCAGAGTAACACTTCAAAGCTTTGCAAAGGACAAAGGGAGGAATTTAGAAACACAGCCAAGTGGCTCTCAAGTATCTTGACTAAATTAACTTTGTATTAAGTGTTACTGGCCCAGTTGCAATTTTGAGAGGAGGAAACAAAGCAGTAACTCTGTGTGCTTCTTTCACGCATTTAATATCAAATTAATAAATACGCTTGAAATCTTCTAGGACTCCCTGCCGCAGCGTCTGCTAAACTAAGCAGGCACCACAGTTGTCACATCAGAGTTAGCAGTTGCTCTGGAGATGTCAAAACGGCAGATTGACATTGTCAATTGACTTGATTTATATTGTTCAGAATGATCGAGCCAATACTAATCAACCAGTGAGATTAACAGAGGAAACAGGCACTTCTCAAAATCGTTATCTCCAGAGCCGGCAGTAACCACATTCATCTTCAACACTCTGAAATCTATCCTTGCTGTAATGATTAGTATTATTGGTCATTCTCCAGCCTAAATTTATTGCTTCTGACATGTTTGACTTAGGACTTCAGTCAGGAATTAATTACCATTACAATACGCTATTTTCAGGATGTGCTTTCAGCGCAAATTGCAGTGAAGTATTAGGTGCTGTACAAACACAAGCTTCTTAAGCAATCTTGTCCCAGTGAAGCCACAAAGGCAATTAGGGACCTCAGCCACACCCTGAGTGACACAGGAGTCGGCAAACCAATATAGCCTTGGTGGGTGACTGAGAGCTTAAACTCCCAACTCATATTGTCATAATCCCTGCTATGAGAAGGGTTTTTCCCTTTTGAGATATCAGATGACCCTGGTTTAGGTGGTAATGATTCCTGACATAAACCCTTTGCATGTGCAGTGAGTCAAATGCAGGCGTCATTCATTACAGACTTTGAAAACCTCTATGGTGGTCTCTCTCAAAGACAGCAGAAAGACAAATTCACTTGAAAGTTACTATTTCATTATTTATTCTATTTATTCTGATTTTTGAATCATTTACCAGAAGGTTTTTCTGAAGAAATCAGAGCACCATTTGCTGAGATCCCACTAAAATTATGTAATCCTATCAATACTTTGTTAGGCTTGAGACATTTTTAATTTGGAAAATTCTCCTCTAGCTCTCCTTTAAAAGGTGTTTTAGAGTACTCAGTGTTACAATGCAAGTTGTGCTTCTGCTTTGGAAGTGTAGTAAGAGTGTAATAAACAGAAAAAAGCCACCAGGAAGCCTGAGTCTCTTAGGTTCCAGGACGGAGGGTGCAGATGGCTGCCATTTATCAGGCCTAGACCATGTTCATTATGTGCTTTATTGCTCCAGAAGAACTGTCATAGTGCCTTGCTCACACATATTTCCACTCTATCTTCCTAGCAATCCCTAAAATGTACTTATGCGCCTCCTTGAACCATTAATTTCCTTCTTTCAGAGAGTTATCGGTGAATATAATCAATGAACTATGATTTTACTGGGGGAAAAAAAAGAGATAGTGCTTTATAAACTTTTGATAATATACAGAATTTCTTTGAAAATGAAGAAAATCAGATTTTATATACATTTGGTCTGCCCACATGTATTCCTTTGTGAAGTACGAATTCAGTGCCGATATGATTTCAAGCTCTTTGTCTTGATTCAACAGCACTCCCAGGAGTCTTCTGGGAAAACAGAGAGAGAAAACACAACTTGGATAGATCTCTAACATGGGTGAATTTCAGGTAGAGCATTTGAGGACCAACAATGAAGATGGTAACTGACTTATTCATTGAGGAATCTACTTCCCAGCCACTCCAGCCCACATCAGCCTTCCCCGTATGAAAGATATAGTGACAGCTTTCTTCAATTTTGTGAAGGATTTGTTTTCTGCTGTTAAATTGTTAAATTGGAGATCAGAGTATCGCTACCATTTCCCTGTCAATATGTCCCGGAGCTGAAGCATTCTCCTGGAGGTTACTGTAAGGGTAGAGAGAGAGAGTTGCTGCTGTTTTGGACCCTGGAGAGTTACAATGCTGTCCTGGACATGGAACCTCAGCATGAGACTTCATTCTTCTTCTCTATTTTTGCCTTTAATGTAAGCCACATTCAAGTTGGCCTCGTTTCTGATTGATCAAAGCCTTCCATCCAGAAGGCTGCTCGGCCTTTGCACTTCAGTGACAGTTCTGGAGAATCCACTTGGCACAGGCAGAACCCATGCTGGAGGTTGGGAGTGTAAGAGTGCAGACACCTGCAGTGTGACTTATGCCTTCATATATGTGTAATTTACGTCTCTGCGTGCTGGGTAAACAATAAATCCTTGATTTGCCCATGGCAGGCCTGCTTTGAACATTGATACCTGGCCTGTCTGGAACATAAGGCATCTGTATAAAGAGATTAATGTTTTGCAATATAGCAGAAATGTGTACAGCATGCTGCATGAACTCTGGGATCAAATCTTTCCTTCAGGAGAAGGGTCTTTACACAGTGTAGCACTTTGCTGTTTCTGCTGAACCTGATCTCTGAAGCAATTTCCCAAAGCAAAGACCAGGTTACAATATATTCCTAAAATTTTCCCACTTTTATTCTGTCACTAGCCACAGAGGTTTTGGGCACTGACAGGAAATCTCAACAGCAATATTTTCTCCAGCAGCGTATCAGTGACAGAGCCAAATGGTGACAAATAGAATCCTTTCATAAATGCAGTTATTCTTCATTATTTAATTCACATTTCTGTTGGCATGGGGATGCTTGCCAACATTGTGATTTTGAAATAGCAGAGCACTAACGCAGTGGTTGTTACGACCTTCTTTCATGTAAAGAGGTATTTATTTCCCTGACTGCACTAAGCAGAGCTAGCAAGCTTGAGATGCTCTGAAATATTCTTCCACTTGTGAACCAACCTTTGCCATTTCTGCCTCTAAACTTACAGTGTATCTATCAAGAAACTCAGAAGTGTTTGAACAGAGTGCTTGCTGACTGACAACTTGCCTTGAGGAAATAAACTTCTTTATCTAAGCTCCTGGAAAAAGCTCTCTTAGGGCAGTTGGAGGTTTACTGTCCTGGTGTTCTGCATACTCTCCTGAGGGTGATTCTTTCAGAGTTATATCCTGCTCTAAATTTCCCACCGTTTTTAACACGGTTGATCTTTAGGCAATGAAATATTGGTTTCTATTCACATCTGAGTTCTTCTCAGTTCTTTCCCCCAAAGTAGATCCTAATCCATAATTCAGTTTCCTTTTAATATCTGCTTCAGGCATATCTTCATGGAGAAATAGCCTGAATTTTATACAGTTGTTAGCATACCCAATGGAACATCCATGCCCAGTATATGAGGAAACCCGAATTTTAGTGATCATTTTAGTTGGCTCATAATGTTTAACAGCTCTCTGCCATGTTCAAGCAAATAAGATTTTCCTTGGAAATACTAGGTCTCATATTTCACAATCTATTCCATTCTCCTACTTCTCTATTTCACTGTCGACTGAAGAAGATCCTAATAGAACAAATCATATTGTGTTTTAAAACCTGCTTACTAGAAATCTCAGTTCAGTCCTCGCACAATTTATTCTATCCTATTTTGAGCTATGTACCAGCGTCTGTAGCAGATATAAAAACAGACAGTAGTGGCTTATATTGCATTATTCACAAATCCCTTGATTTGGTTGGAATCTGGATCACATGCAAGTTTTTTAAAATGTATTCTATTTGTAGCTGCTGTCCTTTAGACAACTTTAACTCGTCTTTAGTCCACCTTGTAAAGATGGGTAGTTTCTTCCAATATCACTGCTTTACTTGTGAAGCACCCTTACCAGCACTATGAGTGCATCTAATTCGTCATGCAGTGTCCTGGAATGTCATCCTTCTACAACATAAAAATATATTTCTATTTTTAAAGCAACTTACTACTTCCTTGTAAGGGGAAATCAAATCCTGACACATTTCTCAAAATTGTGACAAGTCTCTGGGAGACTGTTGCCTAACTACACTTTTCAGTTCATAGTAAGTTTCCCTCTCAAAATCTTCGGTTTATTAGCTTATGCAATTTTCAAAAGCTAAAAGGAATACATGGTGATAGGAATATATTTATGAACTTGGGCGGCTTTCTCATGGGAATCTTGTTTATCTATTTGTTTAGTTTCTGAGTTTAAAAAAACCACTTATTTTTATCAGGGAAGCTAAGAAATCAGAGGAAATTGTAAAAGATAAATAATGGAAAGGACTGACAAAGTAGGACTGGAGGCAAAGGAATGTAGTAGGCTTTTTTTCCGCTTTTAGTTACAGCTAGTCCTCATTTTACCCCAAAACAAATGGGGAACAACATCCCCCTGTTCCTTTATGGCAGAAATAAAACCCAATTACCTCAGTTCTTTTCCAAGAGAAAGATTAAAAGGTGGGGGTTTTGTTGTTGTTGTTTGTTTTTTTGGGGTTTTTTTAAAATTCGATAAAATATAAAGACTTTCAGACAAACAGATACTCTAAGCAACCTAAGCAACCTAACAATTTCTTGCATTGTGTGCAGGTTAGTTTCTAGAGGGCCGAGATGGCAATTTCATGTGAACTGTTCTATTCTAAAATATCTTGAGAGTTGACACCATACAACAGCATCTAGGTGCTCGTGACTACAGACATCTATTTGTAGCAGGAGTAGATACGTTCCTTTCCCATCCACACCTTTTACAATTTTCCATAGTAGAAAAGCTTTTTTCTCCTCTCAATCACACATGTTTAATAGAAAAAAGGCTCTATTTTAAATACAACCTGTAATTTTGGGGAAAAAACCCCCATATCTTAACACTCATTAGCTAAAAAAAGAACATATTGAAATATCTATTTTTACTGACAATAGTTGAAATTAATTCTTTGGCAGGATGACAGGCTCCACTTCCAAATGAATTCTGAAATCTCTGTATGGATTTTTCTAAGGTATTTACTGGAATTATCAATCACATTTCCTAATTTATGGATCATTTGAAGATCTAAGGCAAACGAATGCAGACAGATCCATAATAATGGAATTTCAAAACTGTATCTGCATCATGGCCTTATCAAGATTATGTACATAGTCTGAATGCATTATATTTAGCTGGCTATTTTCCTCAGTACAAGAGCACAGGTAAAGACCTCAAGGTTGATACAAATGATGTATATAAACATAGAACTCTATAGCAATTATGAATTCATTTTTGTACATTAATTCACAATTTTCTTCTTGGGATAGACAGTGAGTTGTTAAACTGCTAAGGTATGTGAAATGGGATCTCTTACATCATCTGGGGTCAACGTGCCATTTACATGGTTAATAAGCAATGGATGGGAGAGTGGAGGCTGAGGACAGGGTACCCTCTGTGGCTGGTCCTGCTGCTGCTTGTGAGACCCCTGGGCTCCTCTGACTGCTGTGGGGTCAGCAGAGCAATCAGTGTGCCAGGCACTAGACAAAAAGTCAGACAGCTTCTTTCTGCAAGATGAAAAATGAGATGGTGGAGCTCAGTGATTCAAAGAGATTAATGTGACCAAAGCGAGACACTAAACTGACCAGGCATAATTCACAAACCACCATTACTCCAGATAACATGACAAAGTGCTCTGGCCGATGGAGATCTAGTTTTTATGTACTGGCATCTGAATTAGAAAACTGGAATTTAAGAGTCAGATAATTTGTTTCCCACTCCGACCCCTCAAGTTATTGAATAGGGCTCACGGGAGAGCACAGAGGTTTAATGCCAAGGCTGATGAAAACTGACCCATTTCAGTTTACATGGGACTGGCAGGATGGATTTAAGAGAAACTGTGGCAGAAAGGCCTCATGTTTCAACTGATGAATGCTCTACAATTGATCTCTTGAAGACAGCAGATGGGAAACAGAGCAAAGCTTTTATAATACAGTGGAACAAATAGGGACATTTCCAAGAAAATAAATAAAAAGATGAAAGAATAACAAAGAGAACCTTTATAAAAGTGGATAACAAAGGGCTATGAACTCAGCCACTAGAATAGACCTTTCTTTTTCTATCTTTTTGCAATCACCAGCACTGTTATGAGCCATAAGCAAACAGTATCTCACTAAATGCAAATCTGACTGATCTACACATTGACTGCAAGTACAGTGGTAGAATGAGACATAAGGGGTTTTAATCAATTTAATGAAAGTCAGAGGAAAATACACTGGGTTTGAGGTACTTACATATCTCTTTTTCTAACATTATATGGAAACGAAATTGGTCTCATCAGTATTAAAACTGTGATTTAGAGTCACCTCTGAAGTGCATGTATTCTACAAGCTTCAGTCTCAAAACGACACAATTGTTATTGCTGAAGGCTGGTCACAAGCTAATATACTCTGCCTTCAGATTCTGGACTGAAACTGCTGCTGAGGGAATGGATGTATCTTTTTCTGTGTGTACAAATCTGATGCAAAGTAATTATATAGGGGTTTATGTCAGATTAGCTAAATTGGTTAACAATTTAAATCAATGCAAGATGCTAGAAGTGGTCCTAGGGTCCAGCTACAAAGATTTTGTACAGTGTTTACTCATGGCTATGGAAGAGCTGTGTAGGTATGGAAGTCCACCACACTTAAAAGGGACCATTGCGGATTAAGTGTGGTGAAAACTGCTCCAAAATGCTGTCTGTAATTTGCTAAGTCTCATTTGTACAAGGACAATAATATTTTTTGGAGCTGCTTTGGAAGTGGTACCATGCTACTTCTATACTCTTTGGGGTTTGTTTTGGTTCAGTGTCTTATCCTTTCCTCCTAAAATGCGGGATTTTAATTACAGTTTCTGTCTGGATTACTTGTCCCTTAGATAAAATGGTATTTTCTTTCTCTCCTTGGCAGGTACAGCTGCGAAGACTGAACTGAAGTGCTTTCCAGGCAAGATCACAGCACATGGATGATCCGAGCTGGCCATTTGCTGTACGTATTAGCTGGCAACACCTGACACGGTCTATAGGGTCAGGTGCGAAATAATTTGTAGGCTAACAACTTCCCTGTATGTATAAATGTCTCACGGATATTTTCTTTCTTTCAGAGCTGTTTTTCTGCCCACCTTGAGTTGTAAGATGCCATGTAAAGCTCCAGCTGGAGCAGGGGATCAGCCCTGCACTGCCCATGGCCACAGAGCTCCCAGGCAGCTCACAGCCAGGCTGAACTCGGGCTCTTTTGGAGCCCAGTCAGACAACACTCACGTGGGCCTGCGAAACTCTATGTAGGATTTAGCCTTCATTATGTCAAAGGGGCCTCTGAATATTAATTTCTTTTCAGAAATAATGGCTCTGAAAGTTCCCAGCCTGGGCTATCTGGTAACATTTTGCTCCCACTAGTCTCACCTATAAAGTTGAAGGTCAGGATCGAGTGGATGAGTTGATTGCAGCACAATGTAATGTCTACTGGCCTATTTTTACCCTTAGAAGGAGCTAGAATCAACCCTCTATTCACATTTTATATTCATTTATGCCTATTTGCTAAGTAATTCTTTTCTTCTTCATCTTTCTATACCCTGATACCTTAATCTTGCTGACATCTTACAATTGTTAATGAGAAACAGCTCCCTGTCTTTACGATGCTTGCTTTCCATCTCTTAACACCGAGGCATCAGATGATAGTTAACTTTGCAAGACTTGAAAATGTTGTGTTGTACTCCTCTTTTGAAGAATACATTTATATTAACAGAGCTCAAACCAGGAGCAATAATGACAGCCTTATAAACATGATTACTAGCTGAGACACAAGTACAGTCACTCTCTTGAATACATCACCCAGGTATTATTTTCAGCTCCAGACCTGAAAGCAATTTCCATATTCTACAGACAAAAACATGACACCTATTTCTATGAGAAGCAGAACCAATCTAATATCTGTGGAAACACAATGCATCTTCTAAATAACACTGTTTCAGGGATATCTATAAACTCCCTGTCAGGAGGGTATTTCATTAATTCCAGTTACTTTAAAGTCCATCATCTACTTAAGACATGGAAATGCTTTTAACAAGTAAGATCTCTGGCTCTCAGGAGACAAGGTGTTCTGAGAAAACAAACAATTAAACTCTGTTAAGCTAGTGCTCGAGACCTAGTGCACTTAGCTATGAAGGGAAAAACAAAGACAACTCAAACCAGCAAGGGGTTGAATTTGTTTTTAGTATATCTTAAAAAAAATATGAATAAGAAAATCCAGGTGGCTAAATAAAACATAAACTGTCTTTTATACTAGTAATGTGACAGAAAGAATTAGAAGTGGGCAGATTGCACACACAGCACTCCGGGAAGAGGCAACAGTGCAGGTCTTGCTTTCTCTCAGTTCGCTGAAATTGTGACAGGAGTATATGGAGAATTATTGAGCCATTGCTGAGCTGCAGATACTACCTGTACACCAGGTACACCTTGTCTTTTCATGCCAGGTTAACTGCTCTGTGGCTGAAATACAGAATGTGTTGTGTTGTGGTTTAGACACTGGCCACACGCCAGGCACCCACGACAGCTGCACACTTGTGCTCTCCCCTGACACAGCTGGGCAGAGGAGAGGGGAAAAAAAAATTTAACAAGTGGTCATGAGTTGAGATAAAGGCTGGGTGAAAACACTTCAAGGGCAAAACAGGTTCATCTTAGTTGCAAAGTGAATTTATTACTGACAGAGGAGGATAATGAGAAGTAAAACAAGCCCTTAAAACACAGTTCTTCCCCCCAACATCTCTCTTCTTCCCATTGACAGTGCAGGGGGACAGGGCCTGGGGTTTGGGTCAGTTCAGCACTGACATCTTCTTCCACTGCTCAGGGACAGGAGTCTTTCTCCTGCTTTGCTGTGGGGTCCCTCCCACGGGAGACAGTTCTCCATGGACATCTCCAGTGTGGGTCCAAATCTCACGAGCCGCAGCACACAGACACGTTGGTGCAACGTGAGCCCTCCCACGGGCAGACAGTCCTCCCAAAACTGCTGCAGCATGGGTCCCATGTCCACAGGGTGCAGACCTCCAAGGCCAGGCTGCTCCAGCCTGGAAGCAGAGCCCTTCTCTCCATGGGGTCTCCCAGTGGATCACAGCCTCCTCCAGGCATCCATCTGCTCCAGCGTGGGCACCTCCCCACGGGCTGTGGGTGGATCTCTGCACCCCTTGGACCCCATGGGCTGCGGGGACACAGCTGCTGCACCACGGTCATCATCACAACCTGCAGAGGAAACTTGGCTCTGGTGCCTGGAGCACCTCCTCCCCCTCCTTCTCTCTGACCTTGGTGCATCCATGTTGTTTCCCTCACATGTTCCCACCTCCTCCTCTTCTCTGGCCAGAAAAAAAAACTTCCTGTGTGCTTTGTTTTGATTTCTTCTTAAACATGTTATCACAGAGGCGTAACCACCATCTCTAATAGGCCCACCCTTGTCCAGCAGCGTGTCCATCATCTTCAGAGCCATCAGGGATTGGCTCTGCCGGACATGGTGGAAGCTTCCAGAAGCTTCTCACAGGAGACATCTTTGCGGCCCCCCCACTACCAAAAACTGGGCCAAGCAAAACCAACACAGCTGTCAAAAGAAATCCTAGCTCTGTGTGGGTAAAGGTAACTCTTTTTATCTGGGCAGGGAAGGCTGTTGGCTGATGTTAGTATCCCTTATGCAACAAAGGTTGTCTGCTTCTCCCAGGTAAGAATCATGCTCAGGGTTATCTGTTCTAGGGTAATATCCAGGTCGTGCATCCAACAGCCTCTCCCTGCAGAACTTTCTAAAGTCCTGTTGGAGCTTGGACTGCAGTGTGCCAAGTCTGCATCTTTCTAATAACAACACCGATAGCAAACTGTAAATCTATCCAGACTAAGGCTCTGCACCCCCAGTGATGCAACTCCTTGATCTCTGATCTCACAGCCTGACAAAAGTGAGCCAGACTAGTCAGAATTGCTTTAGATGGCTGCTTCTCAGGTTTGGATAGGAAGGGTAATATTCTAATTCATTATTTTTCAGAGATTTTGCTCTGAAGGGCTTTCCTTGTGATGACAGTTGTATAAATTTTTTTCTGAATCTAATAAATTTATCTCACTGTCGCTGTCAGGGTTACAGTATTGACAAACTTTTCTTGACACACAGTTTTAACTTATTTTGTCCACAGTATAATTAGACTGTCTGGAAATACACACTGTTGTTTGAAGTTTTATCACCTAGAAAAATTAGTTATTTGATTAAAATTTGGCGATACCTTCTAATTTCAGCATATTAGCTCTGCTATTCTAACAACTGTTCTATGCAGTGTTACATTTATCTGCAAGTTGAGGAGGACGGGTGATGGTGGAGACATGGACTTCTGACATGGGCCTGGTAACACAGGTGTTAGATGAGGTAAAATGGAAAAATAGAAAATTTAGAATAAAATGCTGAATAGCAAAAGGCATGAAACTTACTCTGCTGTCTGATGGTTTGAGCTGAAGCTCCTGCAGTGATTTTCTGTCTGCAACTGTCCTAGTTCAAAGCAACAACATATTTTATGTGCCTGCGCCTATCTTACTCCCCACTGAGTTTCTCACTGTTCTTGAGAAACAAAACAATTAAAAATTATCCTTGATAACATGAACTTCTACCTGATCTGTTGTTCCAGAAACACAGTTTCTGAATACCCTGAGCTAACCTACCTTCACTTCTTCCTCAGCAATGGTACTTTTGAAGATCAAACCCTCCTAGTAGAACACTTTTATTCCTGTGTGTGTGAGTGTGCGTGTTTGTTTCTTCCAGGTTATTTGGATTATGAGTAATAAAGTGTCCTGAAACAATGCACTAGATGTAGTAGAAGCTCTGCTAGACCATAGAAAGAAGCTCTTCAAGTACTGAAATTCATTGCAGAAATCCAGAGCTCACTTCAAAGCTGGACAGTGTATCACAGTGACTGTCACAAGCCAGTGCAGAGCGCATCACTGATAAAACCTATCTAACTTTATGATTACTTGCACAATTCAGATACCTTTAGTGGCTCTGTAATATATGTAAAAAGTCTTTGGTCAGGATGGAGTACTGGCTAAACTGCTGGTGTGATAGTGTGGCTGACTTGGAAACAAATACCCATTGAATATTTTGTTCATTTAGCAAGAGATTACCCCAAACATGGCCTAGAACACAATGATTTGTGATGTTCAAATTCGAGGAGGAGAAGCTGTATCATAGATGAAAACTAATTCAAAGCCTCCTTAGGATTCTCTTTTGCTATTACCCATAAACTACCTCAATTCTTCTTCCCTCTGGCCACAACGTGTAAGTGAAGGAAAAATTTATTTCCTGAAGCCATGCTGCCTTCAGCAATTTCAAATAGCTCTAAATTATGTGTAAGTATCTAATTTCTTAATGTTAATGTTACTGAGCACATAGGCCTGCACTACTCATTTAGGGTTTTTATGCGTAATTATCTGCTCTAAATTACTCACCCTGTTTGAGCAGAAACCATTCAGACTCTCAAGCAAGTAGAAAAAATTCTTGTGTTCTTTTCTTCTCAGTTTACTTGAATTTATATATTTGATATTATACATTTACTTAAATATGTGTATATTTCTGCTTCAACATTATCATAAAACTTTTAATGCACCTTTGCATTCTTCAGGATGTGACCTTTAGCTCTCTCTGAAAGTACCAAGACAAGAATTAATTCTGCCTCTCCAACAATATCAAGTTTTCCTGTCACCAGCATCCTACTTGTGTTCTGTAATTGTCCTATTAATGATTAATGTCTTTCTTGATAGTTTGCTTATCTCCATACATTCTGTTTCTAATTTCCTTTATATATTTTATCCATGTATTTAAAAAACCCAAAACCCTAATTGTATATATTTTTCATGCTCTCCTTGATCCCTTGTTCATTTTTTACACATCAATATTGAGAAAGATAATATTTGACCAGGTGATTACCAAATAAAAATTAAAAAAAAAAAAAAAAAAGTAAGACCAAAACACTATACAAAAGTATTCGTGAAGGAAATACACTGTGTAAAAAATAAATTCTTCAGAACTTCTTCCTTATGCCACTTATTCCTTTTTCCTCTCTCCAGAATCATCCTTTAATCCTACTTTTACATTATCCTGAAATAAAAGCTGCTGTAATGTGGGAAAGTGTCAGCTCTAATAGCACATCTGCTTGGGATACACTAGTCTTTCTTCTTCTTCAGAGGAATGTAATCTAGTCTTTTATTAATAATACAAGTTATCTTCAGAAGGAGATGCTGAGGAGATCTGAACTTCTCTACTTTGAA
Source organism: Acanthiza pusilla (assembly GCA_036630365.1). Classification (NCBI taxonomy): domain Eukaryota; kingdom Metazoa; phylum Chordata; class Aves; order Passeriformes; family Acanthizidae; genus Acanthiza; species Acanthiza pusilla. Next base: position 2,972,017 of record JAXCHO010000164.1, on the reverse strand, counting down.
TTCACTTTGTTAGAAAAGGTAAGTTCCAGGATTATATCTGTCATCCAAATATACAAAATCTCCCTTTCTCTACTTCCCTATAATATCATCTGCAGCTGGATTTGCCCCCCCCCTCATTTTATATAAATTTTATGGATTTTATTAATGCATTATTTCTGTGGCCTGGGCTGCTTAATTTGTAGTTTTTGCTGCAATACATAGCAAAATTTGCACTAAATCTTTAAGAATCTTAGGGATTTCTAGTTATGACAGATGAAGCTGTCATGCCTAGATTTTTTTTTTTTTTAAAGGCATTAATTGTCTAAATATTTAGCTGGGTTAGTACTTCAATTATGTCTAGGTGACTAACCATCTATTTTAGTTTATTTTCAAAGCTTCCTGCAGCGATTATTTGGATTATTGGATATTAAATATATTTCCAAACTCTTGCCTTGGCAAACTGGAATTTCAGAGTTTGCTAGGACATTTCTGAAATTTCTACCAATTCTCTGAGGTTTAGCCAAAGGAATGTTACGGATATTATGGACCAATACACCAACACGAAAATTAATTACAGAAGTTTGTTACAAATACAATCCATCTTACTTTCAAGGTCTTCTTCAGGTTTATGCACTGCTGTTAATTAGTTCTTTCACAGGTTTTACTTCCTCCTTTCCATGACTCCCTTACCTACACACTGACTGAGGTCTATACAGTGCTGATTTACATAGGTGCTCCTTTCCTGGCATTGCAATGGAGACATCAGATTAGACTGGAACAGGATTTTGAAAGCTACTCTTTATGACCTGGGAACTGGATTTGGTTTGGTTTTCTTCACAAATTCCCATTTGTGAAAGTTTTTTGAGAGCTGCAATTTAATTTCATTTGGTAAGCAAGTGAAATAAAAGTGAAACTTTTCAAATGTTTTGAGAAAAGGAGTAAAACTGAAGCAGATACTTTTCCTGTGACCAAAATTTACTGCATGATCTTAGTCTTTAGACAAGTTTTCATTTAAACTTTTGTTGAGAGAAACAGGTTCTAGTAAATGTCTTAATTTAGGTGAAGCAGCATATTTGTCTAAAACTATGATTACTTGAAAACATCCCAGCCTGCTTCAGCAGGAACACAGAAATTATATCACGTTGTTAGGCTGGCTTGCAGTCTGCTGACTCCAGAATGCTTTTATGTTGTTTAAGCATCTGCACAAGAAATGTGCTGTTGCTTTGAGCTCAGATCATCAGGAAAGCAAAGGAAGAAGCTGCAGCTTCTCATCAGGTCCTTTCTTCCCCAGTTCTGCCAGGTGGCTGGCTCTGTTCTGCTGCTTCCAGGAGTTTCTCTCTCTCTTTCCTGTGCTGCTGGCTACTAATTGATCCCCCTGCAGCATTTTTCCCAGCTCCTGCTCCACTCCGTTCCTTAGTCTCCAATGTGGAACCTGGGACCCCTTTCTGCTTGTCACTTGAGGCATCCAGACAGCTCTGATCCAGGGAGTGCTGCATATTTCTCCTGCTCCCCTCACTCCAGGACTCTTTTCTTTCACAGCGCATATTTGGAGATCTCCCACAGCTCAGGAAAGGGTCTGTTCTTTTCCATAACTTCTCTTGTTTTGGGCTCAGTCACTGCTAATCCCCAGGACTGCACCCACCATTTCTTTCCAGCTGGCAAGGAATTTTTCTCTCTCTTCATCTATTCATATTCCATTCCCAAAAGACACAGCTGGAGCTTGAAAGTGATGAATCAATCCACAGGTCCAACCGAGAAAGGTAAACTAATAGCCAGTGCTCCTCAGTCTGTTTTTGAAAATCACAGCACTTAAGGCTTTGAGTACCCTGAATATAGGCACATTTTATTCCAGAAGTTTGCAGAAACCTGCTATTAGATGACCCAGTGGGACCAAGGTATCATTTCTTCCCAAAGCTGCAGAAAAAAAAATGTAGCACTTTCAACTGCAATGCCTAATTGTGAACATTAAATATTTTGACAGCTGGAGGAGAAAACGTGTCCTGGAAATGTCCAGGATTGTTATTCATAAAGTGATGCAATGAGTAGAAAATCTAGCAACTTGAGTATATAAAAAAGTGAAACCTTGCATTTCCTGACAGAACCTAAATAACATTTTCCCTTGGAAAGGAAAGAGGAAAAGTGAAAGAAATCCTTACAAGGTGGTGGTTATGTAATCTTGAGCTCTCTGATAATCTCTCCATTGGGCTGATCTGAATAACACTCAAGGCAGAAAAGACCCGGACTTTAAAGATCTGTTAATGAAGCTCTTAACCATATAGAATGGGTAGGTTGAAATTTGCATGAAATAAATTACCCAAAGAAATTATCTTTTATGCCATTCCAGTCTCAAGGAGCATCCCTTACAAACACACACACAGACATACACACAAAATGCTGGTACTGGCTGCTAGCATGAAGAGGTTGGTCTGTACAAGGCGCTGCTTCCTCCTTCCCATTCCAACAAAAAAGGCAAATGAGCAGAAGCACGGGCTCGTTTTTATCCAGAAACAATAATGGGAAAAGGGAGTTGTGCATTTGAGATCCCTAGCAATAAATTTACTACATTCAGCTCTCTAAGTAGAGTAAGTAAAACACAGCCACACGAGAGAGAGGGTGTTTAAACTTTGAGCATCTGATACCATCCCTTGACTTACTTAACTGTGCTGCTTTGCTGAGTGGAAAATCTAGTTACTTGAATGTATAAGGAAAATGAAGACTTATATTTCATGACAGAATCTAAATAACATCTTATCTGTCCAAGTGAAAATCATGTCCATTACACTAGAATGGTTATGTACATCATCCTTCTAGTTTACATTGGTAGGGTGCTTTTACATCAAAGATGTCATTTTACCTTCCATCAGACATCCAGGGATTTCTCATGCAGCCTCTCTCTCCTCCCATTCTGCTCTTGCTGCTCTTTGTTTTACTACCAGGTACCATGAAATTATTGCTATATTTTCTGAGCTGTTTTTCACACGTTGGAGTAAAATATATTTATCACATGAGTAAATTTTTCATTGTAAAAGGTATTTCTTTATAAAGAAAAGTGTCTGAACTTGGAGCAGCAAGTGTATTATTAGAAGCAAGGTTTCACCATAAAAGCTTTAAGTAGTGTCTTAAAGCTTTTTAAATGCAGTCTCTGTTGCTGTGTAACTCACCAGCCTGTTAGAGTTCAAAAGATTATCCTTTAGAGAAAGGCTTCATTCTTTATGAAGCAAACTGGTGAACCAAAGTTACATAAACAAGATGTGTGCCCTGAGACTTAGTCAGGTGGCAAAATACATCTCTGCTGTCAAACAAAGCAGAGATGATAATATGAAGATGGGGTCTATTGTTTTCCTGAGATGCTCACGGATAATAGCTTTTTGCTTACTGTGTCAAATTGAAGGCTAGAGGATAATATATATTCTCACTGTTCCTGACTCTTTATCCAGAAAAATCATGAGTTAATGGCACACTACCCACTGTGGTGAGGTATATACAAGAAGGAAGAATTTCTCAGAGACAATAAACCCCACTCTACTCATTCAAAGTATCCTTGGCTTTTATGTTTGACCTTGGGATAAGTGCATCATTCCAATAATGGGATTACAGTATTATTATCTATTTCTTATTCAAGTCCTCAGTTGATCATAACATAAGATTATAGTAACATTGCCAGTGTCCCTGCAGAAATGTGTGTATGTATACACAGATTTCAAGGAACTTGGTTGTGAAATATGGCTCTCAAGTGCAAGGTATACAGTGTTATCACTATTCTTCTATGATAACCTCCAATAAAATGGTAATAAATTAACCTCAAGCATGAAGCTTGGATCTTTGACTGCCCAACAGCTTTGCCAGTCAGCAACACCGTGATTAGGATTTAAGAATATGGAAATGTTAAGTGGCTGCAATTTGTAATGCAGAATTCCAGATGCTTGTAAAAGTCCCTTTAAAACCCCAGAACAGGGATAAATGTAAATGTCTGACTCCTATGAGCATAAGCACATGAGTAAAAGGAATCCTTTCCTAAGCAAAACATTCAGCATTAATTTATATTTTTAGTCTTTTTTCATCCGCTGGCGGCTTAATGCTGAAAGAAAGTTTTCGTTATCTGAGTTGATAGCTAACAGTCAAAGTTGTTCTCTTGTCTCTGTATATTTCAGTGACTGGGAAACTGATTTATAACAATACATGGATGCACTGAATTAGAAAAGACAGTTTTAGAGCAGTGACATGTTTTTCTTCCTACAGTGCACTCTCCACTGAGATCTGTCAAACAGACTGTAGGAGAGCTGTGTGTGCTTGGAAAGGTTCTTCTGCCCACTCTCTCCTCTTCTTTCCCTTTCCCACTTGTCATTTTGCTCCTCTGATTGTGAACAGAGAGCTGCTCTGCCAATCAGAGGGTGAAGGAGAAAGGGTGAAGGTCTTGCTCCACGGTTAAAAAGGGCACAGCAGCTGGCGAGCTGAAATCCCAGCTCCTGAGTAGAGCTGAGCCCATCACTTTGGTGGCACAGACAGCTTTTGCTGGTTTGCAGCTTAGCAATTGGAGGCCTTATCCAAGTTTCACCCCAAAGCTGCTATAAAAGGCTGTAAAGACTTTGAAATTAGACGCAAACTTGCTTTGACTTCTGAAATTTCTGGGAAAGACTGGGTGATCTCTCATTCATACTTAGTCATCCTAAACTGCTGCTTCAAAGAGTATTTCCTTAACAAAATGGCCATGTACACTTATAAATCTCACATCACTTTTCCTGACTGAGAAACTTTTTTCCTGACTGAGAGACGCTCCCTTGCAAACTAGACTTCATATATAATTTTAATTATTTTATTTAATAATATTTCAGAGATGTTATTTAAGCACACTAAACTGTGCATTTCAATTGATTTGCAAATCTAGGACCCTTTCTTACCCAGTTGTAGGAAAGAAACAGTTGTACCTATATAGAAAGTACGTGTGTGCTATATATATAGTATATAGTTTATTCCATATACTATATATAGTATATAGAATAAACACATCTTCTGTGGCTTTGGATATTAAACACATTTTTATCACTGGAACAAATTTTCCCAGCTCTTCCACTTTGTCCAGAATGCAAAAGGAAGTTTCTTCCATCTTTTCATAAACTTTCAAACCCCATGACCAGCATACACCTTTCCAGCCAGAACTTGTTTCGTTTTTGCTAAAGAGAAAAGAAATACCAAGGAAAAATTTCCTGTAAGATGTCCCAATATGCATCTATCTGTAACAAGGTGAATGCAAACTGAATATAAAGTGGCTGCTTCTTCCAGAAAGGCCTTATGGAATAGAGCTCAATATGCAAAAAAAGTGCATTTGCAATGGTGTACAGACATATATATACAAATACATATGAAGAAGTTTGACAGAGGCAAAATTTTCACATTCAGGGTAGATTTTGTCACAGACATTCAAGTGACTGGATGAATAAACTCAACCTGTCCACCTACAGATATAGGCACAAAAACGTCAGGGAAAATAGCCCTGGAATCTGATCTGCCATGAGCTCACATCCTTCCATAATTGTTTGGGAACCCTGTGCTGTTGCTAGGGACTGCTAGGAGACAATGGTGGGATTTCTGGGGAAAATTTGGGCATAAACATTTGAAAGCAAAGATGACAACTTCTGTTTTCCAATGACAAAATTGGCATTCCTTAAAAAAATTATGAAAAATAGCATTCAAAACAAATGTAACTTCATTGGCTTCATTACAACTTACAAATGTTACTATTAAAAATCAATTTAAGTATAATGCTGATTATATATGTGTGTATGTGTATACATATACTCATATTTACATATTTACAAAAAGGGTAAAGAAGGATTATCTTCTTTTTAGCCAGTCTTTAAAATTGCAGAAGCAAACAATTAGTGCAATTTAGTTGACAAAGAGTGTGCAATGTTCAGAAATAACAGATATATTCAGAAAAACACCTGTGTCAGGAGTTTGCATTAGTAAAATTAAAGTGATCAGAATTATCAGGCCCCTTGATATAATGGTTCTTATACAATGAAACAACTTATGTATTATACTATCTTTATTATTGCTATAGTTGTTATTATTATTATTATTGAAATTTGGTTTTGTTTTCCACAATAATAAATATAATTCAGCATGAAATTTCACTGAGAAGTTGTGCAATACACAACTTAAGACAAAGAGTTAAGATCATCCTTACTGATTTATTGGAGAAACTGCAACTTAATGCAAAAACTTCAAATGCAATCAGTTCCAGCAATGTATTTCAAGTCCTACTTTTTTTTTCACATCTATTCTATATTTTTAAAATTTTCTTATAAATGCTCTTTTTAATTTTTTTCCTAGAGAGTAAAAGAAAGGTCTTCAGATCCAGAAGTTCTCCACTCCCTGTGTCTTTTCTCTGAGGAAATTATTGCTTTTTAAGCTGCCATTCACCTCATCTACATAGGAACAAAGTGGATTTTCAGGTAAGATACCTTTCTTTTGGATCAATAAGGAGTCGTTGGAAAGGTGAATTTGAAAATTATTGTAAAAATATATATGTATGTGACTCCTGTGTAAATGAGTCCTTACATGTGTGAGAAATTGAGAGATGTTTGAACTCCTCTTCACCACCAGAGCCCAAGTGGGTTCTTGGCTGGGCTGTGCAAGTGAAGTCACATTTTGTCAAGGAGATGTGCCGGGTGTTTTTATTTCAGGCAACTTATTCCTTGAGGTTAAATAAATGCCTGTACATAGAAAAACTGGGTCATGTTCTATTAGGTTTTGCAAAAATATAAGTAGGAAAAAATTAGACTTTGTAAAAGGCCATGGAAGTGCCACTATGAGGCTGTGACTACCTGGGCAGCATGAACTGTCGTGGGATTTAGTTTTGAATAATAACGATAATGTTTCTTGGAATTGACCTGGACTATAAATGACAGATTTTTACAAAACTAAAGCTTTTATAAATGGGAATTGATTATTGCAACTGAGGTGCAAAGACTGAGTTGGTATTTAAATAACATGGTTTTCTTCACTGGGTCACTCCAAAGACAAACATCAGACTGGCTAGGAAGGCTTCGGGCTGCTTTGAGGATTTTTTTCTCTAAGCAGTATGAGCTTTGTAAAACAACTTCCCATTACCAGATTTAACTATTAAGTGGACTAAAGAAATGGAAACTGAGCACTACTGCTAAGTATCAAATGTCCCTCATTTCTCTTGATCATTTGTACTTGTTTGGTTCAGTCACATTTTGAATAGTCGTGGCATTAAAGTTATTTCCACGCTGTGGTATTTGTTTCCATTTGGCTCTTAACTTGCTCTAATTAAAATGTGTCTGGATTTTCTACTGCTCTTAAATCCAGAGATTCAGGACTATTTTAATGATGCATAGTTTTAAAAAAAGCTGACTTATCAAGTCTGATTTTTTAATGTCAATATGTTTGTTCTAACATTTTCTGATCAAAACTAAACTCCATACTAAAACATTTAAGGAACTGCATTTCTATCAATATCTTAACCTTATGACTTTATTCACCCTTTCTAAGGACCTGAAATGTCTCTCAATAGAAAGACAGATTTTACTAATATGTATACAAATATGTGTACCTATATGCACATATAGACATGTTAAATGTAAGATGAACCATGATGTATTCTACAAATAATTTGTATGCCACGGGCAGGCCCTTGTACAAGAAATATGGCATTGTTAATATGTTATACTGGATTGTACCTCCAAGTCAAGTGGATTCTTCAATTTGAAGAATTTCATACTGTAGACCAAATACATTTAGATTGGATGAACTTCCCCCTCTCTTTCCCCTTCCCCTTCCATTTCCTTTTCCCTTTCCTTTCCCACAAAGCAAAGCTTTCAAACAAAATATTTTCTTGACCTGTGGGCTCTTCCTAGGTGTTTCACTGCTCAAATCTTGTTCTTTCCTGCTTAAAGCCTTTGTAACTTGGATGGGAGTTAATGAGCCCCACCTGAACTGGCTCCCAGCACATGGCACCAGCAGAACCACTCTGCTCCTGTGTGCACAGCCATGAAACTTGACATCCCTTCTCGGTACCTTTATTATGTCTTTTCTTGTGTGTTTTGTTTTGTTCCTACTCTGAGGACTATATTTACCTGTCAACTGGCCCTGAAAAAGAACTGAATTCAGAACACGGCAAATTCCCTGTGCCGGGAAAGAAGAAACAGCACTACAGCTCTCCATTCTCTCTTCACTTCCCATCAAATGTGGTACCAAAATCAAGGTTTCAGTCTTGATAAAATCCTACATGGAAATTGCCTATTTTAACACGGGGTCTACTCCTCTTTCTACTAAAAAACATTTAAAGGCAGAAAGCCCCAAGTGTGGCACCCACTTTGAATGGTAGTAGTTCTGTGGCACAGTCAATAACGTATTTAATTTTAGAAAGATATATGTGTATGCATATTTTTATATATATATATGCATACACATATATAAACTACTTTTATGGCTCAGAAAACACATCACAAAGAGAAGTAGAGAAGCAGCAAAAGCAATTCCTCTGATAAAACAAAAAATAGTATAAGGCATCTAGATCACATAAAGTGATAATCATGGGAAAAAGAATTTTTTTTTCCTCAAATGTTAAAGAAAAGTGTGATATATGTATTTTTCATGAGGGTTTTCCATTCTAGGTAGATGTCCATACGTAGTTTTGTAGGTATTCTCTGTTACTGCTTGCAGCATTTGTGTGCCATAACTACCCTGTAAGTCATGTAACAGGCTGTCATTCACTGCAGTAATTTAGAAAAAGAGATTGGTTAAGGGAATGCTCTGAATTTTTTGTACTTAAATGGATATTGGAAAATTCACACTGGATGAAAAGAAAAGTCTAATTAATTGTGAAAGAGATATTCCTTCTCAGGGCCTCTTTAACCAGCATAAAGCATAAAATAAACAAATGGATTTAATCCTATTTCTTTCTCAAATTGATTAGCTATAGAAACAGCCGTTTTAAGGATAATTTTCTGATTGTTTGATGGTAAATAAGTGTATTAGACACCTCAGTATAAAGTTGGTAAAGTGGAAAGAACTAACTCAACCTTCAATTTTGGGAGCTGTCTCAGATCCTATCCACTTGCATTTATAGCACACAGCATTCAGAAGCAAGGCCCCATCTAGGAACAGGTTCAGGACTGAGGGAGAATTTTAGGGCTGCATGTTTGCAGGCTTCGACTTTTTTGTCAGTCCCTTACTATTGTAATAACAGTAAGAATATTGAGAGAGCAATTTTGCATAATAACACAGGGTCAGCCATGTAGTAAGGTGAGAACTGTGAAAACTGAACTGTGACAACTGAAAACTGGTCTAAAGCAATAGTTTTTTTTTTCATTTTCAACAAAAAGTAACTGATTGGGGGAATTTTGTTAGGAAGAATAGGGCAAAGATAACATAATTTAACTTGTCTGTTAGCAAAGTCAGGCTGGCTTTATTGGACTCATATGTAATTTATTTTTATGCAGTGCCTTTGGTTCAAGACTGATTTTTATTTTTCCTCTTGGGGTAGTCATGATTCTTGCCTTAAATATGCAGTGTGGGCATCTGATTCAAAGTACACCAGGCTTTCATGGTGTTATCATGTAAGGAAAAAGCACACATGATAAAATCCATAAAAGATAAAATTATTCAATTTTGCAAATTGATTTTACAGTAGGCTAGTTGCCCTACAAAATTCTAATGATGATATGTCAGAGAAGAGCTCTCATTCCCTCTCCCCTCTCTCTCTCACTATTTGTGTATACATTCAATGACAAACCTAATAACCTCCAGGGCTCTTATCTCCATGAAACTCATTTCACAATTCTTCCATTGTGTAACATCTGTTAAAAAAAAAGAAGTAACTCTTTCGCTGTTGTGTTTTTGGGGCACCATAAATTAAATCCAGTAACAGAGATCAGGGCTAGTAATTTTTGAAGGGAAATGTCTCTGAAGTGTCCTTCTCAATTCATCAACGTGAGAATCAGTAGACTATGGCTCTCCCTCAATTCAGAACAGAGGTCAGAGAGTTTGGTCTCTTTTCCATGGTTGGGCTTACATAGGTTCAGGGTTTCTTTCCTTTTATTGTTTCTATAAAAAGATGTATTCTTTCAGGTGTGTTATTGCTGCTACAGTGCCAACACCTCTTTTGTCTTTCAAGGAAATAAAGTAATTTATAAAAAAGCACGAGATCTCTTCAGTTACACTTGTTTATGGCAAAAGAGAAATGAATGTGACCCACATCAATAGTCATACAGTGAAAGAGGTTTTATCTCCTTCTTTTAATCCTGTCAAAGAGAGACCTGGCCTGCTCCCTGGTGACAGCAGAATTTGGCCCAGAAGCAGATATTTTGGGAGGTGGACTTTAGAGACATTCAGGTATTCAGACACTCTGTTAATATATACAGTCCAGGGAAACCAGAAACACAGTAGCTCCTTCTGCAGCCTCCAGGATTTTAATTTTACTCCAGGTAACGGAGAGATAACTAAAGGCCCTTTACATCCAAAGTCAGACCAAAGTCAGAGGGACTCCAGTGAGGTCCCTAATGGCACAAGGAACTCAAATCATCCCAAGCCATCAGGCTCTAATGAACTGCAGTGAAGCTTAAGGAGAATCTCTGAGAATAACGTCTTCTCCAAGTGCGAGTCAGGGATCATAACCTTGCTGGATAACCACCAGATCAACTGTTTTTGTGCTTGAATGCTGCTTGACCTGGGAGCATATCAGAACAGAACTGAGTTAAGGGGATATATAAACTGTAACTCCCAAAGCTATACTCTTAAAATGTTATTGACTGCAGATATGAGACACCCATATGATCTAGGAGCTACCTTTAAACTTGATCGGGATTCAGTGCTTTGGCTGAAATAATTCATCAGTGCTTGTAGATATCTGAGTCAACAGACTCCATCCTTCTCAAAGTCCAAAGCCTTTGGAGTTTATCTTCATTAGCTGTAAATGAAACCTGGAGTTAAAGCCATCTTAGGAAAAGCTTCTCTGACATCCCTAAATGAGCCAATGTGATCCTTAATGAAAAATAATAATTGTTTAAGATAAAGGTTTGCACAGCTGAAAAGGAAAGCACCCAGGTTTACTCTCCAAGCAGACCTGGGGAAATACATGATGATGGTTTATATAGCATGTATGGTAGGTTGTGTATTACTTAACTGGTTTAAAATCAGTGTGTTTTGTCTAAAGTAATCATAAACCAAAGTTAACAACAAACCCCCTCAAACTTGTCAAGGAACTTTTGTGTTGAAAAGAGGTTTTCTTAATATATGCTTGTACATTTATCACTTGGTTTTATAGCTTTTAGAATACAAGTGCAAATTGTGAGGGCTTTTTATTGGTAACTATTGAACCATTTCTTTACTAAGGTACTAAAAAAATAATATTTGAACTATGTTATAGAAGATATAGAAATATATTTTAAAAAATCAGCATTTAAACAAAACAGTAGGGCTGGGAGAACAGCTCCTAGCAATAATACTAATCTTTGTAGTGGAGCTTAACTTGTGTAACAATCCTGATAATAATACACCAAATTCACTTACACTTTGTATTTTATTTTACCAGTTTTCCCATTTGCCTATTAATTGAACTTCTTTAATGGAAATTATCCATATGTCATACTGAGTGTGCTAGACTTATTCTGCATTTCCTTCGTATCTTCATTTTGTGATAGAAGTCTCTAGAAGTACAAAACAGGAGGCCAATGTCTTAAAAACATGGATCTCCTAAGAAAAAGCACCCATGAAGAACAATTATAAATACTTGAAAGCGGTAAAGGCAGGTTATCAAGATACATTTCAAGTTCTTTTTACTGCACTTATTTCTCTAAAATTTTATATGTACATACACACATACATGTGTGTGTGTGTATATATATATAAATATATATATATATATATATATATATATACATATACATAATACTGACAATTTATTTCAAGGAAAAGTCCACACAGCTATATTTGGAAAGCAAATATTTCAGTTTATGCTTAGTTCCAGTCACCACAGTATTACTATTTATTGGTGTAGTGAATTTATGAAAAAGAAATGCCAGCTGCCTCATTACATCATACTTGAGTGTTCCAAGATCTGACACAGATGTTTTGGACCATGGAATTGAAGAAAAAAATGTGGGTGTACCCATATTTACACAGCCTGGTGAGAGCATGCATTCCAGTAAGTTAAGGTTATTTTGGAAGAGTCTTACATATTTATTTTAATTGATGTCTGATTTAAACAAAAATCTTTCTGATGAAGGAAAAATATATTCAAATGGTTCCAGAAAAACACAGCCCATTCCTTTTCTATATTTTCTATGCACTTTATATCTCTTTGCTGGCCATAAAGATGTTAAACTTTGTAGTGTGAAAGGAACAGAGCTCTTTCATTTGAACTAATGGGTTTCTAATGAATTTTGTGAATGCTAATATGTCCACAATTCATTTCATACAGTTGAGACATAATGCTCCACTTCTAAAATGGGTCTGTGTAAATTAACTTTGAAGGGTGTCCGTGCTGGTCTTTCACCCAGTAATTGCACGATGTGAACCCCCACAGCAGCTGATTTTAGAGTTCACCCCGGCTGATTCTTGCTGGTGGAAATTTGCCACAACGATTACATCATCTTCCAACAAACCACATGTGCATGACAACAGTCAGCAAACAATCAGTTAAAACCCTATAATATAATTTGTAATTTGACATAATAGACTTTTCTTTCAGGGTTCACATTTCCATGACAAAGCCTGGGGAATTGGGGCAGTTCTGCAAACAAGCTTAGACTCTGGACATCATCAGTGGGGGAGATGGCCTTGTCCCTCCTCTCCTCAGTGCTCCGGGCTTGTACAATTTCTGTACTGCCTGGAACCTGGGATTAAAACTGTGACAGTCATCATTTTGGAAAACTCATTAAAATGCTCCCATTTATTTCTTTTTAGCCCTGAGCGATGCCGATGCCCGGCTTATGTTTTCTCTAACAAGACAGCAAGGGGGGGAGGAAAATAAACCTCTAGTAATGATTTATGGAAACAATAACACTTCCCTGAGTTTTAAAACCATCTGAAAGCAAATGTCATGCCCCTGCCTCCTCTCCAGTTCTCTGTGATGTTTTCCATTCTCCCGTGTTACAAAGACTAGTAAAGGCTGAGTCTCAGGAAAGATGTGTTGTGGTAAAACTATTTCTCCTTTAATCTAATATTCTCCAGCAAGGTCACAAATCACTAGCTATGCAACATCTGAAAACTGGAAGATTATTGCAGATTCAGGCCTTGAAACCCTTCTGTTTTCTTTGTTCATAGACACAGATCCTTGACGTGTATCCAGGAGATAGATCGGTTTAAATTCTCTCCCTCTTTCTCCTTCCCCTCCTCGCTGCTTTTAGCCAAGTGATTTATTTGAAAGAATGTGTAACTTTTCTGATCTTCCATTTATGGGCTAAGTTTTTTTTTTTTTTGTAGCAATAAAGGGACACAAGGCCAGCAAGGAGGAATTATGCTGTGTCTATTGTAAGGAAAAGTAAAATACTTGTAGTTTTATGTGGGGTGAGGACACTTAGAGGAATGTGAAGTCTTTATCTGCAGATGTGAGTTAATGTTTTGTTTAGACTGTGGCTGCCAGAGGAAGATGTGAATAAACAGAAGCTCTTAGTTTCCATAAGGAGCAAAAATTTTACCTTTTAGTCTGGTTTCCAACTTAACTCAAAGGTAGGAAATGGACTTTTTCTGCACATCTTAAAAAAAAAAAAAAAAAAAAAAAAAGGTTTGTCAGAACTTAGCAAGTGGTTGGGAATACAGAAGGGCAATAGTGATATTGTGTTATTACACACAATATCTCCTGAATCACAGAAAAAGGTTATAAGCTACTTGCAGAAAACATACATTAGGACAGATCTGTAGAATGTGATTTTCAGGAATGAAGTAACTTACAGAGAAGGGAAAAGAGCAACTGCTATGAATACTGAAAGTTTATCACCAGTGCTGTGTGCAAGGCTGCTGATTTTAGGCTGTTTGTAGTTATTATCTCAATTTGCTCTTCCTTCCCTGAGCGTTCCTCTGCGTGACGTGGTTTCACAGCCCCCTGCCCAGACTCAGAGGAACCCACAGGTTCAGACGAATGATAATGAGCGTTGTCAGAGAGGCACGAAAATTGAGTCCTTGCTCTGGCTGCCTGGCCAAGAGCTGCAGGAGCTAATTGTGTCAATGGTAATGAGACCGAGCAGGCAGCAGATGCTCACGTGCCTTTACAATCCAAATCCCACCAACAAATTCCTCCCACAGAAACTTTGAGGGATGTCTTGGCACCCTGGAGATGGTGATAGACCCTGTCTCAGCCACATGCCACCTGCTAGAGCCATTGTTAAAAAAAGAAGGAGGGAAAAAAGCGCCTATTATGATAACAAAGTTGTTTGCTGTCTCTTGCAATGACTTTATGGCACTAGTTTTACCATGCTGCAGTTACTGAAAAAAAAAAGAAAAAAAAAAGGAACATCTGATTCTTTAAAGAGAAACATTTTCATTGAGCACTGTTAACCACTTACTTGGGAAGCTGGATGTTTGGTACAAGTTACATATTCTGCTGAAAAACTATGCCTGCCTTTTTCCCATTACAGCTCCCACTGTGTCTGCTTCCTACAGCAGGTTTAAATTTTCACGTGTTTTCCCATTACATTGAAGCAGGGAGCATGTTTTCCTCTTTTTTTTCCCCAGAAAAATCAAGAAAAAAATTCAGATACCCATGCGGAGTACTGTATAAATATTTACAGTAAAATAAAATAAACAACACATTTGTTCCTTATTCACAAAGCAGGCTGGGTGGTGCCTGAGGTTTCGAAGAGAGAAAGGCCATTATGGGTCCCTTAAAGACAATCCTTTTTAATGCAAGTTTCCTAAATTCTGCAGTACAGAGAGGTATAGATCCTTCCAGGAAATATTTGCCCAACAGCAGCTATTTCTGGAGAAATCTGATGAAATGTCCTCTCTTGCCACAAAGCTGTGTCTAGCTTTGCAGTCCTGTGGGGCTCATGCTCTTCAAGACATTCTTAACTAACTATGAAGCTGTTCAGAATCTTTTTGGGGACTGGGTTGGTTCCCCACCAGCCTCAAAACCATAGAATCATTAAGGTTGGAAAGGGCCTCTAAGACCATCAAGTCCAGCCATCAACCTAAACCTGTCAGATCCACCAGCACCACAACTACGCAGAGGGCAAAAGCACCTTAAAACCTCTGGAATTACCTCTGGATCAGCCTTGGCTGCACACGGCTGAGCTCTGGCTCTGCCAAAGATGATTGACCCTTTTCCTTCTCGAGAGTGTCTGGCATCCTTGGAGCATTTTAGCCACAAGCAGCTGCTGGAAGGAGGCACATGAGTGGATCTGGATCATTTGGCTTGGGCTGTCAGTGGAAGACTGAACACATGCTTTTTCTGGTCAAAAGACACTTGAAACACCAATTATGCTCCTTTTTTAAACTCCCAGGGGTAATGGAGAATGTTATAGTTCCATGAAAAGCTTGGGTTGAGCCAGTAATTTGACAGACTATGTACTGCAGCCCTGATTAAATTCACATTACACCAAACTTCAAATCTTTTATTTTACAGAAACCCCACTCCTGCAAAGAAAAGAAGTATCTCAAATGCAGCTGCTCCTTTCTGCTCCTTAATAAGAGTGGCCTTGAAAGTACCATCCCATCCTAGACAGCGTGTTGCAGGGTATGAGGGCAACACACTTGTCAAAGCAGAGTAAGATGCAGAAAGCCTTTCAAATTTATTAAAGTGTTTCAAATTCCAGTGCATGCACTGTGTGCATTTGCTAACGTGTGGAATAAAACCAGATGGTGGAAATCCAATGGCAGTACACACCACCTTGCAGGGCTGGTTACCATACCTGAGGCTGAGAGCACAGGCGATGCTGGTGCTTCCCCTGTGGGTAAGAAAGAGGTCTGGGGTTTCTGCCTGCACTGCTGACCACCCCAGCCCCATGATGGGGCAACAGGAAGTGAAAGACCACCTTTGTTCCTTGAGTTCCACTTTGCATGGACCAAAGGTTACGGCCACCGCTCTCTGAAACGTTTGGCTCTCTGCATTATTTGTGTTTCAGTTGTAGGGACAATGAGAAATAGAAAATGATGCCTTAGGAAATGGGTGCCTGTGTCTGTTGTACACAACAGGACCTACAGCTGGGTTTGTGTGGTTTTGTGAGAAAGTGGAATAGTGTTACCTTTGTTGTCTTAGGTGCAGTGGGAAAGAAATGTGCTACAGTCATGACTGGTGCCTTTTCTCCCAAACATATGTAATGCTCAAACCCTCTTTTTCCTGAAGTGTATGTATTGCTCTTAAAGGCAGTTTTGGGTAAACAGCTATCAATTAGAGACATTTTGCTTCATACTTTACATGGCAATAACTAAACAAAATGACAAATGCATTAGAGTGATCAAACAATGGAATTTACATTGTATACTGTGCCAACTTAACTAATCCTCAAAAAAATTCAAAAGCATCCACTGATATAGTGCAGGCTTTTGTGTATAATGGAGATCTAGTAAACTGTAAGACTCGTGCATATTTCTCTTTTTCACTTGGTAAATCTTTGAGAGATAAAAATTTTATTGGTGCAGAAAGAGACTGAATATCTAGGTGCAGTACTTAGTGTGCATGGAACATATATGGGTTTGACTCACGATTTATATACACAATGCTGCATTGCAAAACTGCCATGGAAATTTACTCATGTAGCAGAAAATCTGATCCCCTGCCCTTTGCTGCAATGATTGATGATAACGTAAAATCTAATTTTAAACTCACTTTCCAAAAAACTTTTTCTCCCATCAGCAGGTGTACAGAATTTGGTGGTTTGATGTATTTTAATGACCCATCTGATCTTTTTTAAAGCAAGTTGAAAAAGTGGAAATTATAGGTCAGGGCTCTGAACTAAATTCCTCTGTTTATTCCATTTTCTGAGTCCTGGCCTTTTGTTCCTGGGCTTTGACTGGCTGTTTTCTGAGGCAGGAAAATACTTTTTCTTAGTACAGCTATTACCTTTACCAAATGTGTTCTGGATATCTCTGAGGCGACAGAGAGGCCTTTGAGAGAGCTCATGGTGGACAGAAGGGACAGTGCCCTGATGGGAACAGATATTATTCAGTATCTTCAGCAGGAAGTACAGTAAGGAAGTACTGTATACATGTACATAGTCAAGATGTAGGTTTTGTGGAGGTCAGGATTGGTAACATCATGTGGACTTTTTGCTTTTCTGATTTTTCTGCCAGGCTCCCTGACCCCATTTTTGACTCTCTTTTCATGTGAACTACATAAGGGATGTCTGAGATACATAGTTTAATATTCCATAGATCAAAATATGTGCTCTGCCTCATGTATTTGGTCTTAACTAAGAAGACTGTGATGCAGAGGCCATATTTTTGATAGTCCAATAGTCCTTTCTGCCTTCAATATCTCCTAAAGTAATTCAGCCTCTGATGTCCCTCAGTTCTGAAAAGAACATCAGATATAAGCGTGACCGATGAGATAGCAGACTGGACAAATACAGCATTAATTTGTGATGAGTTCTGTAATGTTGTCTATGCAAAAAGTGGACTGAAATGTCAGCTTCCTTCCACCCACTCTAAAGAACAGTATCATATTGATCTGTGATCAGCTTTTTGGGCCCAAGAGTGAGTATAAAATGGCAACACTCATTTGCCTACAAGGATACTCCTCACTTGATCTGGGCTTGTGCTGCCACAGATGAAAATGTTAGTTTTACTTGGGAAATGAGCTTGTTGAAGAGGGATGGAGGAAGAGAGAGGGAGAGAGGAAGAAAGAAGCAGAGGGAGAGACAAAGCTTCTCAGTTTTGTCATTCATTGTGATGGAAATGTTCTTTTAAAATACACTTTTGACTTGGGAAGACTTGTCTTTCACATTCATTGCACAGGTGTCAAATCAAATTTTATCTTGCCATGTCTTGTGCACTGAAGCATAGCTCATGTGACATTTTGTAACATAATGCAACATAAGGTAATAAATCATACTGAAAGTGAATAAAACCTCATTTTTGTGTATAAGTCTTGAGGAGGGGAATGAACCAAATAGCACAGTGCTAATTTTGCTGTGCTTCTATAATTAAGAAAATATTTTCTTTCTCTCCTGTCCTTGCTGACGGACTATTTATCAAAATATTTATTCAAAGTAAAATTCTTTTCCACCTAAGTTTTGCATATGTATTGTACATATAGGGGATAATAAATTTTTAGAGGAAAATATAGGCTTGAGAGCTCAGTAAAATTCCTCAGAGTAACAAGAGAGATGTTAAAGAATATCGACCACAGAAATAAAACTCCTTTCAGCTAAGTGAAAAATAATTAATCTGTTGTGCAGCTGTGGTTTCTGAAGCAGTACTGTAGGCAAATAGAAGTGCAATTTAGAGTCAGTTTGTTTTTCCTCCTCAGGTACCTCAGTGAGGAATTGGAGTACAACTTTTGGGAAGAACTTTTTGGTGAATAGGTCTGTCTTAGGTGGGAATAACTGAGATTAGTCTCCAGGAGGCCAGCAGCACTCCACTCACGTGCCTAACAGCACTCACAATACCACGCTCACTAAGAAGCATCTGCTGCCTGCACGTGGGACGCTCCCTTTTCTTTGTGAGGGAAGTCTGTCATGTCAAAGGTGGACTGGAGTTTAAGAGACTTTCAGACAAAACTTTTTCACTGGATGTTGGAGATATCAGCCTGGGGAGTGCTGCGATTGCTCCTAAGCGCCCTAGAGAAGCATCACTTCTAGAAGTGCCACACGCTTAAATATTGCTCCATCTAAGCAAACAATCTCAAGATGTGTTCCTCCTCACTTGCAGGTTGTCAGATGAAAAAATAAAAAAAGAAAATTGAGACTTTTTCCTTACTTTAGTTCAGAATTCAGGTGAGGACTATTGCGCCAATGACATTTTGTCATAATAAATGCAAATGGTCAGTTGCATGACCGTGTGGACTTAAGTCATAATATGACATACAATATGACTGGTAAAGTTGTAAAACTAAAAATAAATTCAAAAAGGGAAAAAAAGGACGTGTTGTAATTCCTATCTGTAGGTATCTTGCTCTCTATTAATATACAGAGTGCGCCTCTGAGAAAGACCAATGTGATGAAGTGGAATTACTATTTGGAAAGTGATAAAAATTGCATAAAGCAAGTTCTGCATATCTAAGTGTACTAAAGAGTTCCTTGCAAGAACATGTTATCATTTAAAAGTATATATAATAGTTTTGAAGCAGTGGAATTATTTTTACTATGAATTATTCATTTCCTGTACTCATCATGTAAAGGGGTGATGACTTCTTTTATCAACAAAATACTTTTTATTGACACTAAGAACAGCATTTAATTGAACCTCTTTCCCCAATTATCGTCAGAAAAGAGTTTACACTTGTGCTTTGGAGAAATGTTTTAGGAAGATTTATCAGAGCTGCAAAAAAAGCTGTCCATGAACTAATGGAATTATACTATCTTTGAATTCTCTCCACCAGAACTTAGAATGGTCACTAATTCCTTTCTTTGCTCTTTTGGTGTTTGCAAAGGGGTTCACTAAAGCTTGAATTGATATAATTATTGGCTTGGATTGTTAGAGATTTAGGCCAGATGGCTATGGGTTTCTAAAGTCCCAGTTGCTTGTGTTAGCTTTTCTAGTTTGCCTATAGGGTTTGGAGATCAGCAATTTGAAAGGGCTGCAAACTTGTAAAACAGTATTATTCATGGGGGCAGAATGTTCATCAGCGTGACCCAGTACTAAATACATTCATTATGGGCATTTCTATTCTGCACAATTTGCCACACGGTGCTAGTTTGTGGAAGAAAAAAAAAGAAGACAATGGCTTATAAAATGCTTTTGAATGCTTAAAAAGAAGGAGAGTTCACACTGAGCCTCCCCTGCTTTCTTTTTCAGCAAAAACCTTCTAAGTGACTTTGGTTGAGCTCTGCTGAGAGTAAGTAAATTGGGAAAATAAGAGATTTACTCTTTTTATTTTTGGATATGCCGTGGAGGGAGCATAAGAGAGGGAGAAGAGCAATAAAAGAGTGATGGTATCATTTTGGGCAAGTCTAATAAAGAAGTGGACAAAGTTAGCAGAAAAACAGAGAGAAACATAGCAAGCCTGTGGATGAAATGATAAAAGCATATGTAAAAAGAAGTCACACAAATAGATACATTTGAAATGAGAAGAATGCATCAGCTTCCATGTCCTGAATGCAGCCTGAAGCTCATGCATGGATCTGTAACATTTCTGGTGTGCACAAAATACATGCTTGACTCAGTCATAAGATTATATTTTTGTGTGCAAATGTGTGGGAGTGCAAATAGTTTTCTGCAACATCAGAGAGGGGAGGAATTTGTCACTTTCTAAACAATCTGTCTCGTGGCTTCTTTTCCTTTAAAACACTTGGCATGTAGAAGGTGTGCTTAGCACAGGCTGTCACGGTGGAGCATGAAGTGCTGCTTCAAATAGGATGAAAAAGATCATCTGAAGTAGCACTGGAACAGCAAATGAAAAAGCTCAGAGACAATCGCACACACGAGCACACAGGAGGAACGGGGCTCCGGCAGAGGCAGCTGCGCTGAGGGCAGGGATGCTGCGAGAGGCAGCCGGGGAAGGACGGGAGAGTGCAAAATGTTCCTGACTTGGGAAGGAGCAGGACGGGTTTCGTGCACTGGAGGAGCTCACGCTGGGCTCCGGGCAGGAGCAGAGATATTGGGGACATTCGGGCTGTAGGTAAACAAGCAGCAAGAAGACGCTCTTGCGGCGTGGATAGCGAGACGGCACCCCCAGCTCCTTTACTAAGCCAACCCACTTAAAAGCTCCCAGCGAGTTAAACAACGGGGGGAACCTAAAAGTATGCAAATAAGGAGCGCGATCGCATTTCTCGTGGCAGGAAGGGGAGGCATTAAAATCACAAAACCTCTCTTGGAACTGCCACGAAAATTCGGGGGGTGGGGAGGAGAGAGGCTGATTTAAAGTTGCCCATTAGTCATCCGTGCCCCCCAGCCCCCATCCTCGGCGGCGGGCGGAGGGTCCCTCCCGCTCCGCCCGGGTCCCGCCCGCGCTCCGCTCCCGGTCCCCCTCCCCTCCCCTGCCCGCCCTCCCCGGCTGATTGGCTGCACGGGGCTCGGCACAGGCCGGGCAAAAGCTTTGTCTGGGCACTTGGAGTGAAGTTGCGGAGGATTTTAGGCTGGAGCCGGCGAGGGAGGGTGTTTAGTCCGGCGGAGAGTGCGGCGAGAGGCGGCAGGGCGGGCTGCGGCTCCATCCCGCCGGCTCCCGGCGCTCCCTGGATGCCGACGGAGGGAGAGGAGCACCCTGCCCCGGAGCATCTCAGGCTGGAAGAGGAGCGCAGAGTCAAATGAGAAAGCGTGGATTGCCTACAGATTGTATCTGGATGTCCCGGCACGGTGTGTATAAAAAAAAGCAAAAAGTTTTCTGATCTGTGAGTTATTAATACTTGGCTGGCTAGAAAAGGCGTTTTCAAGTTGGAAAGGACCAGATGTGCTCTGGGTTTAAGGTACCGAAGGAAGGCAAAATAATTGCTTTTTAAGATACCGGGAGAAATTGATTGCAGAAACTTACAAATGCATCGAAACGGCGGTAAAATGCACTTTCTGTTGATTTTTGCACTGATCATAATATCTTGCAATAATGCTGTGCTGGGCAAGAATTTGAAATACAGGATTTATGAGGAGCAGAGGGTTGGATCAGTAATTGCAAGACTATCGGAGGATGTTGCTGATGTTTTATTAAAAATGCCTAACCCTTCCTCGGTTCGGTTTCGAGCCATGCAGAGGGGAAATTCTCCCTTGCTTGTAGTCCGTGAGGATAATGGAGAAATCAGCATAGGAGCTAAAATTGATCGGGAACAACTGTGCCAGAAAAACTTAAACTGCTCCATAGAGTTTGATGTGATCACTCTGCCCACTGAACATCTGCAGCTTTTCCATGTTGAAGTTGAAGTGCTGGATATTAATGACAACTCTCCGCAGTTTTCCAGAGCTCTTATCCCTATTGAGATATCAGAGAGTGCAGCTGTAGGAACTCGGATCCCTTTGGACAGTGCTTTTGATCCAGATGTGGGAGACAACTCCCTTCACACTTACTCCCTTTCTGCAAACGATTTTTTTAGCATTGATGTGAGAACTAGGACTGATGGTGCTAAGTATGCGGAGCTAATTGTGGTTAGAGAGCTGGACCGCGAGTTGAAGTCGAGTTACGAACTCCAACTCACTGCCTCTGACAAAGGGGTGCCTCAGAGATCTGGGTCATCCCTCCTGAAAATCAGCATTTCTGATTCCAATGACAACAGCCCTGTGTTTGAGCAGCAGTCGTATATTATCCAGCTCCTGGAAAACTCTCCCATTGGGACTTTGCTCATAGACCTCAATGCTACTGATCCAGATGAGGGCGCCAATGGGAAGGTCGTGTACTCCTTCAGCAGTCATGTGTCTGCCAAAATTACTGAAACTTTTAGGATTGACCCTGAAAAAGGTCACCTGACCCTGCTGAAGCAAGTGGACTATGAAGTGACCAAATCCTACGAAATTGATGCTCAGGCTCAGGATATGGGGCCAAATTCTATTCCAGCTCACTGCAAAATTATAATTAAAGTTGTGGATGTGAATGACAACAAGCCTGAAATTAACTTAAACCTGATGTCCACAGAGAGAGAAGAAGTAGCTTACATTTCTGAAGGGTCACCCCTGGACACCTTTGTTGCCCTGGTCAGAGTGCAAGACAAGGACTCTGGTGTGAATGGAGAGATAGTTTGTAAGCTCCATGGGCATGGCCACTTTAAACTTCAAAAGACTTATGAAAATAACTATTTAATCTTGACTAATGCCACTCTAGATAGGGAAAAGAGATCTGAATACAGCTTGACTGTAATAGCAGAGGACAAGGGAACGCCAAGTCTCTCCACAGTGAAACACTTTACTGTCCAAATCAGTGATGAAAATGACAACCCACCCCGCTTCCAGACAAACAGATATGAAGTTGTTATCTTGGAAAATAACTCTCCGGGAGCGTACATCACATCAGTCACAGCCACAGACCCAGATCTGGGCGACAACGGGCAGGTAACATACACTATTTTGGAGAACTCTATTTTGGGAAGTTCTATAACAACCTATGTGACCATTGATCCCTCCAATGGGGCAATCTATGCCCTGCGAACCTTTGATCATGAGGAAGTAAATCAAATTGCCTTCATGGTCCAAGCAAGGGATGGAGGGAGCCAGCAGCTCGTTAGCAACACCACGGTTGTACTCACCATCATTGATGAAAATGACAACGCTCCCGTCATCGTGGGGCCAGCGCTACGCAACAGCACAGCGGAAATCTCAATCCCTAAAGATGCTGGAATTGGCTTTCTTGTCACCAGGATAAGGGCTACAGACAGAGACTCTGGCATGAACTCTGAACTCAGCTGCTCCATAGCAGCTGACAAGGAAAACAGCATCTTTGTGATGGATCCCCAAACTTGTGACATCTCTATCAATGTGAGTGTTGAATCAGTTCCGGCAAAACAATGGGAGTTTTTAGTGATAGTCCAGGATAAAGGCAGCCCTCAGCTTAGTACTAAAGCTCTTCTGAAATGTACCATTTTTGAGCATGTTTATTCATTTTCAAGCACCGAAGCAACTTTGGTAAGCCAACCCTCCCTGGACATCTCCATGATAACGATAATATCCCTAGGATCAATATGTGCCGTGTTGTTGGTTATTATGGTTATCTTTGCTACGAGGTGCAATCGAGAGAAAAAGGACACCAGGTCTTACAACTGTCGTGTGGCCGAGTCAACCTACCAGCACCATCCAAAACGTCCCTCCAGGCAGATCCACAAAGGAGACATTACACTGGTGCCAACAGTTAATGGCACTCTGCCTATCAGATCTCACCACAGAGCTTCGCCATCATCGTCACCAACCCTGGAGAGGGGACAAATGAGCAGCCGGCAGAGCCACCACAGCCACCAATCCCTGAACAGCCTGGTGACCATCTCCTCGAACCACGTGCCCGAAAATTTCTCCTTGGAGCTCACCCATGCTACGCCGGCTGTCGAGGTAAGGTCCAGACCTTGTTTTTGCACATCCATTGGTGCAGGCCTTCCCTCTTCCTTCCTTGCCTTCCCTCTCCCTCCATGCAGCTCCATCTGAGAAAGAGTGCCTGAGTATTTATATTCAGAAAAATCCAGCAAACTCTTTCATTAGTGGGGGTGAAGAACTAAAAGGTTGAATGCTGACGCAGTTTGAGTATATTTGTTGTAATATATGATCATAGAGTCTCAAACTTGGAGACTCCCCATCTCAGTTTTTATTGCAAATGCTGGGTCGTGGCTTAAATAAATGAAAGCTGTGTCCTGGTAACTCTTTACATGTAAAGCAAGGCCATTTTGTTTTGAATTTGGATCCTGGAATGGTAAAGGCTTGATTCTAATGTATGAAACCAAAACAAACTCCACTTCTGTTTAATTGCTTGTTTTACTTTTTAATGAATTAATTATTACGAGTACAGAGGATAATGAACAGCAGTGCACTTCCTCATTGTAGAGTCTTCAGATGTTTCCTGTGTCAGACACTATACCACCAAATAATCTGTTGTACTGCATTATACATGTGCAGGAATTTGATTTAATTAAATCTTAAAGGAGAGAAAAATAAACCACAAGCAAAGCAAATCTGTGGTTTTGCAGCTAGGAACTTGAGCTTTCATTTCAAGGAATCAGTCTTTTCACCTTTTCTTCAGCAGGTTTCTCAGCTTCTCTCGATGCTTCACCAGGGCCAGTATCAACCAAGACCAAGTTTTCGAGGCAACAAGTATTCCAGGAGCTACAGGTGAGAACCCAGGCTGTTCTGCTACATATGAACGTACATGGATCAGAAAATACAGACATGTATTTTTAAACAAAAAGCAGGCTGTGACAAACTTGAGATAATGTAGTTGTCCACACTTCTCTTTTACAGATATGCCCTACAAGATATGGATAAGTTCAGCTTGAAAGACAGTGGCCGGGGTGATAGTGAAGCTGGAGACAGTGACTATGATTTGGGGAGAGAGTCTCCAATTGATAGACTTCTTGGGGAAGGATTCAGTGACCTTTTCCTTACAGATGGGAGAATTCCTGCAGGTAAGAGCACAATGGGAGCTGACCAGTTTATTTACAGTACTGCCTGGCTGTCACTTTGATGAAACTACTACTGAGAAAGCAAAAATTCTTTAGCTTTCAAGTCCTGTGTTTCCTTCCTTTTTTGCTGTGTTTCATGGTAAATACTGAGTTGAAGCCTTGACATATCTAGTGAAATGAAAGCTCAGACACAACTGCAAATCTACCCACAGCAATGCCTACTTTTTTTGTTACTCACATTATGAGCTGGCTCCATATTCCCCCTAAAAGTATGATCTGCTCCAAGTCCTTAGATTTTTAATGAATGGGTGGATGTTTTTGCAAAGCTAGGCAGTTGTGGTTTGTTAAAAATACAGTGAACTATAATTTGGGAGATAGGTTTTCCACAGTGGATTTGATCCATATGATGCAAACTCTTACCATTTAGAAACTGAGTATGAAAGTGGACTAGAAATATGGATGAAGAAGAAAGAAAAGTGTTTTTCCCACTGAAAAATTAACTTGAGTGGCAAGGGAAGGATCTAAATGTGTCCCAGATTTTAAATCTTGCAACCCTGATTTGTGGAAGAAAGAGTTTGAGATACAATTCAGAGGCAGAGGGCAGAAAAGAAAAAAAAAATTAGGAAAGGGTGAGGGGCAGTAGGATAAACACACATCTACATATTCATGTGTATGAAGTATTGCTTTTAAATTTATGCCCAAATAAAAGTTGAATAAAAGGTCATGGGAAATCATGCTTAGTATAGATAGGAGAATTTTGTAATTACTTTAATAATTATACAGCCTCTGGTTGTACCCTAGATCTTGTTCTTACTTCAGATCATATTTAGTTTTCTCTGTATAACCAGAGGGCCAGATAATTTCAGTAGGGTTCACTGAACCAAGTTTATAATTTTAACAAGTTTAGTAAAGTAATTTTGTATATGGAGGCCCCTGGCTTTGGGAGGTGGTGCAGCACATGGTTCTTCTAAAGTGACCCCCATGTATTAACCCGGGCTGTTAGGCTAGGCAAGACTGAGTGCCAAAAGTTTAAATTGTTTTTCTTATACATTTTAACTTTAAAATTTTCTGTGCATATTTTGCTCCAGTCTAGGTCTTGTATCACACACCCAGCCATTCACTTACCTCCTCAAATGTGCTCAGAACTGGAGGCCTTGAAGAGTAACTCTGTTTTCAGAATCTTTAACCTAAATCCGGAGTTCTAATATATTTTTATCCTCATCCTCCCTAACTCCTACTACTTATTCCTCTGGCAGCTAGCAGGAGGCATGTCTCATTCTCTCCTATGCTTAGCAAGGAGGCAGGGAGGGATCTGCTGGAGCTCTCAGTTGCCTGGGGAACTTCAAGGGCAATGGTGTTTGCACTGGCATCCAGCCCTGCTGCTGCCAAGGAAGGGCAAACCCTTCACAGTGGGCAGCTGGGGGCTGCCAGCAGACAGGAATGGTTGTCCTCTTAGCTGGCTGAAATGCCCATGACCCATTTTCAGCCCTTACAATTCCTTCTCTAAACAGGAAGCCAAAGGATAGGATTTCCAAAAATGCCGGGCTAATTGCATTCAAAGTAAGGAAAACTCCTCTGAGTGAGGACAGAGCTGGGCTGGGCTATCAAGATTGGTATTTAAGGCTATGCATGGCTTTAATCCTTCAGATAAGTCTGTTGAACCAGTTCAGATGAGACCTGAGCTGATCTACAATCCCAGTATATGAAAAGGGAAACTTTGTGAAGGTTTCCTGTTCTCCATTTTGAAAGGTTTCTGAATTGTCAGTCTGGACACAGGCAGAAATGCTGTGGGAAGATCCTTTCAGTTTGTCTGTTTAAGGTGGAGCAAGAAAGTAATGGAGCCAGTCCCTCAAAACTCCACAGATTTCATAATCAGAAAGTTCAATAACTGTGCTTGAAAGTCTTGTTTCTTCTTCCTTCTCTTTTTAAATCTTAACCAACAAGCTTTAAGTTCTGGGGAAAAAAAGAAAAGAAAAAAAGAAAGAAAAAGAGAAAGCAAAAGAGAAGGAAAAGAGAAAGGAAAAGCTGTTGTGCATCTGGATGTTTTATAACTTATTGCTGATTTAAGAACAGATTGTGTCACCATTCTGTTACTTCGGAGTATCTTTTGATCTTTTGTTCAGGAACATCAGAATTTAATATTTTAAAACAAAACCATTCCTGATAATAACAGTTACAAAACTGACACTAAGACAAACCTCTCTACTAATGAAATGCTAGACCAGTGAAAGTATCTAATTAATTTAAAGGAGTCTTAAAGGAGTCTTCTTAATTAAAGGTGTAATCCTCACCTTCTGGGATGACTTGAGAACTGGTCATGGATCACTTAGATGTCTTTTGACATTTCTAACTCTTGGGCATTTTCTGTAAAACATCATACATGGGAACAAAGCACTTGCAGGCATTTCAGTCGCTCATATTAAAACTTCGGCTACTGATATATTCTAGTTGGCTTTGTTTGTTTGAAACTTCCTGGATCAGCAGTTATTTTGCAATATATTGTGCAATATCCAGGCTGCAGTCTGAGCTTGTAATCTTGAAGAAATTCATACTGTTGCGTGCATGACATGGGGAAAGTTTATACTCATAGGAATGGAAAGGCCATTAGGAAAGCAAACCATATGATAGGCTGGGTAAAGTGCAAAAATAAATAGTGCTGACAGTATGGGAGTTGGACTTTATAAATCCCTGGTACATCCTAAATTGAAATACTCTGTTCAGTTCTGCTTACACCACTACAAAAAGATTTTTTGATAAACTGAGTGGATCCAGAGCCAGATGAGAAATGTGTTGAAGGAGCAGGGAAAACTTCCAGGGCATGACTGCAAACATTTTTTATGTACTCAATATATACTGAGAAAGAACCAGAAACTCATTTGAGTGTGGGGTAATCTAACCATTAAGTGATTAGGGCAGGAGTTTCTTATGGCCAAAATGTGCATAATGCAAAGAGTCTGTCATTTCTGAAAACTGTCTTTTGAAGTTTATGCCTCAAACCCGTTAGTGGCCCCAAGAGCTCCCAGGTCTTCTCCAGCGGATCTGGCAGCCATACAGAGATCCAGCCTGAAGGGAGGCTTTGCATCCTATGATCAGTTCCCTTTGGAGGGGAGAATTTGGCCTCTCTCCTGGCACATCCCTCTCTGCAGGTCTGCCAAATTGGGCTTTGCCTGTCTCTGCTTCCAGGAGCCATTCCCACACCTCTTGGGGTGTTTGCAGAGGACTCCTGCAGTGCCCCTTTGTAGGCCACTTTGGACCAGCATAGCTCTTAGGGTTGCAGTCACTTGCCCCATCTCATTGCTTCTGCCTGAGAGACATCAATAAACCGAGAAGCTGAGAGAGCAGCTCTGTTGTCTTCTGCTCTTCCCATCTTCTCCTGTATTCCTATGTGGTGGGTTAGAGCCCTCCTTGTGCCAAGGTCTGAGCCAGCACGGGACAGTAACTGGAGCTATGGATCTGCAAGTGCACCTGAGAGTAGAAATCCAGTATAAACACCAGTCCCACAGGATGGGAATTAGGCCCTAGGTATTCTGGTACTGGATTAAAATTTAGCTGATTTAGTTGAAAAGGTAATATGGCAGTGGATCACCTCGAATGTGACACACACCTCATTGTCAGAGCAAAGGATTTGTTTAATGGAAAAGGAGATCCCTCTGCATGTTATTATTCTTTGTTCTTTATTTCTCCTGTCCATTTGTTCCCACTTTATTGCTCTGATATGCCTCACTAGTTGCATGTGGAAGACTTCTCTAAAACTCAAGTGAGTGCTTGGAGGTAGAAACTTCTCCCTTTTATTTTGTATTTTTTAATGAGCTAGAACTGTATGAAGGGATTGAATGGCTTCAAGCCACAAGTGCTTGTTTTCCACCTGGGATTTACATGTTTATCTTCAGCCTTAGTTAAGAGATCGCATTACTGTCTTATATGATCTGCATTGGGTGTTCTCATTCTTGGCAGTGGGAGCACCAGACCATTTGTATTTGCCACCTCCCTGCACACAGAGGGTGAAACCAAACCCCAGATTTGAACATCTCTGGGATGTTCAGTCCTGGTGCCAGAAATCCCTGTGGGTGCTGCGTGCAGCAGCAGGGGATGCTCACTGTCCTCACGTCTCTCTTGCAGCGATGCGGCTGTGCACGGAGGAGTGCAGGGTCCTGGGACACTCGGACCAGTGCTGGATGCCACCGCTGCCCTCTCCCTCCTCCGACTACAGGAGCAACATGTTCATCCCTGGCGAGGAGTTCCAGTCACCGCAGCAGCACCTGCAGCAGCAGCAGCATCACCAGGGCCTCGAGGAGAATGCCCAGGCAGCCGATGCCGGTGAGAAGAAGAAGAGTTTTTCGACATTTGGGAAGGACTGCCAGAGTGAGGAGGAATCGGGGGACACCTGCACCTCCTCCCTCCTCTCCGAAATGAGCAGCGTCTTCCAGCGCCTGCTGCCTCCCTCGTTGGACGCCTACACGGAGTGTAATGAGATGGATCGCTCCAACTCGTTGGAGCGCAGGAAGGGACATTTGCCAGCCAAGACTGTAAATTATCCACCGGGGGTGGCAGCCTGGGCAGCCAGCACACATTTCCAAAACCCTGCCAACAATGGGCCCACTCTGGGGACTCACTCGAGTGCACAGCCTTCGTCCAAATGGCTGCCAGCCATGGAGGAGATCCCGGAGAATTACGAAGAAGATGATTTTGACAACGTGCTCAACCACCTCAGCGATGGCAAACATGAACTCATGGATGCCAGTGAGCTGGTGGCAGAAATTAACAAGCTGCTGCAAGATGTCTGTCAGAACTAATTGTTTCAAAAGCCTATTTTTCCATATTTATGGAAAACTGGAAGGGGAAAAAAAAAAGGAACAAAAACTAGACTGAGAAGAACTGGCATTGCCAACTAGTTGCATTTATCATAAATGTGTTTGTGTATGTTGAATATTAAAATACTGTATTTTCATATGTACACAATGCAAGTGTGAGTATCTTTATCTGTATTTTAAAAATACATTTGTACCTTATATTTATGTGTAATTTAACAAATAAATTTTATTTTTGTACACCTACAGCAAGCATGTTTTCCTAAATGTATATAGATGGTACCACCCTTGTCAAACCTAGACCATTCTTGCCACACAGGCATGTTAAAAAAAAAAAAAAGAGGGATATTGTTTTCCCTTATTATTTCTTTCAAATGTTTCCAATACAAATTCAAAACACTGAAAAAGTTATGCAAATGTTAGTTTCAGTAAATGATCCAACACCTTGTTGCAATGTTTTATTCTTACAATAAAGAATTGTAACTCCCATGAAACCTAAAATGTCCTTTTTTATTTTGATGCTTTTGGTCTGTAGAATCATTTTCTCATTTAATTAATGGTTTATTTCAGGCTGAGGTCTTCCTGTCTTTGGCACGTAAGTGTTTTCCCCAGTGAACAAATCATGAAATTCAACGATGGGTCTTTCACTGTGATCTCTGCAAAAAAATGTAAATTTGTTGTGCTGTTGTTACGCTGCAAAGCCAGTTGAAGTCAGCAGTGTATACTTGAAAGACAGCAATAAAATCAGCTTTTCTGACCTCAAGCTGAATTCTGAATTTATGTAAATACAAAAATTGCAATGAACTGCTTTATCTTTGTAAATGACACTAAAATAAAAGGAATGTTTCATCTTCCGGAAAAACAGCTATATTTTGCCTCTGAAAAGCAACTGTATTTTTACATTAGCTGTGTTCTCTGTTGTAAGTGTCCCTGTCTTTCATCTGCAAAGTAGTACAGAAATGCTTGAACTTCCTAGAAAAGAGCGAACCTGGAGGTACATTTGCTCTGGCTGAATCCCATTCTTCCGTAGTGAGGCTTCTCTCTGTCCTGAAGCTCAGTCATTTATGTTATGGTGCCATTGCCACTGAGGGGGTGATGTATCTAATATGGCCCAGATAGAAGTCAATGCAGTCCTTTTAGTTTCTTTTTTCAAAACTATTTTTGGTTAGCCATAAGGAGATCTTTGTGGTAGTAAACAAATGGATTTTCCAGTTGAGAAACATGGGTGGTTTTTGAACCCCCAGTGCTCATTTCAGGACTGTTAAGAGATAGCCATAAGAAGCCTGTATTTTGGGCATTTATGCAGATGCATATTTTTATAGGATATGTATTTTTTGCCAGAACTGTGGAAAGCTGTTGGGATAATCCGAGTCAACCTGGGCATAAAACTGATATGTTTGTTCTGGAGAATTGCATTTGTAAAGTATCTTATAAGATTTTTATTTTTAAATGGTACAAAAATTCCTGCTTAAAATTATCCCCCAAAAGCAAGAATTTTGTTGCATGCATAAGCTTCATTTGTTTTGTTTGTGTGCAAGGAAACGTTAATCTCCTTATTGGTTTCACAGTGCTGTAGATGTGACATTTGAAGATGTGTAGGCATTTGCTGACACCTGAACAATGGAGAGATTCTCAACTTGTTTACGCGTCAGGAGCTCATGCTATGCTTTACTGGTTAGAAATGCCAGGACCTCGCGTTGGGAGATTTGTTACAGCACCTCTGAATGCCAACGGGACTTCAGTCTCATCGAGCTGCCATCTGTTATTGAGAGGGAGAAATTGTAGCACCTCATTTATTAAATATTTGACACCTCTTCCCTGTTTTTCCCCTTCCTTCCTACTGATAGGCTTTATTGGCTCCACGGGCCTCACCTGGGTCCCGTTTTCCCACTCCCCCTCACTGCAAGGGCTCAGCCTGGAGCAGGCAGCTGTTCTATCAGTGTTCTTCCTCTTTTGGCTCTCTGGGTGGACCTGGGACTGCCTTTATAGCTCTGCCTCCAACCCATATCCAGCTGCCGCTGGCAGGAGGCTTTGGATCCTCCTCCTGGTTTGTCACCTTGGCATGGTGAGGGCTGCCAGTGGATCGCTTTGCCAGCACATGGCTCCACCTGCTCCGTGCAGGCTCTGTAGGGATGCACTTTGTCACTGCGGGTACTGCTCGTGTTGGGATTGCTCTCAGCTCCTGCTCTGACTCCTGCCCTCCTCCCCAGCCCTGCTCCTGGCGCAGTATTTCATGCTCATTCCAAGTCTTGGTGCTTTAAAACAGCAAGATCAGGCCGACTCTGAAGCCAGGAGTAACAGTACTAAAGTCCAAAAGGGTATAACTTCCTTGTCTTAAATGGGTTGTTTTTGTCTCCCCTTGCAGTTTCTCTCTACTTCAGTGTCCAGTTTTAGTCCTGTTCTCCAAGTTCCCTCACCCATACATGATTTTCCTGCCTCTTGGCTGTCTGACTCCACTTCCCTTAAAAACTGACCCACATACTAATCCTGCACAGCCCATAAATATTTTTACAGAATATCCCAATAACCCTCCCCATGACTGAATTTCCCAGCTTCTACCTCTTTAGTTGGGTCTAGCTAGCACATCCCTCAAATCCTCTCTTGCTCTTATTTTTTGATGTGTAATTGTAATTGCAACGTATTTGTAAGCTCCACTGAATTCCCACACACCCAATGCCTTTTCTTGGGTGCCTGTGCAGCATGCAAAGGTCTGACTTGCACGGCTAAACCTCCCCACTGCTGACTTTTCACAGAAGTGAAAAGGTCAGGAAAGCAATTCTGAAGACAAAACTCATGCCTGCTTAGGAAATGGCTGGTTATTTAATTCCAGCCTGGGCACACAAGAGTGTGTGAGGTGTACAGGGGGACTTGTGGTTATGTTAAAAATGTACAAGGTGGTAGTTTGAAAATAGTTATTAAACTTGTAGATTATTTTATTTTTCTGTTGACATGGATAAAACATTGCTGCCTGTTGCAAGATCAGCAGCAGAGTATGAAGCTCCCCTTCAAGTGGTGTGGATTCCTCCATAAATAAATGCAGATAGCTGTTTCTCTTCATTTCTAGAGGAGGGAATATTAGACATTCCGGCTCACACTGGTTTGCTGTGTCTACAGGCTTGCAGGACAGCCTGATAAGCTCCATTTTCATAGTCATATCATCCACTAGGGATTACCAACCTGTTTTAAATTTAAAATCCTTAAATCAGTTTATGCCCACTGGCCTATGTCACATGGATAGTCTCAATGATTTAAAGAGCCCTTGTTTGCAGAGGGGGCTTTCTAGAAAAAGTAGATTGCAGCGAATTTCTCTGGTAGTGCTAGCATCCAAATATCATAAAACGCGTAAGGTTTCCCTAGAGGGGATTTCTGTACCAACACACAGTAATAGCATTTGGTATGTGCATTGTTGCAAGAATCTTATAACGTAAAGAGACCAGTAATGAGAACAGTCTCCAGGAGCAAGAATGTTTACTTAGATTATATCTGAAATGCATTGGAGTTTGAGTTGTATTTATTATTGATAGGAAACTTATTAAAAGATCCGTAGATAGCAGTAAATGTGCGAAAAATCTAACTTGGTTTAGAGTCCCTCTTTTTCTCAGGCTTCCTTTATAAATGAGACCAAGTTATATAATATTTATATGTGTATGTACACATATAAAAAGCCTAGCACCAAATCTCTTCTATGTAAAGAACAGGGAAAACTGCTGGTATGCAGATTAGAAAAATATATAATAAATCCTGATTTGCTGCATTTTGACGATTTATAGAGAGTTAGGGGTTGCTGGTGTGGTTTAAGCATCAGCATGAGCATGATTGTCCTGTCCACAATACAAGTTCCTAGTACTTTTCTACATGCTTACCAATTTTATGCCTCTTGGTGGTATAATGACAGAAAAGGCTGTGAAAATTTGCGCATGATGATTTACCAAAATACTGATTATCCCTGGAAGTGTTCAAGGCCAGGTTGGGTCAGGTTTTGAGTGGCGTAGTGGAAGGTGTCCTTGACCATGGCAGGGGATTGGAACAAGATGATCATTAAGGTCCCTTCCAACTCAAACCATTCGATGTGCTAGTGGTTCTGGCATTACTTCTATATATGGAAATATTGAGACTTTTGAGTAAATACAAAATTTATTAATGGATGCTCAGCCACTACTTTTCTCCAGGCTCCATGCAAGTTTTTTATATTCTCTTCTGAAATGGTTACATTAAAAAATGTACTGAAATAATGATCAGAGTTTGTTCACCACTTTTTAAAGTTGTGTTTAAGCATTTCTGTCACCACTGCATCTCATTTTGCTGTTAAGTACCCATTAGGATAAACACATTGAGAGGATGTGTCTGTCAATGATGTCTTTGCTGCATTCTTTACCCTGGTTGTGTTTATAGTTGCTGTGTCTAAGAACAGCAATAGAAATCAAACAAAAGCCACCACAAAATATTTAACCCTTACTGTTTCCTAACCTTTTTTAACGCAACATTGAAATTCACAGAAAATGCCAAGAAGTTTAATTTCTTTCTCTGCAACCTGCAGAGGATTTCAGTTTCCCAAGAGTAGAAGACTTGGAAGCCTCCATTTTTCTCATTAGGTTAACATAGCATCTGTCCTGAAATCCCTACGAGACTATGGTATACGTGTATTTTCTTTCAATAATGCAGGCCATTACATTTTCAGGCACAATTTCTCTCCTTTCTCTATCCCAGAGTCAAGCTCTGCCTGAACACAAAACTTGTCCTGCAACATTTTCTGCTACGCAGTATATATAAATAATAATATTTAAAAAGGAAGTGATAATATCATAACTTCAATCAATAAATATATTCATAATTAACAACCCTGCTGTACTTTGCATCCTCAGAGCTGTAGAATCATAAATGACTGAGTACTTGCAAAAAATAATATTCTGAGATCAAGTAACCTCCTACTGAAAAAAGCCTCTCTGAAGAGACACACAGGTACAGTTTAAACCATGCTGTAAAAACTATTTTCAGCAGAGTTGGTAAATAATACTTTGTTTAATTAAAACTCGGGGGAGACCCTGGAAAAACTCGGTAATAATTGAAGCTGAAATCTGACCAGGGCACACATTCTCCAACCCCTTGCCCAAGGAGCAATGTGGGAAATATAGTGAGAAATGACCATGCAAACAGTTTTATGGCTCGCAGGAAGCATTTAGAGCTTCAGCAGGCATCCAGCTTCATTGCACGACTTTGCGACCTATTGCCCAGCTCTGTGCTGTGGAGGCTTGCCTCCAAAGATGCACATGAGACTGGACTCCAGAGGAAATATAGGAAGAGAAAAAGAAGGGATGCATGCTGTGCCAGGCATTGGAAAGCAATTGCCAACCCTTCCAGGCAGTCACCCCTCAAATCTCATTTGTTTTGTTTTTTGCTCTCTGTGGCTAAAAATACATGTTTCAAATGTTAAACAAAGGCAGCAGCTTCAATGGAAAAAAATGAAATTGTGTGGTAAGGTAGGGGCTAGAAGAGATTGAAATTTCAACAAGAAGTTGAAGCTTCCTGTGAAGACAAAGGGATTTGAAGCTGGGCTGTCTCATAGCTCAGATAATGATAAAAGTATATACTGTATTTTCAGATAGTTGTGTTTTGTGAGGAAGAATTGTTATAAGCTCTTGTTCTGAAGATAGCAGAGATAATGGTGGGGTTTTATTTAAGGAAAATAAAATGTTGGCTTAAACTATTTTTTTTAAACTTTTCGTTTAATCCAAGTGCAGTATGCAGCCCTCTCAGAGATGGCTGTGGAGGGTGATCTTTCCTCATAGACTGGAGGTTTAATTCATACTGCCATAATCTGCTTTTCTTGGTGATTTGTTCAGGTCTGACATTCGCTGTCAAGCACAGTTCTTCCCATGTATTGCACAGAAAGCATGTGAGTGCCATAGATCCTGCAATTTAAAAGGTACATAAGTTCTTTTGTGCATTTAGCCTTCAATTGCTGTGAAAATTAGTGTGAGAGGAAGCCTAGCTCTACTTCATTTCATTCAAATATTTCCTTCATTGTTTTGTTCCATCTCTCTATGGTTTGGCTGCCAATAACCTTCATCTCACTAAAACACAGGACGACTTTGTGGTGAAAAATAAATAGCAATGGTGGGCACAGGGACTGGGAAGCCAGTACTGTCTCCTGTGGTCTAGGAGAGCTCTCTGCATGTAGAGTCCACAGAGTTTTTACAGCAAATATGGACAGTGGTGACCTTGAATATTTATTTTGTACTAAATTATTCAGTGTAAAATGGTATTTTGAATTTCAAGATTTACCTGCTTGGCAAGATTAATTTCCTGCATAACAAGGGAGTGTCCTAAGGTCATCATGGAGATTTAAGTAGAAAGCACAGATTCACAGAATCACAGAATTAACTAGGTTGGAAAGTACCTTTGGGATCATCAAGTCCAACCTATGGCTTAACATCACCTTATCAAATAAGCCATGGCACTGAGTGCCATATCCAGTCTTTTTTAAACACCTCCAAGGATGGTGAGTCCACCACCTCCCTGGGCAGCTCATTCCAGTGCCCTATCACTCTTTCAGTGAAGAATTTCTTCCTAAGGTCTAACCTAAATTTCCCCTGGTGCAGCTTAGTCCTGTGTCCTGTTGTCCTGTCAGTGGCTGCCTGGGAGAAGAGATCGACCTCACCTGGCCACAGCCTCCTTTCTGGGATTTGTGAGAGTGATGAGGTCTCCCCTGAGCCTCCTCCTCTCCAGGCTGAACACCCCCAGCTCCCTCAGCTGTTCCTTTCTGGACTTGTGCTCCAGACCCTTCCCCAGCCTTGCTGTCCTTCTCTGGACACGCTGCAGCATCTCAGCATCCTTCCTAAACGGAGGGCCCAGAGCTGGGTACAGCACTCGAGGTGTGACCTCCCCAGTGCTGAGTGCAGGGGAAGAATCACGTCCCTGCTCCTGCTGCCACACTATTCACACCCAGCCCAGGTGCCATTGGCCTTCTTGGCCCCTGGGCACAGCTGGCTCATGTCCAGCTGCTGTCACCAGCACCCCCAGGTCCCTTTCTGCCTGGCTGCTGTCCAGCACTCTGTCCCCAGCCTGTGGCACTGCCTGGGGTTGCTGTGGCCAAAGGGCAGCACTCGGCACTTGGACTTGTTAAACCTCACATTGTTGGGCTCAGCCCATGGATCCAGCCTGGCCAGGGCCCTCTGCAGAGCCCTCCCACCCTCCAGCAGATCAGCACTTGCTCCCAGCTCGGTGTCATCTGCACATTTGCTGATGAGGATTCCCTCATCCAGATCATCAGTGGAGATATTAAACAGGACTGTGCCCAACACTGATCCCTGGGGGACACCATGAGTGACAGGCCACCAGCAGCATGCAGCCAGTTCTTAACCCAGTGAAGAGTGCACCTGTCCAAGCTGTGGGCTGACAGCTTTTCCAGGGCTATGCTTACCAGGAATTATGCCTTAAAAGGAAGTGTTCTTTGTGCTGTGTATGACAAATGAAAATCTCTCATATATGGTGCTCTGGTTATAATAACTTGTCACAACTTGGTGTCTTATCTTTTTAAAAGATAAGATTTCAGTAATGATTATATTTAGATCTCAGAAGGAGAATTCAGACTTTCCAATTACTATTATGTACAGCTAAAACAGCTAAGACAAGGAAAATAAAGTATAGATGAGAGAGGATTGTGTTTGTGTCTCTTTTTCACGGGCTTCAGCTGATCTTGAAATAAAATGGTTTCTCTACACATAAACACATTTGTGACATGTTTTAAAGTGCATTGCTATAAAACTTAGGTGAAATGGAAAGGGAGGCACATCTGAGCCTGGTAATAATTTTATGTGGAAAGACTCTGTCTGTTTAATCCTGGATGGAGTAGTAAGAGAAACTGTTGCCCTCGAAAAGACTAATTTTAAGAGTCTTGTGGTCTAATAAGCTGAAGGTGCTGCCTGTGTGTGAGAGATGTGTGGGAAAAAAAATCCATATCCAGATTAATATAGTACTGTGCAAGAGAAAAAGGAGAGGAATGGGTTAAAAAAATTTTTCTTGTTAATCAGGCCTGTGCTGCTTCAAGTAATGCCCATTATCCACAATATTTGCAAACTGACAGGTAACCTGGTTGGCGTGTGTACAAATGATGACAAACAACCACAGCAGCTTAGTGTACCTCTGGCAAAGAATGATAGACTCTTTTTTATTCTAATATAATGGAAGTATAAACTTGGTACATTGGTATACTTGAGACCACTTGGGCTTGTTTGGACCCATCTGGCTTTCTTAAATTCTTGCAATAATTAGGTCACCTAACTAGAAAGGATATGCTGATTTATATCCAGGCTAGAAAAATATTTGTGGTGAAATGATTTATTTATAGCATTTTCAAAATATTAGAGACTGATACTGCAATCCTTATACATCCTCATGTTCAGATTTTCTTTTTTACTGGTTGTGTCTGATCTGACTGTGGAAAGTCCTATAATTTAAACTTTTAAATATTTTTAGAAAGAGGATATAATTTGGGCATTTACAGCTTCAGTGGTGCAACAGGTGAATGGTGTTTGCTCTCCTTTAAGGCACTAAGTGCCTTAAAAACCTGTGAAACAAAGCCACAAGCATAGATGTGTTTGTTGAAGGGCAACCAAAATTCAGGTCTCTCTGATGGTACTGTCTCACTTACTGTAGCACTTAGGGCAGCACGTGTTGGAGTACATAACTTCATAGGGGAAATAGCAAAGAGATTTATCACTGAAAACATCTGTAAACAACTGAAAACTCAGTGGCTTCCTTCCAGCGTGGGTGGACAGCAGTAGCATATTCTGAGGCTCTGTATTACTCAACACAGATTTCTTCAACATTGTTTACTAAAGCCTACAACAAAACACTCTCAGAGAATATGCAGCAGTTTGAGTTAGCTGTGCAGAGAGACAGTTTGTCAGCTTGTGTAGTTCTCCACTTTTGCTTGTGTTAAATTACCTCATTCCTTCATATCATGGTAAAACTGCTTTCTGGAAAAGGTATGCACATGTCATTAATTGCAATCTTAAAGTACAAGTTTCAGGCAAAAGAAAGCATGTAATAAAATGTGTCAGAAAGAAGCCAACAAGATTATTTGGCAATTAAGCTGGAATGAAGCTTTTAAAGTTTAAATATGAAGCATAACCACTGTTATCCATGAAAATATTACTCAATTTAAATCAGAAAAAAACCCCCATGATCTTGTGAAGGACTGAATGCTATGGAGTTCTTAATGGCTTCATTTCTGAGAAGTATAGAAATTCAAATATAAAATAAGAATCTCGATGTGGAACACACTACTGTTTTGCAAGTAAATATAGTGGGTTTTTTTAGGTTGAAACACAGATAATGAAAGAGAAAAAACATTCATAAGTCTCTGCTTTATTAAAAGACTAAAGGTTAGATATTATGAAAAAAAAAGGTGCACGTTTTCAAGTGTTTGTGGTTATTTCATCTACTTGCAACCCATCTTTGGTATCATTGCCATGACTAAAAGCTTCAGCAATACTGCTGTTAAGAATAAGGATTTAGTGATAGTGCGTCATTAAAAATGAAGCTGCAGTAGAATGGCCAACCATGTATCATCAGTACCAGCTTTAATTAGCATCTAGTAGAAGAATTAGAATAGACGCCATTTCCCTGAAACTCTACAGGACCCTCCCAAAAGGCACTGTTGTTATTTAAACGACTTATTTTAAAACTGAGCAATCAAAAAAATAATAGCCTCCTTCACTTCCTATTCTGCTTCTTATCCCAGATTTCCAAGAAAAAGGAAGAGCAGGGAAAAGCCCTGGACAATTGTGCTCCATGGTTTAAGTACCTCACTGAAGGTACCGAACCTGTTTGGGGACTCTTAGGTGGACATGGAACATGATTTTGTGGCTAACTCCTCCGAGCCAGGTGCTGTGCTGGAACTGGGAATGTGAGATTGGTAAATCCTGTCTGGGGTCTGTTGCCCCTGGGTACAATTTGTCTGAGCCTGATGAGGACAGGGGCAGATTCTGCCACTGCAGAGCTGATTCGATGAGCCCAGCGGTGCCAGCACAGTCTGTTTGCAGCTTGGCTGGGGCCTGAAAAGCCTGGGTGTCCATCAGCGCTAGCAAGAGGAGTCCAAATGGATTTTGTGCCTCCAGCCAAGGGCTGCTGGCTGCATGGGTGGCAGCCAAACATACGGTGACGCTTGGGGCTGGCGGGACAGGAGCAGCTGGCTCGTGGGGAGCTGCCTCTGGAGAAGGTTTGTGCTCACTCTGTCATTTCCTCTCTGCTCGTTGTACTGATGTCCAAGAATATTCACATCCTCCTTGTACCCTGCGGCTCTTACTGAGCTGGCCAAGTAGAAAACAGCTTCTGGAAAGAGCCCAGCTTGTAAATTGGGGAGTGAAGGGTGAGATCTGGCATCTTTTTGGATGGAGTGCATTGTCCTCAATAACAGTCTTTTTCACTGAAAGCAGCAACATTATTATTAGCCCTCCATGGAGCCAATAGGCAATAAATGAAAACCTGTCTGACTTCAGAAATGAAAACTGATTCTTCAGTTTGGAGACAGCCTGTGTTCTCTCCATTCCTCTGAACACATAGAAACTGCTGCCAAAATTAGGGTGATGCTACGACGGTATCAGAAACAGCTCTCATAGATGTCAACAGGAGGGGAAGCACAAATGAACATGGGAGCAAAGGGTAGTGTCTCTTTGGTTGTTCTGGGGGTGAATCTGGAATGAGGGAGAGGAATGTCACCCGGCTAGAGGGTGCATGGGAAAATATTTCAGCTCTGGTTTTTCTCTTGAGAGTTGTTCGGCAGTATGTTCCCAGACAATTTACAGAGGAGTTGCTTATATACATGACATATGTTTGAAAGAGTGTCTTTGGGCAATTTAGTTAAATGTTGAGCCTGGGACTCATTGTACAAGACCAGTGAAATTAAATAAGATATCATAGATTGTTGCTATTGTTTTTTTAAGAAATAATATTATATGTTTAGTAACATTACACAGTTCAGTGGTATCTTCCCATGAAGCATAATTTGAAGGAATGGTACCTAAAAGCAGAAATGGAGAGGAGACAGAAGTATCTCTCCTAGTGTTTGTAAATATGAACACTCTTTGTGAGGGAGTTTGTAGACAACAACCCATTCTGTTTAGCCTCATGCTTTAAAATGCTTATTTCAGAAGAGATTATTGATGACAAAAAGATTCCAGTTGCAGCACAGTTATAATTGTTTTTCCAGTCTTATTCAACCTACTTGGGGATGGTGGTTCTGGTCATGGTTCTCTGGAAGGGCTCCTTGTATCTCCCAGTGTTCCTCTCCAGAGCTTTAGTAAATTAGTCTGTGACCCATGAGAAGTTTTAATCACATTGGAAAGCTCTCAGTGAGCCTGTACCAAAATAAGTAATATCAGTATTTGGAAAAATGGCATTTATTAAGGATATTTTAGCAAGCTTAGTTGGGCACAATTTTTGGGGTGTTCTGGAGCTCCGGGATCTGTTAACATGCAAGTCACTCCAGCCAGCACTGGCTGCTGGGTTGAATCACTCAATATTTATGGTTGTTTAATCTACTGAGCAAATAACCTAGAATATATATATCGCTAGGACTCAAATTTATTTTGTAACACAACATAAAATTCAGGAAAATACTTATGCTCAATCCATTTAGGTAAGAGAGCTATTCTTTCTAAGTTATTTTTGATGTGTTTTCTTGATATGGAACTGGGGTGGTTTGTTTGTTTTCATGGCGTTTTAAGGAGATCAATGCAGAGTATGTTACGTACTAAAAATAAAATCAGAAGAACTTACGTTCCAGGCAAATTGAATTGGCTGGTGGACAAACAAATTATGACTGAATACAAAAGTGTTTAAAGTGGTTTTCATAAAGTGAACATCAATACTGTGAGCTACTCTGGATATTTCCTTAATATTGCAAAAATGATATTTTCTTTTCAAATGCACTTACTTTGAGAGACTCAGTGAGGGAATACACTGTTTTTTCAAACATATGAGTATATGTAGAAATGTGCTACTCTGATTTAAAACAATACAACAAAATCAGCCCCTGGAAAAACCTGTTTTGTAAAAAGATATCTCTACTCAGCTACAGCCAATTGCATCACAAAATACAATGGGTTCATTGTTTATGATGATGCTAACACCCGAAGATAAGCAGATTTCTTTCTTGTCCTTTCAGAAAGGTGCACATATATATATATATATATATATATATATATATATATATATATAAAATTTCAATCACTTCATGGCACATGTGGGAAAATAACATCCCAACTGGAGATAAAATATTTGTAATATCATTCATTTCACCAGCAATTAATAAAATTCCCATATTTCTAGAGAGATTTTTAAGAAGTAATCCAGTTTTTACAGGTGAGAACTGATACAGACAGGCTAGTTCAAATAACTGGAAACCATTCATGTACGAACAAGTAACTCCAAACCGTACTTGAAACAGAGTGAGAAGGGCTTTCAGTAGAGTTGTCTAGGGGATTAAGTAGTTCTGCCATATTAATGGAAACCTCTGTTGTACAAAGACACAACAAAATTTAAGGCAGTTTAGGCCAAGAAATGTCACTGGTAATGGAAACTGCAGCAAATGGTCTCTTACAGCTTTTTGGAGGAAAGACAATTTTCACTCAAACCTATGTTTTTTAATGAAGTAATTTGATATTTTTGGACTGGCACTTACCAGCAAAAGCTTGCCAAATGCAGTATATACCAGCACTTTGAACTCCAGGGTGGACAAATATCTACTTTTAAAAGAAAGGTTTTTTTTTAATTAGGGCAGAGTCAACTGTAGCTTAAAGAAGACCACACATTGATATCTATGAGAGTTTAGTGCTGTAAGACTCTCTCTTGACTGGTTTGATAACAGAATAATAATTTTCTTCTGCTGGATATTGAAAGTGCTTAAAAATTTTGAACAATGAGCCTATGCTTAACATAACTCTTCACATATCTGGGATTTAGTTCCCTCCTTTTCTCTTTTCTCTAATCAGATGTAGTTTCTAAAAAGCTGTCTGGTTCCCTAACCCAAAAACCTCAAATATTAAATGTCCTGTCTCCCATCTATAATAATAAAAGGTTGAGAGACAATGAGGGGGATGTGTCTAGGTCTAACTCAAGAACAGCTTTAACAAGGAAAATGGCGCCTGGTTTAACTGAGCACGAAACCTGATCTCCAAAACATTACAAATGGAAAATCCATGTCTTCATCTCGCTTCCACATCTGAGTTTGTTTTTAAACAAATACGTTCCTTGATGTAGAGCATGATTAAAAGAAGATTGGAGTACCAGCAGCTGGCTGTCCAAGAGAAGTCCTCAGGACCATTTTGATCTGTCAGAGAGCAGCGAACAGCAGAGGACCAGCATCATGGAACAGGATCCCAGCTAACAGCTTTAGTAGCCAGGGATTACAAGAAATTGGTCAGAGGCAGGGGAACATTAGGCAGAATGTAGTATCCTCATGGTATGTCCTGTACTACTCAGAGTTAAGGTAATTTTGTGTTCTCTGTGTGTGTTTGTTTAGCTGGAGGCTATTGGGAGCTGAAGTGATGAGTAGCAGAGATGCGTGTTTAAATTTAAATGTAGGCTTCAGTTTAAATTAGGATTCCAGGACTTGCAAGAAAGTTCTGTAAGAATTAGGAACTTGGAGGAATTGCTAGGCTGCAAAAGGCAGTAAAATAAATGACAGAGTCATTAAAATATAAGAAAAAAAAAGCAGAAGAGAAAGAGCAGAACACTGGTTTTAGTCCAGAAACTGGCAAGGAAGTCTGTGTAAGCAGCTCATCCAGTTCCTGCAAAGCATAACAAAATGGATAATATAGACAGAAAATAATTATTATGTTATGCAGGCCATTTTCCAGTGCTAGCAGAGAACGAAAGGAGTGGAAAGTACATCTCGTGTC
Source organism: Acanthiza pusilla (assembly GCA_036630365.1). Taxonomy (NCBI): domain Eukaryota; kingdom Metazoa; phylum Chordata; class Aves; order Passeriformes; family Acanthizidae; genus Acanthiza; species Acanthiza pusilla. The sequence goes on along the minus strand of JAXCHO010000164.1, from coordinate 2,928,187 downwards.
ACTCTGGTGTCCCCTCTGGCTATATTCAGAAATGACACGAATAAACTCTGGAGGGAGCCGCACCCAGTGACTTCTAGCCAGAGGCAATTGAACAGCATCTGAATTGCTGGGAACTGGGGGGGAAAATCTGGGGGATGCTCCCACAGATGGGAAATCCCTTTGCTTTGTGACTTGGAGTGCTTCTCTTGAATCTATTGGCATAGGAAGTGACCAAATGCTTTGATGATAATCTGGTTTGCTGTAAGAGCTGTTCTCTCTTCGTGGTCATGCACCAAACCCTTCCCTTCTGCCTTCCTCCCTGGGGCTGTACTGCTCCCACACTGGAGGTGGGCCTGCAGGGCCCTGGATAATTTCTGACGGGCAGAATAACCTCCAACAGGATACTTGTCAGCAATTTGGAAATTTTGCAAATTAAAACAAAAAAAATCCTCAAAAAACCCTGTGGTACTTGAGCCCTTCTGACCTAGTAGTCAGAAAATGGCAAAAATTATATGAAAGTTTCATTGAAAAAGGGAAAAGACCCTTTGACTCACCTTAAACAGTTGACAGCTAAAAATAATAGAATTTTAAACTAAATGAAATCTGCTTCTGTCTGTCCCACTCTATGTGCTGTTCAGCTCTGTGCTCTTTTTTTATTCTGGATTTGAAGTTAAATTCCTGTAACCACTACCACCAAAGCCAGGTCACATGTGTAGCAATTCAAGACTGAGTAATTTTGTGAGCCTTTCTCAATCATCCAACTGCAGGCATAACTGCAGCTGCCAGAAAAGAATCTAAGTGTTTTCTTTTTGTGTTTCCCTATTGAATTTTGTTCAAGTAAAATGTTTTTGTTTTTTTTTTAAAATTGAATATTTTTAAATATGTTGGCAGATTAGTCTGAAACCACCTGACTGGGCTTTTGTTTTGTTTAATTTTTGCAAGCACAGTTATGCTTACACTCCCCCTCTGTTTGTTGAAGGTGGTTGCTGATGTGACAATTTAAAATGCAGTCCCAAGCAGCCACAGTCAGACAGTTACTGCAAATAGCATGGAGTATGCATGTTTGAGTAGGGCAAAGAAACAGACACAAAAAATAGAAAAAAATGTAAATTATTCAACCTAGCATGTGAAAGATATGAAGTCATTATCAAACCTAAAGATTAAGGAAATATTGTTTTGATTGGCTTTTTTTTTTTTTTTTTTTTTTTTAAAGAAATACTCTGGGATCTTGAAATGTGATGTGGTGGGTGTTAAGGAAGCCAAACTGTGCTGGAGTAATTTTTAATTACAAAAATAGTGTACTCTTCTCCGAGACTCCGGACAGCAAATGTTTTTTAATTGTTACCATACGATGTCTGCGAGATCATACACCAGTTCATGAGGTAGTGTGGGTGTGATCTTTGTGGTGTCAAAATGGCTGTGTCCTTTGAAGTTATAATGACTGAGTGGATTTATATCAGCTACAATATCTTGCCAAACTGATGAACTGATTATTGCTGTGTTTTGGAGAAGTCTGGCCTTTGATCCCAGGTTGAAAGGACAGCTCAGTGCATTACTCAGTGTTTTATTGTCTACCAGGGCTTTCCTGTGGAAAGTGAGGGAAGTTGGGATGAGATGATCTTTAAGGTCCCTTCCAAGCCAAGCCATTTGATCATCTGAGCCGTGGTTTGTACTGGTCTGTACTGGTTTGTACTGGTGTCTGAGGTAGCTTGTTGCACACACCTGATGGGGATGTTCATGGTCACCCCCTTGACCTCAGGAGATGAGCAGCTACCCTTAGCCTTTCCCTTGAGCGGTGATGAGCAGAGGGAAAGGACTGCATCCCTTTAGTCTGTTTGGGTCAGCTATTCTGCCTGTGTCTCCTCCCACCTGAGGGGCTGAAAAGTCTTTGACATGGAGTAAACACTGCTCAGCCACACCTAAAACATCAGTGTGTTATCAGCATTGTTCGCAGCCTAAACCCTAAACACAGTGCTGACCCAAATACTAGGAAAAAGATTAACCATCCCGACCAAAACCAGGACAGACTGTACTACCTCGTGGGGTAAGAAAGCCCCCAAAACAGGAACCCCAAACCAAAAGAAATCCCTACTCAATACACATATATAAAATAGTCTTTAAAAGAAATAGCTATTTAATATTAGTTTAGAGAGTTCTAAAAAAGAAAATTCATATTGTATGTTATTTTTTTCTTACTTTTACTCTGGTTCTGCCTGGGGCCACTTTAGGACTCCTAATGAGGACAGGGGAGAAGATAGGGGAAAATAGCGGATAGGTATAAATACTCTCACACTCATATGATGAAAGACCATTAAAATAAATGCTAATCAGCTATCACCTTTTATTTATATTACTTTATAATTATATCTTCCTTTATCATTTGGGAAAAAAGGAGGATTTTTTTTTTAGCCTGTAAAATATGAATTGATTTTTTAACTATTAAATTAGAAATTAAACCAAATAAGTATTGTGGTTTCAATCTAGCTAAGCACTCTGTGAATATTCAACTCTAAGTCACTAAATTTGATTTAGTTATTTACTTCCAGACCATGACAGGTTTATATAGCTGTTCATTTCTCTCCCAAAAGATTGCCAATGGGTTTATTACACAGAAATAGATAAAGGTCAAACAAAATAAAAACAAGATGGACTGTATGGCAGAGAAATGCATAGATATGAATCAGACTAATAAGAAGGGTGTTAGACTTCTACTGCCAGCAAGACTGATACCATCATACAAAGTGGATAATATTTTAAGTAAATGCAATATTAGCAGAAACTGGCAAAAAAAGTTGGGGAAAAAGATGAATGGCATAACATTTTTTATGCTTATTTTCATAGGCAGTCACAAAATGCATCTGTTTCTCTTAGTGAGAATGTGTTCTGATAGAACTGAAAATCGAGTGTGGGTGAGAAATAAGTGGTCCACATGTACATCTTTCATCATTTAGTATTTGTCTATGTTCAGAAGTATCCAAGTATTTAATAAAATTCAGTGACATACAGAAGTATTCTTTCCAGTGAAAAAATTAATAATCACGCTTTCAAAATATTTTGAATTACAAAAGCTGTTGGAATTTTGTTATATTTAGTTTTTTTTTTTTTAATAAGAAGCAAATTTCATTATTGACATATTTTTGTGATAAAAAACTGTAAATGTACCCCAACATATTATTTCAATATTTGGGAACAAAATATGAAGTTAAAGCAGAATATCTAAAGATTTTTATTTGATGGCTTGTAATATATACCCAAAAATACTTCTTTTTTTCTGGCAAATAAAATACTTTTTTTCTTTCATAATTAATTACGCTATACTATGCCCTATTCTATTATAATCTAAATGAGACTTGCATATGTAATATTTTTAAATATATATTTCTTGTGTTGACTGTCTGTTATCTTCTTGCATTTCACATTAACGGTTAGACTCACAGATCTTAGAGCTTTTTTCCAAGCAAAATAAGTATTTCTAAAAAAGTCTCTATGCCTCTGACATAATGGAAGCATGCTTGTGGCAGAAAGTCCAATTGCCTAATTGTATATTGCTTAAGAGGAATAATTTTAGTAATTTTTAGAGAGGCATAATAGCATTTGAAAGAGAACAAAAAACTTGATTTTCATTCTCATTTCAATTTTTTTTTTTTTTTAATTGGAAGGTCAGCATTCTTTAGCCAAGCGTGACTATAAATGAAAGAAAAATTGTGTATAAGTCATTATGCACTGCTGATTGAATTATTGGAAATGATTGCTCTTAAGTTCTGTTTGAGGAAAGTATCATAGTTACTTGATGGCAGGAGGAGATGAAGTTCTGTCCATTTGAGGCTGTCAATGGAGAATTGACATTCTCCATAAGTCCTCCATGCTCTTGCAAGCTTAGTCCTGTTCCAGCTAAGGTCTGAACACAGCCAAAGACCGTCTGCAAACCCTCCTCTACCCCTTCCATATTCATCAGCACGTAAACAGAACCTGTGAAATGGCAGTAAAGGAATGCGAACTACAATTAATCTGTCTTCACAAAGTCCATTTATAAATTATTGTTGCTAGTCTTCACTCTATTTTTAGACAGGGAAGGAAAAGCTGGCCTTACAACATATCTAGGCATTCAACAGCTACCAGGAAGGGCCCCCTTGGGGGAAAAAAAGCATCCCCACACGTCTGAGCAACCTGAGAGAGAACATGCTATTCATCACTGTTTTCATTCCGTATCTTCACAAGTTTGTGCTAAATATAGCAAGTTTAACATGAATTTTAAACTGAAAATCAAGACCAGAGCTTCTGGCCTTGCACACCTCTACATGTGGCTTCCTAATTCCACAGTGAAGTAAAAACCAGGCCAACACAGGTACAACCAGGTCATGTTTTCTTTAGAAGAAGGGGGATGATCATGGTCTTGACAGCTACAATATGTGCTAACTATCAGTTTAAGCAGAGCTTCTTAAGAGTAGCCTGCCTGTCCACTTAAATACATTTAAATCAAACCCAGCCTTTGCAATCCATTTAGAAACCAATGTACATTTTAATGGTGTAAAAGGCTTAAAAAGATTAAAACAACCCCAAAACAACAACCACACACTATCACAGAATCAGAGAATATGGTGAGCTGCAAGGGATCCTTCAGGATCATTGAGTCCAACCCTTAGTCCTGCACAGCACTGTCCCTGAGAGTCACACCATGTGTCTGAGAGTGTTGTCCAAATGCTTCTTGAACTCCCCTCCTCCTCCTCCTCTATCATCCCAGGCTGGTTTTTTTTTTGTAGTTCATCTGGTGTCACATGAGCTGTTCACTATTTTCAATTTTTAGTGAGTCTGAGAATATCTGGGGACTAAATCTTCAGCTTGAAGACACTACTTTTTGTTATTTTTTGTGTTTCAGCAGTGTCTAGCTGTCCCACAGTGAACTAAAATCCTACTGTGAAAGAAGCAATGCAAACACATGCTGAAAATAAACTCTTGCCACATCGTGCTGCTGGGGAGGAAAGAGGTAGGAACAGGCGGTGTTTGGACCCAGGGTGGTATGGACAAAAGACTAACCAATGATGAAGGTTTTAACCCCTCTGTGCATATTTACAAAAGTCTTCAAGACTGGGTTATGCAGATTTATACTAACATAGACCCCAGTTTATTTACAATTCTGCAATATATTCACCTTCAATTCATCCTGGTAGTGCCCATATTTTCAGCATTTTAGCTTACGTGTGTCAGATTTTGTCTCTGCATGCTAAGTCATATTTGAATTTATTTGAAATAACAAATGATGGAAAGATTTGCCATTTTGATACAAGGCAGATGAGAATCTATTGGTACCAGAATTACTCATGAGTAAGATGGAAGTAGGACAGAAAGCAGAAATCCAAGGCAGGCTAATTATTGATCTGAAATTCAAATTGAGAACGTTTGTTTCTACCATCACGAGTGGTGGTCAGAGCTAAGGCATTTGCTAAGAGTGCATTTCAAAATGATTACTAGTTTAAACTTTTCCTCATGCCAAAAATGTCTTCTCCACTAAGCACAATGCAGACACTTTTAGGTTGCTCTACAAACCAGATCCTGGTAATACACCTCATTAGGAAAAATCATTGTAATGCTGTGGAAGACGAATGAAAATAAGTATTTTTGCATTACTTCTTAATTATTGTTTATTATATTATGCTTAGACTAACAGCCAGTGGACTCACAACAAGCATGTTAAACAGGTGATCATGAACAGGGACTTGGAAAATTCAAATTAGACTTTTAATTCTTATTAAATTTTCTTGAGCTTTTCTGAAGAGACTGTTAATCAAAATGCTGCAAACACCTTATGATCTAAACATTCAAAATATTATTGAGTGTAACAACTCTTCCAGAGAGAAAAGTTAATGAATTTTCAGCTAACATCCCCAAGAACCTAATTTTTGCCATGATTAATGACTTGAATCATCTTTCTTCAAGCAAATTATTGGAAGCTGTTCATTTTCAAAGCTTGCATAAACTGTGGCCCTGAAATATTTGAGAAAATTAGGGTTTCAAGGCTCAATACGGAAAGCACAGATGGAACTTTATTGGCATGGAATAACTTCCTTGGCATGAGAAATTGTACTGAAGTGAAGTTTGGTAGGAAGGCAACATGCATGTCAGTCCTAATGTGCAATGCCTGTAATTTAAGTAGAAAGTATATATTTTGTAAGTACACTAATCTTAATATTTTAGATGCAATTATTATAGGAGTTAAGATAATGCATGTTTGGAAAATAAGAGTCGAAATTACTTGCAAGAAGCCCACAAATACTATTTTTTTATTAAAATAGGTGGACTTTTAGGTAACAGTTAAAATTCCTTTGGAATTCATGGAGTAGTTTAGAGGGTCAAAACCCAAAGATACATAAAATTTTATGGAGACTGAGGGCATCAGCCTACCTTTAAAATAGGGATGGTGATTTCATTTCTTATGGAACTAAGTCACAAGACACATCCATTATGTTTTTATTTAAGCAAAGATGCAAATTTCTCTGGCTAGAAGCAGCAGTATGAATGATCATAACCAAGTGTAATGAATTTATTAATTTGCATGTAATCAATATATCAGTTTTTCAAAAGTTATCCTCAGTCAATCTGTCCCAAGGATGTACATCCTAAGACAGATGTTACTTTTAAAAATACATTTTTTAATTTTAATAAAAGAATAAAAGAGTCAATTTTTTAGTAAAACTGCTGAAATACTGTCATTCGTGAGTGGTGAGGCACTAGCATGAATAACTGTGTGAAACTACAGAAGGGAAGCATTTGCCTTTTTTTTTCCCTCTCTTGCCTGCTTTATGGTTTGTAAATGATAAATGAAATTTACGGGCAATACCCTGCAGTAATATTTCAAATTATGTTACAGAATACACTGTGAAATGTATTGAGTTATAGCAGAACCAAAGAAAAAGGCCCTAATTTTTTTCTTTCTGGAAAAGTGTGCTGTATCAGAACATTCTGCACCCACCATTTCAATGTTACAGGATGCCACAATGCTTCAATTTCCGTGCACTGGAATATTTTACTTAATTTAAATAACTTTAAAATTACGCCCACTATTAATATTGAGACTTAGGAATTAAGTGAAATGCCAGTTTTAAAGTGTGAGTCTGGGTGGTGGTGGGTGCCCCACCAGCCCACAAAGCAAGGCAGGAGAAAGGAGCTGGACTGGCACATCCCTGTGATTTTACTGTGCAGACCTCTCTCCTAACACTGATCCCCCTTGCCCCACCCATGCTGGAAAATTTGCATGGACACATTTTTATGATGTTTCATTTGTTAACGTTGCTGAATGATGAAAACCGAGAAGAAAAAGACATTACCCTAAAGCAGGGCCGTGGGTAATGTCTACAGTGTCCTTTCAGCCCTTTAAAGCGGGATCCTTTTGTCAGCTCGGGTGAGTGGCGGCTCTTTAACATTCTGAACCTGCTGTGGCTGCTGGGGCAGTTCATCACCAAAGAATAGAAAAGGGCCCCTGGCATATCAAATAAAAAAAAAAAAATAAAAAAGAAAAAAGAGGGGGAGAAAAGGAGGACAGAGAAAGGCAAGTCCCAGGCACACAGACTGTGCATTGTGCACGCGGGGTTTCAAGAGCCTGCCGTTAGGTATATTTCATAATGTGAAAAGACAGACCGATTTTGGCCCCCTCGCCTGGTGGGATCAGTGCTGTCAGTGCCATTTATTTTCAATCCCCCATGATTTCTGTATCGCCCACAACCCTTTTTGCATAAAAATGAACCATAAAGGCAGTCAAAACACCTGCTTTACTGACAGCCCCGATTAAAGCTTTGATTTATCCTTGAAAGTGTGAGTTGATCTGCTGTTCCTGGGGCCTGGCGCTGGTGTGTAATTCATCGGGGGCTGAAGGTCTCCTTTCTGTCTCCCCAGCTTCAGCTGTGGGTGCCTTTTGTACCTGCTTGAGAGCTGGGCTAGCTCTGAGAACACCCACCCCAGCTGGAGGTCGGGATTTTTCCATCCCTCCTGGCAAAAGTTACTTGGTCCATTTTATTAAGTGACAGTAAATTACAGGGATAATTGGAGAGGCCCCTGAACGCAGGACTGTGTGGTTCAGAGGAGCCAGCCCCACTCCCACTGTGGGCTCTGGGGATCAACTATTCCAGATGGAAAGGAACAGTGTCACTTACTCCCACTTCATGTTTTCCCATCGCTAAAAACATTGACACTTGATGTGGAAATTTTGGATCACGTGGGAACCCGTTCTTTATAGCTAAGTTTTGTCCTGTGGTCTTAAACCTTCATTTCAGGGACAGCATTGGCAGGGCTGGGCACAGTGAGCATCTCCCCAGGCTGAAAACCAGCATGGTGTGTGGGAGGGAGATTTTCAAGCTCTTTTGGGGCAGTTGAGTGGGAAGGTTAAAAAGCATTATCACCATAACTATAAAATGAGGTATTTCCTAAACCTGCTGGAAAGTTAAACCAGGTCAGAGTTTTTTAAAAAAATCTAGCTTGTAACCTGAATATGAATCCCTCCCTGCCCCACCAGCCCAAAATAAAGCCAAACAAAAAACCAAACTTCAGCCTTTAATATACTTTGACAAAACTGCCTTGTGAGTATATTTGACTTCTGCACCATCATTGATCCATTAAACCACTAAGCTGTTATAGACCCAGAGCATGGTATAAAAGAAGGCTGAGCAAATCATCCCACATGGATCAATGCACAAAAATTTCCCAGAATGAGATTTCTTTTATTTGGAAAGTTCTTTTCACTGAAAATAAAATATTATGTGGAAAAAATATCTGTGTATTATTATTATTTATAAATTAAACAGGAGCGAACATGATGATTTACCTTCCAACTCTTTGTTCTGAAACAAGACTTGGTTTTGAAACGTTGATTAAGTCAACACATGATCTAATATAGTACATAAGTAATGTGATGTTTCATTAAGATCAAAACAATTTTTCATTTGACCAGGTATAACAAAAAAAAATGGAAGAGACTGAAAACATCCTTTGAAATTACGCAAAATCCTTAATAATAATTCCCTATTGAAAAAAAAGTTATTTTTTAATTGCTGCGTTGCTGGGAACTGGAGCATTAATTTAAAAATAAATTTACTATAAATTCTTTAAATGGCAGGAATAAATGTACAATTTACATTTCCATGCTCAGGTGTGAGATAGGTGTGAACTTGTCCTTACCTGGCTGATTTCCTTGCACAAGAGGGATGTGTGTGCCCAGGGCAGGCAGGAGCCAGCCAGCTTCAGCTGAGTGTTGGCAGCACGTGCTCTGAGAAGGTCTTGAGCTTCCTATTTAACCCAAAAACCTGGTTCATGACATCTAGGTGTTTGGAAGTATGATTAAGGTAATCTAAATGCATGAAAATGGAGGGCTTTGCAAAAACAAAGTCACCTCTTAGGTCTGCGATAACGTCTAGATGTGGGGCTGTACAGAGCCATCAGAGGCAAAGCTGCAGCAGGTTTTAATGTTAAAGAAACTTCATCTGGTGGCAGTGGGAAGGAAGGGCACTATAGCATCTGCTTATTTTTTGTCCATCACTACCTTTCTTAGTCTTTGTTTGCTCACACTACATTATTTCTCTGTTTAGGCTGACATGTGGTTAACAACTCTACATACAATAAATGCAATTCTTGGTTTTAAGGCTGGCAAATCTCTTACATATGATATTCTTTTAAATAGAGCAAAATTGTGTTAAGAAAATCAGAAACAATCCATGAGAAAAAAAAAATTCCTTAATAATTTTGCTGATGTAAGTACTGCTTTTTGTTGGAAGAAAAAAACCCCAAAGGTCAGAAATAGAGATAGCCAAAATAATTTTGTTTTGTTTCTACAAAGGAGGAGACATTTTGCATGAAAATGGTCAGTCCTGATTTTTGCCTAGTACATGTGAGTTTATCAGTCTTGACATTAGTTTTAGTTCCTGCTGGAGGGAAAACTTTCAGTCAGCTATGACTAGCTAATTTGAAGAAATGACAAACGTTACGAAATGCTGACTCTTTTTTCATTTATGCAGAGCATATAACATTTTTTTCATCTCTCCCTCATCCATAGCTGTGCCTGTCCCATACAGCCCTTCTCACTGACCTCTCTTTGTTTGTACTCCCTTCAACATATTCTTCTTCTGTAAATGAGAATTCAATGCCTTTCTCCTAAGCTTTCATTTCAACATACTTTATCTCTATGCACTGAATGTATAAGCAATATATACACCACATAAATGTATATACATATAGATTTTATTGTACAATACTGTTTTGATTAGACTGAAAATGCCTTACAAAGCCTGTAAAACTCCACAGAGGAACCAGTCTCTCTTAAGAAATTCAGAGATGTTAAATTATTGTGAAACCATGCCTGTGAGAATGTCAGGTCCTCTTTTGTTCATCGTGTACATCAAATTTAAAGGTGCACCAGAGAAAATAGCACTGAATCCTAGTAATGTATTCCTAATGGAGATAAAGATTAATTATACAGCTTAAAACCTGAGTCCATCAGCCCTGTGTTGCTCTGCACTGGTGTTGACATATAGGAATATGTCCTGATGGAGACTTGAGGAAGCAAGAGAGATGGAGCAGTGGATGATGTGAGGAGGAGAAAACACACTGGAAAAAGGCTCAGGCAGGAATTCTTACTCCACAGTCTCAGTAAAGGCAGTATTTAGATGATTTAAACTAGCTGTATCCACAGCCTAAATCATCTCTAACGTTTGAATTTTCAGCATCAGAGGTGCAAGATTTGAACAGCTTTAAGTATCTTCTAAAGAGGAGGGCACAAATGGCCTTTGTTAATCAACACAGTACTGTCCTCTACATGTGTTTGTTGATGTACACATCCTTTCATAACCTAATCCCTACACCCTACTCATAACCTAAATTAACTTTTAAAAATGTCAGCCTTGGATTTATATTTGTTTATTCTTCCTGTCCCTAATTACCATTTCCTAAATGAGTTCAGCATCAACTTAATCCTTACCTTTGTATTCAGTTTCTCCAGCCAGGGCTTGAACATTGCTCCCTGCTGTACCTAAAAGTTAGAAGGAAACAATCAGCATCTGACTGTAATTTAAGTGTACAACAGTCTAAATACTGTGTAACATAACAGGTTCTTAGTTACTCAACTGCCTTCTAAGGGATATCAGAAAATGGTGGAAAATACTCATCTGATGTCTAGCGTGTCGAAATAAATATTTTGGAGGTACAGGACCAATGGCTCTGTATCTTTTCCTTGCTACGCTTTATCAAGATTTCTTTCAGAATGTTTTGAAGGATGTTTTCCTTATTTGTGTTATACCTTGAAGGCTCTCACAATGGTGGCCTTTGTGAATAAATAGCAATGACTCTTATTAACTATACAGTAAAAAAAAAAAGTGTAGGTCATAATAAATTGTAAAACAAAATGAAGGAAAACTTTCAGAGGTAAATCTCCAAGCAGAGAAATTGGCAACCTTGAAACAGATTTGCAGCCAAATCTCTTTAGTTTAAGGTAAGCACAGAAGAAGGTGCGCGGTGAAATTCTGGCAAATATCCACATTAGCTGTGTTTGAAAAAAAATACAAAGGAAAATAGAAAAGAAACCCATACCTCTTATTACAGATATATAAATACAGATTTTATGGTATTATAGATTAGTTTTAAGATATTTTTCTGACAAAATGCTTAGTTTTTTAGAGTAAGTTCCCCTGTATAAAGCAAAGTTGCTTTCTTATACAAACCACAGCAGCTTTATGAATTTTAAATCACCCATAGCAAATATAGCAAACTTTAGATGTTAGGCGCAACTGGTTTGAATAAAAAATTTACTTATCTTTTTTTGTCTTTAGAATGTTACTTAGCCAAAAAGATATTTTAATAAATGCATAAAACATGTTCATCAGAATGCAAAATTAATAGAGTGCATATTTCCTTGCAGGAACTTTTGTAATTGGTTTTGCCGAGGGTAGTTTAGTTCAGAAGCAGTCCCTGTTTGTTCACTGAGGGCCTATTCATTATATTTTATACAATTTCACTGTATTTTCTATATGATGTATTTTTCATACTGTAAAATTTTAATTTTAGCCTTATTACAGAGTGGTTTTATGTATTACTGTATGCAATCTAGACTCATATGAAAAAGGACAAGAGCAACTTGCAGTAACAAAAACCATGAACTTGACCTCGCAGGGATGTATCATTTTCCAGATGCTTGAGCTAGGCCAGAATAAAAAACTTTGCATACAAATTTTGTGTTTCTCATAAACATTCAGAACCAAACCCTGGATACCACCCTGGAGTTTTGTTGTTCCAGGCTTTACCTCTGCATTGCTTCCTTCATACTTTTACAATGTGCAGAATTCCAGCTCTGAAGTGAGATCTAGGAGAGTCAGTGGGAATTCTCATGACACACTCTTGAGGAGCAATCTAGTCTGGGAATAGATCCAAACCAATCTTGGCTAAGTGTAGGGATTTAGGGATGCTGTACCTGTTCAGAAAGCCAGCCCTGGGAGTACAGCATGCCAGAGAAACTTCTTATCAAACATGTGGTGGTCCAGAAACAAGGGAAAAAAAGACACCAGTAAAGTACAGCACCAGAAGTGTATCTCCTCATCTAAACCAAAAAGGTTTTTTTCTTAAGGAAGAAATAGCTAAAAGATCTAGAGAGGACTGTTTTCAGGTATAAACAGAAAGCTTAACAGCCTGGTAAGACTAATTTTCTCTTTTCTTATTTGAAATACTCTCATGTTTAACAACTATACCACATAATCCATGCAACAATAACCCAGAGATCTGTTATAAAAAGGTTCATATATATGGTCAGACTACTTTCTTTCTGGGGATTCTGATAGCTGCAAGTCAAAGTTACCTCAGGCAATGCCTGAGGCTGGGCTCAGTGTGCTCCCACTTGACAAGACCTTTCGTAGGATGGACATCACCAGAGAGAGAAAGGTACTCAAACTGGGGTATGGAAGCCTCCTTTTACTGACAAGTGGGCACTCATATTAAAATTATAGAATCAAAGAACGATGAAGAACCATTGAGTTGGAAAGGACCATAAAGATAATTTATTTCCAACCCCTTGCTGTGGGTAGGGACAGCTTACAAAGACCAGGTTGCTCAAAATGTGAAAGTCTCTAGGATCAGATGGACACTGCAGTTGCAGGCGAAGGAACTTGTGAAAATTAAAGTAACCATGACAAAGCTTGACTTTATAAGGGTTAATTGGTTAGCTTTGGTTAGTTTGAAATGTTGTCCCTGTATGTAAATAAGGAGACTCACCTTTAATATTTTTGCTTTTAGGATCTTCCATTGATTTTACTGCTGAAAGTTGCAGCCAAAAGAGAAAAAAAAACATTATCAAAATGTTTCAGAGCAACATGGCCTTCTGTCACACCATGATTTGAGTCTGCATGGCTCCAGTTTTAAAGCTTGAAGGGAACAGCAGGACATCAATAATTCCTGCTCTCTAATTAAATACAGATGACTCTGCCTAGAATTTTATTTTAAACGGAAGTGTCTCTGTAATGTTTGCTGTAACAACAAATTGACAGCAAAGAAATTGTGTTTGTCTTCCCAGTTGGTTCAGAACATGGCAATGGATTCAGTACAGGTTTCATCAATTCCTTTGATGGTTTGTTCATAGTCTTGGGAGACTTGCCAGCCAAATCTGACTTTATATGCATATATCCTCAGTAAGCTGTGTATATCAAGGAACCTGGTGCTGTGTGTCCTCTCTGCCTACAAATGGCTCATCTTCCTCTACACTGAACAGAAATATAGCTTGAGTTTTTAAGTCAAAAGATGTTTGAAAGCCAAGTGCACTTTAGGTGAGCTATACTTACATTTTGACATTTTACCTTCCTTACTACATAAATCTGCTTTTTAATATATATAAATAAGCCACCTATCTATGCTCCAGGATAGTTCATCTATCCTGTTGTCTGCAGTCAGTCTACATTTTGCTGAAGATCAGTCCAGACTCATAAGCAACATCAGTCTTGCTCATCTTTTAGATAGGTGATGTCTAATGAATGCATATAATTAATTACACTGTTGATTACATGGAAGGGAATTGTCTGCCTCATGTGAAGATTGCATTAAAGGGGAAGTAATTCCTAGTACCTCCCAAAATTACAAAGTAAAATAAGGCCTTGACCTTGTGCAGAACTGTGACAACTGTATGTAGTGTTTAATGGTCAGCTGGTCTGCTCTTACATCCAATTAATTACAGAATTCTCTCACAGCTGCATTTGCATATTAAACATCCTGATGTTGCCTTCGAGGATTGTAGCCCATGATTAATCTGATAGCACTCCGGTATTAAGGAAGGAAGAGTGACTCTAGGAACACCTAGGAATACACTTCAGCTTCCCGGCAGACCCACAGCTTAGTTCGGTGTTTTTCATACGCAGTTGGTTTGGGGTAACATTAGGGGTAGATGTTTAAGTGAGAAGATACTGATTAGAGACCACAGAAAAATTATAATATTACAGTGGCAGAATAGAAGCTTTGGCATCACATAGCAAAAGACTGAAATACCAATTAGCTACTTTGCACATGTTCAAAAGTTATTTTGCCAAAAAATCTCAAAACCAACAATAATTTCTGTACCTCACATTTAAAATAGGACCTTTGAAGGCAATGGAAAGCTGTAGCCTATCTCAGGGGCTTACTTATCTAAGGTAGAACTTGTTTAAGGGTGTTTATCTTGGCCGTATCAAAGAGGATAAAGAGCTATTTGAGATACTTTCCTGTATTCCTTAAAGATAATTAGAGTTTAAAAAAACCCCACACACATGCACACACACACACACACACAAAAAAAAAAAAAAAAAGAAAAAAAAAGAAAAAAAAAAGAAAAGTAAAAAGCCGCAAAAGAAAACGTTCATTTTAACAAACATTTACCTAGAAATCTAAGACTCTCTGGAGAGATGGATGCTTTTCTGTGACACTCTGTTTAATATTATCAAGTCAAACTATTATCAAGCAATTGTTCACCACTCACACTCAGATTTGAATAACTACTCCTGCTTCTTATGTGAAAAAATCTGGCATATTTGAGAAGTATGTCTTTTGCCAAGTTTCTTAACTGGCCAAAAATAGATATCTACTGCATAACACTAAAGTTGCATCTTACCAGCAAGAACGACACTCTCCCTATTGTAAGAATTTCTCATGACAATATTTATTGCAACTTCCATTCAAATTTCTAAGCCCTAACATTAAATTTCTTTTTTTGCATTTGGCTGTACCTTACAAACAGTTAATATATTCAGTGTTACACAATGAAATTATTGAGGGGCAAGGAACAAAGTTCACTGGCACAAGTTCTTGGATGTCAGAATATTTTGATGAGATGCTCATGTGAGACAGTCTAGAGCTTACCTGGAATATGAGATAGGTGACATTAAATTGGCAGGGCCTGTGCTATCCTGTACAAATTTCTTGAATCACTTTATGACACTATGAAAAATGTACTTACAATACTGTTTTTCTGGAAAAAAATTTAGCACTTGATTCAAGGAACAGAGATACAAAATAAAAATATCACCTCCTATGTCCTTTTTTTGTGCTGGTGTTATTAGAGTCATAACATACTTACGAAAATAAAAAATGTATTCCTTCTTTTTTAAAGAGCAGTGTTTTCATTTGACATTGTCAAATTTTGTTTGTATAGTGATATGTGGATATGTGTCAAGCCAGAGAATATTTTTCTAGTAACACAGTGTTCTGAATAAGTTAGTCATGAACAGATGAGCAAATTACATTATCTTCCCGTTAGACTGAGAAATCAACTGCCACAACTTATGTTCTCCTTTAACTTCTTATTCCAAACGTTGTCAGACTAACCAGAGATTTGAATGAACTTTCTGTCTGTGGTAAACCCTAAATCAAATCTGATATGACTTACACATTTTTAGTGAACAAACACTTATTGAAGAAATGAAAAAGAAGAAGAAAGAGATCATGCTGCATGTTTTGCAAGAAAATCCTGAGGCATTGGAACCACATCATTTACTTTTCTAGCTTTTATTTTCAGTAGGGCTGGCATCTGCTGAATTGCTTAGGAAATGTATTTCAAAGGATGAGGAAAGTTAAAGTATCTGAACAGTTAGTAGGTGACTAGAAGGTGACAAAACCAGAGGATGCTAGAAAACTGACTTAGAGTCCCAAGGATAGACATTCACACTCCTCAGATTCCCTCTTTTTTCCCTCTTGAGGGATGCTGTAAGGATGGAATAACAAACTAACTTTGTTACTGCAGTATAAGCTTTCATAGCTGGCAGGTGAGTTTCATATGCTGTTGGAGACTGAAATGTTATAATTTATGGCTTAAACATCTTCATGGAGGACTTTTGCCCATTAGAGCAAAACTGTACAAAAGCTGCAGAGAAAACCACCAAAAGCCTGAATGGGGCCCCAAACTCCTTGTTGATGGAGTTGATAAAGGAACAAGTCTGGGCCAGGGAAGAACACATTCCCAGGGGCATCAAACTTAGAGCCTTTGGGGTGGAGAACACAGCCCCAGGGCTATCATCTGCCAGGCCAGCACAGACTCTCACCCCAAAGGGTGGGGGAGGACAGCTTTTGGGTGTGTGGTGAAAAAGAAACTGGTCAGAGGCAGTGACCGCCCAAGCTCCACGGAGCAGAGGAGCTCAGCTGTGGGGCCCTTCACCCTGGGAAAAGCTCATCCACGTGAAGGACAGCCGAGGGGGTGCCATGGCCCATCAAAGGCATCCCCAAAGGGGACCCCAGACCCTGCACCAAAGCACTGCTACACGATGCAGCAGATCCACAGTGGTGCAAGGGACAGTGGGCATTTCCACCTGGCCCGAACGTATATTATTCCACTGGATTCTACACTTCTTGGCAGCGCAGTGGTGGTGGGGGACCCTTGCCACCGAGAATATGAGAGGCAGGGGAGCAACAAGACGTCATTGAGACCCCCAGAAGGGTGATGTGTTTCTACCTAACCCTTGTCACTCTCTCACTGTCTGCCCAGCCCCCCCACAGACACCTTTTTCTATTTCTTTCTTTCTTTTCCTTTTCTTTCTCTTTGCCTCTTTTACTATTAAGTAAAATACACCAAGTTTTTTGGCATCAACATCTAACTTCATTTAGTTTTAATCAAGTTTTTTGGGTATATTTCAAACCTTTTTGGGTTCAATCCATTTTATCCACGGAGACTTAGTTTTCTTCACTCTTCTGTCTTTAAACCTGTTCCTAACATATGCTCACCTTGAGCAACTTTTCTGGTCTTTTTTCTATACAGTAGTAATAGAAAATAAATTTCACTGGTGGAATCCCTTCTATTGTATTTCAGGAAGGGGATTCTGTTTTTTCCCACAGATAAGTCTACAGATCACCTTGAACAACAAATATATGTTTAATTTTTTTCTCTCTCTGTATTCATTATTTTAAACAGAATGAGGCTTGATTTTAACAGACCTAAATAGAATAAAACTTCCACTTTCAAAACTATTTGTTTTCCCCATCTCTTCCCCTGCACAGGAAACTCTTATTATGTGGCTTAATTAGAAACATATTTTTGGGATGGGAATGCACAAGACATAATTTTAGCCAGCTGAGGAACAGAGACAGACTTCTTTGGAAATCTACTATCTGATGAAACAACAAAGGTTTGGGTATGAATTATTCAAGACCATACTCAAACTATTCAGGAACCCTGATATGAGGCTTGAGAAAACAATCCTGGAATCTGTTTAGTGAATTTCTCCAACTTGGGTCTCTTGGGGCTTAGATGAGTTCCCCACATGGGAGTAAGAGAGAAGCACATTTTTATGGTCTTGGGAATGGGATGAGAGGGGATATTATCATTAATGATGTGCCAGCATTTTCACCACTAATTCATATCTACTGGGAGGGTCGTATCACAGTTACATTGATTCTGCATGGTTGCATCTACCATGAAAACTAAATTTGATTTATACACTGTCTATACTTCAAGTCAAGCATATAAAAGAGTAATGGTGCCTATACTTCCTTTGTGATGAGAAAAATACTCTTGTGTGGGTGTGTGTGTGCACATGTGCCCATGTATCAGATGTTTCAGTGCAAATTTCAAGTTTCTAAGGAAAGCAAACATTTTCTGCACAAACCATTTTTTTTTCCAAAAAATTATTTATTTAATGGTAGGAAAGGAAGAGGAAAGATCTCAAAGATCTCACTATAAAAATTAAACTATTAGATTTATAACTAATCTGTAACTAATACTTTTGGAGTTCTGGGACCAGCAGCTGAATTCACTCTATTTGCACACAGAGCTACATGAAAGCAGATATCTTTGCATGGTCTAGGTTAGAATGAACAGTTATAACTCAGTTATAAATCCATCATTTGTATTAATAATCGTTTCACAGAATAAATTGCCATTTTATGAAGATACCATATAGAAAGTGTATTATCATGGATGAGAAACTTGATATCAATCATTTGAGCTGTAAATGTGTAAATGTGTAAATGTGTAAATGTGTAAATGCCAGAAAAAGGAACAATTAAAGCCATACTTAATTTAGTTTCTACCGAAACTTTAAAACCAGTCCTAAAGTAAAGATTAGCGCAATCCGCCCTGTAATAAGTAACACAGCCTTCATCTCAAAATTAGTAACTTTGCTGTATACAGAAATATTGTCCATCTGCAGTAAAATTACCAATTCACAAATTATTCGCTAACAAATTTTTTAACCTCCCAGACAACCCTGGTTTTTCCCCATTTTTACAGATATTCCAAGTCTCTACTTCTTATATTAGCCTAAGATTGTGGGGCCAATAGCAAGACAGAATCATCAGTACACAAAACCGGAACATGAAAACTTAAAACAGGACTGTGGCCTGTCTGATCTGAAAAGAATTAGGTCTAAGCCAATTTAAATCTCTTCAGGTAGAGACTCTTAAAAGGTAAGAGCAATATTACCTCAAGCTTTAGCACTGAGTTTCTTTTTTTTTTTTTTCTCATGCTAAGACACTTTAGAATGTTAAAAGCCAGATAATTTTGTGTCATGATAAGCTCAGAAGTGGCTGAAAGAGGCAATTATGGCCACATTTCTCTGAATGGACTCAACCTCTTCGTCCTTTGAGTGGTCTCAATTGCATTGCTAGAGCTGCTGCCTTACCCTCGTGGTACTGCTTACATATGTCCATGCTGGGTTTTATCTCAGGTCTTGAGCTTCTCATGTGCAAGTAGGCATTTAGATATTGTAGTTGTATGGTATTGTACTGTAATTGTATTGTATTGTAATTTTGTGACAGTAATATATGCTATTTTTTGGCATTGTCAGCAAGAATGATCAGACCACTTATAAATGTGTTGTTTTAACACATGGATGAACCTAATCTAAACCTCAATGGCATACAGTAACTTGTTCAAGAAACAAGGCTGTAACACAGAGAGATTTTGATATTTCATGATGTTTTCTATGCTGAATCAGCTGCTATTGACAACAATTCCTGAGTGACTTAAAAGTCCCTGTCCTCCAGAAAGTCAGTATGATCAGAGCTCTTCAGTCTCTTCTGAAAATTAAACCTATTCTTCCAAGACACTCAGGCACTGGAGAAAACATTCTATGCCTACTAATTTTACAGACAATTTCATGGGAATGATAATTATGTAGCGAAAAATTAATTACAACATCTATGCTTTCATGTTAGGAAAAAAAAAGATACTGAATTAAGCCTGTTGTTACTGGAAAATAATACAGAAATTTCATTAAAATATTTTGGCTTTGAATTAAAGGAGAGGATCAACAGTGTTCCAACTTTTGACATTTAAAGCACATGTGAACATTTACCCAGCTACTAATACATATAGCAGCATTTACATTTGAATATTTGATAATGTCAAAGTTGTAATTGTTGTACAGAGCACATCAAAAAGATGGAATATTTTCAGTTTCACAATTTGTAAAGTAATTTGCATTTGTAAAACCAGTATTATAAACATTGACTGGACCAGAGTGCCTATCAGTTAAAACTCTTTATTTTTCCTTTTCCCAAGGGTGAATTACTTCAACACATTAAAAAATAGTTTGCTTATCTAAAGGAAAATTTTTTAATGAAACATATTATGACATGGTTTAACTTCTGTCCTTTTAGCTTTAAATTTTCAAAGCGAGAAACCTAATGAATTACACATGCAGGTTTAGGTTTCATTTCCTTTTTTGGGGTTGTTTTGGTGCTGTGGTATTTTGGGTGTTTTTTTGGTTAGATTTCCTTTTTTTGTTTGTTTGTGGGTTTTGTTTGTTTTTTGTTTGGTTGGGGTTTTTTGGTTTTTTTTTTTGTTTTGTTTTGTTTTGTTGTTTTTTTTTTTGTTTGTTTGGGTTTTTATTTTGTTTTTTTGGTCTGGAGATGAGGAAATGAGAATTTCTTCTTGTTTGCTATTCTGATTTTGAGACTCTAATAGTCAAGACAGTTTCATAACCTCTGGAAAATACTAGTAGTTTTCCATGAAATTTGTGTTGGAATAGATTTAGCCTGAAGGCAATTTTGGATACTGTAGCTGATTTAAGTCCCCAGGTACAGCTCCTTTATGGGATGTATCCAAGACAGGTATAGAGTTACAAAAATGAGTCATGGACCTTTGAGTGGGGAAGTTCATACTGTGAAAGATATCTGCATTGAAAAACAAGCTGGAAATGCAAAGGAAGAAATTCTCTATGTAAAAGAAGTGCAATTAAAAAAACAAACCTTAAGAACACAAAGTATTAAAGGTTCATTTTAAAAACAGAATCTTGAGCAATCATAGATTGAGAAGACAAAGTTACTGCAATTGATACCCCTTTTTGCTCATGTTCTCTACACTGCATTTGTAATAATATGCCTCACACTACAAAAACTCAGAGTTAAAAATAAGCCCTCCAATTTATAGTATACCAGGCCCATATATTATAAAGCACAGTGCATTCACAGGGCCCATATTCATGAACACTAAGTTTTGAGGGTGTTGCATCAAATCTTGAATGAAACCATGCTACATCACAATACATTTCAGAAACAGTTTTACTTACATCACAGGCTACAGGAATCACAGAATCATAGGATGTCAAAAGTTAGAATGAACCTTAAAGACACCTACCACTAGACCAGGTTGTTCAAAGCCCCATCCAACCCAGCCTTGAACACCTCCAGGGATGGGACCACTGCAATCTTTCTGGGCAACCTGTTCTAGTATCTAACCACCTTAACAATAAAGATTTTCTTCCTGATATCCAGTCTAAATTTCCCCTTTCCCTTTGTACCAATTATTTTAGACTGCTGAGTAGGTTCTTGAAGAGGCCAAATTCTGCTCTCCTCACTGCCCTGGGGATCTCCATCTCGTGGTCACTGCAGCCAAGGCTCCCTTGGGGCCCTGCATTCCCCACCTGCTCCTCCCTGGTGGTGAGCACAGGAGAATGATAAGCAAAACATCACAAGAGAATGATGAACACAATAAGAATGATATTGAAGCTCAGCATTCTTCACGATGGATGAATTGCTGCTCGTTTAATTTCTCAGAGGTGCTGAATAGTCCCTTGATGTAACTATTCAAGTATTGTTTGCTAAAGAGATGCCTTGGCTATGAACATCTTCACACACATCTGCCAGAGCCAACAAGTCACAAGGCTTACTACTGACTAAACAAGGATGTCAGGAAGCTGGAAAATCTGTCATCAGCTTTTCCCTATATATTATCCTTTAAGCTACTTTAAAGGGCATCCCCCTTCTTCTACAATTAGAGTCAAAGCAGCCTGAATTGTTTCATGTCCAACTGAAATTCAACCTGATAAGGCCCTTTCTGTACTGCATCAAAGGGTGGTTCACGCATCCTGTTTCCAAACTGGAGGTAGCCATAGGCCTTAGTGCTTTAGTGTCTTATTTCTTACCTAATCTGCATCAGTTGCTGAGCAGTTAGTCCCAAGGACTCTGTTTAGCAATACAGTAAAAGGAAGGGTTACTCTTTATGGTTTATGCTTTCTGCAGCTTAAATGCTACATGAGCTACAACCAAATGAGTTTTACTATCTTTATTTTAATTATGTGCAATTAAATGTTCTATCAGAATTCCCTACAGTATTTCTTCAAATGATTCTCCTTAATTAGTGTAATGACTTTACTGACTTTCTGGAGAGCACAGTTAAAAAATTAAAATAATCTAAGCAATGGAACAAATAAATAAAGCTAGTCTAACCTCTTCTTGATGCATATCAAACAATAGGAGTAATTTGTGCTTGGAATAAAATTTATTACATTTTACTCCTTACATTTTACTCCTTACTACTACCAATGTAGTCATCAGTGATAATCTCTACACTCTGTGTTGTTTTACTGAGTGTAGAAATAATGCAACAAACAATGAAGGGAAGTTGATGTATTGATAGGTTTTTGTTTGAAATTGCACCTGTGTGAATATCCTCAAGCTATCCTTACCCAATATAATAAGATGGAACTGAAGGAATTCCCAAAAATAGAAATATAATGTTAGTTTAACTAGGATCTGTGGTAAGAAAGATGAGGAAGTCATCCTTTTCTGACCAGAAAGTTATCACTTACTGCACATCAACAGAATGAGTTTACAGGAGAGATGCAAAATCTGAACTGACCTATAGAAATACCTATCATCCAGATGAAGAAAAAGGCATCAGGTTTAAGCAAATACTGTTCCTGTAACACAGCAAGAATAAAGCATCCCCAGCACATGGCACTTGCCCCTCTGTCCTTGACTGTAGAGACAGAGAAAGCAGGATTGTCACCTTTACACCAAGGCAGTTTACCTGGGTCCTCTGTGCCCCAAATCCACACACCAAAACTTTCCTTTCTGTCCAAGGAATACAGCACAAGAAGGGTGCAATGGCAGTGCCGTCAAAGAGCCCCCACATCCTCCCTCCAGGCAACTCCATGCGAATCTGAGCCCAGGGTATTATGATTTAGCCTAAGTTCTGAGCTTTTTTTACATCCTGAACCTGGTGACATTTGGGAAAAATGCAATGTCATATTCATCCACTGTGCATTGATAGAAACTGATAGGCATGCATTAGTCTTGACAGCAAGCACTGAATAACTGAAAGCTGTGTAGAAAAAAGTTGGATCCCTGCCACAGATTAAATAGATACTGTGCACAGATTGATAGGTACAGATTTTCTTTTTGAGGAACAAAAAAGAACAACAAAAAGGTGGCTTACCCAACAATTGTATGTGGGATGAATTGGTGACAGAAGCCAGCTTAAAGTAAAAAATAAAACCCCAACATACAGCTCTGAAAGTTCCCATGTTTGTACATGCCAAATCCTGACATCTTTCCCTTGAAAGGTTGATTCATTTTATAATACATCTCTTCACAACGTCTCTTCACTTTTAGGAATACTGATGAGGCATCTGAGAGTTAAAACAAAAGCAGTGTGGCTACAAATATTTTTCAGATTATTTTTACTTGTTAGAGGGACATGGAGGATAATGCTACCAAGAAAAAGTCTCTAAATCAAGTATAGAAAGAAACTGCAAATTTGATTTTATAAAGACGAATTCTGACATGGTTGAAATAAATGAGAAAATGTGATGGTTTTGAAACACTGGCTTGCTCCCTGGATAGAGTGGAACCTACAAAGAGAGGGGACAGTCCTCCCATGGCAGTGCTGAGCAGTAGCTTAGCAAATCCTGTTCTGCCATCTTCTTTTGAAGAGTGGTGTGCAAGGCACTGCCCTCAAACTTGAAGGCTTCTTCTCTTCCAAAATGGCCAGAAACTGCTGTATCTCACCCTATTTCTGCATGTTGACTTGAAGACACAAGATTTTTCTCTTTTCACATGTCTGTGTTTGATTTGTTACAGTCACCTTTTCTGACCTTAAACCTTTTGTCCTCCCACTACAAACCACTGCAAAGTCACACTGAATTTTGTCCCATAAGTGAAATCAAAAGGAAGCACAGGACAAGGGTGTAGGGAACAGGGAACAGGTACAGGGGACTCATATGGGGTTTGTGTCTGTTTATGCTCTGGGTGCAGGGCACTCTTCCCTCATCCATTGCATTTCCCATCTCTTGCACTCCAAGAGGGTCTGGAGCAGCGAGTGCCAGAGCAAACATGCCACGTTCATGTTCATGTTTGTGGCACAGTGAGCATGCCACATTGAAACAGCAGTCCTGAAAGCTCCCTGGGAACTTTGTGTGTGCAGAGGGATGCTGCAGCCCCAAGCTGTGGAGGGGAAGGAGCATAACCTGTAGTGACCGATCTGCAAACCATCTGTGAGACATTCCCTCATGGTCCTCAAGGAGTTAATTCATTGCATGGCATTACTTGTCTTTGTTTCTAACTGGGCAAAATAGAAGGAATGAAAAGAATAAATAATGTAAGGTATAAAAGTGGACTGACATCCAAAAAACATAAACACATGCTGCACTACAGCACTTGGAAACCTCCGCATTAAATGTGTTGCAATGTATTTTTAAGCACTGTAGATTTGACCCATTACATTTATAATAGAGAGTGAGATAATTTTTTTTTCCCAGATATGGGGGTGCTGCAACTGCTATGACATCACCCCACTGCTACACTTTCCACGTGTTTTAAATAGCGACTATAGCTTTGAGTAGCACATGAATACATCTCATGAAATAAAGGGGCTTACACCAGCAACATCACTGCAGCTTGCCTGCAGCAACAGCCACGTCCTCCTAGGGAGGCTGCAGTTTTGGGAGGGATCCTTTTGCTCTGGAAAGATCTCCTTCAGTTATGGAGAAGGCTTAGAAATAGTCTGGATTACTTCTATTAAGGATTTCATCTCCCAGGTACAGCTGAGATGAAGTGTTAGTCATACCTAGGCAACATCCATCAATAAGTTTGGGCTATGGGATGCGCAGTTTTAATTTAGTTGTACATTATTAATTGAGTCTGTATTTGTCATTACAGCTCTAAATCTTAACAGAAATATTTTTGGTAACAAATCACTTTCTTTCCTGAAGAAGGATCTCTAAGATATGCAAAAATAAGTACCCTTATTAATTTGAAAATGAAGGATGTGTGATGAAAGATAGCTAGCGTTTCTATTTAATTGTTATTATTGTTTGTCCAATATTATATATTGAGATGTAATCTAACACCCAAGGCTGCTACAGAACTTAATTCCTT
Source organism: Acanthiza pusilla (assembly GCA_036630365.1). Classification (NCBI taxonomy): domain Eukaryota; kingdom Metazoa; phylum Chordata; class Aves; order Passeriformes; family Acanthizidae; genus Acanthiza; species Acanthiza pusilla. The sequence continues at coordinate 2,903,137 of JAXCHO010000164.1, read as the reverse complement.
TTGTATATTTTGTTTGTATTCAATTAGGTATGTATGAAAGCTACAGGATTTGTAAGCAAAGTATTTCTTTAAAACTAAATCCATATTTTACTTCAAGTTTGAAAGAAATAAAAATTAAGTCAAGACTCAGATGACTATTCTAATTTTACTATTGTTTTTAATTAAATCTGTGTAATCTTTTCTAGTTTTCCAAAGCTGAGGAGGTTAATATTTTGTGACTTAACACTGTTTATGAATGCAGTTTCTAATAAAGGTCTGGGATTTACAGATCCACCTAGTTTTGGAGCATGAAGGGCTGTTTGAAGTGTCTGAAATAGTGTTTGAACTCCATGGCATGTTGGATACACAAAAGAGGTTGTTAATTGCCATCCTCCTAGTAGATCTGTCTTAGGAAGTTATACTTAAGATGTTTTAGATGTGGCATTGATTGCCTTTTTGTTGGAAAAATTAAATAATACATATTTTCTGATGATGTGATGGGAGAAAGTTATTTTCTTTAGTTTTGTTTTTTTTTTCACCCAGTCTTCTGATTTGATACTTCTTTCCTTTGGATTAAGAAATTGTTATTCGTGAAAAGACTGACAAGTAACTCTCCTGGTGCCTTTTTTTGGTTAAAAAAGAAAATACTGAAACTGGTTGTGTTTGTCATTGTCCCATTTTCCCAGTGCCAGCATCTACAGGTGTCAAATGCATCCAGAACACCACTATAAATGACTCCGTAAAACTTGTGTCAAGAGGAGAGGAGTAGAGTTACTTGTGAAACACCAAACTTAACGTGGAGAACTGAGAAAGCTTTTCTACGTGAATGAAACAAACATCTCCTTAAGAAATTTAGTGATGAACGAACTTTGCGCAAGAATCTAACATTAAGAAAAGTTTGTATTAGCTGTCTTGGAGAAAATCACAGAAGTGAAAATAAACCCACTGGTAAGAGAAGTAAGGAATAACCAGGGCTGATGGAGAGTATGCGCTGCACTTCCTTTCCAGGACAAGAACCAGAGGCTCATCGAGAACCATGGAACAAGTCCTTTGTCACCAAAGTTTTCTTGTAACTGTGGGCGGCCTTCCTCCAGTGGCGTTCCCAGCCCCAGCTGCTCCTTGTTGGGCTCTCGCAGTGCAAAAAAAGTGCCTTTGATCACCCTACCCATGTGCTGGCCTCCCACCACAGCTCTGCTTCTCTGTATGCCTGGCTTTCCTACACCACCCACCAGGGCTGGGATTCCCTGCGATTTCTCACAAGCTCCCACCTACAATCACATAATTGCCTCACTCTTTCCTCACCCTATCTGCTTTTCTTTTCTTTCTTGTTACCATTCAGCTCACATTAGATGATAATTAAATAATCATTCTTCCAGTCCAAATGACCAACAAAACAGTAGCCAGCCATGGCTGATAGAAATAGGCAAACGGAAGTCCTTCCTAAGCGGGGTGGCAGAAGAAAAACTTGCATTAAGGAGATCAGTCTTCGCTACCAAACTGACATCAGGTCAGTTTGCAAAAAGCCTAGAAGTAGTTTATTTCTGCTGATAGGCCATGAAGCACAGCAGTGAACTAAGTTTTCTGATCTGCAGAGACTGGAATAAAGAGTAAAAAACCCAACAATGTAGCTGATGTTATTACAGCTGGGGAAAGCCTTGATGATCACTTCTTGACTTGTAGATCTTAGATGTTTGGGGTGACATTTTATTTTTAGTGATGGCTTGTGACCCTTCATCCCTAGGGCAATAATGTTGGCTATGGATATGATAAGAAATGCATATGGACCTCCTGCCCTTTATAAAAATAAAATACCATTTGGATATCAAGATAAAATTTTTATTGCCTATGTCAAAACACTTTGGAAGTAAAATATGCCTTCTAGATATTTTCACATCGGGGATCTCAGCTGTGCTCAATCCTTGGTATGTGAAATAAAATATCCACACAATGTAATAATAATTACACATTGCTATTTCCCTCTTGGCATGCCTAATAATTAGTGTCAGATTTAACATTCTGTGTCTATAAAGGTGTTGATGTCAACTGAGCTTGAGCTTCGTTTCTCTGCTTCTTGTTCCACCCTACATAAAACTCCAAAACACATTCATCTCTTAAGCAGGATCTTTGAATTTTAAATATTTAGTATTAGAAACCTGAAGGACTGAAGGTGAACCTTTCTAATGAAACAGATTATTTTTTCTATCAGCTTTAGTATCCTACACATCTTGATTATGCACATCTAGCCATATGGCCATTCTGAAGCACTTTGGATTAATAGTTATTGTGGCTTTTTTTTGAGTATTTTGCTATGTGAGAACTTTATTATAAATAGGATATATTTTCTTCAGCACCGAAAGTGTATTGCTGCTTGGAATTGTGCTGGAGTATCACAGGAATTTCCAAGATGAAATGCGTGAAAAAAGAGATGTATTTGAAGGGTGCGATTAGTTCTTGTGGGAGAGATGCCAAATTATTTTTTTGCTGTGTCTGTCTTAATACTAATGGCAACAGTGGTTTAGGGCACTGTCTGTACACAAACACAGCATTTAGGACAATTCCTAGCAAAACATTCAAGAGACATTCAGATTTCAGAACTTGCATTCTCTCTCTCAAATTCTCTGAGAAACCAAGACAAAAGGTATCACAAGGAAGATTTTTGGAACAGAATTTTCATCTGTGCAGGTCTTCTCCTGTTAACACCCTTCTTGCCCACTTCCAAAGAGGGAATTTAACTGGAACCAGCAGGCTCTTCTGTTTACAGCCTGTAGCCAGCCTTGCCTGAGTTTTGGTCTTCCTGAGAAGCTAATGGAGGAAGCCCTGTGAGCCTGAACTAATTCTGCTGAAGAATACACCTGATCCTGTGTGACAGCTTACAAGATACAGGGGTCACATTCCCTGATTGTTCAGTGAGGGAGGGGTGTGGAAAATAACTCTGTCCATCTGACTGGAACCATCTCAGAAACCTCTCAGATTGCTTCCCCTTTGTCCTCCTCTTGCAGGGTTTCCCATGGGAAAAGGAAAATCTAGCCCAAAATCCATGGATAACTTTTTTCCATTAACTTTGCCGTTCTCATTATCTGCTAATTGATAATAAACACCTAATAAAAGTCTTTCACAATCGTTCACAATTTCTTTGCCAAAGCAAAAAAGAGGAGAAAACTTAATAGTGAAGGGTTAGGACATTGCAAAGGTTTTTTTTATACATATAAACAAAGACTTCCATATAGGGATAAGAAGATTAAATTTCTTTAATAGCTGGGGAAAGGCTTGCTTGCTTTAAATAACTGTAGAAACTTCCTTTGTTGTGCAGCATTCCAGAGTGAGGCCACATAATCTCTTGGTGCATGTAAATTGCTGTGTGAATTATGTTCCAGTTATGAATTTAGAACTTAACTGTGACTGACTCTGAAGGGAGGAAAAACTCTCACTTCACACAAATATGGAAGAATTATCAGGACCTTTAGCATTGGAACTTGACATAAATATTGGCAATGTCAAATGCTTGGATTGTTCTCAAAACAAAATGCAGGAGAAGTAGAGTTTATTTTACTTTTCCATGTGTCAGCCCATGTACATGGAAATATGATGGATTCCGAAGAGCAGTACTCCAAAAAGTGCTTCTGACTCTCCCCTGCTGGTCCTTCCTAAACATGATGGGATTCTCAGGGGTATGTGCCTGGCTGATTAAGCCAGTGGCTGCTCCATATCCCACATCCATCCGAAGTCTAAGCCTGGAGGGATGGTTTATTGCAATTAGCGATTAGTTAAAATAATATCGCAATAGCTGAGATAAATATTTTGATAGGCACTTCATGTTACATTTTTCATCTTTCTCATCTGAGTGGTCAGAAGGTTTGATTGGCTGTTGTTTCTTTAGTTAAGTATATTGTAGACTATTAATGGCGCTTTGGTGTGATGAAGCCTTCAGCAGTGGGGAGTTAATCTATGAAACTACAGGTGCTGCAGCCTCTGAACATACAATTTCTAATAGAACTGCAGAAAAGCATTAAATTTAGAAATATGGAGCCTAGTACTTCAAGCTCAGCAGAAAATAATTTTGAAGAAAATACCTCATTCAGACGTAGATCAAAAGCACCTCTGTGTTTTATTATACTTTGAAAGTAATCATTCATTGCTGATGATGGGAAGAAATCTACTGTCTCTTCCTGTTTAGAAGCACTGTGTTCTAAACCATCTGCTGTGTCCTCTATGTAGGTCTATGAAACACTTGGAAAATAATTTAACAAATTGGAAAACATGGACATAGGCAGAGGAATCAGTAAGATTTTCTGCTAGAGATGAAAAATGTAAAATCTTATTTAGAAAATTACCTAAGATGAAAAAAATAAATAAACTACTGTAGCTCACTACATCGCTATTACAGTGAGATTCATGGCCTTACTATTTATGATTGTTAATTTTCTCATTTTAATATCTAAAAATATTTGCTGTTATATCATGAAGTTTAATTTAACCCCTGTCACAGTCCATTTGTGCAGCGACTGATAGGAGAATTTTCATATCCATTTTTGGTGTCCATTACAAGGTCCATTTGGACAGTCATAAGTGTACTTATGGGCATTTTTGTAAGACTTTAACTTGGTTTTACTGCGTGCATGCTGTAGGAGGCAACGTATTGTGATTTCACATAATTTAAGCTATGAAGAGGGGAAAAATGTGTATCATTAAGACTGCAACCACTTTGCAGCTCTTCCTCCTTCTCCCTGCAAATGGGAAATCCTTTTCATGGACAATAGCTCATACAGTTTCAGTGCATTATGTTATCGTAGCTGAATTCTGACTGTAAACTCCAGATATCAGTTGGATGGATGCTATGCTAGATTTATCTACATCAAATGTTTGCCCCACGTATAATTTGCCCCTACAGTTTCTCTGTGTGTCTGTCTGCATACCATGCGCAATTTTATTGATGTCTTTCAGACCTGTCCTGCTGAGTCAATAAAAGTTCTGCTTTGTCTTCAACAGAAGAAGGAACTACTCCTTTTGCCAGATTACATTATCATTCTGTTCAGCTGAGCCCTGGCATATGCAGGTCACTTCAGGATATTTTCATGCTTGGGACCAGATGGAAAATGTCCTTTGCAATCAACAAAATATTCCATTGTTGACATTTCAAATTTTTCTCTACAACTGTAACTAATTTGCTTTCTACAAAATTTAACAGTGTCCAGAAATGATTACAAATACTTTGCAATGAGATTACTTTCATGGCTCAGAGGGTATGCAGTGTCACAGAAATTCACTTTATTTTGGCATGCTCAGATTCATTTTGAGCAGAATCTGTTACTTGGCTAGCTTAACTGATACAATATTTGACTTCCATGTGGAATAACTTTATGGTTGTTCAGTCCACTAATGAACCTCTCTGAAAAACCTAATCATATCCTGGTAATTGGATTTCTTTCACAAACTCTTCCCTTCTTCACAAAATAATTATTATGTGACAAAAGGCTCCCAAAGAACAGAGGAGCAAAGGTGGGTGGGAGAGAGGGAGCCCCCACAATCTTGGAAAATAGCTGATTGTTTTGCTGGACATCTCACCATATACTTGAATGGATATTGTGCAAAGAAACATGGGCCCAGCTAATAGAATTGATGCATGAATTAATTTTAAAAAAAGGTGTGGGGGGAGAGTGGAGGGAATTACAAGCTTATGCAGTGTTTTAAGATTTGCATATGGGAATCTTCCTAAATTGGCAGCTCCTAAATCTTGAAAAACACACAGAGATTCTTGTAAAGAGACATATTTCAGAAATCTTCTTCCAGAAATAGGCAAAACAGTTGTTTTGATTCTGCTATATTTTTTTCTGACTGAGGTAGGAAAGTACCACTGGCTTCATTATTCTGCAACATAGGCCCAAATTTGTTGTCTTATTTCCAGAGTGAAACCAATGTCCTCTGTTTATCAAAATTGGTGTCTTCAGTTTCTAGAAAATAACTAGTGTCTAGGTTTAAAATCAACAACAGTTTGAGATCCTTGTTAATCAAAACCTGGATGTAAAGAACATGTCAGGAATTTCTCTACTTTAAAGGGCAGAGAAAAATTTGGAGCAGAGGCTCTCACTTGAGAGATCAGGATATTAGTTTGCATGTAAGAGATCCTCCTGTTTTGTAATCCAGGTTTGAGGTTTTCAAGGCAAGTCCTGTGACTTCCACTGTCAATGGTACAGAAGTAAGGAATACAAGACCTCCTTACATTCTTCTGCTTTCCAGAAGACAAACGAACCTGACAGGACGAAGCCATCTTCATGCTCAATGTACAATAATTCATCTGTCCATAATTCATCTAAAGTCTGTGGTAGTGGTACAGTGTTTACCAAAATGGAAAGAAGACACCAAAAACCCCCTCCAAAGCCCTCTATAGTTTCACTTTTAAAGGCCAGATTTTGAAAATACAGCACATTGAAAGTTTTCAAGAATCAGCTCTCAGTAACCTCTGCAGAGGTAATTTTGCCTTACACCACTAAGTGAAGCTCAGCCATCAGGGCCAGGGCTGGAGGTTCCTGAAAAGTTCCTTGAAAGTGTTTTTCCCAACATGAAGAAGATCTCACTAAAATATTGTCTAATGATTTGAAAACAACCAGAAATTGGGGCATAAAATTATAGTAGTACATAACTAAATACAGGAGTTTAAACACTTTTTTATTATTGCTCAAGTTTCCAAGAGTTTAGATGAAAATCTTTCATGACCTACTGCCTCAGATATGAGGTATTTTCACAACAGGCAGCAAGAGAGGGATGATTCTCCTCTGAAAGAATTTCAGGAGAGGGTGAGGAACAAACACAGAGCTAGTTTTTGGAAAAGCATGATGATTGCTGTGGCAAGTCATACCAGAAAGAGTGTATTTGGCACTTAGCAAGGGATTAGTCATTTTATTCCTTCTGGAAAGAATGTGTCAGAGTTCCTTTGGTGATTGCTGAGGTGAAATTTGTTTCTTGACTTGCTCTTGGAGCATTGTGATGCTCCTCTTTGAAACTGAGCAGGTGATATTGGCACAGCAGTTCTGTGACTTGTCACGTGTAATTCAGCTTGTTATGAAGGGATAAAAATATCTATTTCTATTTTTCTGGTGATTTATACGGCCTAAGGCATTTTAATGTTACCTTTTAAAGTTTGATTGCTCTTGAGTTTTATTTACATTTACCACAAAGGAAATGTTGGAGTGTTACATATTCAGTTGTCTTATTTTCCAGCTTATATTTGAAGATGAAAGAATCAAGGAAGTTGGAAGTTTGATTGTAATGTCAGTGGGATGCTTGCTCTGAATTAGTGAGTTACACACCTGCAGTAATGTTTTATTTAGTGTTGATCCCTGCTATGTATTTCAGATTATAATCCCGAGATTACTTTTGGTGAGGAAAACAACTTCGGCGGTGACTGGGGGTTTAGTTATATGACTGAAAATATAATTTTAATCATTTACATTCATTTTTTTAAAAAGTGTGTTTATGCCTAAGGTTTTTCATTCCGATGACCCTCACATATGACTCAGCACAATCTTGGCAACAGGCTGTGGCTGACATTCCCAGGGGTGATAATGCTGCCGCTTTTTTTTTTTTTTTTGTGCAAGTTTTAATCTCCTTAGAAGAGAGTGCCATAAGTTATGGAAGATTTGGAATCCTTAATCAAGGAAAAATCTGTTTTAGCTGTCCTCAGAAACTTACTTGAGGAGACAAAAGAAATAACAGAGACTAAATTCATAGTCAAGATTATTTTATGCCTCCCTTGACAAGATGTGAAATATTTATACAGCAGATTGCTGCTTTCTGTGGCAATGAGTTTTCCATAAATATGTGAATGTACACAGTTGTACAGCACCTTGTCAGGAGCGATCCCCAAGCTAGGACTAACCTGAGCTGGCACATCCAGAGGACACAGTGCCATGCCAAGAAGACACAAGCCTGATTTCTCAAGGCTGTGCAAAGCCTGAAGTAGCAATTACAGATTTTAAATAAGCAGTAAACAGCTTGGGTGCTGTACAAGTGTGTCAGTGTGCCCAGATTCAGGTTTGAGGGATAGAACATCAGTCTCTGTAGAACATACGTGTTATGGCCTAGAGCTGCGATGTCCATCTCCTCTGATTATCTGCTGCAAACTTATGTCAGAGATGAAAAGCAGTCAGCAGAACAGACAGAGATGCAACTAAAAAGTTTCACATTAGCTAAAAAATAAAAAAAAAACCCAAACTTTTCAGCCAAGGGGGGGAAATAATTTAAATGCACAAGTACTTTTTTTTTTTTTAAATCTTTTTTAAGCCTTAGTGTAGTTGTTTTGGGGTTTAGTTGTATTTGTTTATTCCCCCATTCCACTCCAAGATATGTGTCCCTTCTGGAAGCTTTCATTCCATTCCAGTCCTTTAAAAAGTAGAGAAAAATCAACAATTTAAGTATCATAATCTGTTGCTCAAGGCAGGTGAACAAGTAGAGCCAGGGGCTTACTGTCCACTCTTTACAACATATTAATAGCAAATTGTATCATAAAAATACTTGAAGTTCCTTACATGTTTGTATCTTGGTTAAAATGACACAGTTATCATCGAATTGTATCAAATTGGACTTTTTTTAGTCTCAAACAAGAACATTTTTATAAAGTATAGAAAAGCGAATGTTGTAAATTTCCATGGAGCATGTAAACAACATAACACTTTCACTGTTACTACTTAGATTCGCTTGTTTGGAAATGAGAATTTAATTCAAAAAATGCATACATAATACTGTGGGATTTGCAATATTTTTCTTAAATCCTTTTTTGTTTTGACCCAAATATGTGTCATGGAATAAAAGAGTACTTAACGTGTAGTCTTTTTCAGACACTATATAGCTTGCATTTATGTAAGCTCTTATACTGTGCTGTGCAATAACGTTAAAATTTCCAAGTTTAAAAATGAGATTTTGCAATAGCTTGTTCTTCCCTGTGGAAAACATTTGGGACTAGAAATTTGGACAAAATGTAATTAAAAAGCTTACTTTTAATTTTTCCTTTTTAATCTAGGTAAAGGCTTTTCTCAGTCCTGATATAATAACACATAAAAGTGTGTGTGTGTGTTTCGGGATGGCAAAGCCCTTTCCATAATGAATACCTGGGAGAGATTTCAATTAGGAATTTTTTTGCCAGCTCATTCTGGGTGCAATCCTTCCAGCTGGGTTACGATCGCTAGATGAGCTGGACGGAGCTTGACTCATCGTGGCTGTCAGATAAACTGCTTGAGGAAAAAAGGGGCTGCAAGCGTGGAAGCAGAAGCACTATCATCACTCTGCAGCCTGCCTCCATGTTTTGACGTCGCCTTCAAATAGCGTTGGATCCCTTCCAGGAGCAAAACAGTACAACAGCTGGTCCCAATTACTCTAACTACAGTCTGTCTACAAGCACAAATGGCCAGTTTTCTAATTTGGCTCTCTGGTTTAATGAATTAGTTATTTAATAATTTGACAGGAATGCCAGTGTTGTGTTTAGCTGCTTGCTTCTGTTTAATCTTCTCTTTGGAGCTGTGTTCATACAGTCCTGCTGCAATCACTGGCTGCCATTGTGAGTTATGCAGATGAGAAAGCAAAACATATTGGCAACACTCAGCATACAGTTGTTGCTTTACTTCAAAGGGCCTGCAAGCTGAAAATCTATTGCTTGATAAGTCTTTTACTAACAAGAGTTATCACTCAATACAGGTAGGATACAGAATTTTGACCATCTTTTTCTTGTCCCAGAAATTTTAAATAAAAAAAATAACATTTGAAAGACCCACAGTCTGCTTACTCTTACACATTCATCTACTTCACGGGATATATTTTCAGAGAGTTGCAGAAAAATCTGCCTGTATGAGACAAATAGGAGCTTTGTCATGCAAGTGGTGTAGAATTGTGCACAGCCGTCACAGTGGGATAGGGAAGCATCAGTATCTGCACAGTTGAGAAAAGGTGCACATGCTATGAACACACAATGTAAACCTGCAATGAAATGGTCCCAAATATACCGAAAATTATCATATTCACCTATTTTCACTCAACAATTGGCTCCTAATAAATCACCAAGAGGTTATAGTTACCAAGCAACCAAAACCTGTTAATTTATTGTGCAAGATCATGAATTCATGCTGACTTGTAAGGAGGAGTAGGAATTGAAGGATCCAGCTTGGGGAGAGGGAGGGAGAAAAACTGTTTTGAAATTAGATTTTTTTTTTCTTTTTTAAAATGTCACAGTGATATCAAAGGAAGCAGCCAATTCACATTCCTTTTGCATTGTATCGCAATGAAAACGTACTTGTTCAGGGAGGCCCCAGTGATTCTCTGATTACAAAAAGCCTTGAGGGAATTAAAAGTGGGGTGGGGAGGAGTGTTCATCTGTACTTATGCAATGTCTTCTGCAGCCTGGGACTCCAGTATCATAAAGTGAGGAAAACAGAGCAGGGAAGGTGGGAGTCATGCTGTGGCTGAACAAGACACCCACTGGGCTAAGATTTGACATCATTTACTGACTGGGGACTTTGCCTGTGGGGTTATCAAAACTCACCTGAACCATAGGGATCTGTGGCTGAAAAATTGATATAGGTGGATAATATGGCATTATCATGGCTCCATGGCATGTGGTTCTTGTATTGAAGTTCACAAAAATTCATTTGAATGACAAAGCTCAAATTTAGTGTCTCTGTTTTAGAGATATGAGGCAAGATGTTGTGCAGTGTGAAAGTCAGATTTGATGGAAATTATGAGCTGGAAGCGCAGAAATTCAATGGCAAACTGAATAATAGACCACATTACAATCCAAAACCAGCTGAGAACTGGTTGCAACAAGGAAGAAAATTATTTCATCAGCAACAAAGTAATATGTAAATATATTAATACATAAATACATTAAATATAGTCTCTCAACTATGCCATCATAACAACAACAACAGCAACAGCAACAACAACAACAATATAATAATAATAATAATAATAATAATAATAATAATAATAATAATAAATACTTAGCCAGCAGTAAAAATGAGCAATTATTCCCATAACAGAGTTGGGACAAAGTTTTTAATTTATTTCAAATCTTTCAAAACCAGGTGCTGATAATATGAAATTCCTTTCGACTTTCTGTAGTGCTCAGTAGAAAACAAATATTGACCACTTACCTGGAAATAACCATACATTACGGAGTTATTCAAGGCCAAGCTGGATGGCTATGAGTAACCTGGTCTAGTGGAAGATGTCCCTGCCCATGGTAGAGGGTTGGAACTGGATGATCTTTAAAGTCCCTTCTGACCTCAACCATTCTATGATTTATCTGTGTGTTGTGTTGGTTATCAGAGCATTTGGCCCTAACTCATGTTTTACTTGAACTTTTTCAATGTTTTAAACCTATATTTTCAAGTGATTTGTGAGTCCTTGCAGCAAGCTTGGCAGTGGGCAAGCCTTGTTAAAACAAATACCAGAAAATGCTAAGTGAAAACTCCACCTCTTCTCTGCCAAAGACACCTGGAGTTTCCATGGCAGCAGGAGCATGGCAGGGTTAAAAGGGAATTATGGCTTGCTCTGCAGTCTCCTGAGCTGCAGGAATAACCTCGCACAGCGTGCGACTGCTCAGAACTGCCAGCGGCTTCTCTTTAACCTGCGCTAACGCAGTCCTGGAAGGAAATGATTCCCAAGTGCTGCCCACAGAGACTGCAGCAACTATTGGGCGAGTGCAATGTCTGTCATCCACACACCACAGACTGAAAGATCTGCTTTTCATGGCACAGGAAGATCATGAGATCCATTTTTCAGATTTCTTTCTTGGTTCACCTCATTGGATAAGAATGCAAATTCTTTCCTTTCCATCATAATAATGTTATCAGCAAAGACTGGTACAGAAAATGTCTGACTTATAGCAATATCTATATAAATGAGATTTATCAGTACCCTGAAACTAATACTGGAACAGATGTTCTATTGACCCTTTATTTCTGTGTATACACTGACAGAAGATCAAGACTTATAAAAAGAAGGTAAATGATATCATGACAGACAATAATAACTAGCCTTAAGAACAAGACATAACGTGCAATCTAAAGAATTCTATTGGTGAGGCTCTATATTTCTTTTGGGGTAAAAAACCCAAAAGGTATAGAAGTGTCACATAACAGAAATATTTCTAGAGGAATTAAAATAATGAATTAGAACTACATGCTGAGGAGCTGGAAACATTTGTTTAAGAATTTTTTTTTTCCAAGGGAAACACATTGTTCCAACAAATGTTTTCTTTTAGAATGGAACAAAAAATTGTTTTGAACATGTGGGCCTTATTGTGGTGGAAAAGTCAATTTTTACGCAATGGTAATTGGGCCACTTGTCACTGAATTCAAAGCAAGGTTTATTGACCACAGCATGATCTGGAATGTGTTCAGATAATCCACATTTCTATTTGACTAAATAAGATGCAAAAGCATTTCTTTTGTGGCTTTAGCATAAGCATAAAGATGTCTTACATAAAGACATCTTTCAGCTTTACTAGCTCTTGTTTAAATGAAAATTAAATAAATCTGACTGTAAGAAAAAACTGATGAAATAGCATATCATCCAGCTATCAACACAAGAACATCTAATCATGATTACCAAGATAAGCAGTTTAAATTCAGTTGTTATTGCTATAATTCAATCCTACATGGCCAATTCCTTGGGAAGAATTCAAATTAGGCTACAAGGATTTTATTGGAAAAGAAAATAATTTGAATTTTAAAGATTTCTAACGATTTGTAGTTATTATCCATAATTACAAAATATTTGTAATTACAGGAAAAAATTAATGGAGAACAGTTAATATTGATTTTTAAAGTTATGGATTGTATGGAGCTGCACACAGATGTATATCACATAAAACTATCAAAAAAAGTTGTAGGTTAAACCTGAATTCTTTCTTTTTGTCTTTCTTTCTATTTTACTTGTGGGTTTTTGTACTTGAAAGTAATAATTTGTAAGTTCTTAGCAGAAGACGCTCATTGAAAGCAAATAAAACATCTTTCAGAAAGCCTAGTGTTGCATTTGTGAAAAGCCAAGGGTAAATTTAATGACAAATTAAGACTGCATTATGCTGAACAAGAGCTAAGGAAATGGCTTCTGAGCCACCATCAGTGTTCTCAAGTGTGGCTACCAATATTTCACTGGGCAAATTACCAACTTTAAGTTTCCCAATGACTTCAAAAAGCAAAAGTTTGTTTTGTTTTGTGGGCTTGTTTGTTTTTTTAAGAAAATCCCAAACAATAACCTAAAATACCAATTTTCAATTTAGTCTACTAAGAATTAGGCTTTTAAATGAAGACAATTACTTTAAAAATTCAAAATTTTAAAACAACATAGGTGAGATTCAATTCTCAATAGAAACACCTCAATTTATATCATGGATCCACACATAACAGCCTAAGGTCTTGTAATGTCTGTGGTGATATTCGACTAACAATTGAAACAAAACATGCATGAGATTCAAAATTCACTTCAGTGGCATGTTTCTATCAATCTCAAATGAAGCATGAAAAATCTTGCTCTTTTTTTTTGGTAGACTCAAATCTGAAATAAAAGCACTTAAGGTTTGTATTTAAATCAGAAAAGTGACTTCCTTTCCACTAGGAAAAATGGATTTGCCTTATATGTACCTTGTATACACAATGGATGCACCCCCTGATATGACTATATTATGGGTTTACAGATGGTTTACCATGGTTTACATTCTGCACTGCTGGCCTTTCAGTAATGATTCTTTCATTATTCTCTAATACAAGTTACTTCTCTTGTTTATTAAGTACCCAGTGGAACACCAATATATCACAGTTTTTTAAAAGAATATTAATTTTCTGTTATTCTGTCACTAGCTTCAGATGAAATCCATGGTTTACAACTTGGGAAATATTGTCAATGTTGGTGCTTTGGAGGACCCTAAATTTCTATTATCTTGTTATTACTTTTAAAATTCTTTCTCTGTACCTCTTATGAATCTTTCCTGGTGCCTTTTGTTTGCTTCTTATTAAGATAGACAGAACCAGGGAATCATTTAGGTTGGAAAAGACCTCTGAGATCTTTGAGTCCAACCTGTGTCTGATCACCACCTTGTCAACTAGACAATGCCACATCCAGTCTTTTCTTACACACCTCCAGGGATGGTGACTCCACCACCTCCCTGGGCAGCCCTTTTCAATCTTTAATCACCCTTTCTCTGTGAAGAAATTCCTCCTGATGTCCAACCTAAGCCTCCCCTGGCACAACTTGAGGCCATTTCCCCTGAGCCTCTCACTTGTTACCTGGGAGAAGAGGCCAACCCCTACCTGGCCACAACCTCTTTCAAGGAGGTCTAGAGCACAATAAGGTCTTCCCTGAGCCTTCTTTTCTCCAGACTGAACATCCCCAGCTCCCTCAGCTGCTCCTTGTGTTCCAGACCTTTCCCTGACTCCACTGCCCTTCTCTGGACACTCTCCAGCACCTCAATGTCTTTCTCGCAGTGAGGGGCCCAGAACTGGGCACAGCACTCAAGGTGTGGCTTCACCAGTGCCCAGTACAGTGTGCCCTGGTCCTGCTGGACACACTACTGCTGATACAAGAGATCTACCCTCACTTCACTGAAATTAATTAATACCCTGAAACACAAAGGATTAGCTGAATATTTAACTATTAACATGCCCTGAGGATAGCTTATTTAAGATGCAATACCTTACTACATTTTTTTAAACCTTTCCAGGTATACCTTTTATACCTTGTTCCAGGTACTAAATGAGCATTCAGGCCTTGGGAGATTGACCAAATTGGTCTGGGTTATTCAGAGAAACAGGGTTTCTACTAGCACAGTGGTATTGCTTAGAAAGCCATAGTTACTTGCAAGGTTTAAACTGATTGTATTATGCAGGAATGCTTTTTTGACAGGATCACTGGAAAAAAGTTAGTGCAAAACAATACAGAAGGAGCAATACCTCCTGACACTGCTGTCATAACTGTTTAAGTTTGCAGATATAGACTTCTAGTGCCATTTTAGATGTCCCAGGGTATTTCACCTGGCTGCCAGGTGCTGTTCCAGAGATAATGAGTCCTGGTTCCCTGTCATGTTTTCATCTATGCTGAGGTTTAAAGAAACTAGAACATCTCAACCAGCACTGAACACCTATATTTAAGGCGATAAGTTGCTCTTATGTATATTAGCACCCTCCTTTTTTACAGATAGATACCTTACTGCATTGCAAAGTCTACAAGTGCAGTTTCTCTTAAGCCCCCCTATAAAAAACATAAGCAACTTTCACCTCCTGTGAGCTTAGCAAAAGATAGTCCCCAAAATTGCAAAGGCCGACTGTGACAAAAGATACCATCTATTGCTTTTCCAAGTGAAAAGGTAATGCTGAAAGGATCAGACTGTTGCTCCTATTGTGGGTTTCAACACCTCAGAGCATCATCTCTCACGACAGTTTGGTCTTCTGCCAAAAGTAATTTCATTTACAAACAAGAAGGGCATTAAGATCTGGAGATGTAAAGTAATCCCAGATTTGAATTTTCATCTCCTGAATGGTGTTTTCTGGTGTCTTCCAAAGTAATTTTCATAGCAACCTCATTTGGGAATAATCAAAAGAAACAACTGGAATGTGGAACTTTATCCATATTGCCAAAGCCAAATACATTGTTATTTGGAGTTCTGCTTTGCCCTTATCTCTTAGTGTTAGTTTTGAATTACTACCTACTTTTGGAAGGAATTGTTTCCTGAAGCTCATATGGTGAGGGTCTCCAGAGCTCATTAAATATCAATATAATAAATGAAAACTTAATAATTACTAATAAAGAGCTAACATTAATTATCCCTTCACAGGACTGCCGCTAAGATCAGAAAGACTTACCAGACATATCCTTTCCTTTTTATCATACATTGCATCGCACCTGTTTTCAACTCTGTTACAACAAAATTGCCACCCATTCCATTCCTACTGCCCAAATATCAGGGAAGAATGAGCCTCTCCATGTATTATTCAGATCTCTGAGAAGAGAAAGTAAATTAAATCCTGTCACTGTGCTAGCAGCATCTTGGCTTCTAAGGAGATGATTAGTGCACCAAATTTGGAAATGTCATGCGTATATTTCTGGGTGATTAGTGATACCTGTGTCAGCACTGCTGCGGCAGAGAGCCTCATAGCTCAGGAAAATTGGGGAAACAACACTGCACATCATTTTTCTTTATGAATTCTACTGAATATGCAAGCCAGAACATTTCCTGCTTTTCTCCAAAATGTATGTACTTTTCCCAAACCACAGCTTTGGAAGAGCAGCTAAATACTGACCTTATCTATGTAAAACTCTCCTAATTACCTACTCTTCAATGGAGCTATGAAAATTTGTCAAGAATGAGCTTTTTTTTTTGGTGTGTGTGCATACCTTTGTATCAATATATTTACTATCACGTGCTGCAAATCTAACAATGTTCAAGACTTACCAGACTGCTTGGATCTGCTTGTTTATTCATCAGGATAAAATTTAAATATGCCACTTCTAATACATTTTCTCTGCTGCATCAGCTGGAACTTATTAGTTTTACATTTCCAAGGTGTTCCCTGAAGAAAGAGGTAGAGATATGACACTGCAGAAAAGTCCTGTGCTTTCTTTCCAGCGAAATACATACTGTTTGTGAATAATTAGGACAGTATGGCAGAGACCACTTGGTAACTCTGGCTTAAGAAAATAAGAGCTATATATAAGAGAAGAAGATTCTCAGGGTTTCAGTGGAATTTTAAGATATATTTCTTACTAGTTTCTTATTTCACCAGTTATTTCTCTATATAAGTGGTGGTGGTGTGCACATGGGTGGTTTTTTTTAAATTAAGATATTCAGAAATTATGCTAATTTGCAAAAATGGCTCACAGAAACAGTTTTTGATTTCAGCTTTGACTGCAATAATTTCATAATTAATTTGGCATTGACTTGTTTCTGCTTCTGTTCATCATCGTGTCAACTATCTGAACATTTGAATGCCCAGAGAGGATTTTACAGGCACTTCTGCTCAGTGAATCTTAGTTTTATCAGCTAAAGTTTTCCCACTACAATGTTACATGAAATGCAATATTATTTACAACAGCTCTTCCTTGGAACCATGAGCAGAAAAAAAAATTGATCCGGGCAAAGATCTGAAAATACCCCTTATATTTAGGACAGTGCATCCGTAGGCAGTTGTTTGTGATCAGGGGAAATTAAATTCTGCACATAATATGGCTTCAGAATGTGTGCTTAGGAATTTTTACCTGACAGCAAGCTCCTCATAGCTCAGAATTGAAATTCTTCATGTTCCTCGAGATGTATTACTGCTCTAGAGCTGCTGCCTGCCAACTCAGATTGTGACTCCAAATTACTTTATCTTCGTATTTTAATTCTTACTCCTGTAATCAAAGGAAAATGACATTTCACATAGCCTATATGCACAGTCATATTTAAAAAAGCAAGCTGGAATATTAAACATTTGAATGTCAGATGTTCACAACAAATGCTTGTTTTCAGTCCAAAAATTGGAAAAAAAAAAAAAAAAGCCATAGCCAAATTCAAGTAACTTGAAAAGTATTTCAAAACATTCCACTAACAGAATGAGGCATTTAGTTTTAATTTTATGCATAACCACATGTGTATTGAGCAAGACTGCATCCACCTAAATATACAAAAAAAACCCCAGCATTAGGGGGTTTGAAACAAAATTATGGAGCCCATGTAAATTTTTCTTTCAGTTCTGTATGCATAACATTTCAAGTCTAGCTGTATAATTTATAGTATATAGCCTGGTTTTAATTTATCTAAGCACAAGGTCTGTTTTATAAACATCAAAGATAATGAAAATGCCTTTTTAATTAATCTGTTGGAATCTACATGTTTATTCCACATTAACTTCCTTTATTTGTCAACCTCACACATGAGAAATGACCCCTCCTGTGCTGTGTCTGCTTAATGTCAAAGCTGTAGGGAATAATGTTTATAACATTAGCTACATTCTTTCATTGACGTCTGGCAATTAACGCTGCATCTGGTATCAGAAAACTTCAAAATGTCTTTCATTACTACCTGTCTGGGTGGCAGGGAGGAAATGAAGTTTTTTATTCTTGTCACATCTAGTTGCAGGATTTACTAGAAGCAGACCTTGTTCCAGTTACATGGAGTAAGATTATACCAAAGCTGCTGATCTGTTTTCAGAGGAATTGTTACAATTCCTGAGAGGAATAGCTGGGAGTAATAGAATTTTAGTAGAAATGAATCTGTTAAGAGCTAGGGAAAAAAATTGCTTCAGCCAGATAGACCTGTGGTGTCATACTTGTAATTTCAAGCATGGTAGATGAAATTATGACTAAGAGGAGGGAAAATATATTGAAAGACAGTTCTTCTAATTCAAAGCTTAACCCCCTGTGATTTGCCCCACCTTATGCTTTTGCTGATAGCTCCCATCACGTGGCTGTTAGACCAGGGAATGAACCTCTCTTTTAAGTCACTTCATGCTCAAGTGTAGTTTAGCTAATCCACGCAATGAGGAAGGAGATATTTCATACTTCCCTGCCACATCTTGGCAGAAAGCATTTTACCCACTGGGACCAAATCTGAAGACTTGAGGCACTGAGAAAAGTTAAAATAGAAGAAACAGGGCACTTGGATGAAGAACTTGAGCTCACTGCTATTCAGATCATCAGGGAAATGTTGAATCTGTTTTCTCTCTTGTCATTAATGTCTTTTGGGTTTACATGAGTATCGCTGGCATTTGAGATGTTAAAACAGTACCTCCAATCCAAAAGAGATGCTGCTGTTGTAGTGAAGGTAATCTAGCACGCCTTTGGTAGGTCAAGAGATTGTCTACTTCTGCAGCAAAATATTTTCAGTTTTAACTAGTGCTCACACAAAACCCCCACAAACCGAAGATTATATTTTCTCCATATAATCTCTAAACCCAAATAATTATGTTTGGTAAAAAGAAAGGGAAGTAACAGTTATCCCTTGTGCTCTTGAAAAATGAACACAGACATTTCCCAAAATGCCTACTTTAGCTTCATATAGAACAAAGCAGACGATGAAGGAAGGTATGGGCTAAATCCCAAACCACAGGTGAGTTTCAGTAAGATGAGTATATAAATTTCTAGCCAGCAGACAGTGAGTCACTCTGACTGATGTGCCCACAGAGATGCAAACCTGTAAACACCTGCAAACCCCAAACCCTGTGCCAAAATGGATGTGCTGCCACAGTCTGCACATGCCAGACGTGGTATTGACTGAGTTATATCCCCAAACACGGAAGACCTGAGCTTCTGATACAGCTGATGATGAGTCTTTACCTCAAAGAAGTCTAGATATATAGGTGTAGATATAAAGTATAGATATAGATATATAGATAGATATAGATATAGATATATAGATAGATATAGATATAGATATAGATATAGATATAGATATAGATATAGATAGGTAGAGATATACAATGAAATGGGGCTAATTTTCAAAGAGATACTTACATTTTGTTGGAATTCAAGAGGAAATCAGTAATGTATGGCTGATGTACACAAGAGCACTGATGATTCTAGAACCCAAAGCTACTTCCATCTTTAAAACTGCAGGGATTAATAATACTTCCAATCAAAAGATTAAATATCTTCATATCCAGGATTCTGGGTTTGAGTAAGGATGTTTGCTTTATCTTGTGTTTGAAATTGTGCTTAGATTTGCTATAACCTGATAAAAAAAAGAATGTGCAAGGCCCATGGTTAAAACTTAAATGCAATATAAATGTTAAAGTGGAAAAAAAATAAAAAAAACAGATGACATATTTCTGGATCCCTAGGCAGCCCCAACCACTGTTCTGCTGGTAAAATATCCACACCCTGCTGCGTGGACATGAGCTACGTAAACAGATGTTCTTAAAGAGAAAAGGAAGCATTGAATAGCTGACTTATTTTGTTGCAGTTCTGCTCAGGCTGACAGTTAGGAGTTTAAATGGTGGTTGCCATGACCTGCAAATCCAGCCAGGCTTTAAGAGCAGCTAAATCCAACAGAAACTCTCAACTTTATACTTCTGCCCTAGAGATGCTACAGGTCAACAGTTATTTTCTGAGTTATTTGGGGCTAATCAGAAAAGCATGTACAGATGTTGAAAGATTGAATTTATATCTCTGGAACTGATTCAGGTGTTTTTTAAAGTGTATTTTCTTTTTTTTTTTTCTTTATTATTATTTATAATGGCACTAAGACTTTGGCAAATCTCGCTGACTGCTGAATGAAATTTAACTGTTTGCTGCCTTTCAGTGGATTAAATGGAAGTATCCTGAAGCACAAGGAACAAAACAGGATATTTATAATTTAGTCAATCAATACTGCTGTACTTTTCTACAACATTGTTGTAATAAGATATAGTGTTGCCTTTCAAATATAACAGACACTGCCTTGCTCACTTGCCAAAGCAAGGATTTACTTCAGTTTGAAAATAGATTCCTTTTCTTGCCTTATAGAAATGCCTGCTTTTAGAGAAGGCAAATCAAGTTACAAACATGTTTGGTCTAAATAATTCAGAAATATAGCAAACCTTATCGCAGGCAGCCCTTAAACATCTCCAGGAGGAAACACCTTCTGCATATTGAATGGCTGTGTCTCTCTGACCCTCACGGCAGAACTCAGTCGTGCCTTTTTTTGTTTAACCAAGGGAGCCCTAAGTAAGTGGTTGCAGCAGCACAGGGTGCATTCATTCTGCCACACAAAGCCACTCGGGAGTGCATTTAGCCGGCTTAAAGTCTCGGGGAGGGCGAGGGGCACACAAAGCCCAAGCTGCGCTTCCAACACAAATGCCGAAAACTTTGTCAGCGTTTTAAAATTAAGTTTCAACTATTCATATGTTAAGACTTTAGGGAGATGAATTAGGACAGCTGAGGAACTGATTACAGCCTCACGCTGCATTTTTTCACTTTGCTGTTCACGTAGCCAAGCTGACACGGCCCCTGCTGAAATACTTCTATCTTGTGATACATGTATCAAAAACGAATAGATAGGATGGTTGATTTTGTGCCTTTCTTGTTCTGCCACATGCTTTTACTTTGAACCACATGTCATTAATAGAGCTAATGGGATTTTGGCATGGAACCAAAGGGGTGGGAGGGGAGAGGGGGGTGGGGGGAGATGGATGGGAGCGAGATGAACTACTGAGAGAAGCACTGCTGCCTTTCTTTACACTAAAGCGATGTCAGGTTTATCAGGCTTCCCTTTAGTCCTTCCTGACAGGACTGGAGGCACTTCTCTATACTTGTATGTCTCATGCATTCATGAGCCTCTTTGACACTATTGCATCTTTTGTTAGCAGCTGAAGATGCAGATCATTGCTCTAGCCTTCCTTCAACTGCCATATGGCATTGTGGAAAGGAGCCCACAAAGGAAGGAGAGGGAAATGGAAAAAAAAAAAAAAAAAAAAAAAAAAAAAGAAAGGAGGAGGGGGAAGAAGAAATGAAACTACCAGCAGATGAAATTGATTTATTTTCACCATTAGGGAGTACAGGGATGGAAGCCTTTTGGAATATAAAACCTCCTCTCAGGGCAGGCAGGCTGGCTGCGTGCATGACGGCTCTGGTACATGTTATTTTCTAACATGGCTTGAAAATAGAAGCACCATTGTTTTGCTTAACTACTGTAACAAATTTATATGAAATGGAATGCATCGTCTAAAGTAAACTGCCAAAGTTGCACACTTCTATTTTTTCCCCCTGCCTGCAAGAGGTAAAATCCATGAAACCCCAAATGCTCCATAGGTGTAACAGTCTGGCATCACTGTGTATTTTTCTAAAAACTCTCAAAATAACTTTGGTCTAGTCTGCATCTTGCGGTGCTAAACCCTTCCTAAAGTAAGTAGCAATTAGAGCACTTTATATAATTGCTTTAAAAACAAACCAAAAATGTATCGGAGAGAAAGAAGCTTTGTGTTTTAATTCTTTGGTCAGTTTTCTGTGGGGTCCTTGCTTTATGAAACACTAAATAAAATGTTTAAAAGAAACACAATGCAGCGTATGCTGTGTATTAGCTAAATTTGATACTCTTCCTTTCTCCACCAGGTTTATATTCCCTCCTCATATGAAAAAGTACAGCTCAGACTGGATATAAGCAAACTTTGTTTTTCTAAGCAGATTTTACAAAATTAAAAACTTAAAACATTACTTAGATTAATCTAACCATTTTAACTAATTTGTTTCCTTGTTCCCCTTGACCTTTTAGTTTTAGAGGGGATGTCAGTAAAGAGGTGGCTTAAAAAATTTCCATTGTATACAGAAAAATTCGTCTATATTTTCTGAGGTTTGCTCACAAGATCATGTTCAAGAAGTTATACAGTATCTATTTAAATTTATGGAAGCAAGTTTTTCCCTTTGCTTCCAGCACTCTCAAGGCCACAGAAGTGATCAAGAATCTTGCATAATCAAGAATTAGATGCACAGATTCTACAGTTAGTTAATTCATCTTTGGAACAGCGTTTTGGTTTAGTTGTTTGAAAGGTGTCTTTTGATGCAACAGTTTACCTCTATACTGAATTCTGTTCTGAATATGTGATGTGTGCTGCTTCTCGGGTGATTTTTTTTTTTTTTTGTGTATGAAAGTATTCCTGATAAAAATAATACACTGCTCAATCTGTTCCATTCTCAAATGTCTAACCACAGACCTTTCGAGGAAACAAAGCCTGTGACATGTACTGGCTGTTGTACATGTTGTATTCCTGCAGAACTTAGACTATTTAAGATGATTTGCAAGAATGAGGTTTAATTGCTGTCTCTACATAGCTGTGCAGAAAGTGCTAGTTTTTCTACATTTTGCAAATCTCTACTTGTGAAATGAAGTTTTTCCATTCCTCCTTTCCCAAATGTCTGAGGTACTCAGCCCTGTCAATGACAGGAAAAAAGACATAGGTAAGCATATGCCTTGCAGTTGTACTCTGTAGTCTTCACCAGGACTCTGTTCCCCTCTTCAACTGAAATATCTGTCCAAGACCAACTGCATTTCTAGCTTACAGAACTTCTGTGGGTGGAAAGCTAATAATGACAGGATATACTGAAGAAGGGGCCAGGTATTTTGTATGACTGAGCCAGTTCCTGGCTATGTGGACAGGCTTGGAGTCCCTGAGCAGGTGCAAGCCTTGTCGTTACACTTTATATTATGATTAGGTGAAGAGGTCTTCCAGGAAGATTTCCACTTTAGCTTATTATTAATGCTTGTTAGTTAACAAGAATGTATCTTATGGATCCCTAACAATCCTGATGAGGAACAGACTGTCTTTTGGTTTTGGCTAAGGCAATGACTCAAGTCACAGAATCATTAAGATTTATTAACTGGGCTGACACTGATTCTAAGGCCTTCTTACTAAAATAATGTTTGCACTGTAGAATTGACCAGAGTGTTGGACGCAGATTTGATTTCTTTGAAGCTTGAAGCTTTGTTATTCATATCTTACACACACTCTGTCAGCTGCAAAGTACTAATGAATATTTTCTCTTATAGATGGATTTTATTGCAAACTTCTACAATTTCAGACAGGAAGTGGTTTATTCATCACATTATTATTGAATAATACTTTTGTCATTAGGTAGAACAAGGGACATACTGTGACTAGCAGGGAATAATCCATACCTTAATAATTATGCATGGTAAGTATTCATCAGATTTTGTTACCAATCTGAAAGCAACTCAGGTAAAATCAGTTAATCACTTTGTTCATGAATGAAAGAACAAACTCTGTGACAAATGTTAGTCATAAAAATAAGTTACTACTAATTACATTTACAAGACTTTGTGCATAATCAATAAACAAAGTTTAGAAATAACTCTGTCTGTAGTCCTCATCCATTCAAATTTTTATTTGATATTCCTTACGCCTTAGGGAGCAGGACTGAAAGAGGAGACAGTGTGAACAAGGTTGAACACATGCTTATAATATTTTGTGTGGGGAGACTGGGCATGGCCCAGCCCTAAACAACTGCTATTGATTTTGTTAAAACTTTCTTTTGTGTCAGTTTTCTTCAGAAACAATGAAGCTGCCAGCTTCATGGGTAAAGCACAAGACACTAGGAGATAATATTTCAAGCAGCTTCATTCAGACTAGAGAATTCCCTTCTAAATGTATGACAAGTGTGGTTACACATTTCACTCTTTTCAAAACAGAACATACAGCTCATGCCATTGCTTTAATCTTCAGTTTAATATCACAGTAAAAAATCCCCACAATTAAAAGGAAAAAGCATGAAAACGCCAGTCCCACCAGTAATTTTAGAGAAAGAGGGAACTGCACCAATACTACCTGTATCTGTCTGGTATGAAAATGCTCATTTGCAGTATACTTAGGAGCTACTTTCATGGTTAATTCCAAACAGCAGTTCTCAAAACAAGTCTCCGGATGAAGATACTGTGCCCATCTGAAGACCACACACTGACTAGAATCAAACATTCAGTTTTTGGGGGAGAAATTTAAAGCTCATAATCCTTACCTGGAGGAAAATTCTCACAAATTCATTTCAACTAAGCAAAATGAGGAGTGGTCAAAACTTTTCTTTTGGGAACATACAGTTAACACTTTGGACTGGCAAGCAAACATAGCTTGGTCATGACTATCTGGTTAAAGCACTCCAGGCAAGAGGAAGGGGGAGAGAGTAAGGATTTTTGAATATCAGACTCTCCTGACTGAATGTTTTTTACATTAATCACTGGAAGAAACACAAAACCCGCACTGAGGAAAAAGGGGAATGTAAGACTTTTTCTCAGAAAAGTTTCCCAGACATTCATGCTCCAGTTAACTATTTCTCTTATGCAGAGTGAGACAACCACAACAGGAGGAAAAAAGAGCACCTCCTTGCAGCAATTATAGATATTCCTTGGAGGCCTGGGTTTGAGTTCTGCGGGGTGAAAAGAACATTGTATACAGGGCTCCTGAGCCCTCTGGAATGATTTAGCAGATGAATAAAACAAAAGTGGATGTAAGTGTAGGAACAGGAAAAACACTACCACTATGGTTTCTGACCGTGATTTTTTAAAGAAACCAGCTCCTGTCATTTTCAAGAGTGGTTCAAGACAAAGAATATTGAGGCATTGCCCATCTAGTGACATAATCAGACCATATAAACTTGCTGTCATCTAGACCTTTTCAATTCTCCTAATCTCATTAACTTTGGTGTTGGTTATATAATTTTACTGAAAAACTATCACAAAAAAACCCCAATGATAGATTTTGCTGCTGATAAATGTTTATGCTACTGTCTACAAAAAGAGAGATACCATTCCTACTCCTCCTATGTGCCTTTACATCTTACTGAGGTGTCATAATTTTTTATACTCATTTCAGTGAGTTGAAGGACTGATGTGCAAATTCAAGACGCTCTCTTGTAAAACCAGAGCTCCGGGTATAGATATATTCTGAATAGGTAAAATGTACAGATTATACAGAACTATTCAGGTTTAATCAAACCAAATGAAACGAAAGCATTTCAGAAGATGTTAACAAAGCAAGATCTAAGAAGAGCTTATGATTTTTGCTTATAAATGTTTGATGGTATGCATGTGAAGGGTTAATTTGAAATCCTAGTACATCTGGATGGGATGTACAAAAATGGATCCAGAAATTATTGTCTGGTTTATTGTAAATCTCTGTCTAGTGTACACAGAAAGGCACAAAGGTATGTGTTGTGGAGGGGGAATGAGACTAAATGAGGATTGGATCAATAAGCTTTGGATAGATCTTACATGGGGTAAATATAGCATGGATTGAAAACTAGAATGACTACACCAGCAATGTCCTGGGTAGAGCCTCCTGGTTTTATTTATCTTTCTATTTTTAATGGCTATTGTACCACTTCACATGTAAGGTGATTTTCTCAGTGAGCAACTTTCATCTTCTTTTTTCACTTCTGCTAGTTTGTTTACTTTTTTATGCCTTAATATACTAAGCACCACAGAAAGTACTGTGGAAGTAGAGATCTAGTGGACCACGGGGTTACTTTTCAATAAACATTTTTTGCTTATATTTAGCCACTGTGCTGTTTTTGCTGGATGTTAACAGGAAAGCTATTACTGTGTGCCTGGCAAGGGGATGAAACAGTCTCAATGCCACT
Source organism: Acanthiza pusilla (assembly GCA_036630365.1). Lineage (NCBI taxonomy): Eukaryota > Metazoa > Chordata > Aves > Passeriformes > Acanthizidae > Acanthiza > Acanthiza pusilla. The sequence continues at coordinate 2,877,082 of JAXCHO010000164.1, read as the reverse complement.
TAAGCAAATGGCCCACGACAATCCAAAGCCCCCCCATTCTAGTAGAAGTTGCAGGGATTCCATGTTGCAGACTACTCTAAAGTTCCTACAAAGCCCCAGAAAATGTAAAGTTTAAGGGTGTTATGAAGGGCTAGTTCTGAAGAAGCATATCTGATCAAATGCTTATTATAGTGCAGGTGAAAGTGTGTATTTTGCACTTTGAATAATTTCTTTTCCTTGACTTGAATGAGAAGATGAAACCTTCCTGAGCTGCTCCTTTTACAGGGCTATGGTGAGAGGACGGGACGGATGTGGGAAGGTGGCACATCCTGCCCACTGACAGATGACCCACCAGTAGCAGCAAGCAGGAACATGATTTGACCTTTGAGCCTGATACAACTGTTACATCAAAAGATGTATTAACTGGAAAAAAAAAAAAAAAAAAAAGACTATTCAAGGCATGTTTCTGACTTAGCTTAAGTTTATCCCACTTTTCTCCATTGCTGAAAGAGGAATTTGTGGTCATAACTGAAGGCTACTTTAAAAGTCTTGTCGTTTTAATTTTTTGAGAATTCTGACATTGAACAGACCTGGAAAATTTAAATTAATGGAGGATGAGAATAGATCCTGTACCAGCTAAACCTCTGGAAGATATTAGATCACAAAGCAGTAGGAGAAATGCTTAAAAAAAAAAAAAAAAATCACATCTTTTATGATCTGTAAATGCCCTAGAGTAGAGAGTGTTGAAAATAAGCGGCAGATAGGTATGGTGTGATAAAAGGAATCAATAGCTGAAAAAATGTAGAGGTTTTTATTATAATAAATGAAAAAGTCACACAAAAAAACCAATGAACTTTCCAACTTAAAACTGGCCAAAAGACTTTATCACTCAAGTAACAACGTTTTGCTACTGACAAGCAGTATGCTCCATTCCATTTTTTCTCTCTCCACTGTGCCATTACTTAGTCACCGAGGCTGACCAAGTGGACTGCACAAGGAATCTACTGCAGGAATTATGTCCTTACACCATTTATTTGTATATTGCAATTATGAAAGTTTTGCCTTTGTGCCAGTGACGTTTCAGAGGAATTGTGAAATTATTGGTATATCCTTTTTTTTTGCTCATAGAATATGTCTCTTTGAGATCATGCCATATACTTGTGTTTGCATATTTTCCACATAACTGGCATTGCTGAAAATATTGTCAGGAGTGTTGTGAGATTAGAACAGCAAATACACAGCACAGTTATGAACGTGCCCACAGTTTTGAAAATCAAACACCCTTGATTAAAGTGTTGAGGAAAAAATCATGAAAGTCTATCAAGAACTGTTAGTAAATACCCATCTACAACTCAAATTTAGGAAGTCCAGGGTTTTTAAATCCTTTGAAAGGTTGATCGTATGCTAGGGAACCATCATGCTATTGTTGATAAGCGTCTGCTCCTGACCACTGCCAGAGACAGTGAGTCAAACACATGCACATTCCAATTCAGCTTTAGGTAACTTATAATTTTGAGGAGTTACTTACAGATACCTAATAAATATTTGTGGTGGTGTTTTGGTGGTGTTTGCTGTCAGCTGCGTTTTTTTCCTCCTGAGACTTAAATAACCCATAATACTCGTCAATAACTCATAATACAGATCAATAACTACAGGGAACTCATACACCAGCCCATTCAAAATTTTTGTACAACAGCAAAACATGCGGAAAAAGACAAATGTTTCATGCATGGGGGTGTCACATTCACTCTTAAAAGAGCTTTTTGTTTGACAGGTCTGTTGAAACACATCCACCAAGATACTGCAAATGTCAAAAATTATCTTTAAAAAAAACTCATTACAGAGTTTTCTAGGTCTACATCAGTAGTAGGAATATGTGTGTTTTTAAGGCAGATATAATTTTTTGCACATAATTAAAATATACAAGGATGATATTAAAAGTTTCAGATTTTTTTATTAAGGACAGTAAAAATTTTAGCTACATTACCTAAGCCAAACACCTTATCAACCATTTGTGACAGGAATCCTGAAAAAAAACCAAAGAAATAAAATATATTTAATACATTTTAGGAAAAAAATCTTACTAAAAATTATCTTTTTTTCCCCTTTCTTTCATGAATACCTCTCCTTTCAATGTTACTGGTTCAAAATGACTTGCCATTGAATACTGTGTATTTGCTCTCAGGTCCCTTCCTTACACTGAAACAAAAGCCCTTAGATTTAGCTTTGAGCATCTATAGAATAAAAATGCTTTTGTACCAGAAAAGGGAGCAAAATGGGAGATTCAGTCATTACAAATTTATGCTTTATACATCCTAGAGAAAGAAAGCACTTCAAAGAACAACACTTTTAAAGCTAATTTTGCTTTTTGTACATTCCAGTGGTGGAATTATTGTGATCCTGCTGTAATGTCTTGTGAGAAAACATGTGGGATAATGCAACAACCATGAAATTAAAATGGACTACTTCTGTAGGGCAGACCATTATTACATGGTGTCTTATTTATCAGAGGGTCCATTATCTCTTCATCACCAGAAAAATCAGGCTCTGCAATGAAGGCCACAGACTGAGGAGGAGACGAGGCAAAACAGTAACAGAAAGGCCATGGGAGAACAGAATGTGCCACTGTCACATCTCGCCAGCCTTTATTTAGTGATCTGAATTTTGAAATTCAGCAGTTTTAAAAAATTGTGTCATTTATAAGTGCCATCTGCTGAAGAAGATAAGGGAAGAAGGTAACCTGTTTAAAACTAAGAAAAAAAACCCGATCACCAAACCTCTACACCTGAAAGTATTTTAGTTTATTTTCCAGCACAGCCGTTGAATTTTAATGAAACATGTGGGGGAACTTGTAAATGAAAATGGAAATGTTGCTTTCTGAGAAGCTGGCCTGGCACTACACGTGAATTATGTAGAGACAACTTATATTGTTTCTGCTTTTAAAGAGCTAAGAAAATGTTTGTGGGTTGTTGTTGTTTTTGTTTTTTTCTTGTTGCCTTAGTCTTAATTGTTTTTATTTCCTCATCACTGTTCTTAATTCCTAAATCTCTTCACAATAGTTATGCCTCATAGTAATTAAATAAAAGTACCTAACATATTAGAATTAATGATTTTTTATCTGCTAATCTGCAGTTAAGGAGAGGAAAATGAAACTTGTTGATAACCCTGATTGCATCGCAGAGATATGAAAGGGCCCAGATTACAATGTGTCCATTCTAAAATCTTGCCTCACACATAATCTCAAACACCAGAAATACCTCAAAAGACAAAACATGCAAAACTAAAGAACTATTAGCCCAAGAAGCAAGGCCTGTAACTGCATCATTAACTAGATTTTAAAAAAAATTTACTAAATTTATATTTTGCTGATGCTTATTGGACTTCAGGCCCAATTCTGAACAACTTCAAGGGCTGTGAAGTATAGCTTTCAAAGCAATCACACTTGCAGAATCCTCAAGTGGCCTGGTAACTGGAACTCTGGGATGCTCTTCAGTGAGAGATGGAGCTGGAGAAATGTCATATATAGCCCCAAGTTTATAGATTCCCCCAGGTTCCTATAAGCATTGGGTGGTATCCTGTCATTTTTGTATCTATAAAATGATAGCAAGAGCATCTCTTTATTTACTTTTTAGCAATTGAGCATAGAACTGTTGGGTTTAAGTGCTTTTTGTTTTCCTGCTTATAGAAGAACTATAACAAGACAAGACAGAGACATAAATGTCCATTCTTCAGAGTACATACAATAAGAAAAAATAAAGTGCACTCATTTGGGATTTTATTAAATAAGGTTTTCTGGTAGAATAAAATTGTAATAATGTTTTTAACTGAAGATTGAAAGCTTGATGCTTTATTCCTTGGTAAAGTTATGTCCTGATAAGATTATTTCTTGCACACATTGAAAGACCAGTCTCTCATTTTACTGAGTAAATTGCCTTATACCACCTGCACACCCCACAGCTTTCTCCTTCATGTTTCCTTTCTATTTTCATATCTATGGGAATGGAATCTGCTCTTCAGTACTCAGCAAATATGCCTCCTGCTGCTGCTGCCTCTGCTGCCTTAGACCTAGGCCTGAGTTACCATGTCTTTTGCAATGATGCTGAACCATCACGAGTGTTTTTTGCGCTCTGGAGATTCCAGCATAATCCTCCCTAAAATGGCTTGTCTCAATGTCTTCTTTCCAAGTCATTTCTCACTGGATTTTTGGGTTCACGTAGGCTCATTTAAATGCACTTATGGTAGAATACACCAGGATAATTCTGCTACACTCAGAGAAGTTTAGATTCATGCAAAGATGATCAGAATAGCAGGAACGCAGGAGGTGACAGCAAGTTGGGAGGATTTTTTTTCCTTATGTTTGACAACGATGCTCTACTTCTATGACATATTCTAACTAATTATTCCTGTTATAATGCAGACTACATTCCTTGTTCTTTTCAGGTTTTTTAGGTCAGAGATGTTTATCTTCAGTACCCTGTGACAATGCATTCAGAATAACTGTCCTTTATTGTCTATTTGATTCTTAATGCACTCAGTAGTTGCAGTGTCACTTAGGACTAAAACCTACATACAGAGGATCAGAACAAAGTCTGAGTTTTCAGTGAATCAGAGTTATGCTTTGCTAATGTCAAGGAAGATAAATGATTGCTCTGTTTTAGATATACTAAAGGAAGATTATAGTTTCAGAATTGCTGTCTCCAGCTGTCTCCCGTTTATAGTCTGTTTTGTTCTTTATCAGCTGTGTGCTCTGAATGTTTTGCTCCCTTGCTTTCAATTTAAACATGGTGCAGACGACTTACAGCACTTTGTTGGATGTGAGGCTTTAAGCTGACAAATTTGCTCTTTTTATATGCTCTCCAACCCTTTCATTGGATTTCATGCTTTACCTTTGCAAATATTTGTGAGGATCATAAAGAGATCAGGGAGAGAAATGTTCCAGACAAATGAGACCAGTAAATTTTTCAGCATGTGATTTGTTCTTCTTGTAGTCACCACCTATTTCACAAAAAGTCAGGAAGTCTGGGCATTATGAAGCTTACACAGAAATGAAGATATATAATATTAGGAAACTTGGTACCAAGTGAAGTTACCAAACAATGAATGTGATGAAAAGTGACCACCGGGGAAACAATCAGTGGATGATAGAGGGCAGGAAATTAAAACCATTGATACCCTAACTGGGACTGTGTTCAGTATGACACTGTAAAATAGGACTGATGTGATAACACAAGAAAAGCAGTGTGATCATTACATTTGAATCTAAACTTATCTCCGTGTTTTGGACCACTTTTTACTAAATGTTTGCTTTCCTGAAATGTTTTGATGAAAAATGATGGTTAGTCCAATAGTCTACATGTCTACTTTCCTTATAAAAGTTATAAACACAGAGCTAATGAAATGAAAGGCTATTGTATCAGAAAGCTGACGTGTTGGGAACTGTAGGAAATAGGATGTGTAGGCTGCATTCTCTAGTTTAAGAAATTCACTTCACACAAGATTTTCTATATCATGGAACCAAAGCTGTCGGAGAGTGGCACTGGAAAATTCCCAGTGGGTAGGGAATGATCACAAAGCTGGTGAAGGTGACTGTGACAGAAGCTCTTGTATCTCAGGGATGAAAAGAGATCACAAAAGGAAAAACAACACTGAGGAGCATGGCACTGCATGGAAGATCCAGGGCTTTATGGCAAGAGATGGCCTCAGATGACCAAGAGTATAAGAGTTACAGATTCAAATTCATAGTTCTTCCTTTCTTTTCCTTATTCTTGTATAAGGAAGGCAAAATGATCTCTACAAAAAGAATGTTATTGCCTATTTTTGAGGGTTTCTTTTGAGTTGAAACTTTTCTAACGTTCAAAGTCATAGAAAAATGGTATTTTTTACATTTTAAAGAGTATAGTTAATCCCAACTCCAATATACATGTCTGAAAATCAAAAAGGTCATCAAGAGAGGTCAGTCAGAATGGAGATACAGGTAAAAGTCTCTGTATTCTATAGTATATGAGAAAGTGCATAGGCAGAAAACAAACTGCTGCAGAGGGAAACACAAATGGACTTAGGTTTAAAAACCTCAGGCATTAAAAAGTGTTCTTGAAGCACTTCTTTACACTAATGATAAAAGTGGGATGAAAGTAAAACCTATCCTTAGACCTGCAGTGAAGCAGACACATGACCTTATCAGAGAATTCCAGAAATACACACTATTTTTTCAGTTTAAATAAAGTGATAATTCACCAAGGAGAATAGTGAAAAGCAGTTCAGCTGCTGTCTCAATAACTGTAAGAAACTGGTAGCTGAAAAGAGAAAATCCATTTAACAGTTACACCACTGAACAGTAAATTAACCAATCATGGTTAGTCACTTTGCAGTGGTTTGCAAAATGCCTTTGGCCCATGACTTATGTAGCCACCTCAAGATATGTACTATCATATATTGACCAACTGTAGGCCTACATGGGGTGGTATTATATCGGGAAATCAAAAAATGGAACCTGTATGGATCAGCTCAGATCACTACCTCTTAAAAGAAATGAGAAAACAATCCAAGGTCTAAAACTAAAACTCCTTGCCCCTTTGTTTAGAGACAAAGGAACCTTAAAATGAGCCTTGAACCTTAAAAAACCCACCAAACAGCAAACCACAAAGAAAGCAGGGACAAATCTAAAACACAAAACACAAAGAGGATAGATTGAAGTTACGTTTTTCATATTCCTTTATGTCCCAGGCACAAATTTCGTCGGACTTCTAGTCTTGTAGTTCTTTACTGTACAACAAATTCCCATAATTATTAAGAACAAATCCAGTGTTTAAAAACAATAATAACAGCACTTCTAAGTTTAAACCTGTTTTGGTTAGAAATAGGCAGTAGCTCATTCCAAGAAAATACAATTATGTGGAAAAGTTACCAAAGTCATGCTACTACATGCTTACATTGTGTTTGCACATGTATGGATTAATATTTTGAAGACTATGACACTTTCTTATTTTTTGAAGAAGGACCACCTTTGGAACAGGAATTGCATGAGCCTATTTTCTAAACCGTTTAAGTTTTTGTGATTGAAAAAGTACAGTGTTTTTTTTCTTCTCCTGTGCAAATGTGGCTTTTAGGGGACCATGACTCCAATCAGAGACTATGAATATCTATGGAGAGAAAATAGGACCAGCTGGTGCCCTTGCCTGGTACTTTTTACATTTTCTTTAAGGTGCTGGTTGGGAGGAGGGGTGGCAGAGAACTGCACACAGAAGACAAGAAACAGAAGTTGTGACTGGAAAAAGACCCAGAATTGGCTACAGCAGCTCTCCACCAGCTGCCATTACAATGTGCATTGTGTACATTTGCACGGTGTAGAATCTAATTCAGTTTTACAGTCAGAAAAGAATGGGAGGCAATCACCAAGCATCCATCACCAAACAGCATGATAAATAAGCTGTTATTTGGATCATGTATTTAACCCAGTCAAGAGATTTGGACTGGAAAGAAAGCAAACAGAAAAGCCAGGACAAAAAAAACCCCTCTCATAAAATAAAACAGAAAAACAAAGAAGTATCTTCCCTGCTTCTTTTGGCTTTGAACACTTGCAATTACAGAGAAGTAATATATGATTATGGTTTATGAGCTTAATCTGAGACTTGAAACTGCACTAGTGTGAAGTAAAACAAAAAAGCAACACTTTTGTTAGGGTTCTTTGACAAGTTTCCAGGAAAGTTCTTAATGTTTAGAACAGTGAAGTATATCCTCATTGGCAATACTTTGAAAATTATCCTGCATTTAAGATACAGAGGGACAGGAATGCCTAAAGAAAATAAGCCTATATTTCAAAGTAACCTCTGCACTTCTGGCCAATTTTTAGTGATATTTAGTTCTTGACAGATTCAGAGAGGTTGCTGGTTAAGTGTTTCAAAACCATCTATAAAGCTAATTCCCAAAGGATATAGGATGCTTAGACATTTTATATTTGCTTCATGGTATCCCTTTGTTTGCAGACACTTAAACAAAGCTTTGCTAATCCAGTCCTATGAATGCATAGAGTGGCCAGGCTAGCTTTAAAAATGGCTAAACATTGCACTCTTTTAATATACCCTTATGGAATTTTCAAATAATCTATTTACTCCAAAAGGCTCCAATGCTTTTTAATATCTTGCACTTGACAGCCTAGCTGAAGGGTCCATCCCAAATCCAATAAAAAATCACCAGATTTGACTTTAGACATATGACTTACGCATACCTTTAGCATGTCACAAATTTTAAGTAAGAATCATCAGCCTCTTTCACTCTTATTTAACACACACAATAGTCATGTGCTCTGAGCTACTTTAAAAAGCATATGATTAATCCCAATTCATCTGCTGCAGAATAATGTCAGAGCCCTGAGGGTGCTAATGGGATTTACTATCCCTGGCTGGCCTCATCTGGGATGCTCTGCCCACGAGCCCAGGAGCTCCGTTTAAGCTCAGCCTGTGATGTCTAGCCCTGTCTCTTAGAGGGTCTCTGGACTTGTTCTACACTTGGTTTCTGCCCTGTGTGAATCTCTCAGACAGAAAATAGATCTTGTCTCTTGCTCCATCTCCATCCCTTCCTGGATGCTGTGGAGGGCCTTGCTCCATTCCTCGCTGTCCTGTTCCGGCTGTGTCCCCGCAGAGGGTTTGTTAGGGGTCACTGCCTATCTCTGCGACCAAACCGTACACAAGTTATTTTTGGAGCAGACATGGGGATCTTAAATAATTCCAGAACATGTAAAAGCTTCTTTGTTTTTCCTTTGTTTTGGTGTTGATATAAGGATAAGAAGTCTGGTGGGCAGGGGTGGAAGATGGAGAGATGCATTAAAGTATTCCCACAGCATGTGGCTTTGCTGTGGCTGACCTGTCTTCTCTTTCTACATATTTTGCAAATAATGGCATTTTTAGCTCAGTAGCCAGAACAAAAAAAGTCACAAGCCTTTTTGAAGGGTGGTGGGAAGCTTTTTGACCCAAAATAATTTATCCTGAAGTGTTTAATAACTGTTTCAGAAAAAGTTATATTTTTTAAAAATAGTGAAGCTAAAAATTGAAAAGATCACTCTGAAGGAAAAAAATGCTTAAGTTGTCGAAATAGAAATATTCTTGGGCTTGCATGGAAGCATTTTTTGAACTGAAATAATTCTCTAATCTGAATTTAACAATGATTTTGCTTCTTCTGAAGCTGCAGTCTTCAACAAACTTGCAATATTTACTGCCACTTTTAGCTGTTGTGCTTTGTTGGGTAATTAGAATTAGAATGCATTCTGTTCACATTTAAAAGAAGCCACAAAATACTGAGAGTTCTCCATTATTGCCAGTCTGAGACAAAATAAATATATCAGATGCTTCAAGGATCATGTTTTTTTATAAGCTGTTATAACAAGATCATGCTGATGGTGAATGTGTCTCTGAGGTTTACAAGGAAGGTTGTGTATCGTAATCCACATTTCAGATTAAGTTATTCGGGTTCAATGTCTCAGGGCTTTGCCTGTATGAACTTATGCCGAGCTACCCCATTGCAGACTCTGAAACCTTCCACAGAGTGGCTTTATATAAGGCTAAAATAATTACTTAAGTTCTAACATTAAAAAAGAATGCACTGAGGCAGTGAAGATACAAATCCATCTCTTGGTCTCATACCATTTGTGCCCCAAATCCTAATCCTTTCCTTGTTCTCTTGAGCATTTCCTGTCCTACCTGTCCTCTGTTAAGCCTTCTTTCCCATCCTCATTCCAGCACCTTCCCACACAAATTTTCCCATCGTGGACTTCCTTCTCACCAGCTCTCTGGTGAGCTCAAAAAGCTCCTCTCACTCTTCAGCACTTCCTTCCCATATTTTTGTCCCATATTTCCTCCCACGCTAATCACATCCTTTCTCAGTTTACAGTTTCCAAGCCTGCTCCAGTTACACGCTTCCCCCTGCTCTGGGGGGCTGTATGCAGATGTTATTCCTTCAGATTTTGCTAGCAACACTCTCTGCATGGGCACTTCTTCCCATGGCCTTTGTAGCCAGCCAAATTCTCCCTGTTGCCTGGATCTCAGGAAGCACAATCATTTGCTCTCCCGGGTTTTCAGAAATCCAGGTATATTATGTGCACAAAATTCAAGGCAGAACACCAAGGGCAGTGATGGGCAAAATTTTACTCAGAAGTGGATCTACAAAAGCTTTAAAGCCAGTGAATTTTTAACTTATTTATTGTATAACATTTGTGAATGAGTTGAGGTTTATGTTTTAACAATAATTTGAAAACACAATAAAACTTTGAGTTGTTATTAATAAATTACTTGTAATTAAAACCCCATTGCTTTGTGTAGCTAGTTTGCCATTCTAAAGAATATTGCCACTGTCAAACATGTTCAATAGAATAGACTCATTGAATAAAAAAACAAGTTTCATGGAAATGTGAAAGCCCCATCCTGTCTGTCACATCACTAACAACCAAGAGTTAAAACTACATTCAGAAATATCACAGAATATTTACTACTAAAAGCTATCTCATCCATGATGGTTGAGGCTTTTTTCTAGGGTGTAACTATTGCAGTACATGCTCAGCAAAAAGCTATGAATATGACATCGGGGGGGGGGGGGGGCGGATAGGTAAAAATAACACCTTATTTCACCAAAATTTCTGCTATGGAATGGAGTGCTTTGAAAGGAATCGGGAAAGTTTGGATCATATTAAATTACATTATATTTCCCTGTATTTCTAGCCTTTCAGAAATGAAGTGCATGGTGTCTGTGCCGCTTCTGCCCTCCCCACATCACAATCCCTACGGACACGGATGTGTTTGCGCAACGCTGGGACCGCAGAGTGTGTGTAGGGGAGACACCTGCTGGTGCACGGCTGGATGGCCACAGGAATTGCTGGAAAGCAAGGAGAAGGATACGGAGCACAAATTAAACTGCAAAATCACCTTTATCACCTATTTACAATGAAAAACTGATGTGGTTTTTTTTTCCCCGAAGGCTGGGTGGTGAGAACAATTTACTATTTTTGTTTGGGGATGACAACTTTTCTGGCACTCGATATAATCAAATCACAAAATTAATTTAATTGTACGAAGGAGGAAGAAGTAATTTCATTGAAATTAGGTTGCATTCAGTGAAATCCGAAGTACATGTATTTTAAAAGCATGTGCTTGTCGTGGTTTCACTCCAGGCAGCCACTCACTCAATCCCCCACAAGAAGGATCACGGAGAAAATCAGAAGGGTAAAAGCAAGAAAACTCATGGGTTGAGATGAAGACAGCTTAATAGGGAAAGCAAAAGCCATGCAAACAAGCAAAGCAAAACAAGGAATTCATTCAAGGCCTCCCCTGCTGGGCAGGTGTTCAGTCATCTCCAGGAGAGCAGGGCCCCATCCCAGGTAACTTGGGAAGACAAACACCATCACTCCAAATGTTCAACCCTCCTTCCTTCTCCTCCCCATTTTATATCCTGAGCATGATGTCACATGGTCTGGAATGTCCCTTTGGTCAGCTGGGGTCACCTGTCCGGGCTGTGTCTCCCTTTGGTCAGCTGGGGTCACCTGTCCAGGCTGTGTCTCCCTTTGGTCAGTTGGGGTCACCTGTCCGGGCTGTGTCTCCCTTTGGTCAGCTGGGGTCACCTGTCCGGGTTGTGTCTCCCTTTGGTCAGTTGGGGTCACCTGTCCGGGCTGTGTCTCCCTTTGGTCAGTTGGGGTCACCTGTCCGGGCTGTGTCTCCCTTTGGTCAGCTGGGGTCACCTGTCTGGGCTGTGTCTCCCTTTGGTCAGTTGGGGTCACCTGTCCGGGCTGTGTCTCCTCCCACCCTCCCAGGCACCCCCAGCTTCCTCACCAGCGTGGCAGCACAAAAGCAGAAAAGGCCTTGGCTCTGTGCGAGCCCTGCTCAGCAATAACAAAATCATCTCTGCTATCAGCCCTGTGTTCAGCACAAACCCAAAACACAGCCCCATAGCAGCCCCTGGGAAGGAAATTAACTACCCCAGCCAAAGCCAGCACAAAGTGTTAGGAAACAATGTAATGCAGAGACTAACCCTTGAGGCATCCTAAATGTGTACGTTAGGAGCATCTAATAAGAGAATTCAGAAGTAGCAAAACATTTATTGTTTAAATCCTGCATTAAGATACGTTAATGAAAAACCTAAGAGTGATTGTACAGTATTCAAATTCAATATTTTAGCAGAAGTAAAAATGTCCATCTAGTAATGATTCCAAGTTAATGTGTGAACTACATCAAAATAAGGGTATTTGAACAGAAAATTAAGGGATCAGCTAGAGCAGATAATTTTTTCAGGTGTCGTGCAGACTGTCCAGGGGAAGACAGCGAGAGAATTATTGCGGAGACATTCTGTACAAACAAAAAAGAGGTAACTAAATTATCTTTGGCAAAGAGCGCTGCAGTCACCAAAAATGTAAATGGATTCAAACGGTACCTAGTCAAAATTCATGGAAAAACATGCTAATCAAGAGCTGTTAAACAGTCACCTGTGTAACAGAAACTAAACAGTCAGAATCGTTACTGCTCAGCAGTACCAGTAGAACAGGAGAAACTGATAAAAGATTAGTTGCCAATTGCTAGACCTAAATTGTGTTCACAAAAGTTCTTCAGGTGATGATATATCCCAAAGTACTCTTCCTCCTCCGTAGCACAAGGTCCTCTTCCCTTACAGAGCTGTTTGTTTAGCAGTGTGGGTGTTTAAAGGGTGTTTAGGTCAAAACCTGCCTGCTGTAGACCTCCTGGGTATGCCTAGATTCATCTATTTGCTCATGCCTTAGCATCAGGCAGCAAGAAGCTTATTCTGTTGTCCCCACCATCGCTTCTGCACTCACTTATTCAGTAAAATGATTCCTTTGTAGAATAATCAGCAAAAATGAGCACTGCTTATATTAGGCTGGACTGAAAGTGTTGGAACAGACCTTGGATATTCTACATGCATTCTTTCATTCAGTCCTAAGAGTAAGGTTTAGAGGTACACGAAGCTTCATTCATAAGACTACTTTGTACATTAGCTTTTCTCAAAATCGCTAACTTTTTAATACATCCACAAAAGATTCTTATCACCCTAAGCATCTTTCAACTATACCTAAATATTTTTGCAACTGAATATTTGGTTTAATGTGCTATGAAAATTACACAGTGAATGTTTATGATTGATAATAGAGTCTTGATACTTTACTAAAACACATTTTGACCGAAAATATGATGAAGAAAATCCAAGTTAATGAGAGAAGAACTCTCCCCCAGCCAGGATCTTATGTAGTGCTCAGTTAATTAACACGTTCTCTTTTTTTTCCTTGAGGTGCTAGTCAGTAAGCACTAATATCTTATAAAAAAAAGCATTCAGCAGTAGCTAAGGAAGCTCAGAAAAGGCAAGGCTTCTGGAAGCTCAAATAAAGTTGACAATGAAATGAGAAAACATCTCTTTACTTCTCCAGGTGGTGGCAGAAGCTTTAGAAGTAATTTTGCTTTGCAGAGCAACTCTGGCCCCTCAATTTATATTTATTCACTGGAAAGGTTGTTTCTCAAACTTGAAAATAGCTCTACCATTCCCTTCCCTAAAAGCTCACTAAGAATATAATACAGAGCATTCATTATGAAGAGCTATTTTTGAAGAATTGTAACAATTTAGATTAATTAAAGGAAATAGATTATGAATAGCTTGAAATGGGGGAGGAAAGGATAGAGAAGAAGAGGGAAATTCCTTTACGTGTTAAGGGATTCATTTATCAATAAAAGGTTTGCCTTTTTATGTCAGTATGTGTAATACCTTCATGGCAAAATTGCTTCAAGGGGGTATGCATAAAAAAGTTTCAAGCTAAACTTTGTCTCATTAAAATTTTTCAAGTTTTTAAGGCAAGAGTTTCTAAAATATGCAATGTATGCATAACATACAAACAAGGTTTTGCTGATAAAAGATGTTTGAAAAGACTTTAAAAGACACACAGGTCTGCATGAGATCCTATTGACTTCTCATACAATTTAACATGCATTAAATCTCTAGGAGAACCAATAATTTTTAAGGTTAATACACATACTTCATAAATCTGCTCACATTTGTGAACTTGGCTGTGTTTTGAGAGCTGAAAAGCTTTTGCATAGTTTCCAGAGTTCTTCATCTTAGCAGTGCTGAATGGCACTTAATGTGAATATTGGAAATTCCTCTTTTCTAAGAAAAAAACATTATTTTTTTAGGCACAAAAACAATACACCATTTGCCTAATAATACAGTATTCTCCATATTAATCTTATCTGTGTGAAAATCTCATTTTTTGTTACTACAAACTCTTTATTGTTGATACATATTTCCTGCTGTGTAAGTGTAAATTCCAGTTTGGGGGCAAGTAGTTCAAGGAGCAGGAGTTGAACTTTAATCATCTCCCCATTTTCAGTCTGCTACAGTATGTGAATGTATTTCTATTTCAGCATTATTTAAGATAATTTAGAAGGTTATGCTTGATGTTTGAGCTAGTTTCAAATAACCCTGATAAAAGGAATTCATCACACTTGGCCAACAAAATTCAATGCTTTAGATTTGTTTTCCCCAGGCGTTAATTTAAAAAAGAAAACTATCCAAAACAAAACCATCAAAAAGACCCCAAACCCAATCTCCCCCTGAAAACAAACAAACAAACAAACAAACAAACAAACAAACAAACAAACAAACATCCTAATTTCCTTTCCTCTTCCTTGTGGATTTCACTGTAACTTGTACATTATTTAAGGAGTGCTCTTCAATTATAACCTTCATTGTACTACCAGAATTGATGCTGACAGCTGGATAACTTGCACCAGTATCACAAATAAGTAATAGGCTATGAAAATAAATTGCTATTCATCTTGCAAAAAGATCAGGCACCAGCGAAGACTTCAATCCATGTACTGTAGAAATTTTACTTATTTATTTTAGACATCATGCCATAGAAGAACAAGAAGAAATATAAAAGGGGCCGGTGTGTGGGTATTTAGAAGGAACAAGATAGAATATAACATCCAATCATTCTCAATAGGTATAAGCAGATTTTTGTCTAAATCAGGGAAGAAGAAATTTAATTAATAGAAATTCAAAACTAAGCAGATCTGAAAGTCTATTAGCTATATCAATAAGGAGAAAAGATATATTTAAGTACAGAAATTACTTTTCCCCAATTTTCTAATACATCCACCTGCAAACTATATTTTTCACAGGACATTTTCTGTATATTGATTTGACATTAATCAGTATTCTGTTTTCTAGCAATATAGAGATTGTGGTAAAAGAGAAAAATTGATATTACATCACTTCTACCCTGACAGGTATTTTGTGATCATTAATTACATGACTTTGAAGCAAATTCCAGCCTGATAGGCACAGTTGAAAAGTTACCTGCACAGCTGCAGAGAGTAAATTTTGTTGTCCTTTCTTTCTTGGTTTGCAGAAATCCCTGAACTGGCTAAAAGAAAGCCAATTAGTGTGAATAGGAATAGTAAACAAGAAAGGTTTATTGTTATAGAAGTGTTACTTATTATTGCAGCTTCTTTTTCTGTAAAAATCATGCAAACACTATTTTGTTCTGAAAGTCTAGTCTGAGTACATAAAAATATATATTCCTACCTTGCTATTATTTGTTCAGAAATTACAGAATTAATCAGTTACAGAAATTATAAAATTTAAACCAGTTTTATTCTAATGAGAAAGCTTATACTCTCTTTAACCTTATCTTCTTATGCCACTCAATAAGGGAAGTTCTTAATATGATATACTAAGAATTAGGTCACTTTATTAGAAACATCAATGAGTTCGAGATCTGAAATCTTGAATCAGTCTGCAAGCCCTTTATAATATTCTGCTCAGATTCAGAACAAAAAATATCAATAAATTTAGATTCAGAACTAAAATATCAATGTATTCCTGCCTGGCACAGTTTTTAGAAAAAAACCCCAAAATGTTCCGATGCTACAAGATAACCACTTTTTGTGTAGAGTGGAACCAAAGATACCACCACAGTTACCTACCTTGAATAAGGTTATCTGTATAGCACTGTAACAAGACTGAAAAGAGCATGTAACTTTTTACAGTATATATTGTTGCCATAAATGGTCATGTTTCCTTATGTAAAAAATTGCAGAAATGTGACATTTTGTTGCTTTTGCATGAAATGAAGACTGTGCTAGAAGCATTAATAGCATTTTTTTTTGTCTGAAAAGGAAAGAAAAAAAGCATTTGGATTCAACACTATAATCAAGAAACTCTATTCTCAGCACATATAAACTGGTATAACCCTGAGTCCTAGACAAACCTGTTGCTTAAGATCATCTTCACCAGAAAGCGACTATCTTTCCAAACTCAAAGAGGAGAGAAAGGCAAGGAATGTATCAAGACTACAAAAAGATATGTTACAGTCTCTCTTAGTAATAATCAGCGTGCTGTTTGTCTTTGCTGTACATCTGTTACTATTTGTGTACACATTTTGTGGAATGCTTTTTTTTTTCACCTCTCACTTCTGCTAAACACGCTGTCTTGGTTTGAAAGGCAGGTGTGTCTGCCAAGGAAGGCTGGAACCTCCCTTGGAATGGAGAATATGACCGTCTTTCCTCTAAATTATTATAACTTTGAAATCGAGGGGCTTTTAGGCAAAGAGATGGGAAAAGGAATGAGAGTTCTTTGCTACTATGTCTGACAAGGCAAACAACCAACACCGCCCAAAGCAGAGCTGTGCCCTGCCCTCGGCGCAGTCCCGCTCACCGCCGCCAGGGGGCGCTGTTGGCTCCCGGCCGGGCAGGGCAGGGCGCTGATTGCCCCGCGCCGCTAGGGGGCGCTGTGGCGCGAGCTCAGCCGCGTCTTTTCCCTCGCGGGGATCATGGCGGACAGGCCACAATGGGGAGGAAGGGGCTGTGGCATGAAGCCTCTCGGCACGACTTTAAAAGGCAGGCACACCTGTGAAGTGGCAAACAAGATGCAACAGGAAACTCCACAGTCCTAGCAGGGGCCGCAGGAGTTGGGTGGACAGTCCCCAGGTGCGGGGTTGGAGTGTAGCAGAAAAGAGCGAGGCAGCGGCAGAAACAGCAGCGCTGGGCAGGGCTAGGCCTGGCTTCTCCCTGGCAGCTGCTGGACACAGCGGGGGAGATGAGCCCTCTGGAGGGGCGGGGGGAGGTCGGGGTCCCGGGTTTTCCCCTGAGGCACCCGAGTGGATGGTGGAGTCCCTCCCAGTCAGATCGGTGTTGATGAGGCCTCGTTCAATGGCTGAGTTTACAAAGACTCACCCACAGTAAGGAAGGAGCGGCACAGGGCTGGGCTCCGGCGGTGGCAGTGGATTCTCCCCACAGTAAGCAGCAGCTCCACCATACCCTCCGACGCTGAGAGCGAGAGCGAGAGAGTGAGGAGCTGAGCCCCGCACCTCATCCCAAAATCTCTGGGTATCTCTGCCCTTCCCAAGGGAAAGCCCTTCAGATAATCGAGTAGCCAGCTGCACCCTTCCCACACCTTGGCTATTTCTTTTGTCTCTTAAGTATCGGTAGTTATCATCTCCTAGCAGCAAATGGGAGAAAATTCCCTAAGAGAAGGAAAAAACAAAAAAATCCTAACCTCCAATACATGTGCAAACTTCTCAGGAAATTCCATATGCCCTGAAAGATCTTTTTGTATGACCTGCATATTACTTTCAGTAAACTGACGAAGTTTTGAAAACTAGAAATTTCAATGATGCAATTGATAAGCAAAATTGTAGAAGGCAATCTTATAGAGAAGTTTCACCAAAACATGAAAAACGGAATATCTTAAGTAAAATTGCATAAATAATAAGGAGGTTAAAAAACCAAAAAACACCCCTGGAAAGCCTATCAAGATGTCAAAAAGAGGGAACCAAGTAAAAATTTCATTAAAAAAACCCTATCATTCGAGAAGAAAACAAAATGAATTTGATTAGTAAAATTCTTAAGGGAATTATTCTGATTTTTTTCAACATTTCAGGAGCATAAGTTTCTTTATATCTACTAATCTGTATCATAGTAATAATAAAGCATATTTTAAATTGCAGAAAATGTCCAGGTTTTTCTTTCATTCAAGGAGAATAAATAATAATAGCTATATAAGAAATATCTCAATTATAGACACGGTTTCTGTTTCTATTTTCATTACTCTATCCCACACCAAAAACATACATTCTCTTGCATATTAAGCAGCACTTCAATGTTTACATACCAAAATATACCTTTTTCATATTTTACCTAAATAAGGAGAAAAATATATTGGAAGGTGCAGGCTGCCATTGCTAGTTTCCAAACAAAATGTTATTCTCATAAAAAAATTTTTTGGCTATGACTGTTAAATGAAAACATACAAAACAATTCAGCATTTTCAAGAGGAATGTCCCTCAAGCCCATGTGTAAGACTGAGATAACTCCAGCATTTCTAGCAATTGTACTTGAAGGTACAAATTATCTTGGCTTTCTGCTTCCCATTTTACCCAATATTGTATACTGCCTAATGGTCACATGAAAATAGCTCTTTCTGACTGGAATTATGAAAGAGATTATGTTTAGAATGAAGTTTTACCCTATTATGACACCTTATTTAAGCAGCTAAATGCTGTGCTGAAGTTGGGTATCTGATGGGAATGCATGTAGCCACTGCCTCAGAGTATTACTGGAGTCAAGTATTTTGTAATGTGGCTGCTTTCGAGCAGGTTTTCCTGTCGGCTTTGACAAGGTCTGAAATCTTTGACACCATGGCTGCCTGCAGCTTTATAACTGCTTCAATCATACTCCCATATCTCAGTTTTGTTATCTAATTTCAGAGAGTGATATGAGACCAAGCCGAGAGGGAGGATTAATGTCTGTCAACTTCATAATCTGATCCAGTTATTTAGAAGACATCTTTATTCTCTTGGATAGAAGTAAGTGGCATACTGGCAGTCTGTGTCACCAGTTTAGGACAGGCTCCAAAGAGTTTGGCTGTTTATTTGTAGCCTTCTCTGTAAAAGCTGTGATGCCCCAGATAAGGAAATTGTTGGTTTGCCTAATCCAGCGCTCTCATGAATGCCATAATAGCTGATGTGGGAAGATACCATGGATTAAATCCTTAATTGTTGGGTGGTATTCTTGCTTAAAGACAAGAACTATTTAAATTTCAAGGACTGTAAAAATATTTGCTTGTTATTGTAAATCTTGTAGAGACAACAGGAAGGGTTTACATTAACATATTCTGTGCTTTGCCATAAAAATAAACATTACCTGCTCCTTTCAAAAGCAATTCTCAGCCCACTGCTCTATCAACCTGTCTCTACCTCTGCCTTGTTTCTGCTGAGTGTTAAAAACACATGCCATTGGTGGCTTCTGTATACAAAAAGTGATTGGCTGTCTGAAAGAATGAGGGGAAGATCAATGCAGAGTTTGCTTAGTCCAACTGTAGCTTTAGCCACTTGTAACTGGTTGCATATATTAATTTCAAGTCAATGTGTGCCCAAAGCACAACAATTTTACACTGTCTTCCTTTACTTTCGTGCAACAGAGAAGTTCTGGAAAGGTGAGACAAGAACCTTTTCTTCACTTACAACACATTTGTAAATTTGTTTCCAAGTCCGATTGTCAAACTGTGTTCATTCATGATGTTGAAACTTGACGCAGGACGTCAAGAATGTTTTTGATCGCAGAATGGCATTAAGATCATTTTCATAAGCAATATTTTTATTCACAACTGTTAGTGCCTAATCAGAAAGTCAGAAGCAAACTGACCATTCTGGAAATTATAATAATAGAGAATTTATGAGCTCCTGAGGGGTGAGGAACTAAAAAATAAAATCAAATGATTGCTGTGGTAATTGTGCAAAGTGGGAAAGTAAATGTAGAAATGACAGAAGTCAAATGAGACTATAAAAAATTTAGAACATATCTTTTATATGCAGACTGGTTTGAATACAGTTAGCAAATTGCAGAGACTCTCAGCAGCATAGCTAACTTTAAAATCAAGAAAGATTTTGGCTAGACAAAAGAAAATATGCATGTTTCAAGAAAACAATCAATCTGTGAAGTATGTGCAATATATGATTGCATATATGGCTATTTAATAGGGTCTGCCCATATTTGAAAGTGTCCTACACTGCCAATGGGGACTTGAGATGCCTTTGACTTTAGGTAAGACACATCATGAGTAGGGAGTAACTTAAATGTCAGAATGAGTGTCGTCTTGAGCTTTTAAAGGATTTAGAGGGTAAGATGACATCCTTGGAGGATTATTTTTCCTTCTGTGCATTGGGAATATGTTTGAGATCCACTGTGATTCAGCCATACTCTACAGACTGTATGCTGTAGAACAGGAGAATTCCCCAAGGGCTAATTCTTGCAAATGCTGCATCATGAATCAAGAGCAACCTTAGCAAGTGTGTCTTTTGTACTATTCCACTGCAAGAGCACATAGCATAGTTCTGAAATTTGTTATTAATGGCATAGTGTGGCTTTCAAAATCCGACAAAACCAGGCATCTCTAGAGTTTTTTTTGTCATGTATTTTGCAAGATTTTGTTTGGGTTTTTTTTTTGCAAGATCAATATTATTAAGTATGTAAAATAGGAATAATTGATTTCTGCACCTGCAGTGAATGGTACAATGTACGTATTCTCTATATCACATATTACTGTAATGACACCAGAGGCAGAGATAGACCAGGTAGGTATGACAAGCATACAGAACACTTTTTCTGGGATTTTTTGCCTTGCCTCACATTTCCTCATTTCTAGCATAAGATGTTAAAGATATGAAACTGTCACACATATGATTAATGGCACCCTATTTGTCTTCCACAGAGAGATTATTAAAAACATATATAGAACAAAGAACTATATATCTTCACCAATGTTTGAAAAATCTCCTTCAGGTAATGAACACTTTGAGGGACATTTAGAAAAAAAATCATTAGAAGTTTGCTCAGTCATCAAAATTGGATGTTTCTATAACATTGAAGTAATGGCCAATGCTAGCCAGGGTTACATAACAATGTGCTTGTGGAGAATTTTCTGGCTCCATGCCTGACCGTGTCTTTGGGCTGTTTGCCTAAATCTGTCTGACTTTTTAAAGAAAACCCTTTCAATGTAGTTTTCTCTTAATATATGACTTAGGGAGCAGCCACTCAGAATAAGAACGTTAGGGAATCCAGAGCCTCAGGATCCATGATATTAGGAAAACTTACAAGTCAAGGCTGGATGTTTAGATTTGCTTCATGAAGACTGTTTTTTGTCTTAGGGCAAATATTTGAAAGCTCCAGTGGTTCTCTGACTTATATCTTGAATAAAAACAAAGTCTGAAATGTAAAAATTCTGTGAGAAACAGCATACTATTTTCTACTTGGGTTTCACAACACTGTACGTGTTAATGAAGGAATGACCTTGGTAACTGGAGTATTCCACATGACTGAACCTTTAGTTATACATAAGTATTGTATTCCTTTAAGTATTTCTTTATTTTATATATGGTCCAGTTAATTAATTTTTCCCCTCTAGACCTTAGCATTTCTTTTCATAAACTATAAACAGACAGAGAAGTAGGATTCATATGCAGGGGTAAAAAAGTAGGCTGCTTCAGGAGAGTTTTGAGCAGATGTTTATGTACTCAGAATTGTATGCCTAAATGTACATCTAGTCAATATCCAAATATAAGGTTGTTCTCCACATGTAGCCATTGTGTTTCTTGGTCTGGACAGCCAAAAAGTCAGGGAAATAAGGTGTCTGCCTCTGACCACCATGCTGAACAGAGGATTCTCAAGGGTTTTAGTCTAAATCAGCTATGTCTCTTGTGAGACCATTGGTGTGTCCTTAGACAATTTTTATACTTCAGAATTACTATTGTAATAATTTTCCTAAAATTTTTGAGTTGTTGTGATCATCTATTTTGGGAAAGTATAAACAGCACCCACTGATCTATGCCAAGGGCCAGTAGAAACAAGCTACCATCCTTTTACTTGGGCAGCTCTTTTCAGCTGTTCCAAAAAGTCCATGAAAGGGCAGGCTTCCAAGTACACAATATCACTTCTGCTTCTCCCCTCCCCAAGTTCTAGTTGCTCTCCTTCAGCTGCTCCTCCCTCAAAGGGCTCATTAAAAGTCCCATTGTTAGTCATTAGATTTGTAATGAGACATGTGAGATTAATGCTTAGCATATATGGTCCTTGGAAGCCTCTAAATATACTAAGTACTTAGCATTCCTTTTTAGAGCTTTAGAAAACTGTCACTAGCAACATTTTATGGTGAAGAGAAATATGTAAGCCCACTCTACTGAGTACATTTGGCTTGTTCTTTGTGGCAGGTCAAAACCAGTAAAATTACAGAAGGCAAACTTCTAGAGAAGTTTCACCAAAGCATAAAAAAGGGAATACCTTAAGTGAAATTGCATAAATAATAAGGAGGAATTGTGTAAAGGAAATTGTGTATGAAAGCTTTTTTTTTGCTTCATAAAACAAGCAAATAAGCAAAGATGCTTTCTCTGTGAAAGCTTTTCTTCCATAAATGCTTTTAAGGAAAGTCATGTTTTTCCTCCTATAGGCTGTGCACTAGCCTCAATTTGATCTGTCATAAAAGCAAATAAACAGAGGATTACTAGTTCCTAAAGAGAGATTTATCTGCCCCTCCAGCTTCTTAAAAATTAGTAACATCTCTCCAGCTCACATGCCAGATCTCTGGGCAGTACTTGCAGCTGTTCTGGAGGTGGCACTTCCCAGCCTATAACACTGCTTCACCTACAGTATCCTAGAGATGAGAACGCCTGGGCTTGGTCCCTAACCCAGAGGAACTGGTTTGCATAACCCTCCAAAACAGAAGCTATTACAGTGAAGGTTTTGTTTTGTTGGGGTTTTTTAAACAGAATTAGACACCCTTAAAGTATAACGTGCTCTTCTCTACCTCACTGGAGATGGTATATGTTGAAGCAGATTGCAGTCACACATGACATCTCAAGCATCAGGCATTGCCATTGTACCATGCTTCTTATCTTGTTCAAAAAGCTCTTTAGATGGAACATTTCCAGACCCCACTCTTTAAGGAAGTGTGGTTTTGGGACGTGTGTTGAAGATTTATTTCAGGTTTGGAATCTTGTCTGGATTTAGTAGCTTTTATAGAGGAATTATAGAAGAGATAACAAATAGGAAGATTAACTTTCAGGAGTCAGACTTGGTATTTTGCAGGCATCAAAAAGTTGTGGACTGGCCAAGGACATGATGCATTAGTCTACTAGTGCTCCAGATTTCAAAACTCTTTGCTGCCTGGGACCTTAAGTGGCAAAAAATGAAGTGGTCACAGACCTAAAGCATCACATTTTCCCACAGTTTCTCCTTTGAGAGCCCAAGGTTGTACACAGAAATACCGTGACATTTCACACCTGATTTTTTCCCACTTGTTTCACCAAGCATCTTATCAGAATCTCTCTAACAGCCATGGCTGATTATTAAGAAACTTTTCTCTGTTCTTATTCACCAATGGTAAAAAATAGGTGTGTGTTGAGAGATACTGGGGTTAAATTGTTCCCAAGAAAAGCAGTACACAAAGGTTAAGAGGACACTATACTTCCTTTAACTTAATTCCTCCATTGCCTTTCATGTTTCTGACTTAAAACTGTCGGTGATTTAATAACAACAGAAAAAAAAGGAATATCGTTCTATAAAACCAAAAGACATATCTAAAGTAGGGAAAAGAAAAAGTTTCGAATTCCTAGCTCATTGTATGACTTAATTGTGATTGATTTTATCTGATGTCATTTAAATGCTATGTTGCCTGATGGTAACAAAACTCAATTTAAAGGATGTTTCCAACTCCAGCTAGTTTTGGATTAAATGTTTTGTTTTAGGTCTCAGTCTTCTTTTAAACAGTGACCAAAAAAAGACAATGCAAATTTTTAAATCCCAACTTAATAGTTCATCTCAAAAATAGTAATAATATTTCTCAAGAAATTATATTAAATTATTTGAATTTATAATTTATAATATACCATCAAAAATTTGCATTATTTTACACCCAAATCTTATTTTGTCTTCAAAGGGAGCATTTTTTTAAGAGATATTGTCAAACTTACTGCTTCTGGTGAAAGCAAAATTGAGCTCCTGGCTCTGGCTGCTGGGCTCAGAGCTGTAGGAGTTAACTCTGCTGATGATAATGAGATTGAGCAGGCAGCAGATGCTCGTGTGCCTTTACAATCCAAGTCTACCAAAAAATTCATCTCACAGAAAATTTAAGGAATGTCTGGCACCCTGGAGATAGTGACAGACTCAGTCTTAGCCATATGCCACCTGCTAGAGCCACTGTTAAACAAACCACAGGATTTAAAAACAGTATGAGAAGTTGCTTACTCACAATGAGACTGTTCTATTCCAAATCATATCATCTTCCCTTACAACTTTTAAACCACCAGGCATACTAAGCTCTGAAAAGAATGAATTTTTGGAAAAATATTAAATTAAGTCAAGACTATTCTATAATAGGTATATATTGTGTATATAATGGGTTCTATTTACAACCACCCATGTATAAGAACACAGTGTTCACTATACTAGGTTATTATTCCCATAAAATCTCAAATACTTTACACTTACTCATTCACATTTACAATTTTAACATCTGTTTCCTTATAAGTTTTGTGAGGGTGTGTTACCATTTTCATGCATTAGCATATTTGATGTCATTCTGAGACAAAAATATATTCTGTAAAATATGCAAATGCCTTAATTTATAAAACTTGTGAAAGAATGATACCTCACTGTGGAGAGGAACACTTCTGAGAGCTGCAGAATCTATTGTGCATATCTGTGATGCCTTACATGATTCAAAAAAGCCAATTTTTTCTCTAGTCAGCAATTCTGGAATAAATAGGTACAGAAAAAGAAAAGAAGTATATTCAGTTGTGACCTTGGAAACTCACATCTCAGAGACCAAAGCATTGACAATGTGGCCAAAAGCTCTTGGACAATTGGTACATATTCCTGGGCATATGTGTGAGTGTTCATTTTGAAAATACCACGGGAAAAAAATATTAGGTCAAGAAAATAAATGCCATTCATATAAAGACAAAAATCTCTCATGTCACAGGGCTTCAGATGATCCAAGAGCCCAATTTGCTTTAGAGGTAGAAAGGGTTTGAACCTGATGATCATGCAGCAGAGTCCCATTGGAAAAGCAGGAGAAAATATAAATATTTAGAATTACTGTGGGAGTCCAGGACAATGAAAATTTATCTTTACTTCCAAATGGCTGAAAGTTCCTAATATCCAAACATGTTGAACGTGCCTGTGACTCAGAAGCTGAATTTGGCCCTATATCTTTGGTTAGCCATTATTTTACTGTCTTGTAATATGAAGAATTGTGTTTCAGAAAACCAAGCCAAACCAAAATTATACAAAAATGTGCTTGACTGGAGTTGAATCTCAGAATGTCTCTGATTTACATTTGGGAAGGCAGGTTGGGGCTAGGATTTAGCGCCATGGGCAGTTCAGCTTTAGTGGAGAATTCAAAAGGTCTTTTGAAGGACTAAACTACATATAGCTGTTTATTTTAAATTCAAAGCATCAGCCACTTCAGAATAACCTTAACTAAAAGAAGAAACAAAATATTTTGTGGTGCAACCCCTGTAATTCTTAAAGCGTCATGAAACTCAGATGTAACACTTGCTAAATACAGACATTTAATTTCTCTTCATTTCCCTTACTTAGTTTGCTGTATTAATCTCCCTTTCTATATTTAGGATGCTGTTGGAATATATTTTGCAGGATTTTTTTTTGCCCCTGAGTAACTCATTTGGATTCAGGCTCAGATTAATTTCAGTATGGGAAAAGATTGAGGCTTACGTATTTTAGAGTTTAGCTCCAATCTGAAAAACAGCCTGTTTGTTTTATAGATATGTTCCACTCTGAAAGATTTTTTTTTTAGTGGGAACAGAGACAAAATTGGAATGGATGAAAATCGGGGGGAAAAAAGTACTTATTTATCTCTGGATTCATTCTAATTTTTAATACTCTGTCAACTTGTTACACAGTCTCAGAAGCTACAGCCTTTGTAAGGGTTCATTTGTGGTTTTTTTCTGTGCAAGTTTTTTGTGAATAAAAATGATTGCAATTCTTCTGTTGGAGATGTTTATTTTAAAAAATGCAGAAGTGGAAAAAAAAATTATTCTTCATACTGACTTTATTTCTGAAACATCTATTCATGATTTACCGTCTCCATCTCCAGTTGCACAGTTCAGCAAAATAACTAAGTAGAGAGGTTGTCTTACTGTAAATCTACCATAGCACTTACACCCGGGAATCACAATGTTGTCAGAAATAGGTGTGGGTGTTTTTGAACATCTTTAGGCTGGCAATTAGAATATATTATAATAATATTCCTAACCATCAGGTTACCCAATCAGGTACAATGTAGTCTTTCAGTGCAGTAGTTAAGGGAAAAACTCCTCTTATTAATTGTAAGATAAAGCTGATGTGTTTTTGAAAAGGCTTACACAGTGCATTACCTGAGATAATAAGGTGCTGTTCATTAGACAGAAAGCTCCTGCTAATCCTGTTTTTCTAAATACACTTGTATTTCTTTGTACTCATTCTCTGATTATGCTAAATAGCAACTACAAAGAACATATTTTGTCTTTTGAGTATTGAGCTGGTTGCTGCTCCAGAGCTTATCATATTCACTTCAGAACATGCAAAGTGATACACCTAGCACAGAACTGCTCACCCTGTATCTGCCTCATTTGGAAAGCAGCGAGTGCTTCTGTCATTAAAAAAATCTTGAGAGACCCATTTTCTCAGGTTTGCTCAGCTGCAAGACAGCCAGATAGGTGCTGACCCCAGCTCTCTAGTTTTACTCTAATGGAGATGTTCTACTCTGCAAAGCATCATTATTGCTTCCATTATGTCTCTTCACCTTATGCCTACTGTGCAGAACGACTGATTCAGGAAAATAGAACTGAATTTTTCACTTGTTACCTTTGCATCTGGTCATTCAGTATAATACCAACAGAAAAAGATGTAAAGTTAAGATTGCAACTTAACTTCAGGGTTCAATGCTGATCTGTATTGGTATTTTATTCTGAATGCTCGTTCCAATATGCAGAAAACTGTTTCTGACCTCCTTTCACAAAGATGAGATTCTGCACATTGGTTCTTGTCTTGGGGACTGTAACAAGCCACCCCAGTCCCTTCAGAGAGAGCAGAAAGCCCTGGTTAGCAGAGTAGCCTCGTAAATTATTTTTCTCCCATTTTCTTTATTCTCTCACGTGTTCAAAAGATCCTTTCACACTGTTGATGTTCTAATGCTTTCCCTGTTCCCCAAATACTGTATCTAGAGTCTTTGTTTTTGTAACCACAAACAATTCTTCCTTTCTGGAAGTCCTCATGGGACTTATTAAGATAATAAAGTGGGGAAAATAACACAAAAAAATATTTTTCTACTCCAGACATTTTTTATATACATTTTTTGCAATAGAAGTGCCAAACAATTTTTTTGTATCAGGCTTTTAAACATCCAGACAGTGAATGTTCATTTTCCTATAATGAATCTATTCACCTTGCTTCTGGAGTGGGAGAACAATGATAAAATATTAAATATTAAATGTTATCTTTCCTTACAGTAGTTTAAAAGACCTCATAAAATAAGTAAAAATGTAAAAATAGAGTATTAAAATGTCTCTTTTGGTTATGGTTTCAGTAGTTTCTCCTTGATTTATATCTGTCTTATCTATCTATTGTTTCATTCTGAGTTATACACTCCTTCAGAAAGTGACAATGAAATTAATACCAAGAACTTTTTACTTTCATTTGAAATTATGACAATATAAAAACTGTTTAAATCAATTGTGCTTTTTAAAACTTTTTCTTCCATTTGCAATTGCAGCAGTGACAGTCTTGGATTTTTTTTAGGCAAAGGTATTCTGAGAGGACATTTATCACAGCTTTAAGGAAAGCTCTGAGTGATAGAACTGTATTACCTCTGAAACATCTCTTTAGATGGCTACCCACTCCGTTTTTATTTTCTTGATCTTTGCAAAGTTTCACTGAGAGTACTGAATTGATGACATTGTATCAGTTTGTTAAGAAGGTAAAATTGATTGTTGTAGCTTTTAGAAGCCCCAGGTTTCTCATGGCAGCTTTTCTTGTTTACATATTGAAACAAGAAAACATATTGAACTGAAAAGTGCACAAAAAAAATAATATTCATAACACAGAGATTTTTGGTTTTGGCTTGAATTTTTTTTGTGCCAGGCAACTTTTTGACTGACTAGGAAACCTTGCTATCTTACAGGAGTATTTGTATTTTTGTAATGTAAATGGATTCTGGTTCAATGAAATAAAATCATGTTTGTATATATTATTTCTTTTGAAGTAAGAAGACTAATGAATTAAATTCTAAATCATATTCTCTACCATAGCCCCTAAGAGCTTTGTAGTTAGGAGTGAGCAGTTGAGTCGAGCTCAACGTGTTTGTTGTGCCTGTCATAACATATCCCGCTAGTGACGGATATGTTGCTGCCTAGAATTGAAAGACAAGCTTTCTAAACAATATTAATGGTGGCAACATAAAGAGTAGTCCTTTAATGAAAGCTTTCAGGTACACAAAATCTAGATATGCACACACGTGGCATTGGTTTCTCAAAAATTTTATAAGTTTAATTAATTAGTATATCTAGCAAGTATGTCCAATAGGAGACTGGTTGCCCTCGTGACCCACCCTTGGGCCTACCCCTTGGAGTCTCCACAGGGGCTTTTAGCCCTGTATTTTTTTATGTCTCCAAGTGCTGGTGCAAAATAGGGTGTCCTGGTTGGAAATTCTTGTCTTGAAAATAAGACTAAACAGAATTTCAAGAAGGTGGCGTAATGTGTGGGAAAGGGTACTCTACTGTTCTAAAGTGTGAGAAAGTATTAAAGCTACGCAGCCATCTATTGAAAATTTACAAAGCTACAAATATATAAAGAATATGTCAAAAACTAAAAATCTTTAGGCATCAACATCAAATAAGTTCTTTTAATTTCGTGCTTTTGACAGGCTGGTTCAGCTACTCCAGATAGATGCAGTGTATCCACAGAACATTCTGACTATTCACTTTCACTGCAGATCGAGGCTTCCACAGAATTTGCGGTAAGAGCATGTTCATGGATGCCTGTTTTCTAAGACAGTGAATTCTTGCTGATGCAAAAATACTATTGACAGTACAAGGAATTCTTTCTGATAAAGAAGCACAAAAGATTAATTTTGTGATTTTAAAGCTACTCATACTCTTTATTTCAGACATACAGTCTAGTTTTTTTTCTCAGTAATATTACCCCCAAAAGAAAAACTATAGTGCTAAGAGAAAGATTGACAGGAAAAAAAATGCATCAGTCCTACAGATTACATATACGTAATATCTGAAAAATAAAAAAAAAAAAAAGGAGGTTTGCAAGAAGCACAAAAAAAATCTTAAGGAAACATGACTTCTCTGCAATTGAAAAGAAATGAATTTGTATTTCAAAATTTTTTGTTAAGAATCTCTTAAAGCAGTTGAGTAGACTACTAGAAAAGTTAGCGAGGAAATTGCTGTTCACCTTCAGGCAGAGCTAGATGTAGACCATTTCAGTTTGAGGTTTAAAGACAAAACAAAATTGGAAGCTCTTGCTAGTGCATGAATTCAGAGGCATGAAAGGCTTTTATACATTATGAGCTCACAGGGTGGATGGCAATCAGCTTGGTTTTACAGGTTTCTACCATCGTTACAGCACCCTTCTGCTAATGCATGGGTGGTATTTGTCTCCAGAAATGTATTCCCAGTGGATGAACTGGAGCAGAACAATGATGCTAAGGACCTTGAAGTTAATTCTAACCATAGAGAGCTAAAAGTTCTTATGTCAGGAAGTATTCTGCAATTCTTTTTACTCTGGAGGGAGATCTCAAAGGAGTATTTCCAATAAAATGCTATTATTTAGAGAGTTCCAGCCACTGTGTAAAAACTGAAAATGTACTTTGACTTGATGTTAAATTGCTCAGATATAGCAAGGACTACAATAGCCTTTCTGCCTTGTCTTTTATTGCACACAGAAACATAAATTCATATCTAAAGAAACTTCAGTGCTGTTCAAAATAAGCACTGAGAACTGCAATTGGGCAAAGATAGACACGCAGGCACAGAGGCATATTTCTGCCACACAGGCGTACTTCTGGCTTGTGTTCACTTGATACATCAGCCTTTGGATTAAATGCTTTTTCATTCCCTATTCAGGCTGATATGATCCTGCATAAAATACAGACAGGACAAAGAGGTTCAGCTGACTGAGCAAAGCTGTGAGCAGTTACTCTTTAAAGCAGCATTGAAAAAAATAAAAAGGTTTGCATGGGCAATTTATAAAGTTTTTACAGAGATCGTAGAATATAGTTTGCCAGGGGACATTGATACTAAGAAAACTTTTAGAGAGTGCTGCTAACAAGTTAACAACATGTGATTCTTACATTTAGTCTTTTCCTGCTCACCTGGAGTTTAAGCAGTGTTGCATGAAATCAGTCCTAAAGCCAACGTTCGGATTTCGTCTCCTGTCTATTATTCCTATGTAAAACAGGATCCATTATGCCATAAAAGACGGGTATAAATTTCACAAACAGAATCAAACTTAGAAATTAGCTTCAAATACCAGTGGAAGGTTCTGAGTTTGAGTAGGTAGCTGACTTCCTTCAGGTGTCTGATCCATGCCACGGTCACCAGCAAAAGCCAAAGCTGGATTGTAAAATGAAAAACTGGAAGGTTAGGAGAACACAGGTTTAATTTAGACTTCTGTCATTGCATGCATGCTTCGTTGTGTTTGCTAGAGGGTGCCATAAGCACATCTCTGATGTCATTGCACCAAGTGGGTGCTGTTTATCCTGCTGGAGGTCTGAGTTCCAGCTGCTACAGCAGTAACTGGCCTTGTGCTCCCCTTACTGATTTTCTGACATGGGGTACATTTTTGCTGAAATCATGAACAACAAAAGAAATAGGACAAATTTTAATCTCAGGATCTACTGGTCAGAAAAGGTGCTTTGGTAGCCCAAAGACATTCCCAGCCTACTTGCTACCAATAACAGACCTCTTAAAGCTTTTCCACGAACAGGGTAACCTCTTTTAAAGGAAAGTATCAGGTAAATTACATCAAGGAATTGCAGCCCAGGTTCCTGATATGCTTTGTAATATTATGCAGTGGAATGATAAATTGCAATTCTTACAAAATAAGTGTCAATGTTAAGAGGACATGATTTCACACCTGGAGGCCTGGATTAAAACTGTTTTGTCAGATATCAAATCAGGTGTCTAATTTTTGTCAGTCATTGCATAGGTATCACCCAGAACATGAAGTAGTACTTAATTATCACTCATGCTTTTTCACATCAGTACCTTAATGAATATCTGAATGCCTTTGTTTTAGTGACGTAACAGCAGTATTCTTGGTAAATAATGCACACAACTATTTATTGAGCAAAAGCGAAATGATGTAACACTACAAAGAAGTGTCTTGTTATGTATTGTAGAATACATTTCAGAGGAGTTTTTGTGTTATTGTAAACACATAGGAAAAGTTTAGAATTTTGACGCTCAAGGTAAAACATACCACAGTGGAATATTAACCCTCCGAGCCAATGAACTCGTCATGAATTTTAAACTAGAAAACTAAAGAGGAGTAGTAAAACTTATTTCTTTATATTGGGAAATAACTGTTTCTGTGGAGAAAAGGCTTTACCCAGTAAAGACATTACCAAAAAAAACCAAGTAAGCCTGTTCTATTTGTTGTTATGGCCCTGGTTACCCACTGTTCTTCTGCTCATGTTCCTTATTTCTTTATCTGGACAAGCACATATTTTGTGTGGTTCACAGCTATGAAAATATTGACTTGGTAGTCAGTTCAAGCATGCAGAAATGAAATGTAAGACTGCTTTAGAAAGTTTTTTGCATTTCTCCGCCAAATTAAAGTTTGTACATTTAATGAGAATGCATTCTGCTCTCCCGCAAGTTAACCTTGTAAAAGGGCAGATTCTCTGAGTTGCTGACTTGTGCTTTCTCTCTCTCTCTCCTTTTTTTTAAACTTTTCTGAAGTTCAAGAATGAAATTCCCAGTATTTTCAGATCACTTTGATTACAGTTTGTCTGTGAGACCTGTGAATGCTGAGAGGATTTAAGGCGGCCTCTTTAGCTAGTGTCCACCTTTTTTATTTACCATCAGTTTGAAAGACTAGACAGCAATTCCATTTAGGACAGCCTAAAGGAGAACATCAGAAAATAATTCTCTGTAGCATCAAGTTGTCATACCTATTCCCATTTTCTTATGTTTTCATATGTTTTAATGGTCAAGACTATTGTTACTATTTTTCTTGCAGTTCAAGATTTGAAACTGTGGAAAGAGGCATCAATTGTCAATTAAAAGAAATGTATCATGCTTTTAGCTAAGGGAGTTTTTTTTCCTTTTCTATGGTAGAACTTTCTACTTCAGTAGTTTGTGTTTCTTAAAGCTTTATTACTTGATTTCAGAGTTTGATGATTGATCAACATGTATTGTTTACCAGTGGAGTTTTTCAAAATAGCTTATTGTAAGTGGCAACGTTGTTGAGATTGAGCATTTTGTTAACTCACTGTGTATGTTTGTCTTTTGCTGATTAAGCTGCATTTTTTTATGGCTTGGTTGTCATTCATGCAGATCGACTTTTTGATTTAAGCTTTTGACTGTAATTTAAAAGCAACTAGGATATTTCAATAGGTGAATTTTCAGATTCTTTTTGACAATATCACATACTTAACTGATTAAGAGATTAGTCTGAAGTGTATGACTGGTGCTATTTTACATATTAGTTGAGAGGAAGACTTAGACATTTCAATGGTCAAGCAGCTAGAAAAGCATGATATGAATCAAAACTGAAGTGTTTCTTGAGTGAAACCTCCTTTGTGTAAAGATTATGTGTTGTATTAAATGTTCAGAAAATGCAGCAGTACAGTTTAATAACACATTAAAATACAAATAAGATTTTGTGAGAGTAGATTTTATAAACTGATTTTCCTATAATAATAAAAATCTAGAAAGAGGCAGAACAAGGTCTGTGTGATGAAAGACTGATAACACACTTCTAGTTGTTCCTGGGCGGGTAGATAAAAATTTATTGCATTGAAGCATATTGTCCAAATATGGGGCTAAGGCAAATAAATATGAAACATAATTTTCTCCAAAGGTATTCTCTGAACAGCTACTTACTGTGGGGTTTTTGCTTCTTTTGTTCTGCTTAGTTTTTAAGATATTTATTTATTTATTTATTATCTTTCTGATCTCTCTAATATCCAACTCATTTGAATCTCACCAACTCAACTCTATAGGTAGTATGGAAGACAGTGACAAAGACCTCATTGTTGCCATGATAAAAAATATGTATGTTGCATCCCCAATATCCAGAAACCCATTTGTCTCATCGTTGGAGTCAGGCCACATTTGAAGCTGATGATCCATGTTGGCTGTTCTGAACCACAATTTTGTACTGTGTGTGCTTAAAAATTACTTTCAGATTTGCCCTGTAAATATTCAGGGGATTAAGTGGAGACTGATCAACCTGTAGATCCAGGAATCCTCTTTCTTACCCTTCTCCAGGATGGGTATAATACTTTTCCTATCCCCATCATCATTATGTTTCAAAAATAATGGAGAAAGGTGTGAAAATAATATTGACCAGCTTTCTTAACACATTCAGATGCGTCCCATCTGGTCCTTTGGGCTCTTAACTACTTGCTTTTATACATTTTCACTTTATAATTCTTGCGATTTTAGAAGCTTAAATATTTTTGACTTTGCCATTCTGGAAAGCCTTAAGTAACATTACAAAGTGCTATCTCTTAATGCTGTGAAATCTTTATAAAGGCATTTGAACTTTTTCTTAGGGTTTATACAATAATAGTTACAATGTAACCATGTAAACTGCAGGATATTCCTGAGAAAAGATCTAAAACGTAATAAGTACCCCAGAAATTAGGTTTATGTTAGTACATATAGCTTTTAGGATTAGAGAAGCTACAGGGTTAAGGATTGTAGCATTGTGATGCTTTTTTTAAAAATAGAAAGTTTACAAACATTGTAAATTATATGTTACTTAATATTATTGTGATTTTGTCCTGATGCCAGACGCTGCTTTCACAGTAGGGTGCATTTGCTTTATCTACTTTGATACCAAATCTGCACAAGGCATACATGAATTATTTATTCAGGGAAGAATTCTGATTTACTTTTGTAGGATGTTTCAGCTTGTCAGAGGAGGACTTAGGGGACTGACACACAGAAATTGTGATTTTTAATATAATGAGTGGGGATATGTAGAGATAGGGCAAATAAATACTGGAATGCTAGTACAATGACAAGGGGCATATTGCAAATGGGAAATATGACATTCAACTGGCCTGAATAATTTGAGTGCACAGTGAATGATAGTATCATCTCATATCTTGATAGTAATGATGCAGTAATTCAACACTGGCTGCACTGTGCTTACTGATAACATTTCAGATCAGATACTGTGTGGCATTTGCTATTTACTGGCAGGGATTTTCCATCAAGGAATGAAGGCAAGCAGAGAAAATCTATATAAATCTTGTGCTGATATAATGGAACTATTTAGCAGAAGAGTTCTATAGATTTTTCTATAAAAAGCATTCATATTCTATTTTTTTTCTTGTATCTCTATTTTAAATGTCCACATGTGATGTTTTCAAAATAAACCAAGAGTTTGGATATCTGAAACTCTTTGGTATATACCACTTGATGTATGCAGGACTTTTCTGTATGCAGCCCCTTGGAATCACCATTGAGATTAGGAAGGAGAAAACTATAAAATTATTTCAGTGCAACTGTGGTTGGCAGCAATGCCTCTTCAGATGTTACAGATGCCTACCTGGATGCTTCTTATATGTAGATAAAGGTGTTTAATATAAATGTATCACAGTTTCTAACCAATTAAGTCTTTAGTAAATAATGATGCGAAGACAATATTGCAATGTTTTAGGTCCCGGATACCACGCTCCTTGTCAAAGTAAACATTTGCAGGAAAGAAGCCGAGGTGTTGCCATATTAGTGCCAGCTGGGGTGGTCTGTACCCGGTGTTAAATCTCAGCAAACAGCAAATTTTCTGAAGCCTCTGGCTTTTGAAAGATGTTTGTCATATTGTCACAGATAAGATTTACTTGTCAACAACATCAAGATTATTGTTGACAAGTAAACAGTCAACATCATTGCTAATTTGTTATATCAAGTAATATAGAAACCTAGAAGGTTGGGAAGTATGTTTTTTCACAAGTAAAATCTATCTATACTTCAGACTTACAAATTTTTAAGTACCGTGTTCTCCTTCATGCGAATGACTCATCTTGTCTCGTTCAGTTAACATGAGTTAAAAGAATTTTAAAGCTCATTTATTAATTATTTAAACCACATTGAGTCCAGGTTGGGTTGGGCAGCAAGGTCTGTGCAAAACACTTTAATGACCTCTGATTGGGAATCAAGATGAAATGGAGATCTGAGGAAGGGAAATTGAAAAGAATTAGAGGGAGATGAAAAAAAGCCAGAATCTGTATTTTCATTCATATAAATGCATCTCCCTTATAGATATATGGAAGTCTTTGGCCTATTTCACTAGAATTATTTCTTCACCTTCCAGTTTAAAGAGATGTGTGAAAGTGTTGTGGAAATGTAGACTTTAGAGTTACTCTTCCTGTTAGAGAATTCTTTGTCAGAGAGGACAAGTGTTTTTACTGAAAGCTTTTAGTCTACAGAGTTCGTGACAGGAGGTTATGTTATATTTGATCCAAATTTAGAAGAAAGGATCTGTATGAGAAGAAATCTATAACTGAATTTCTTAGCCTTTAACTGTGCAGCTGGAATCACTAGGTACGAGTCTTGGTTTGAGTGGATTTTTTGTTAACAGTATGAGAAGTAGTAAAAAGAAGTTATGTATGTTATCTATTTTTGTTTGTTTGTTTTTTTGCAGATTTTTTGTTTTGTTTTGGGTTTTTTGGGGGGGTTTGTGCGTTTCCTTTTCTTGGAAATTTTCTACTTTTTCAAACGTATTACTGAACTGAGAATGTGGAAAGCAGAAAGGGGCAGAAGGGAAGAGCTGGTATATATTGGACTTTTATTATTTTTGTAAGGTTTCAGCCCAAAAAAAATCATGAAGTACAACTTTCTCACACAATGTTTTTATCAGTCCATTACTTAATCTGTTTTTTTTTTGTACATGCTTGTGCCTGAGGCTTATCTCCTTTTTATGTCATCCCTGATAGAACTGTCAACAAGTTTCCTAAACACACGTGAAAATTGACTTCACCACTCCACCACTGGTGCTGTTCAATATTTATGAATTTTCTCTTTCCTCTTTTAGAAGCACTGTGTCTTCATGGTAATTTTTGAAAGTCTGAGCTGAGCACACCAAACATCTAAGGTAGGAGAGAGTGTCATCATGCATTCAAGCTTTTTTAGCCCATTGTGAGCGGCCCTCTGCATAAGCTGGGGAGCTTAACTCTCCATCATCCAATGTCACGCCCTCCAGCTCATCTCTCCTTGTGTCCAGTGTCAGAGCATGATGGAAAGTGACACTGATTCTGTGTCCCTTTGTGTTCCACCAAACCCTGCCTTGAAGCAGCTGCTTGATTTTCCAACAATGTTGTTGTGCGGAAGGATTCTTCCTGTGTAGCTTTTACAGTTGCAGCTGGGGAAGGTTCTCAGCCTTCCCCCCACATGTCCCCTCGCCCTGGTACATGCATTAAGCATTTTCCCCTTCTTTATTCATGTTCTCAGCCTGCCCCACTACCATAGAATCCAAACACCTAAGCCACTTCATACTATAATAGCTTCTAATGGAGACTTTCTAGGGGTTTTTCTGCTAACACTTATGCTGCAGCAGAGATTCTTACACTCCATGGATACTAACTGTGATGTATGTGTGGAAAAAGGGGGAGAAGGTATCAGACACCGTGAGAAGTCACAACTGAAAGGCACTTGAAACTTCTTGGGTATATATGTGATGGCAAAAACACTTTTCTTTAGCTGCGTAAGAGAATTCTTACAAGCATACCAGCGTGAATCTTTCAAATGCAAAATTATTTTATGGAAGGAAAATGAGCAGTGTAGTAACAGGTTCATTTGCTCAGGGCTGCAAAGTACAACTGCGTTACATGTTCTATCTATATTTGGTATTAAAAAGAAATCAAAGATACCCCTTAAAGCATTTTTTTCTGACAAAATTTTCATTAAAACCCAACTCTTATTATTAAGCACATTATAACATAATTAAAATTAAATAAGTCTTGTGGGAAAGTAATGATATGACAAAGAACCACCCTTGGTTAAATTTATTTTTTTTGCTTTGAGTGGGTTCATTCAAAAGAGATTCAGTTTGAGAAACAATATTTTAAGTTAAGCATGTTTTAATTATCTTATGTTTTAAAATTTATATACTCAGAGGTACCACTTTGATATAGTAGTTTGAAAAATCTTTAAATTATTAAAGAAATCATTTGCCAAAAGCTTGTATGCCTCCACGTAACCACAGTGTGTTGTCATGTAATATTGAAGAAATAGATTATAGCAATTGGTCTTTGGCTTGCTAACATTGCCCTCCTTGAGAGTTGTATTGACTTTTTAAAAAATAACAGACATTACGATTTAATTAACATCGTTAAAATGTTGTCAAATATCACCCAGTATTAGAAAACCAGGTACATTGGACATCAAAGATTTTTCTTTGGTACACACAGGTCTAAAATGGTAGACTTGAGGAAGCAAGGAGAAAACCAAATGAATATAGACTGTTTTAGGGTGCTGGACATCCTCCTAATACATGTCTTACTTCATGGGTGACAACCTGATGGTTCTTTCAGAAGGCGTCACCTGCCACCTCAAAATGTTAGTCATGAGTGGCTTTTGTGCAAATTGCTTCATTGGTGATTTGTTGAAAGCTGTCTTGCCAGTCTAAATAGCTTTTGTGTTATTGCAATACACAGCAAATAAAGAAATCAAATTTTAAAAGCCATGTGTTTTTCTAGATCTAATAAGAAGCTATTGAATATTCTTTCCTCCATCTCCAAAATCTTGGAAGCATTCTATCAGTGAAAAAACAAAAACAGTGCTGAAAAAGACCATGCCTCACAATCTTTCTGAGCTGGTGTGTTTATCAGTAACATGTTAGTTCATTTTTGGAGTAATACTTTATTTGTTTACCTTCTTATTATGGGTTTGTTTGGGGCTTTTCTAGGAAAAAATGAGGAAATATAGAAAAGCTTTGTCTAAAAATGTATGAGAAGAACTATAGTTTTTCTAGAAGTGCAAAGCACTCAGTATGCTTTTAAAATAGCTTTTAGTCATAATTCTGCACCTGAAATGATGTTCGTCCTTGGACTTTTACAGAATAATTCCTGTTTATAAGGTGCATCCTTTCCAAGACATTCAAAAGACCTCTCAAATATGTATCAGGCTGTTTGAATTGTGGGTATATATTCAAAAACCATACAGCACTTTATAAATCAAAGCTTACCTCAATTGTTTCTTGGGAAATTTATGCAAGGTCAAACGCATATACACAGCCTTCTTTATCAGGTTTAGGTAGGTTTTTTTGTTTGTTTTCCATACAACTGGTCTACAGCTTTTTCAGTCTTTCTTAGTTATTTCTTTTTCTGAAGTTTTTCCTGTTACATATTTTGAAAATATGGTGATACTTTCTGTGAAGTAAAATAAAAAATTCACAGTCTGAATTAGTTCAGGCATTAGATTGTTAATGTAATCCTTTTTGGAGAGAGATTATAAACCTGACTGTAAACTTTTCAAAAATGAGATGAATACGATTTTCCTGATTTTCCTCCTGATTTTCCTCCAGCACAACTTTACTAGGTACCTCACCAAAGAAAATGTGTGTTTTATCCTGCACATCAGATAAATAACCATAGTACTTTATCAGTGCTGTGCAGCACTGTTTTTCTGGTATGGAATAATGGAACTTTGTTGTAGAAAACTCTGGAGCCAGATGATAATCCTGGTCTATGGTAGATCTCTCAACTAAACTGGAATTTCCATTCTTACTCTTGATTGTCTCTTAACTTATCTGATTGGCAAAAAACCCTTCCCTATCTTGATTCAAAGATTACTTAGAGTCAAAAAAACAAGAATCACAGTAGGTGTAGCTCAAGTGATCAAGATCTCCAGGGAAGAGGTCACAGCACCAAGCTTGCCAGAGCTCAAGAAGCACTTGGACAATAGAATGGTCCAAGGAATGCTCCTGTGCAGGGCCAGGAGTTCAGTTCCTTGTGGATCCTTTCCAGCTCTGTGATGCTACATGGAGATACTGAGTCAGTCAGATTAGTCATTGAGTGTGGCCATCAACCACTTGGGAGCAA
This sequence comes from Acanthiza pusilla, assembly GCA_036630365.1. Classification (NCBI taxonomy): domain Eukaryota; kingdom Metazoa; phylum Chordata; class Aves; order Passeriformes; family Acanthizidae; genus Acanthiza; species Acanthiza pusilla. The sequence continues at coordinate 2,837,788 of JAXCHO010000164.1, read as the reverse complement.
TGTTTTGCCCTTTTTCTTTACATCAGTGGTCGGCAGCTTTCAGTCTTCAGAGATTGGTTTATAGTACTGCACCAAGCTTCACTCAGAAAGTTTCTGAACAGAAAAAGTTTCTGCTCCAGAAACCTCAAAAGTGATCTTGGTCTTTATCCTCAAAGATTTGGAAAATTCTTACCGAGTGTCTTGTAGGAGTTCTTCAAATGCCATATAAAAAAACCAGCAGATCAGAAAAGTTAAGTTGCCTGCAGATATAATTCAAACATATTGAAAGAGAGTTAAATTGCTTTTGCACTCATCATCTCATGGCTTTCTTACATTGGGTACAGTCAAGCAGTGCAGCAGGCTGCCCAGAGAGCTTGTACAGTCTCTATCCTCTGGGTTTCACAGTGCAAGGACAAGATAAAGCCCTGAGCAACCTGGTCTGACCTCAAAGATGTCCTTGCTGTGAAGAGGAAGCTGGATTAGACACCTCCAAAAGTTCCTTCCAGTTGGGATTATCCTATGATATAAAGGGATTTCTTAAATGTGTTGGGTTAAATGCTAAGAATATGACACATAAAAATTTTACAGTCATAAACTTTCTTTGCTAAATCTTCCTATTTAGGCTATTTCTTTAAACCAGGACATTTTGAAAGAGTGGGACCTGATGAAAAGCAGAGACAGTATTATAAACAATCTTGTATATGTTGGTAGCTTGCAGACTGCCTAACTCAGAGCACATCAAGGACAGTGACAGTCTACTCTCACAGATGGCAGCTGTGAGAAGACACACAATACTTTGCTGGAAAGTTAGGCACAGTGAGAAAACAGTTTAGCTTCTTGGAATATGCTGAACACATAGAAGAAAACAACACATCCATTTTGTGCCATTGAACTTGGAATGCTACAAAAGAATTGTTGTCACCTGATTGCAGTGAAATTTTCTAATAGAGACTACCTGGATAATTCTGGGAACACCAACATTTGCAACCAGAATTGTCAGCTGTTACTCCTTTTACTAACCCCCTCCAAAAACAAATAAAAGGTCAAAACTAAGTAAATAACCGTGAGGTCTGTGTTACTCTGATTTTCTAATGTAGCCAACCCAGAACTTCATTTGGTCGATTCAGCAAGGAGCAAAATGACTCCTTTAAGAACAGAGGGAATTTGGCTGAGACAATTTGAGTCATTTGAGACTCTTTAATGTTGTTGTAAACTTAGCTTGTTGATGTGGAAGTAAGCGAAAAAATTAAGGTAGATTGTTCTTTGCACTGTGATGCAGCAATAGCATGGCTGCTATCATAGGAGTATCATCCAAAGATTCCTCAGGCAGCAGTAAGGTAGGGTAATAATACCTGACACCAATTTCCCATGCTGTTGTTCTCTGAAACATTACAGAGGCTTTAGTCTTCCTTATTCTCAATATATAAGCCCAGGCTAGGCTACAATATACCCTTGTGTCAATGGAAAGAACTTGGGCTTTCCCACCCTTTTTTATTTTTATGCAGAGTTATTTTGAGTTATAGAGGATAAATATTTACCAGCTGGAATACAGATTGGATTGATTAATTTCTTTTTTCTTTCTGTCTATGGCTAGTGTCTACCTTAATTTTATTTAGAGCGCAGCCTTGGTGGCTTCTTATATTGACTTCCTTTCTGTCTTTCTTGGCCCTCTGTGTGTTGGTTAGATGTAATTGAAATTGTAGTCTAAGACAAAAAATAGGAAAACATTTCTGAAAGTTGGATATGGGCATTGTGGGTCCTCAACTGATCCTATTTGCTGCAGAACCTAGTCAGAATCGAGTATTTTATTTGACAGTATAACCAAAGCTGTTATATTTTGTTCTCATATACTGGATAACCATAAAAATGGTAATATCTTCATTGATACACCATCTTGGTGCGTGAGTAAAATTATATTTAAAAAATCCAAGTATATTACAATATTTTTCTATATTATTTTCTTTGTATACTCTCTCTAAATGTAGAGTTAAGTAAGATGTTGAAGAAGAATGGGGTTTTAATTCAAACCTTTAAAATATATAATTAGCATTTAACACATAGTTTTTGTGTCTGTCTTTAGAAAAATAGAGAGCATATGTGGCAGCTTTATAAAATAAATGTATTGCTCATTATAAAAATATTAAAATAAGCAGCAAATATAGCTTGCTCTAAGCTTAAAGCAGGCTCTTAATACTTCAAAATAAGGGTAGCTACACTGCATCATAATAATAGGCCATTATTTTTTAGAGTTTGTCTTTATTAGGAAAAGTGGAGAGTGCTGAAGCTTTTGAGTGTATAATTCAACTACTGTAGTGCTGAAAAAGTTGTTCCCAAACTGCGGACTTGAGCGAGAATTTCTGAACAAGTGCTTCTGGCTCCCTCCGATGGTAGGAGGTTACTATTGCTGAGGTCATGCCAGAGGAAAACCTGGAAAAAGTCATCCTGGACTACCAACTCTAGGAGATGCTTTGTCGGTTTCCTTTTTACACACTCAAAAGAAAATAAAAATCTTGTGAGATTTTTTACTTGAACAGTACAAAAAATTAATGAGCAGGGAAATCTCTACTGTAAAGTAAACCTATTTGAGTGTGAGGATGAGTATGTGGAAGAGATGTATTTCTCCACTGATGAAATGTATTTTTCCGCCATTAGAGATGAAGAATTTAGACAACATTTAGATGATGAAGTTTCTAGAGTAGGTCAGTACTAAAAAGATAATTTTAATGATTTTTTAAAACAAGATAGGACAGTTAATTGCTCTCTATGACAGAAAACTTCAAAAGCTATGTATCAGACAATTTTATTAAATACTAAACATGGGGTACAAGCAAACTCTAAAGTTCTTGTCTGCTGTTGAGATGAATTTTACAATGCCATTCACACTACATGATTGAGGATTTTCCTCATCTCTAAATATAGCCTTTGGTCAAAGAGAAAATCAAGTAACTCAATGCCGCTGCAAAATGTAAAACGTGAGAACTAAATGCTACTTATTATTTTCAAAGAGACATTTCTTTGCTGGCAATAGGGGACAGCATTTTACAGTACTGTATGTAACTAATCTAGTAAAAAAACCCCAAACCAAACCAAACCAAACCAAACAAAACAAAAAAACCTGCAGATAAATTAAGAAGAGCATCAGGAACTCCATTAGGAAAGCAAACAAATAAAAAATCAATTTATGTAAATACGGTTTTGTCTTTCTTTGGGAGAGCCTTACATTACTTACAATGCATTATTCTCCTTCAAAGACAAATGTATTTTAAGTAACTTGCCAATTCCTGAATAGTATTATGACAGAAATTCCTGGTGAGTAGCTAAGATGTGCTATTCTTTATTAATATGAAGTCTATAGAACAAGAGTATTGAACTTGGATAATATCTGATTTCTAGTTATCAATATGTATAAACAGTCATGTAATCAACTTTTTAACCCAAAGGCCTTTACTACTATTTTCCCCTTTAAATTGGATTTTCTTGCAGTCATATGAGTGCTAATGTTTCACTGATGTATACAGACAATGGAAAATCCTTACAGGAAACATCCTTTTCACGGAAAATTGGAAAAAAAATTGGAAAAAACATAAGTTAAGGTCTTGGACCTCTGGAATTACTTTCTCAGCCAAATAATAAAGTTTGTAATCTAAATACTGCTGACAACCTGTGTATAGTATTTTCAGATTTACATCAGATTTTTATAGTTTCAATTATACTGTAAATTCAGTATAATTTATAAGGTATTTCTGACTGTAGAGAAAAATAAGCACTCAGCAAAAAATCCCTATATTAACAAATCACTAATGAAGACTGAACACTTTTGTGATTATTGAAGGATTCCTACAAGAAGAAGTACAAGAACTATTTCTACTATGTGTAAATTTCCAAAGGTTTGTGCTATCAATCCCTCTGCAGCCATATAGTAACAGACAATCCTTGCACAAAGAAATTAATAAAGCAGCAGTGTAGAGATGGACAATATCTCTTTAAACATATCAGTTGTCCTGATCTTTTCAAGCAACTAGGTATAAAATGTAGGTGGTGCTGCTGGCACACCTGAAGGGTGAGATGCTTCCAGAGGGACCTGGACAAGCTCGAGAAGTGGCCCATAGGAATCTCTTGAGGTTTAACAAGACCAAGTGCTGGTGCTGGACCTGGGTCAGAGTAATCAACAGAGGCTGGGGATGAGCAGATGGAGAGCAGCCCTGCCCAGAGGGACTTGGGGGTGCTGCTGGAGGAGAAGCTGGACATGACCCAGCCGTGGGCACTCACAGCCCAGAGAGCCAAGTGTGTCCTGGGCTCATCCAAAGCTCTGTGGGCAGCAGGGTGAAGCTGGGGATTCTGCCCCTCTCCTCTCCTAACTCACTCCTGGAGTTCTGCTTCCACTGGGGTTCTGACTACAGGAAGGACATGGAGCTGTTGGAGTGAGTCCAGGGGAGGCCACAAAGGGGATTAGAGGGATAGAGCAGTAGTACTAAAATTACAAGGAGACAGGTGCTAGTCATAGTTTTTACAGAACCAACCAAGATTTGCCTTTTTTTATATTACTCAAAAGAAGAGAGAAGAACATTATTAATTCTCAGCCTAAAGAATTTCTACATGTCATTAAACTGCAGCTACTAAAAGATGTACTTTTCTCACTTCTCCAAACTGTTATTGTACCTCTCTTTTCCTTCCTAGCACCAAGAGAGCAGGCACACACAGTTTACTGGGAGAATTTAATCTGCTGCACATAGCTCAGTAAAGAGTAAAACTAGGGTCCAAGCAGCAATACAGAGTTCAAAAGATACCTCAAAGAACTATTGCTACTTTAACATAAATACATTATTTATAAGTCAATTAACATTCTTTAAGCTACAGTAGAACAGTAGGCTCATTTAATTTTTCCTTCTCTTTCTAATGGCTGTGCTACATGAAAAATAATGAAATCAAATGCCAACTTCTGATCTTTGTAGAAGCCGTGTCTTCAACAAAAGCTGGTTTTGCTATTTGAATTTGGCTGCCTTAGCAACTACAGTTCTGCCAAGTTACTTGTGTGGTAATGTGAGTAGTTATGAAGGCCACAGTGTCTAAAAAAGGTCTTGAGAATCAGGAATGTCCTTGAGTATTGCCTGTATCTCATCTTATCTTGTTTAGTTATCTATTTGGTTTAATCAGTCCTTAGGCAAGACTGGATCCTGCATCTAAAGTTGGTGTGAGGTACTGAGGAGACTCTAAGATCACAGATTCACAGAATGGCCTAGGTTGGAAACACCTTAATGATCATCTTTTTCCAACTCCCCTGCTGTGGGCAGGAACAACTTTCAGGTAGAAGCAGTAGTCGATTTCTTTGATTTTCCTTGGATTTAATGTTTTATTAGTATTTTCAGAATCTCTTCATGTATATTTGTATTTATAGATAAGATACATTTTTTGTATTTTTGTACGTACATATACATTTTTATATGTTCAATATATTGTAGATATAAATAATAGCACAGGGTCAATCAGGAAAGTCGTCCTCAGCAGCCAGGAAGCAGATGCTTATACGAGAGTTGAAAGCAATGCAATGTTGTACAGGTGGAAGATATGACCTATCCAAAAACTGCATCTACATCCAAATTACTGTAAACCAGTTTCTCTGTGGTTAGCTAAATCATGATAATTTAATTCAGAATTTTTTTAAAAGGAAAAATAATCATCAAGCATGAAGACAGAAAAAACAAAAACAAAAACAAAACCAAAAACAAACAGGTGTGGCTGAGGTCAGAGCAAAAAAGATAATATTTCTGGCAGCAGGGCTTAGCAGCCATCCTTTAACATTGCCAGATTCCACTGTTCCTAGGTGAATGCTCAGAGCTATGATTATCTGAATTTTGAGGACAAAATGCTCCCGCTTGTGCAACACCGGTGTCAGCTAATGCTGCAGCGTAAATCTCTCTCCCTCCCTCGCTTGCGCTTCTATAAGTTCCGAGGAGAGCTAAATTCTCAGGACAGCGCTGCCGGAGCGGGACGTGGTTCCAGCAGCTCTTTCTCAGGCAGCCCTTCAGCCTCTCCCTCGAAATGCCTTTCCTGCGGAGCTGTCACGGAACTAAACCGCGATATGCAGAGACCTCTGGAGACTGGAAAAGCGAACTGCAGCCACTGTAGCGCAGGGATTGCTTCGTGGGGTGTGCTGATGGAATCACCCAGGCAGCTTGAAAGCAGGCTGGAGAGTCAACAAGGGAACACTCAGGTTCTCTTCATCTGTGGGTGAAAAGTCATGCTCTTGAAAGTGATGTAGTTTACCATATTTTCTTTGAAGCTAGTGAAAAAAAAAGTCAAAGATATCTCACTCTTACGATTTAAAAGAAAGCCCGAAACCCTGAATACATTAGATGCTTTCCTTATGTAAAAATACAATGTTTAACAGAATCTTCAAAAGAGCAGTGAGTTCAGTTCCTACGCTGTAAGCTCCTAGAATTTGGATTCCACTTATGAACCCATTGCTATATCACACTGCTTGTTTTCTTAGTTGCCTGAAGTCTGTTTAGAGACCACATCTCTTAACATTGACTGAGAGATGCCACAGAGTTCCAGTTAAGTTCAGAGCTAATTACAACTCTGCAAGAGACCTTTGTGGGATTGTCATTAGCTGTGCTTGTAATTCAGAGCGAGGTGTTCCCTCATTTATTTTCCCAGTGAACACCTCTTGATATGTTTCACCATGGAAAAATTGTGGTCACCTTGAAGGAGACTGAAGTTTGCAATTACAGCTTCAGCTTAACCTTTGTGTTGCTGCTTCTGTACTTTTTAGTATAATTCAGTGTCTCCAAGTCCTCAGTTATGTGTTAGGTATAAGTCATTGCTTCTCTGGGTCCTCTGTGTGTTTGAGCACAGGGAATTTGACTCGGAAAAAAGGAAACATTTTGGCCTGGTCTTTCAGGCCAAAATGCATCCTCTGTTTTTTTTCTTAGGCCTTGTATATTGTGGAATATACCTCCAATACCAATTATTGGGCATTTCGAAGTTCTGATTTTGTAGATGAAGCACAGATAAAATTGCGTGTTTGCAGGTTGTTGAAAAACCACTATGCAGATCCAAAATCAGATCCCAATTATTTACACAAAAAGTGTTTCTGCATTGAGTTTCTTAAAGTTCTTCCCCAAAAGTGGAGTTGACTAAACCAAATTACCAACTCTTTGCAAAGTATGCAGAAAAACAGAGTTAATTTTCTAACTAAATGATAGTCAAATGCAAGTAGGCAACTGTGTCTGGCTTTTCAGGTCTGAAATATTGGGAAGCTTAGGTTTTGCCAATGGTACTTCTGGAGCTATTCCTCTCTCAAGACGTTGTGATTGCCAGCATGGAAAACTGGTGATTACATCAAAGGAAACAAAGATAACTCTTTTCAATATGAAAGCAGACAAAGAAACATAAATTCTAACTCTGCAAATGCTTTTTGACTTGAGACCTGCAATATTTTCCATATCACAGCTTTTTTTGCCATTTTCATCATATGTGTTGTAGCTATCATGTCTAATGCCTCCAATGTCTATGATTGTATATTACAGAGTAGCTTTAAAAATTTATTTTTTGAATTTCTGTCCTTCAGGCTATTACATAGGTTTTTAAATCAGTGATTCAACATTCACTTAATAAGTCAATATAAATATCTAATGAACGTCCAACAGAACTTGAGGAAATTAAAGATCTTGCTCCTAAATTTATATTAAAAAAGCAGAATTTCACTTTTTGATACTTAAAACTCTGTGAATTAGACTTTCTTTTTTTTTTTTTTTGTCTAGACAGGTAGGAAAAATAAGAAGCTGGCCTATTAATTTTTCTCAAATTCCCCTATGAACAGAATTTCTAAAACTTTCAAATGAACCTGCCAAATACATGTTGACAATAAAATACAATCTGTAGGAGGGAAACTAATCTGCTGGGCTATGTCTAAAATAATTCACTAGAGCTCAGGGGACCTCTTTTGTCCCAGAACATTTAAGCCTTGGTGAGAACAGGCTGGAAGGTATTGTGTGCAGGCAGTCTTCCTTGAGGTATGTGTACGTAGACACTGAAAAGGTAGAGGTAATTTTCATAGGTTTTCAAAATGCATCTTGAGAAATCTTATGTGTGCTGACATGCAGACTTTCAGGGTCACTTCCCTGAGAACACTCATTTCATTCTACCATTCCCCATTAACAGCAGCACTGTGCTTCAAGAGAGAAACTAGTTCGATACATGAAATGCTTGGAACTGATGTTTAATACATGCCTGTAATGATAAATTGTGAGGTGCATTGACTTTAGCTTTGCTCTGAGCATCCAGCCAGAGGTACTGAAAAACATGCTCATTATTTTGTACATTTTTTTCTAAGTGCTGCTCCGGCAGTTGGTGCGTTGTTGTCTTTCTTGTGTCATCTTGTGTCATCTGTCAGTTCTTGTGTTCATCTACAGTTTCACCTGTAATGAACTTTAATCAGATGAACAGGGCTTGAAGACTATTTCTTTTTAAAAGTCTTAACTGCGTGACCTTCTGTTTTTTAATTTTCTGATAAAGTTAGAAAAAGGTGCATTTGAGGACCTGATTTCCACCCTAACCCACCACCAAACCATCTTTTTCAGGTCTTCATTTCTTTAAGTTAAAAATAGGAGAGAATTCAGATTTCAGGGTATGAAAGGAAGGTCTGCTGAATTTGTATTCCTCTGTCTTGGGGTGGTCTTCTATGAAATCTGAAGATTTGTGGTATAAACATAAAAAAGAATATAGTAAATCTAAAGTACAATTATTAAAAGGCTTTTCTTAAAGCAAAAAAAATTAATTTGTGGAATTGTTTTTTCTTTTGTTTTAGTGGCTTCTTCACAGTTAATAGTTGTCAGGAACAGATACTGAATTAAAAAGAAAAAAACACCAGACAAGCTTAAAACTGTTATGTAGTGAAAAAGTTAGAAGAAACATCTAAATGCTCATTATTCCCCAAAAAATTAAAAAAATAAAGTAATTAATTCCATTAAGTTTTTATGGATTTCAGTTCAGTATGAGTTACTGCTGATGCTTGTTTTTACTGTAGTTACGCTGGGGATATCTGGCTGCGTACTCTGAACATCTTATCCAGCAGATGAGAATGTCCTGAGCAGACAAAAATTTTGCAACTGAAAGTGAGAAGAAAAGAAATTGAGCTCATCTGTCTCATTTTATTTAGGTTTCAGGGTCACTGTTTGAAAGTATTTTAAGACAATGTCTTCTGTTTTTCCTTCCTGAAAATACTGTATTGAAGTTGAGAGGCCTAATTGCACTCTGTGACTAAAGAGGCTAAAGTATCTACTGCACCTCTGATTGTTTGCCGAGAAAGTCCTAAGTAGGTTAGGAAGAGCTGAGTAGGGGTCTCACTTCCATGTGTGGTCTTCATGTTATACCTTTTGTGGTTGTATAGACCCAGACTATATATAATGCATAGTTCCAGCAGCGTGATCTGGATAATTATGGTGATATAACCAAAGTCTAACATTGCAATAATAATGCAATAAGATGATCATTGGCCCAGTTCTGGGTTTATACCTAAATGTTGAATCAGAAGGCTGGTAGATTTTCTAAGCCTACAAACATCTGTGCCCAAAGTCAAAATGAAAATAGTTAATGCACTGACCATAAAAATTGTCTACTCTTTAGGCTCTTGGCATATCTGGGATGAAAACTGTAACTGCTGAGTTAGGGTAGAAGATGCTCTCATCCATCCCAAATCTATTAATCATACAGAGATTCAGGAAAATATCTTGCTGTTACCATTTAATGGAATCCCGTTGTAGCAGTAGTCTAATGGTGATTCTAAACTAGGTTGGTATAAACCTTTCTTTCTAAAAAGCTCAGGAAGAGGAAAATAAATAAAAATTTCCCATGTCTCATATAACCATTATTCACTTTAGTATCTTTAAGAGGCTTCACTCCACAGTTTGAAAAAAACCCATCTTTTCAAGAAAGAGATATTTTATTACACTTTTTCTAACTTGCACAAGATTCATTGCTGTAGTATTTTATTCAGATAGAAATATACTGATTTTTGTGACTTCATAAATTCTAAAATAAAAAAAAAAAAGAGAAGATAAATATTTACACTAAAAATTCAGGGAAATAGCTTAAATTTTGGAGTTGACTGTATTGCAAAATGTGCCTGAAACAAACAAAATTACATTGTTGGCAGAAAAACATAGCTGTGGATTCAAGTCGACTACTTTGTTCTGCTAGCAATTGTCCCAAACAATTAATCCTAACTACAAGCAAACAGGCAAGACATCCACTGGTAAAAACATGGATTGTAGTCTTACTGATTGCAGGTTAGGAACATTTCAACACCAGCTAATTTTTAGCACCTTCAAAACCCCAAGATAAAAGTCGTAAAGCATGGAATGGTCCTCCATGAGTTATTTTGGTTTATTTTGTTCCAAAAGAACAATTTAGGCATACAGAAATCGATTACTCCCATGGCAGTTAGGTTTGATGCCATTTGAAAAACAAGGAAACAAATCATAGAAATTGCATGTAATTGAGTGTGCTAGAGTTGCTCACATACTATTGCATAGGTGTGGACTTATACTGTGTTTTATAAATCAGTTCCTCCTGAAAAATGCCAGAGTTGATGGGAATTATTCAGTTGTGTATGACTAGGGAAAAGCACGTGCTGCTAAGTTTGTGCACTTCCATGCATGGTTCTTCAGTGTTCTGCAGCAGTTAACCCAGAAGTACTAATAGTTACAAGGGAGAAATTAACTGAAGTGGAGGAAACAGTGATTGGCATATTAATTTTAAGGTTGTAAGGAACTGGATGAATTAGACATAGCAACTGGTTATTTGAAAGGGGAGAGTGTTAGGCTGCGGGAATCTTTGCAGAATAAATCCTAAGTCATTTAATTAGTTATCTTGGCATGCAAGAAGGATGGTGTAAATGAAATGTACCAGTGACGTGAAGCTGGAAGCCTTTGCCTTGACAGAAGAGAATGAAAATGTCAAATAAGAAACCTATAGGAATTGAGTGAGAGAAGTGGGATGGAGTTAAATACTATAAATATAGATTCCATTTGTATTAGAGGCGAGCATCATTCATTCTGCCATGAGAGTGACCATCTTAATTTGATTGGATGAAATAAAACATGATGAATCTAAAATTCCAAGCATCTCATAAGATGTATGTCTAACATTAATTCTCTTTCTAGGCACTCACTTTCCTGGAATTCCTTGCAAGTGCTTTGCTATACCCTAGGAAATGGTTCTCTTTGGGTAAAGAGACATTCTGTCAGGTGTCTTCTGTGTGGCTGTGGAGATATTTGTAACTTTTAAAGGATAATTGTGGTGGATAAAATCTCTAACTCTTTTTGCCTTCACAAAACAAATCTGGTTTCGCATTACTGTGTCATCCCATCCGTCACCCCATCTATTCAGTGTTTTCCAATAGTTATCCTGAAGCATTTAGCAGTCAGTCAAGTGGAGACCAAACCTCTATGTCCACTATCAGGCTTAAACCCCAGAGGATTAGTTCTTCCCATTTCTTTGTAAAGATGACAAGGCCTTAGGATCACAGCTAGATCTGAGTGAACAACCCCTGTGTACCCCTCCACAGCCCAGATGGCTTCTGGCAGAACCAGTGTAGGTTAATTAATTTTACTGGAGGCTAATTAATTGAACGAGTAAACACTGATAAGCATGTCAATTATAAGATGGTGAGAAATGAGATGAATTTTTCTTTCAGAAGTCTTACTGCAAAGGCCCTAAAGTTAACTTGGAAATACCAAAATGTTTTTTTTTTCCATAGAATCAGGCTTTCATCAAAATTAAGAGTCCGGCAAAATAAATTTTATAGTTTAATTATGTATTTTACTTTAAAGGTCTTTGATTTTATTATTAGTGTACACAAAATTTAGTGTTTCCATATAGAAACATATAGATTCTAGAATCAAAATTCTCATAACATAGAAGTAAAACATTTTAGAAATTATTTCGAAAATATGACTTTCACAGAAAAGGTTCATGTAATTTGTCACTAAAAATTTCTTTCTACCAATCTCCATTTTATAATAATTTCAAAAATTACTTTATAATTAAGTAAAGATTCTTTAATGATAGTTTCCTTCATTAAATGTTCAATTTACATGGAATATGAAGTATAGAGTGGGGGAGTTGTTGAATAGCTTATTTTAATATTCTCAAATATTCATGGAGTTTTCCATTTCATGTTGTGAGTAAAAAAAGGAATGAAAAATATTTACTGCTAAGGGTTGATGAGGACTTTAAAGGAGCAAGACATTTGTAGTACTGTAAATATGTTGAAATAGTGCTAGGTAGTACAAAGTATAGCAATCATATTTACTGAAAAGGAATGCAGAATGTGTAGTAAGGAGACAGCAGTAGTATATAGAAATCAGAGGCATTAAGAATGAACCTGTCTTTTTCTAGTGCAAAACATTTTAGTTTCAATCTTCAGAACCTATTATTAGATGTGTTTCATGAATACCAAAACCTTATCTCCACTCACTTTTGATTCCCACTTTCCAATTTATATGTTTCAGAGGAATTGATTTCCTTCTTAATGAGTCAATTGCAATCAATACTTGCAGTGAATTACAGTCATGTTCTTTAACATGTTCCCTGCTCCACAAGGAGATCTACAGCACACAAAACAATCTACTGAGCACCCACATCACTTGGAATAGGATTAATGAGTACTGTGAACTTCTTTCCTGTGGGCTTGTGGTGGTTTTGCCCGGGTACTTTTCTCCCCCGTGGCTGGTATGGGGCTGTGTTTTGGATTTGTGCTGAACACAGGGCTGATAGCAGAGATGATTTTGTTATTGCTGAGCAGGGCTTGCACAGAGCCAAGGCCTTTTCTGCTTTTGTGCTGCCACGCTGGTGAGGAAGCTGGGGGTGCCTGGGAGGGTGACACACAGCCTGGACAGGTGACCCCAGCTGACCAAAGGGACGTTCCAGATCACATGACATTGTTATATATCAGTGTATAAAGTGAGGAGAAGGTGGAGGAAGGCTGGGACATTTGGAGTGATGGTATTTGTCTGCCCAAGTCACTGTTACCTGTGATGGGGCCCTGCTCTCCTGGAGATGACTGAGCACCTGCCCAGCAGGGGAGACACTGAATCAATTCCTTGTTTTGCTTTGCTTGTTTGCCTGGCTTCTTCTTTCCCTATTAAGCTGTCTTCATCTCAACCCATGGATTTTCTTGCTTTTACACTTCTGATTTTCTCCGTGATCCTTCTTGTGGGAGAGTGAGTGAGTGGCTATGTGGGGCTTGGTGGCTTGCTGGGGAGAAACCACGACAGGGCTTAACGTCAAGCAGTTAAAAACATAAAGCTTCATTCTGACTAAGGACTGGAAAGTGACTTTTAGACAAGAACTTGTTGCACAAACCCACTGTTGTAAGTGAGGAATTGGCAGTCATTTTCAGGCTGGAGAATTAACTGTAAAGTTGTAGTGTCCTTATCCAGCAAGTTTCAAGTGCCTCTGTCCAGTATCAGAACTTTGGTACACACACAACACACCTCCATCACCAAAACTCAGAATTGTACTGATATTAAGGCCATTCAATACAATCTTTAATACTCTTGGATCATGTTTTTCATTACTATAAAGTATTGTGTTCTCTACTGTTTATTTACCTATTTTGCCAAGTAACTAGCAAAAGTCTATTGGAATGGAAATAATGAGACCTTTACTTGCTAATGAGAATTACCTTTTCATATGAACTCAATTGCTTTCAGCTTTCTTATCAACAATTACCTTTGCATAAGGGCATCTTTCCATTATGGACTTTCCTTATTTGTCACCCTAATTAGACTTTTCTTTTCAGAAGGCTTCTAAGAGATGAAAGAGTGACATTGACATAATTATCAATCTATCTCACTTTCAGGAGCTGCCTATGCACCAGGTAAATTCAGGATAGCATACCTATTAACTATTGCACACAGAAGCACCAAGACTCCAGGCTTATTTCAACAAATTGATACAGAAATAGTTGGTGTTGCACAATTAAATCTCATCATTAATTTTCCTAAGACTGTATCTGACAAGTAGAAAATATATGCTAGTTAATGCTAAATATTTCCAAAATTGTCATAGTCTGACTCCAGAGAGAAGACAGTGTTTTAGGAGTAGGATATCCCAATCTTTTCCTATATAAAACCCTACCAAGAGGTAGAAAAGCAATCTCCAAATTTAATGTTTTTTTCATGATGAATTGTATTGAATGAAAACAGATGGGAACAGAAAACTAATGAAAAGCATGTGCCGAGATTTTGGTTTCTCCAAACCAAGTTGGAGCAGCCAGTTGTTTGATGCCCCGTCCCGTGGAACTCAGGGAAGAGTGAAAATGTCAGTGAATCCAGTCACTGGTTGAAGGTTGGTGTATCTTATTGTGAAACAAGGATTCAGTGACTTCTGTGGTACTGCCATCAAGCACTCCTGCTCCTTTGAAAAGAAACATTCAGGCTAATTTCCCTCTCTGAGGCAGGACCCTTCAAAAGACGCTCAAGAATTTAGTAACGTTTTATTTTTGGTAGTGTTGACTTTACTCCACAAACCTCCCAGATAAACTCTTCAACTGCTAGATATAATAACAATAATGTATTGTTGCATAGTCTGGACAATTTCATAGACCTGTAAAATGCAAACAAGACTCCTGCTTTAAAAAAATAATTGAGTTAACATTTGGCCTTTTGGAGAATGTCGTTTATCACCAAATTATTTCCTTTTCCTTAAATATCTAGAACTCTTATCTTTCCAATATCCCGTGGTGTACCTCTCTTACCTTCCATATAGACAATTTCTAAAACTCATAGCACATCAGCAGCCAGAGCAGTTAATATCCATGGAGTTTTTGTTTTTTTCTGGAGACCTCAATCTACCATGTGGTTCTGTTGAATTTTTCTACCTTGATAAAAGACATATAAATATAAGCAAACATACAAGTAAAAAAATTTCAGTGACTTATATATTATTCATTTGATGGTTCTAGGCTTTCATTAGAAACAGTTTATTTTATTTTCTTAGTGTTTTAATTATTAATGAGAACACTTATGAAAATAACTCAAAACATTATCTAATATTGATTTGTTTCCATAGTCTGCAGAACATAAGTCTGAACTCTGATGCTCTATGAACTGGAATTTAGTAATTTTTCTGATTTTCTTTACAGTCAACATTTATACTAAGATAGTCCATAGCACTGGGTTTTCTCGTATTTCAACAACTGCAAATACTCTTGTATTGTAGTGTGTCAATATCCTGTGAAGCCGTGTAGAAGGCACACATGTATGTATCTCTAATCATGCTAAGTATGAGCCATAATGAGTATGATTACTCAGTATATATTGTCTGCCATCATCAAACAAATTGGAAGGAAACATTAAAGTGTCTAAAACATATGTAGTATTGACATGGAATTTTGGGGCGTATAAATGTATGTTAGCAAACTGTCCTCCATTCCTCCATCTCTTATTGAACTATTTTGCTGTTTCTCACAGACAACAAATCTTACGTATGTAAAGCATTAAACTCCATTATAACCTTTAAATTTAAACGAGTTTGAAGCTGAGCCTGGCACTTGATTGAATCGAAGACAATTCAGCTTTAGCTTTATACTACATTGTTTTGCTGATAGACTGTAGATAGCTATGAAGTCAAAAGTGGGATCAGAAATCATACCTTCCAGGTTACCTTTCCTAAGCTAAGCATCATGAAGGAAGGTATGTGTATTCCAAAATGTAAATCCAGCAAGAAGTGTCTAGATTTTGTAGGAAATAGTTCTTTTATATGAAAGATTCTCCCTCCTCTGAAGAGTACCAATTCCACCAGGCTTCTAATTTTGGGGAAGAGCTGTTCACAGCTTTTATTGAATTTTTAGATATTGAATACAAATTGTAGGTAGTTAAAGATTTAGAACACTGAGATCATTTTTAACTTGTCTTTCTATTTGGGGAGCAGAGTTTTTTATAATAATTGTTAATACAAAAAAAAATCAAGTCATTCTGTAATGTCTTGGAATACTTTGATTAGTTTTGCTGACAATTTTTCAACAGCAAAATTACACTCTTCATAATACTTCTTGTCTGGAATTATAGAGCAACCTACGTAGAATATGATGTATAATTTATGCTGCATGGAGGATGAAGCCATAAAAGTTTAATATTTAATCATAGTTTGATTAATCAAAGGAACACCATATGTTCATGATATATATTTACACATGATTATAAAATACTTTATACTTAATGTTGTCTGACTGCTCATAACTTACATACAACTCTTAAATGACTAAGAAATGGGCAAGTATACTATGAAACTAATCAGAAAAAAATTGAGGTTGCTGTAACATTCTGTTCTGCTATCATAACAGTTCCATAAAAGTAACTTACCGCCTTTTTAAGGAGAATGGGCCCAGACAATGAGCTCATATCCATGCATCCTATTGCTTTTACCAGAACCCAGCATCACTCCAGCTGTGCTGTCAGAGCCCAATACAAGGCAGATTAAGGTATTTCCAGTAAAACCTTGAAATCATATGAGGCTCTCACAAGCTAAAAGGTTTTTTATCCCTATTTCAGTATGTTCATGTCAGCTATTAATCATGAGCCCAGCAATACAGACATCAGTATTACATTATTTAAGGACAAGAAAGCAAATGCCACAGCAGTACCAGAGAATTTCAAAGTCCTCTTTGTGTTTTGCATGGGTGACAAACTGATGGATATTGACTGTTGCTAGTGTAAGACAGGAATTTTTCTATGCATTCCCTGAGTAAATTTTAAAAGAAAACATATACAATGAGGATATGTTTAAATAAAGGTATGTGAGAGTTGTATTGGAGTCTGTCCCAGTTATGATACAGTAGAAACCAGATATTGACTAATGCATATGGAAAAAACAAAAATTCTCACAAACACAGCAAATTGACAATAACATATGTTTCTCAACACATGTATGGTTTTGTTAAAAAACAAAAAAAACCCAAAACCAACACACTCCCCTCCAAACAACAACAAACCCACCAAAGCAAACCAAATCAAACAACAATAACAAAACGAAAATTTACTTGGGCAACTGTTCCAATTTTCCACCTCCAAATCTTATCACCAAAAGTCCATTTTTTAAACTGCTAATAATTATATTTCATTTAAAACCATTACTCTGTTTAAATTACTTTTAAAGGTGTGGAAAGAGTGCTGAGAGAAGTCTGTTTTCTTCAGTGATGCCGTGGTGATTTTTTTGCCTTTTTCTTTTGTATGCCTGTTTTAGATTCTCTGTATTTTTAGCGCACATATTTGTAGCTTTTGTAACTTATTGTTGTAACTTAGTTCCAATATTTTTCCAGGCAGAAAGACTAAACATTATAAAAGCCTCCCAGCTGAGGGCCTGAAACCCCTATGCTATCTTAGTTCTCTGTAGAAACCAAGGTTGAAACTGGCTCTTTGAGACATATTTTTGTAAACAGGGTTCAAGCCTCATCCAAGGGGGGAGACTCTAGAAGTTGCCAGAATTGGGGGGACATAACTTCATCTATTAAGCTTTTTATTAGGGAGTCTTTGTCAGATATGCTAATTTGCAAAGTCTATAAAAATTGTATACATGTCACGCGTGGTGTGCATCTTTGGCATTTTCCACCTTGACAAATTGTGCACATAAGGATGCTTATTAAAAGAAGTAAATCCCTTTTTATCCCCTAAACTGTGTCTGGCTCATAATTCTAGGACCAGAGAAAAAGGCATCATCAAACTGAACAAGTTTGATACAAAAAATTATGATTTGGTGGCAGATTCATTAACATTTCGCACCATTCTAAAACTGGAACAATTATTGTTTTTCCAAGGCAACTCAAACATGTGACTGTTTACTACTCGAGTTGCAAAGTCAATATTACTTTTGAGTGAGTGAAGTGCAGGCATATATCTACTATTGCAAAAGGTTTAAATTTTAATTATCCTTAAAGCAGAATTAGAGTAAGACTACGTTAGAAAAAGAACTTTGAACTATAACTTTGAATACTTTCATATTACTTTCACCATGATCAAAATATCTTTTTTAGTTTTGTCCCTCTGAGAGAATCAGGGTCTATAAAATTCTTCTTTTAAATGTCATGAACTTTAAATTGAATTTGTTGTGGAAAGTAAATGTGGGAAAAAAGTGTAATGTAAGTATCACTGTACATTATGAGAACCACAGCTTATGGAAATACCACATCATTGTGCAGGTACTATCTTCCAGGATTTTTTGTCTGACACACAAATGCATATTTGACTAGAAATAGAGAAGGACAACTGATAATTATTATTATTAATTGTGTGTCTGAACCAATGCATTGCTCACTGCAAATGGAATAGCTCCCATCACAATTTTGCATGGCTCTTGCACGAAAACGTCTGTCTCACTGCTCAATATGCAGAGGTAACTGGGATATGCAGATGGTGTAGGTAGACATCATCCTGTTCCTGTTGTTCCCCAATATATTCTTCCTCTCACTGGTGTCTGCCTCCTATACTCCCTACCTAATAGAGGGGGAAATAGTGCACAGCAGGAATTCAGAAACCCTGCACTTTGACAATCAGTATTTCCTTTTTGCTGGGGAGGGTCAAAGAAAAGGGAGAATTAAAATGATTCATGATTCATATGAAAATGGTACCTAGTTCCTGCTGAAAAGTGAACTATTTATTTGATAACAATGTGCCATCTAATAATAACTCAGCAGGGAAGTGAACTAAGCAGCATATTCATCAGCACAGGGGATTCCCAACCAAGTGATTATCTGCTTTCCAAATCTTATATTGAAAGCAGACTGCTGAGAATCTCTGCAGTAGTTATCATTACTTTCTGTCTATGCAGACAGCAATCCCTGTGCACTGTGAATATTTATTGTCATAATGAGACACCAAGTCAGCTGATAATCTTGGGTCTAGTACTATCCAGCATGAAATAACAGCCTGTACAATCATTATCTTTTTCTCCCCTTGCTGTCTTTTGTTGTTGAGGTTTTGAGGCTTTCTGGTTTTGGTTTTAATTCATGGAACTGATCTAAATTATTCAAAGGCAGCAATACAATCTATTTTATGTGGCTGAGCCAAGTCCTATTTGATCATGTTCTCTTCTATTTGTATTCTCTTTAAGTAGAGCTCATGCCATGCAGCTAGATATGAACCATGTGACAAACAGCACACCCTTGCAAAGGATTGCATCCTGGTAGGAAAGCGGAAATTCTACTTTCTCTGAAAAATAATTTTATGTATTTTAATGTGGCAACAGACAACAAATTAAAACTGTGGTTGTGTTACTGAGCTGGTTAAAATTATAATGGAATTATATTACATAATTACTTACTACATATAAGACATAATCAGTCTTCCCCATAAAGCTCGAACCGCAAACTATAGCCCTGATCCTGCAGACACCACCATCTAAAGGTGAAATTTATACCAATCTCTCTAGCAGTGATGAAATCTACTGAACTGCTGGAATTTACTATGGACAATACAATAAAACAAAACAAACAGCTTTAGAAACACTGAAGTATTCAAAGCTGAAGAAAAAAATGCAAATGTGAAGAATTATTCAAGAGTAGCTAGGGTCACAAACACTCAGCTGAAACACAAGACACTTACAGGCCACCAAGAACACATGAGAAATGGTTATGAATCTGTGACATAAAATTGACCAACCAAAATGCTCTGGATTTTCTGCTGCTCTCAATTTCCCCCTAACTTTTATTTTTGATAGATAACAAGTTAAGTGGTCAGAAGTTAGTCTGATGTATCCAGACAGCCATATAATGGCTGTTTAAAATTAGATTGTAGCAAATAAATTTTTCAGCCACTGAACTAATTTGCAGATAATTTGGCTATTTTACTTCCTAAAAAGGAGGTTTCAAGATGATAGCATATAAGTAATTTGTTTTACCTCAAAACCACACCCATTATTTAAAACAGTTAAAAACAATTGAAGTTGAAACAAAACTCTTTCCATGCAGTAGTTGATCCTAAGAAATGAAATTTTTTTTTGAAGTGGAGTTTTTTTATTATTTTCTTCTGAATTTAATAATGAGATTGGATGCATTTTCTGTCTACAGTAATACTTTCAATTCAGCAGGATAGGCAGGAGGATATCATAATATTCTATTTCTTAGTAATTAGGTAATTTATCTCTGATTGTCCTAAGAAAATCAGTCCTTTGAACCGTACAATAGGTGGCATCCCTTCCTGTGTGCTGCATTATGGACTAGTGGACTTTGGTTGTGCTTGCACTAGGCTTGGATTTGACAAAGTTAGACGTTCAATTAACTTGAGTAAACTTGTTACTCAAAAGTTTGAAACTGATTGATTAAGCGAATAAATAATCTGTGTTGTTTTCATTACTATCAGCTTCTCCTTGCATACTAAATTGGGAAAGATAAACTCAGGAGCACTCTAATGAATTGATAGGAATTTGTGGTAGTTATCTAATGGTACCTTTCTTTTGGAATGTAATTTATCTTCTTCAGTTTAATTGACTCGTTTAGTCAAATATCACACTGCCAAGCCGAGCTTTTGAAAAAGATATTTCACCGGTTTTGCTAAACTGGGGACTCATACATATCTAATGAGGCTTCAAAGCAAAGCAGAGGACATGAATGTGGGGTAGGAGCTGTCCCAAACAGAAGTAACTGTTAGGCAAAGGTAGAAGAGACTCTTCTGTTTTGAAGTTTTCTTGTTATTCAACAATGTATATCCTTACCAGCCTTTGAAAAGAAGACAAAATAATTAGAAAAGCTGCAAAGAAAGTTATTCCCTTATCATAGAGAAAATCAAACACCTACTGTCCCCCAGATATTTATTCTAATAAAATGAGGGGTTTTTTAAATTATGGAAGTAAAAAGAAGAAAGTCTCCATTAATTATTATTTCATGACCATGAAGAAAAGGTATCTTGATTATCAAAGAAAACTTTATATTAATGAGATAACTAATGTTTTTTCTTATCAGAAGAGATAAAATACTTCAAAATGACTGAATGAATTATTACTTAGACTATACAACATTCATTGGATTTTGTTTGTTTTGATTGACTCTGTGAATCTCAGTTCCTGAGTGCTTTTCAGAAAAAGAGTTCATCTTTCTTCTTAGCTGTAACGACAAAAACCTTAAGTCTCAAGATGATAGATTGCATATTTTCACGCAAAACTAAGAAATATTTAATTTGACTTTCCTGGGATAGATATGACAAGTTGTTGACTCTGCAATTAAAGTTTTAGAAGATGGGTTTTGCCTTATGTCTCGTGGTTGGGTTACCCTATATCTAATAAGAGATGAGCTCTGTTCAGTGAAGTATTCCTAATCTCTCTCTAGTTTTAATAATATACCTGACCTCACTCTGCAGATATACAGGAAAATGTGTGGGTAACATGCTGCACATTTTCCTCAGTGAATGCACTAATCTGTTTCCATCCCTCCAGTTAAGAGGAGATTGTCCAACAGATGGAAAGGTGACTGGGGACAGACGAGATAGAGCATTTGTGCAAACCTTGCTTCTCTGAGAAACCAGATGAAAAATCTCCAGAAAAATGCGATGACTTTTATAAACATTGAATCAGATTAAATACTCAGTGAAGGAATATTAGCACCTGCAATGGAAATCTTCATTTTTATCAGGAGTTTGGTTCTTCCCACATTTCCTGCAAGGTTTTCATCCCTCAACTTAAAAAGTTCCATAGTCTACACCTGGGTCTCAGCTTTTTGCATGGCACTCCTCTTCAGAGCAACAGACCCATGATATAACTTGTAACATTTTTATGCTGCAATAAAGCCCTTTTAGATACAGGGTAATTTTATGCCCTCTTGCCATCCCATTTAATTTTAAATTTACGTAATTACTTTTAATATCCCAGTTCTCTAGCGGTGATCTGCATGGATGCTGTTCTTCCCACAAATGTGGGAAAGGATTCTTCCTTAATATCTTGACAGTTGAGAAAGCCCTGTGAGATCTGAACTCTGATTATATACAACTTGTAACATTTTCTTTTGAAAAGCTTGGCCTTTTTCATTGTATGTCCAACAACAAAATTTAGACAAGAAAATCCTTTGATTAAAAGATGTAGAGGGTTTTTGTTCCCTTGCTTTGACTCTTGAACTTCCTCCTAAGAAAATGAAACATTATAATGACTGTCACCTTTGAATTGCTGTGATACCTAATGTAATACTTTTAAGGGCCATGTGACTGAATTTTCAGTCCAAGATCTATACAATTGCTACACGTAGCTGTTCAGATAAATCTGCATTATTTATCATTACTAATATCCATTTCATTTCCGAAGTGGCCATGGGTTCCAGTGTTGATTCTGGTCTGAGCTTTCATTGAGGAAAAGCATTCTCAGACAGGTTGACAATTCAGATTGTAACAGACAAAA
Organism: Acanthiza pusilla; assembly: GCA_036630365.1. Classification (NCBI taxonomy): domain Eukaryota; kingdom Metazoa; phylum Chordata; class Aves; order Passeriformes; family Acanthizidae; genus Acanthiza; species Acanthiza pusilla. Next base: position 2,815,429 of record JAXCHO010000164.1, on the reverse strand, counting down.
CTTCATCACACACCCCTCCACACTTTTAATTAGGCAAAACCCATTATTTACATGTATGTTACACTAAACTGCTAAAAGCAAAGGTCATGCAATGAAGTTAAAACAGTAAAGCAAGATTTATATACTCTTCTCATACATATCCTCACCTATGAAATTAAGGGAAATGTAATGATGCAATTTAGTGGAAGTCAAATCAAGCAGAAATAGTGATGCAAAATTTGCCAGAATTCTTGTTTTATCCTTTTGTACCTAGTGGACAAAATGCTGAGTGTTAAAAGAAGTGTATCTCTAGCAACCAGCAGTATTCATGCTCTGTTTCCAATATTCTCCTCTAATTATTTTTATTTTATAATAAAATTAGGAATTATTTTGATTGAGTTTATGAAGAGTACTAAGGTAATCACCAGAACAAAATAGAAATATTAGCTGTACAACATTCTATTTTCATTAATACTGGGGTAACACCCTTTGACTATTAAATACAACATAAATACTTGGTGCTATTGCAGTTTATGAAAAATTTCCTATTAATCTCTTTGTGTTCCAAGCAGTCCAGGCACAAATCACATTAGAATTGTGTCTGAAAAGTTTTTTCATCGATTTCTTGATGTAAATTTTACTTTTACATAAACAAATGGCATTGCAATAGCTGATGTGAGTTCATTCTATAAAGTTCTGCTCTCCTTCAAAGTTTCTTAATGATTTACTTTCTGTCGCTCCTGAATCTACCTTAATGCGTTATTATGCATGGCTGCTATTTCAGATGTATTACACCATTCTTTGTAAGACTTAAGCTTTATGTTGGCATCAGGTTTGTCTGGCACAATCCATTTAGCTACTGTATTTGAGTTCCTAAGCTTTTGATGAATTTAGAATCATGTCTTAAATATTTACCATTTTCTGTTGAAGTGTATTAGAAGAAAGAGATTATGCATGCAGAAAGTGTATAGGAAGTTCGAAGATAACAAATGATACATCAAGCACAGCCTAATGTGGTTTTACTGGAGTAGAAACAGTAGTAATAAATCACCTGCCAATGTTGATAATAAAATAGTGTATTGGCCTCCATCAGCCACAAGAGAAAGGTTAAATGTTATTTCTCACAATAACCATGTGGTCTTCATTCCTGACATCCTGACTAAATTCTATCATTATTTTCTGTAGAAACTGTGATCTTTATGAAAAAATATTCCATTAAGAATAAAAGCTGATGCTTCCTAACCTATAATATCCCTGGAAAACCTTCATCCATTTTATGGTTATTGCACCACATAAATTGTCTTCCATTTGGGGGTGAATACAGCTTGCTCTGCAAAAGTCGTAATGTAAAGCTTGGAATTCATCATGACCAGCTTTCGTTACCTCTGATGATCTTTTCATAACCAGTAGAGCTGGTCTGAGTAGTTTAGTGCTTAAGGCAGCTAAAACCAGCATTCTTAGCCTTTATGATGTCATTTATTTATTTTCTTATTTATTTGTGAGCTGTTAGATGATATTCTGCTCTGGTGTGATGGAGAGAGAGGTGGTGAAGGGTTCCTTCTGAATCTCAATGGGAGAGGCACAAAACCAAAATGTTTGATAAAATAACTGATTTGAGAGGACAGAATAGGAAGGGGAATGTAGACATTTAGTAAACTTCATGTCCCTTCTGGGCACCCTGTGTTCATGAAGCTTCAGATGGAGCCTGGATAGGTTCTCCCATGGTGTGTTGTCCACTTCAAAGCAGATCCTGTCTGTGGAGAGAAGCTCCTCCATTTTGGTCCTTTGAGCTAATGTATAATATCTTCATAAGAAAGTAACCCTATTCCTTAAGGATGTTCTCACAGGAACTTCTTGTCATGTTAGTTACAAACCGGAAAACAGTTAAGAGCAGGATGAATGTAAGAGAAGTTCATCCATCTATCCTTTGCTCAGCAGGGTTGTGTCCACAGTTGTGTCCATCTACCTCACCTTCTCAAGGTACGACACAGAAATATTATCCAGCCACAGCATTAAGTTTTGCCCATTGCAAAGAATTTTCCTGAAAATGCAACAACATTTTCCATTAATGTCAAAATATCATTGGTGATCCTGGAAAAATATTTCCTTGTCCTTTTCACTGTCATAGCTATGGTGTAAAGCTCTGTCTGCTGATGCTAGGCGTTGCATTAGTAAACTGAGTGAAACATCAATTTTTCAATCTTATCTCTAGCAAAGTTCCTGCAATTGACATCTGCAGAAAGCTGTCCCTCTTCCAAATAAGACCTGTGGAGTCAAATCTCCTTTATACTTAATTTCTTATTTTGCACTTGGTTGATTGGTCTAGCCACTTCTCTTTTCATTACTTGGCTAACTTACGATACTTTTATATCCTGATCAATGTATGAATGAACAACTATGTGTATATGAGCATATTTGTGTTACATACATCTGGGAGCAAAGATTAACAGGTAAAAAGGAGAAAGATGAGCAGAATGGAATAGAAAAAAAGGCAGAAATATTTTTTGCAGAGTGAAAGAAATGAGAATAGAAAAGACAGGAGAATGAATTTAGAGCATAGTGCAGGCTAGAAGTTGTTTTGCTTTCACCAGAAATTAAATTGAAGACATTGGGTTTACAGAGCTGTAGTAAATTAGCACAGCAAATGGACCAAGACTGTATACGTTCTTAGAAATATAATGCAATTCTTCTGAAAGATCCTCACAGTCCCTGAAAAGGAAAGAACATTTCTAGTTTCCATCTTCCTGTATGTTTTTATTGTGTTTTATATTTGAATTTTCCTTCTGAAATATATAAAAAGATACTGTAATAATACCACTCCTTGCATCCTTAGGACTGTAAATGGGAGAAAATATATTAGTCTATATTGCCTGTAATACTGGAAGTGTCTGGCTTTCTAATGCTACAATTTAATTTTGCCAAATCTAGTTTCAGCTGCTTAAACACCAGTCTATTATGCAAAAAAAAGACAGATAATAAAAATCAGTTAGAAGACTGCAAGCTATAGAATGAAGCAGAAATTAACATGAAAGATTTGTGCTATATATGTGATAATTAAAGCATTTAGATCTCTATATTATAATAGGGGAAGGAAGCCATGCACCCAGTTTTATATATTAAAATTTGAGTCAAGATATTTTAGCGTCTTTTTCCTTTCATAGAAATGTCTGCTTAGGTTTTAATGAAAAGAGTACATGCTGTAGATTCTGTGCAATGTATACAATTTCTTCATTGAGATTTCTGGGTGTACATACAGAGGATGCTTAATATAATAAAAAATACAGCTTTGATATTTAGTGGCTTCTCTTTAAAGAATCAGCTATCTAGGGTACCCCTGTATTCATATTTGTTTACAAGTCTTCATGACTTCTAATCATGCTTCTCTGTAAGGTTCCTAACCTCAAAGGCAAGAATTTGGAGAAAGGAAGTAGAGAGGCTGAGGATTATCAGGGAGTGTGAGGGAGAAATAGACTGATGGAATCACACCCTTCCATCCCTGAAAGAAACGCAGCAGATGGGAGCTTGGTAAGGTTCAGGGGAGGCCTCAACCTCTCACCATCAGGAAGGTGGGGACCTTAAAGATGAGGAGGAATGGCAACAGGTTCCTTCTTAGAGAGATATGAGAATCCTGCCATCCCTCACCTTCCCAAGTACCATTACAGAATAGGTATGAGGCTCTGGAGCTTGATAACATCACCAGACCTTAGATCCTGCCCTGTGGACAGTCTGGAGCTGGGGTTGTGAGACAGAAAGAAGAGAGGAGAAAGACAGAGAAGGCAGCAACAGAAGGAAAGAGCGAGGAGCCCGATCCGTTCCCTTTAACAGTTAAGTTGGTGCACACTTCTTATATAATTTAGACTTTTCACAAGTTTTTTGTTACAGCCAGCCTTTCTCCAGGAAGTGAGGGGCAGGGGACTGAGCACAAGTCTCCAGGTGGAACAGGAAATTGGCTCAGAAACAGTGCTGGTCTACCTCTGCTGGACCCCCTCCTCTAATCACATTTCCTGTAGCAATACTCAGAATGTTTGGGACAGAACATGCTTAGGTCTGGTGCTCTACACTCAGCTGCAGTGCTGCATCCAGCTCTGGGGTTCCCAGCACAGAAAGGACATGTGCATGTTGGGGGAAGCCACCGAGATCTTTAGAGGAATGAGGCACCTCCCCTACAAGGAAAGGCTGAGAGAATTGGCTTTGTTCAGTCTGAAAGAAAAGGCTTAGGCAATTTGGCTTTGGGGTGACTTAATGTCAGCCTTCCAGTGCCTGATGGGAGACTGCAAGAAAGATGGAGAGAGACTTTTTACAAGGGCTTGTAGTGATAGACAGGGGGGAATGGGTTCACAAAGAAAGAGAGTAGTTTTAGATTGGATATTAGGAAAAAATTCTTTACTGTGAAGGTGGTGAGGCACTGGAACAGGTTGCCCAGGAAAGTTGTGGATGTCCATCCCTGAAGGTGTTCAAGTCCAGGCTGCACGGACCTTGGAGCAGCCTGCTCTGGTGAAAGGTGTCCCTCACCACTGCACACAGGTCAGAACTAGATGATCTCTAATGTCTCTTCCAACTAGAACCATTCTACATTTTTTCCTTCAAAAAAACCTCCCAGCCTAACAGGTTGCTCACTTAGAAAATTAGGCCTATATGTCACCTGCCAAAGGTAAAATGAGTTTCACCTATTCACCAAGGTTTCACAACATTTATCAAAAAACTGGTTTCTGTGTTACCTATGAAACTCACATGAAAAAGTGTACATTGCCAGAAATTATGGAGAAGAGTAAGAGAAAGTTCTCCTTATAGTCCACATTAAGAAAAAACTCAAAGGCCTAGCTATTTTTCTTTTAGAAAGTTGCTTAAAATGTTCTGTCATTGATCATTCCAAATGCAAGTGCCTTAATGATGCTATATATTCATCTCTGTGTGAGGGCAAAAAATGATTATTCCTACTTGATGATACTGAAGTCTTGGAAAATTGAGTTTGTATGATTTTTTTTCTTTCCAATTCATCATACAGGATGGGAGTATAAGACTCCATAACTGAGAACCATATTGAAAGTGTTATAGTTTTCAAGTGATTCTTTCTGCTTCCCTTTCTGCACATTTCACCATCTGGATAGATCTCATCTGATTCCTTTTTACTTGTTAATTTTATTATAGTTAGAGTTCTCTTACACCAGGTCAGCCCTACCCTGATTTTTTAGTATTCACATTTTTCTTGTGTGAAAAATGCTCAAATGGCTTCTCCAACCTGAAATGTTATTGGAAGAGAAGCTGTCTGACATAAAAGGTCATTTTTTCAGATATGCTGCAGAGACTGGATGATGATACCATGATCAGAGCACCACAGAAAGGTTTGGGTAGGAAGGGATCTTTAAAGTTCATTTAGTCCAACCCCACTGCCATGTGCTGGGACATCTTTCAATAGATCAGGTTGCTCAAAGCCCCATCCAACCTGATTCTCAACAGTCTGGGGGAGGAAGCATCCACAGCTTCTCTGGGCATTGTATTTAACTGTCATGCTTAGAAGTCTCATGTTCAAACCTCATAGTTCAGAAAATGGTCCCTGTTTAGTGAAACTGATGTATAAAAAATGCAAAATGAACAAAGAGTTCTCAGTTTGCTCTGTTGTGGTCTTTTTTTCCTTGAGTCAATCCAGGCTATTATTTTATAAATTCTGCTTTCCTCACTGGTTCATTCCCCTCCTTGAGAACTCAAATGCAGAACTGTTCAATATCAGGTATTTCACCTGGTGATGGAAGCTTTGCTGTATTTATTTAATTCTAGACCACATGTAGGAATTGGTTGACCTGTACATTGTTTGGTTGTTTTTCTTCCTAGTTTTGTCACTTGTGCTGTTTGTGAGCACCCTTCCACCACCACTGTCATTGTCACTCAAGGCTCTGATACTGTTTGTTACGAAGGATGATATACAGTTTTGTTGATGCAGAATAATATATGAAGGTAGTGAAATGTAAAGAAGATGGAGGTCTTAAGCCCTTGCATTGTATCCTGAGGCAGCAGGTTACAACAAGAGATGCCGAAGTTTCATTAGAAATGAACTGGGGATGAATAAAAGAAAATTTAAAAGAGAGGGGAAAGAGAGGGCAGGAAATGGGTGTGGATTATGTGATTTCTTCATAGGATTCTGTTGTAACATTTAATTATTTTCAGTCTGTTAGACAAAATATGTTTTACTTATGTTATGCAGATAACATTTGTGCCAGACTTAATTAGTCTATTGGAATCTGTTGGCAGTTTTAATCAGGTTGTCAGAATCTAAATTCTCTAGAGTCATAATGTAAACAATTCACAACAAGCTAACAAGTACTGTGTGAAACATTGAAACATCTCCAGACATCTGTGAAGCCTTCAGTAGTAAAATTTTCTGGTTTTATTTCTTTCAAAGTTTCTTATTTTTTCAATTTGGAGCTCAATTGCTTCTGCAAAATTTGATTGAAGGTTCAAACATTTTGAATAAATGTCCGTCTGTTTCCAGGATCTTGACAAGTTCCTGGAAAGAGCTTATGTTTCACATTAAATTCCTGCAAAATGTGAGGTTTTCATATAAGGTTTATTCACAGTTTTAGGGTATGTCAGACTCTAGCAGGACAGACTTTTAATGCAGCTTTTTAATAGAATGTGAGATTTATTTTGCAATTACAGAGTGCAATGCCCAAGATTCAATATTGGAACAATATTTCTGAACCCACAAACCTGCACCAGACTCTTTATAGTTGACATTATTTACATCCTCTCCCCCCACAAAAAGATGTATTAGATTTTAAGTTTGTTTCAGAATGTTGGCCAGTCTTGTTTCACTTACTGCCATTATTTGTTAACAAAGCATTCCAGCATCTGCTGACGGGAGAGTTAACCACTTTAAATGTAAAGTTCAGAACTTCGGATATTCTGCTAAACCTGTAAAGATGTTTTTATATTCCTTATTGAAGAAAGTTTATGCAGTTTTCTTCAAGGCATACTTCTAAGCAAATCCACTAAATTTTTCACTAAAGGATTTCATCCCTTAAAACACTACTTGGCCTTTTTTTTTTGCTTTAAAACTCATGTGCGGCTGCATTTTGGATCAATGATTTATCTGTGAAGATCTTCAGCTTATTTTCTGTCAATTCACAAATGGAAAAATAGATGTAGCTTACTTAATAGAGAATTCCCCTCTAGATCCAGAGAATATCAGTGACCCTATACAATGAAGCTATTGCACTTTTCTATCTCTGAAGAAAGAAAAATTGGAGATTTGCCATTGGCATATAAAGCTGCATGTGTTAGGGCTGCTTCCAGCTGAGATGCAAAAGGCCAGAATCAGTGTTGGAATAAATTGGCATGATTTCATTAAATAAAAGTGGAGTCCTGCCCACTTATATCAGCAGTCAATTTGAGAACATATCCATACAGCTTCTACATTTGTAATGGAGACTCTTCAAAGCCAGTTAACCACAAATGGCAAGGATTAATTCAAACACATAATTTTTATTTCGCCTATCTGAATAAGGTAGATCTTTCTCCACAAATGTACATGAAAAATATTCATATATCTTTAGCAACGGTTCTCCGGGTTACCTGTTGAGTTATTATCCGGATGAATTCCCTCTGCATTTTGGAAGGGAAGAATTTTGACACACTGCCTGTAACTGTGCTCTAAAGGTACTACAATACAGATTTTGCTCATCATCAAATTGCAGTGCATACCTTCCAATGTGTTTGCTTATAAGAGAAAATAAACAATCTTGAAGAAATCGGAGCACTATAAACATTGGAGATGCTCAAATAACAGTGTTTAATTTCTAAAGTGACACTGGTTCCTAACTGCATTATCCTTCCCAAATATTATGGACTTAACTAAGTTTGTTGGACTATGCTGTGTCAAATGAGCAAAGATATGACCTTGCTTAGGAACCTATTAATGTTAAAGGATTGCTGGATGCTTAATTAAAATGTTCCCAGTCCAAAATGTTCCCAGTCCAGTGCTGGCATCCAGACTGCAGGAGTTAGCATTGCAGTTGGCATAGGTTGGCAGTTGTTTCCTCAAGAAAAAGAGCAACTGCCAAGGTATGTGGAGACTGAACTATCTATTTTCCCCTAGAGTTTTTCTGACAGGTAAGTTTGAGATTTGTAGAAATGTCAGGGAGAAGCTGTTAACCAGAGGTTACTTCTTATGGTTAAAAGGCTACTGCGTGTCAATCCCATCTTTTACACAGACAATGTCTTGGGGTGGTTCTATGATGACACTGTATTCCTGATTGTCCAGGAATGGGTCCTGTAGCTTTAAGCAGGATCTGAGGAAGGTGCGGGAGGTGAGGAACCCTGGTGCGGGTTTTGTTCGAGCTCTCACTCCTCCTGTGCTCGACTTGTGGCGGGGATGAGGTACCTTGCTGCTTAGCTAGCTTGGTTCCTGTTAGCTGAGGCAAGAAATTGTGTAAGTTATTCAAGTGCTCCAGAGGCACTCTCAGCTAGAGACTTGAATCTTGTAAGAACCAGGAAATATTTTTACTGAAGGAGAGAAAACTCTGTGGTCCCTATTTGTTTAGAAATATCTGCTCTGTTGATTTTTAAACTATTTTACTTAACAGTTCCCATATGCAGATCTTGGTAGAGGTAATTTCAATTCTTCCTTCTGTTTTATTGGAAAAGAAAATAGAACCAAGATTTTCACCCTTCCATAATGCTATCTCATTTATTTGTGTATACAGAATATTATTGTGGTTTTCTGTCTTTCCTCCAGAAACAAGTTTCACTTCAGTGAATATTCATTAAGATGGAGAAAATTACTGTGTAGCCATTTTTTTAGGACTCCTGTGTGAGAGGTGAAAACCTGAGATCTCCTTTACATTTACCTAGTAATAAAGCCCTTTTTGCAGTATAGGGCTCATGCAGAATACCTAATATAGCCCATTAGCACTCAGTAGTAAAGTGGCAGATCTCAATTTCTGTTGTGAAGCAAGTAAGCAGACAAACATGAACTTAGGTCTCCTTTTGCAAGGTAACTGCGCTGTCCTCTTCTCTGGGAGTGTGTTATTCCACATTTCTCTCTTCTGTAATTTGAAGATTTTTAAATCCCTCTGCTAATTTCAATTAAAATTCTACAAATAAAGTGTTTAACTCTCAATCCTTTTAGGTGTGAAATTCTGAAAGATGTTACTTTCATGTTAAGTCAAAATTAATTTTTAGAGTCTTGGTTAGTCAAAGAAAAATAAAGAAATATCAAGCTATTGTGTATATATAGAAATATATATATATGTATATAGAGAAATATCAAGCTATCTGTTGCTGCCATCAGAAGGGAGAAAAGTCAGCTTGTAACCCAAAGAGAGAGTTTTTTGCATGAGGAGACTAAGCAAGTTGCATGGAAGAGAGACTAGAGAGCAGCTGCCATTTCAGATGTATGTACTCCTGAAAAACTGTCCAATATCTTATTAAGGATTTAAATTTGATAATTGTAATTGAGTAGCTAATACACAGATTTTTTACGCAATAAAAACAGGGCTAGTATATATGACTACAAATCTAAAGATGTGTAGGTTGTTGGTAAAAGATAAAGCAAATGAAAATGAATGTTCTTGTGAATCTTATATAACATGGTTGAAAATGTGGAACTTTTTCAAACCTTGGACAATGAAGCTTTGGCTAAGGTAGAGATTAGCCAAAAAACAAAACCTTACAGAAAGCTCTTTTGCCTTAGCCAAGGAGCTGATGCAGAACTCCCTCAGAGGTCATATTCTGGGAGGCCTAATTGAAATCTGGGACTATGTTGCATTTTGGAGATATGCATATACTATTCCGAAGAAAGCAGGTTTTTTTACCAACTAGATAAACATCCCTCCTACCTACTGAAGATGAATGAAGTACTCCAGTGTCTGTGTTTGGGATCCTCAAAATTCCAAGGGTTGGCACTGAAATGGCCAGAACTTAAAAGCTGGTTGCGTACAAAATGGACCTTTTGCAAGATTTCGGCAATATAGATGTGTTCCTGAGTTAAAAACAATATTGCTTTGTAACATAACACATAAATATAATGTACCAAACAGTATAAGTAGGGGGGAAATATTCCTTTATTCCTTTCCTTAAAAGAAATGGAAGGCCGGTTTTTTGCAACCTGCTTTTTTTTTCTCATTATTTTTGACTGTTGTTCTGCCTAATTTGAAGTTTTCTAGTTGATGTATTTTGTCAGGGATCACTGAAAGAGACAGGGTAATTGAGTTCCTTTCTTGAGGGAGAGTTTTTCTTCTGCTAGGAATTAGATTTATGCCTTAGCAGAATTTGGTAGCTTTTGATGTATCTTTGTGGTATTCATATAGAGATGAAACGGTGTAATTTCCTTTAATCCCGCATAAAATAGTAATTTTGTGCCTATCTTTCATCTTTACAGTATACTGGATTTATGATGAAAATTTGAGTGAAAAATTCAAATGCTATGCTTGTTGAAGTTCTACCTGAATCCAAGGTAAATCTATTTCTGTTGTGACACCATTGATTGATTGTGTCTAATTAACTGTAAACCTGTGTTTTCATTTTAATGACAAAATGTGAAAGAATTAACTGAAGCAGAAAAGCATTGGGAAGGAGGGAAGGAGGGGAGGAGGGAAGGAAGGAAGGAAGGAAGGAGGGAAGGAAGGAGGGAGGGAGGGAAGGAGGGAAGGAAGGAGGGAAGGAAGGAGGGAAGGAAGGAAATAAGGAAGGAGGGAAGGAAATAAGGAAGGAGGGAAGGAAGGAAGGAGGGAGGGAAGGAGGGAAGGAGGGAAGGAAGGAGGGAAGGAAGGACCCTTATGAATGACAAACACAAAATTTAAAACCTCAGATACTTGGTTTACTCTAATAACTTCAGCACACAAATACCTGTTTCTATAATGGAATATTGTCAATAGAGAGAAATGTTCTTAATTTTATCTGACAAAAGAATACAGCTAGCAATAAACTAGGGAGCTAATACTAGTGAATTAAAATTATTTGTGAAGCTCTTTTCCCCACTCCCTGATATGTATAGACTTACAACTTTAAGTATTCAACTCAAGGTTAAAATCATGACATTGTTTGCAGCTGGTGGGATGTCAATATTCCCAGAAGAGTTCTGAAAGTACACTCTGCACTGTGTTGATGTCACTTAACAAGCATTTAAAAGAAAAATAATCTTTCCAGTCTCCTCAGGAGGGGCTATATCTTTTTCTCCATTCCTTAATAAGACCTTTTCAGTGTTAGTTTAATTAAAACAGAGAGGTTACTTAAACAGTGACTTTCAAAATTATTTCAATTAAAAATAAATCAAGATCATGGTGTATTTTATTCCTTTGATTGCCATTGGTTATCACTACATTTTTCTTATGACAGTCAAGTATTAGGAGCAGTTTTCTCTTGACACTGAAGATGATGTTTAAAATCCCTGGAGTATTTAAAACAAGAGAGAGCTCCCAGCATGTCCTGGTGCCATGGAAACCAATATTTACTCTGATATATCAAGAATAACCTGACATCTAGATTTGTCAGTGGTTTTGCATTTTTTATAAGGAAACATGCAGTCATCTTAGCATGACACTGCAGTGCAAAAAAAGCCAGAATTAAATCAAAGAAAACCCCACATTATTAGATAGAAGCAATGAAGAGTTGTTGCTAAATTTGCAGTACATGATATTTAGAAGTGATCTTTAGTACATGATATTAAGTACAGTTGTGAATGTGTGGCTGCTGGATGAATCCCTACGCTCAGCCTCTTAGTAGAGTGTGCTGCTTCAGGGACCAACAAATGAACTCTCTTCTGTGTTCCTTTCTTCTAAAAACACTATGGGGAGTGACACGTGCTCAGAGCTGGATAGGGGAGAAAGGGGTTCGGATTTCTGCTCACCTGAGGAAAGATGTGCTGTTCTAACTCATGAAACTCCATGGTTGCTGAAGGTGTACTCCTGTGGCTACCCAATTGCCATTCCCACTAATATATTTCTACAAAGGTGGAAATAACAGCTCAAGGTGAGGCTGAAGGAGTTCAGCTTATAGGAAAAGGGAACTTGCAGTTTTCCCTCTGGAAAAGGGTTCTGTATAGATTATTTTTACTGGGATTCCAATTCAGCTGCCTTACGTATAAATAGGACTATGAAATGTAGCTACTCTTCAGGCAACTATTTAAAAGAACAGGAATACAATTTCCTTTCATGCTGCATGTGATGATAGTGAAACCCAAATTTTGAAAACGGTCCCTTTTTCTTTGACTAGTTTGAAGAAGGTTTCACTAGAAAACCCTTCTGACTAAGAAATCACAACTGCTTTGGCATCCTTGGCTAGTTTATTGTAGGTGTGCTACAATTAATGCTATGTGCAGATGGTAATAAATATTTGAATAATTGTTGTGTTTTTGCATTTTAATTTATATTTGAAACCAGAAAGTGATAACTTTTTTTTTGTGTGCATTTCTTTCTTTTCCATTGCTTGCATATGCCTGTTCAGTTTAAGATGGTGACTGAAGCACAAAATAGGTCAATGGTGGTAGCAATTCTTTTTGTTAATGAAACATGACCTAATTAAGTGAGTGTCCAAAATATATGCCACAACACAAAAGCAAAATCAATTGCTCCCAGTATCTCCAGTTTAGATTCAAACCACCAAGACTGAGTCCAGGCTCAAAGAGGCTGAATTGTTCTCAGCCCCAGGTGCTGGTTATGTAAAAAAGAAAGGTCTTACGTTTCTTTATAAGATGTGCACAGTATAATTATTGCATGAAGAAAGGCTGAAAACCTTACCTAAAATATTTTTCTCTATGAAATATTCTGGCAATTAAGTCACCTCTTAACAAAATGATGATGTTAACTCGTTCCTGATAGCCAACTAGCCCATTTAAAACTTCAGATAAACAAAATATGATTTGGATGTTAAGGCTTGTAGATGTTGAGCAGAGCTATAAAGCATTGTCCCCCTCTTGCCTGACTGTATAAGATAGGAAACTTCTTGTGTGGCAGTAGGTTGGTTGTTTTGTAGGTTTCTCGGTCTGTTTGTCAACTGAGTTGTTACTGTTGGGCATGGGGACTTTGCCCAAAACTGCCATAAATTTCATGGTCTCAAATTTTAATGAGTGGTTCTTCATGCTTTTTAATACTAACACATTGGGATAATGTTATCACTGAATGATAATGCATTAGAAAACACTTATTTTTATGAGCACTTAAAATTTGGCAGAATTAAGTGCATAAATTATTTGCTAAGCTTCAATCACTACTTCAGTTCTCTCTGCCCCTTATTGATTTGTAGTATCTGTTTTTCATTGGCGGTTTGCTTGTAGACTATGTAAGGGAAATGTCTCATTCATGAAATAAAGTGTGGTATTTGTGGCTACAAATGTTCCTTAGCAGATTCTGATGTAGTAATAATTGTTCCTATCTTTTTTCCTAGAGAACTAACTCTGTGGCAATCATTTAAATTAATGCGTTAGTTTTTGGTCAAAGGGAATAACATTTTACAAGAGAAAACTTTTTTCTATATGAGCTACATATGTGAGCGTGTGCATATGTGTCTGTACCTTCTCTTAAGGAGAATGGTTTTGATGAACAAAGAGACAAAGAAAACGTGGGGAGAATGATGGCCCTTGTGTAGTCAAAAACATCTGCTCTGGATTCTGATTGCTTCAGAGATAGCAAACAGAGAAAGGAATAAATATGATGTGTGGTATCCTGCCCTGCCATAGAGAACAATTTCTGTCTAGGTATTTAGTTACAAAAGAACTAAAATACACAGCATTCTGAGGGAAAATATACTAGAATCAATAGTACTATACTACTGAAATAGATCTGGCATAAATAGGATTAAAAGGTTTTAATAGTGGTGGGGGGTGTCGATTTAAGTTACTGGGGAGAACCAAACTTAAGAAAAACAAACCAAAACCAAACCAGAATGTTTGGATGTTCACAGATGTTTGCTAAAATTTAAGCCTTAAAACACTGCTATTACCAAGTCAGGTAAGCTAATCTATTCCTTTTGCCACTATAGGCAACATTTGATCATAAAAAGTACATACAAGAATAACCAAAACCAGAGTTGGTTTGTTTGATCTTTGCAACAGGTGTGTTAAACAAAAACTTGCTACAAATGCATTTGTTTTGGAGGCTGGGTGGATTTGTTCAGCAACTGAGAAGATTGGAGTGATTGTACTATTTTTGTCCTTCCTGTAATTCAGTCAAAAGTAACAAGGTAAAGTTAAAGTAATGAGTTCTGGGTTTCAAAAAATTGGTATTTTGTCAGGATCTAGAAACTCAGCAGGAAAACCTTTATTTCTTAGTGCAGAGGATTCTATTTTAAATTGATAACATACTTTCTAGCCTCTGTCGCCTAAGTTTTTAACTAAGTTCCTGTGCCTGATGAGCTGAGGAGATGTAAGAAGCTGACTTTTGCAACAGTAATAATTGAAAATAACTTGTTTAGATTCTCCACATGTATTTGAAATATTTAGGAATCTGTGCAGGCTTGAAAGTTGACAGAGGACAATTTCTGTTCTTGTGAGATTTATAGCATGGGTCTATAGATGCTGTAATATAACTGTGAGGGAAGAAAAATGGTTCCACATTACTGATGTAGACATTTTGTGTTACATTTCCTAGTATTGCACAGGTAATCTGTTTTTTAAGAACAGTAAACTAGTTTTAAATTTTTCTTCTGTGTGAGTCTTGCAATATTGCCACACTTACACAGAAAACATTCTTTTCTACCTGTGTGGTTTTATTACTCTGGGCAAGGGGGGTTAGAATTGAGATGGATTTGAAACACTTTTTTTTAAGGTAGGCATCACAATGGTCTATGAAAAAAGTCACCAAGAATTTCACAAAGTGGAAGGGAAAAAGTAACAGTTGTAATAAAAACTCTTGATTGATGAGAATTAAAGTGAATTAACAAACCCTAATTACAGTTGTTTCTTTAAAAGGAAATTTTCCTGACAAGAATTAGTGATGCAAATGCCTCTGACTTGCAGAAAATAATTTCTCAGACCTCAAGGAGGAGAAGGTGAGGCTGAATCAGGGTTTCTGCGTAGCAGCCCAATTTTTGCAAGTAAATATTGAGTTAAGTTTGTAAAGAACTGTTTTTCTACCATCTACTGCAATGAAAATACCTTTTACAGAAACTAAATAGCTTGGTATAGAATAAAAGATATAGATGAGACATAGCTGGTAGAGCAAGTGCTTTGTCAATATACACAAGTGGATAAGAAGAAAGTGCCTTAGCTTTGTTGCTTTTCCTTTTTTCATAGTCTAGTGGTCTTCTAAAGTTTTGGTTCAAATAACTGTAATTTAAATTGACCATCTTTCACACTTTTGCCCTTTTCTTCCCATTCCCCTTGCACAGTGCTTTGAGTTTTGTGTGTAGAAATTCCCTCAGATTCTATGCAAACAGTCACTTATTTCAAGAGATTTGGTTATGGCACCCAGTGCAAGGAAGCAAACCCTTTAAATATTCATTCAGATGTGATGTCCAACATTTTTCATCATTTCTAAAGGCTCCATGACTTTCATGTCTATTACAGGTTAAGGTCAGATAGTTTTATAGAGAAAAATTCTGCAAGTGCAGAGAATCTTGGGGAAGATTATGTTTTACAGATGTCAATAATGTAGTCTGTAGTTTTGTATTTTTGGGGTAGAGTTATATATCTTTCCAGATGACTCCTTGCTGGTGACCTGGTTTTGTACTGTATCTTTATTTTTAAACCAAATAAACATTAATAACATTTCCTTTTGATTTGAGCATATTAGGTTAGGATCCAATGGGACACTGGAAATGTGGAAAGTGAAATTTAAACTTTTCAGGTAATTTTGGAGAACTGTACTTAGGTACTAGGATCAATAGGTTAGGCTAGTAATGACTATCATTAGCTTCTTTGCTGGTACACTTCAAAATTCCTACTTACATATTCAATGACATAATTTCTGCTTTTAACTTAATTATGTTATTCTGTTTTAAACCTAGATGTGTCTGTCTAGCTCATGATGATTCCATTAACAAACTTTCCTTTCTGCTGAATCCTAATACAAAATATCAATTGAATGTTGTTTTTTAGCCAGAAAGGAACTTAATCTTGTCTGTTAATCATAGGAAATCAGATTTCCATCATGGCATGTTTTCTGTTGAGTATGACTCCAGAACTAACTGGTAGTGTGACTGACTAGGGGTCCTGCTACTTCCAAAAGTTAAAATTGAATTAAAAACTACCTACAAAAATTTGTAGAGTAGGTAGGACTTCTGTAGGCTCCCATTAGGAGGGCAAGAAAATTCCCTGAAGATTCAAGAAGAAATGGTGGTAATATAAACATTAGCTCTGCTGAAGTTGTTTGCAACATTCCTTTTCTTGACTGACTGCAGAGTTTTCCAATTTTGGATAAATTAGCTTATTGAGCCATAAAAGATAACATTTTTAAGTCCCAAAAAGGACCAGATTAGCTTTTTCTTCTGCTATGCACATGGTATAGAGATTCTCTCTTGGAGCTACTGGCTGTTGGAGTGATTATTGATGCTACAGCTTGGTATTTGCATTCTCATCTTCTGTGTGATATAAATAGTACATAAAAATAAAAATAAAGGAATTATTTACTTGAGTACTCATTACGCTTTAGAAAGCATGAAAACCACATAGTTTTCTGCTCCCTGAATTTAGGAATTGCTATAATATCTTAAGTACTGCATTATTTATTAACAATTTCTGGTTGTTTTGCTATTCTTCGGCTAAATAGAAAGTTTTATGTCTGATGTAATATATGAAAATATATGCATCTATTTCACTAATTCATTATATGGTTATTAAATGCATAATCATTTTCCTACAGTTTTAATATCCATATTAAAAATAATTTTCCTCTGCTGTGTTCAGTACATTCACACGTATTTGTTGTTAATTCTTTACAGTATGCTGTTAAAAGCATATTTTAGAGAAGCTTTTTAGCTCTTCTCAACAATAGCCCCTATAGGTGTACTTTTAGTAAAAGCAACATTGAGTTAGGGAGAACCTGGACATACTTTCTACTCTATATGCCAGAAATCTAGGAAACCATGGTTTTAAAAGGCTTCCATAAATGAAATACCTTTATCACTTTTTGCTTCTGTTTTCACAACTTAAATAATTTTTCTTCAATTATGCTCATTTAAGGTGTCCTTGTTTTGGCTGGGTTAGAGTTAATTTCCTTCCCAGGGGCTGCTATGGGGCTGTGTTTTGGATTTGTGCTGAACACAGGGCTGATAGCAGAGATGATTTTGTTATTGCTGGGCAGGGCTTGCACAGAGCCAAGGCCTTTTCTGCTTTTGTGCTGCCACGCTGGTGAGGAAGCTGGGGGTGCCTGGGAGGGTGGGAGAGACACAGCCCAGACAGGTGACCCCAGCTGACCAAAGGAGACACAGCCCAGACAGGTGACCCCAACTGACCAAAGGGAGACACAGCCCGGACAGGTGACCCCAGCTGACCAAAGGGAGACACAGCCCAGACAGGTGACCCCAACTGACCAAAGGGAGACACAGCCCAGACAGGTGACCCCAGCTGACCAAAGGGAGACACAGCCCGGACAGGTGACCCCAGCTGACCAAAGGGAGACACAGCCCAGACAGGTGACCCCAACTGACCAAAGGGAGACACAGCCCAGACAGGTGACCCCAGCTGACCAAAGAGAGACACAGCCCGGACAGGTGACCCCAACTGACCAAAGGGAGACACAGCCTGGACAGGTGACCCAACCGACCAAAGGGAGACACAGCCCAGACAGGTGACCCCAGCTGACCAAAGGGAGACACAGCCCGGACAGGTGACCCCAACTGACCAAAGGGAGACACAGCCCAGACAGGTGACCCCAGCTGACCAAAGGGACATTCCAGACCATATGGCATCATGGTGTGAGCCAGAGCTCAATAAGTTTTTTTAGTGAGAACAAACTCTATATTTTACAAGTAATATTCTATTATATATCTACAAGTAATATTCTATTAACGGAACACTCTTGACTATTAAAAAGTTGTATGCATTTCATCTAACTTTTAAATGACTTGTAAAATGTACTTTTGGACTGACTGTCTTAATAAAGACTCTTGTTTCACTAAAACTATTAATGCAGGAAAAACCCAAGCAAACCCAAGCCATGCAACATTTTTTCTAGCATTCATTTTCAAAGCTGGAAAATATTAGATTTCATTTATATGTGCCTATTGACCTTGCATAGAAATTATGCATTGAATTTTTGATTGAAACCAATCTCAGCAGTTGTCCATATGTCTGCTATCTTTTCCCTGCTGTTAAGAGGCTAAATGTTCCTTTTCCCAAATATTAATTAAAGCAGCACTTTTTTTGTAAAGAGAATTTCTGTGCAACCCAAGTGTCCTTCAAGAGAACAGAGTCAATAAAGCCAGTCTTCTCTAGGAAACTGTTATAAAATTATGACACTGCTTCAGAATGATTTGTAAGTTTTGTCACAAAAACAAATGCTGTTGTTGTGGAACACTGGAGTTAAAAGTATTCATTGCTTTCTGTTTTTTAATCTTCCTTGGATTTTGGATTGTTTGGGGGTTTTTTGGCTGTTATTTTTGTTCATGTCCATTTCCAGTGTGCAAACCTACTGCTATAGAAAGTAATAAATTGTCTGTATCAACCACTGATCCTTGAATGTCAGCTCATAGTGCAATGAATTTTATATTCTCGTTTAAATTGCTGGTAAACTTGAGTTTGTCTAATATTAGTTCATTCTTTACAAGCTGTTAGAAAAATGCTAAACTCTGTAGGCCAGGCAACTGCTGCTTATCAAAAGTTATTGCCAATGTGGTTTGTCAAACAACCCCTATGTTTTTACTTGTGTAAAGCTTCAGAGGTGAAGAGGGATGAGAAAATTAAAATGTAAACTTTGGTTTTTACAAGAAAAACTAGGTTTGGTAGGTAATAATACCTACGAAAAACTGATGTGCAGTCCTACACTTATGTGGCTTTAATATCCAACAAGCCATGACCATAACATACACAAAATTATTCTTGATTCATAAAAAAGAGGATTTTAAAAAAATATAGCAGATATAGGACTACCCACTTTTCTTATGGTTTTCCTTAGCTTGTAGGTATTAAATAGTGACTAATGGATCCTACAGACTTCTTTTTGGAGAAATACGGTGTTTCTATAAATATCTTTAAAAGTAGGTTGTGACTGTGTTCTTCTGGGCCGCCAAAAATTTCTTAAATAAATTTATTTCTGGAATAATAAAGTATAAATATAGAAACAAAATAGTATTGTGATAAATTTCTTGGCCTTCTTACTAAAGTCTTGTCATATTTGCAGTGTGGCAGTTTAAAATTATTTTCCACCTCCTCCACTGGACTATTGGAATATACTGTGTGTATATTGCAGATTTTATTGGTGAGACAGACATGCAGTAGTTTTTCTTGAAATGTAAACAGCTTGTCATTATCGAATGACCAAAAACTTTATGAGAAGCTAGAACATGAGAAGATAATTCTACGTAAACAATAGTGCTGAGAGGGCTGACTAGACAAAGAAAATTGAGTTTTTAAAACGAAATTGTAACAACATGCATAGTAGCAAAATCCCAAGCAAAATACTTCTGTTTCGTTACCAGCTCTTTGGGGAAAAGAAGATGAAATGCTTCCATAGTATTTTCATTCTGAAATAGCCTCCAGCTTCTGAGAGGTCTTTATTTAGAAGCATCATATGTCTGGTGGTAGGCTCCCTCAAGTTTCTTAGATGTTTACATGTTTTCATTGACACTGTGATGGACAGATTTCTGCAGAATGCTTATACATTGTTTCGTCATCAAATCACTGGTGAAAGTAAAGATTGCAGATTGTTTAGAGCATTACCTCAGGTTAGAAAATGGGCAGATGATTGTAAATTCTGGCTTTTTAAAATATGAATTTCTTAGAAATTATCAATTTGATAACAAGAAATTATTACTTTATATGAAGTTTTCTTGGGTTCTAGCTGGATCAGAGGATGGGGTGCTAGTGGTGTTATTGTGAGATTAATAGTAATTTTATTTCAAATGAAAAAAAATTGTTCTGATTCTTATCCTTTTGCTCTAAAGATAAATGGAAAATCTGGATGTATTCTATGTGTATATGGCTAATTTCACTCTGTGAATAGGTGGGCTTATGGGATAGTGGAAGAATATTTTCCTGTGGCTGAGACTGAATTCCTGCAAATTACATTTAATATGTCAGACTACTAAATTTGGGCTTTCTTGTACTCCCAAATACGTTGCAGTAAACTTCTTCACTGAATTAGCAGTACTTTATTTTAAGGTCACCTTTGCTCTGATTTTAAGATCACGCTTTTTTGTAGTGTGTATTATTAGGAGGTTTTCTTGTGGAATTTTTCCTAGACCTTTATCTAGCCTGGCACCTCATCGTCTTCTATCCCTTGAATGTTCTGTTTGTCTCTATACCTTTTCTTGCACCCCTCTTTGGAAGAATAATAATGTTTGAATACAGTTTTATAAAATACTAACTTGTCTTGATGAAAGACTTCTTCATTTACTCTATTCTTATCTTCCTAAATATCCTGTGTCAAGCTCAGCTTCCTAGAAAATGGAAGAAGTCAATGATGTTTGAGAAATCACCTTGTTCTTTGTTCTTCCTGTTGCAGTTGGGCACAAATTTGTGCTTTCCAAATTCTCCATCTAGGAGAATTTGTCATTTATTTGCTCTTTGCATATATACTTTTCATGTGTTGAGGATCATTTTTGTCTGGATATCATTAAGAGCATTGTGATCTGCTCTAATGCATTTTCACGGTGTATTATACAACTAATTTGTGCACACATGCATGCATAAAAGGAATTAATGTGCTATCTCAGTATTTCCAGTCAATATACTTCCAATCAAATGGCTGCCCAAGCAGACACACGGTGCATGTGTGTAGTGTGTATGCTCTGCTGGTGTTTCACTGCACCTAGCAATTTTAATGGACTCCAATGTATAAAAACATACATTTTTATATATATATGTGTGATTATTAATTTTCATTGCAACATTATTGCTGTTACTGCAGCTGCTATTTCAGTTATTCAATATTGAAAGAGCACTGGCCACCAGCAACATCTGTTTAAATTGTTCACTGCAATTTTGATGTGCCCTTCTAAAGGCTTATTAGTGACTGTGCTTGAAGATGAAACCAGGAATTTTAAAAACAGCTGATTCTAATTTTATCTCTCTTTCTCTGAAATATTTCAGTTATATCAGTATATTTCAGTCCTTTGACTTTGAGGTAAGTATAATTTAGTCCAACTAATGTGGACTAATAATTTAGTGCTCTGAATGTGGAGTAAGGGTGAGATTGTCTCATGGAGACTCATAGATGGAATGACAGTTCTAACACCAGATGTAGAACTTGGAGAGAATGGCATGATGGATAAAAGAATTAATGTCTACATGTAGCTAAGTTTGAATAAAAATCTCGAATGGGTAGGCGAAAACCATGAAAATAGGAGATCTCTGGAAAGCAGCAACACAGATAACATTTACATTTTTCCTAGCAAAAATCCTCTAAACTACTTTTATGCACTACACATAAAATGTGCAGTCTAGGTTTCAAGGATGGAGGAGTAGTATATTTTATTCTCAGAATAACAAACTAGTAGCATTGAATACTGAATGACTTCAAAATGCCCACTTGGGGATGCATCACTATTGTCTTTGGTACAACTAGAAATAGAGCAAGAGTAGGAATTCTTCTAATTGTTTGTAAACACTTCCCCCGTAATAACAGAGCTGTTTCACTTTTTGTTTCTGGTATGTTTCTAGTTCTGAACTGGAAAAGAATCCCACTGAAGAAGTTGCCAAAAACCATGGGTCATTAAGGACCACTTAACTGTCACAAAGGCACATTATTTGTGTATCCAAGTTAAACTGTTTAGATAAACTTTCAAAATCATCTTTGGCGTCATCCCTACCCTTACCCCCATCAGAATTTTACACCTTTTGGAATTTCAAGTCAGTATAGACTGCCAATTTCTTAGGTTTGATGTTTACAGCAAGAAGTTTTGATGGGTTGTTTGGGAAAGAAGTAAGGAGATTATTTGATTTAAATGCTGAAAAAGCTGGAATTCCTGTTGTAGTGGAGAAACAGAATTAATAGAACTACCAGTCACTGTTCTAAAGAGCCTGTACAAGAAGAAAGATAGCAAAATTTCAATATGGGGAACTATGGAGAACATTTCAGTTCCAAGTAAAGGTAATACTTTTTGAAGTTATAGAATAGATGTGCCTTTTTATGGCTTTTTGATAAAGAACTAAATTTAGTGGTCAAAATCAAGAAATTGGTAGAAAGTTTTTGCAGACTGCTGTATTATATTTCAGTACTGACCTGGAATAAGTCACTTTTTTATTGCTGATCTTTTGTGACAGGGAAGTGCCAGAGACAGAACTGTGTGAAATTACTACAGTTTTAGTTAATACTTCATTTTTTTTTCCGCTGAAAAATATCCACAGAGTGCTGCTTTATTCTATGATGTAGCTCTAACAACCACAGATACAAAATGTGCACACATTCCTTGTTAGTCAGCCAGTGTTTTGCCTTGTGTTCTGCACTACCTGAAGTAATTGCCACTGCTAAGGTGCTTTCTTATTTCATTTTACTGTTACTCCTTCTAAAACTGGTCTCTAATTCAGCTTTCAGCATAAATAGAATGGCAGATGTTCAATTAAGGTGTATCTCTTGTTAACTAATAGTTGAATTCTGTGTCATGTAGCCAAGTCTTTAAAGGTTTGAGATGCTCTAGCTGCTCTGGCTAAATTTGAGTCACCACAGCTGTTTCTCTCATTTGTCTTTAAGCCTTTGCTAAGCCTTTCATAATTTCAAGTGCAGTTTTGCACTTGAGACTGAAGAGTGGCAGAACATACCCCTGCCATTGTAGATACTCGTGTCTTTCTCCATGTCTGTGTTGCTGTCTCCATCAGCATATCAGTATTCCCTTTTCTTCATCTGATGGACTTCCTGATGTGGAGTACTTCATATATGAGATGAGATGAGATCTGAAGGCCTGAAAGTCTGGTTCTTCGTTGTTTGTTTAGTACTCCTTGTTATTTCTTATCCAGCAACAGGTCAGTGCCAGGCTGATAAATAGATAAATAGAAGGCAATGTTTTTTTCTTTCCCTCCCTTCCTTCCTTTGTATACTGGAAGGGACACATTGCATGGCTACAGCATTTGTCTTCATGTTTTCGTATAATTTCCACTGCTACGTGAAACTAACACCAGTTTACAAAACACTTCTACTTTCCAGAAGTGCTCACAATACACGTACCAAAAAGGCCATGTGTGATTGAACTAGCACTGAGAGAGTTCTATGGAAATCTGCTTTCTAGAAGTATTCTCTGACTGTACTTTTTCCCAGCAGTTTATTATTTCAGTCAGGTCAGCCACAGCCTTTTCTAGGTAGAAAATGCAGGATTCTGATATTATGCTTTAATGATTGGATGCTGTTGGGTAGAGAAATGATCTAATAAAATGCATTTGTGTCTATTGTGGTTTGACATCTATCAGAAATGCTTCTTTGTTTTGTACTTTCATGTAACTTATATCCATTACATGCTTTTTTTGCCTAAAAGTTGCTATGAACTTCTGAGGATAATTTCACTTTGATTTTTTTCTTCTTTCTCTAACTGAATTGCTTAGAAATAGGTCTGAAAATTCAAAAGCTGCCTGAGCGCTCTGAATGCCCGATTTTCCATTAATTTCAAATTGTGTGAGTGGCTTTGAAAAAGATAGCACAAAGGCTAAATCACCCTAGGGTGACATTTCAAATTTGCTGAAGTTGATGGTAAAATCTACACCGATTTGAGCAAGACTAAGGAGTTTCCTTTTCATAGTGCTGGGATAAGGCTCTAAACTAGTAAAAAATCCATTCATTTGACAAAAACAATTAAGCAGGTCCTTAATATTAAGTGAGGTGATTTCTGTTCACCTGGATGAAGTTAACCTTATGCTTAAAGGTAGGGAATTTCATACTTTCACTGAGTGAGTGACTGAGAGAAAGTCAGTTTTGGTCTCAGTATAGTGGGAAAACTTGCCTAGCTTGTGAAAAGGTACAGTGCTGAAATTGCATGAAGCAGAGAGGACTTGACATTTCTCTTTAAATCTGTTGTGGTTTTGTTTTATTTGTGTGAACATAATTTGTAATAGGAAAGGTCAAATACTATCAGAAGCAGATGTCTGTCTTAAGCTAGGTAGGTATTGGGTGTGGATAGCATAGCCATTTACAGTGCAAGCTTTCAGGGAGAAAGCCCTACGAAAATTCAAGTGTAGTGTAATAAAGATTGTCTTTTCAGTTGGAAGTATTTTGCTTTACACAAATGTAGTACTTTCCAAAAAGTTTAAAAGGCATAGCTGAAGTTGCTTTTGACAGGAAGTAAACTGTATGCATAAACTCAAATAAATGCTGGATTTTATGGGCTCCAGCATGGCCAGTATTGTTGAACAGGAATTTCTGACAAGCATGCATATGCTTTCCTAACACATTTTCACTAGACCTAAGGGCCAGTGAACTTCATCATCTTCTGAAGTATTAAATAGAAAAAGCCTTTATTGGATTTTTCCTCTTATTAAGGAACTTCTATTTATTTGCTGAGTTGAAAGGGACCCACAAGGATCATAATTTGGAATGTACATAATGATAGACTTATTTCTTTATATTAAATATTTTTTATGCCCCTTACATTATTCAAGATCATTGAAAAGCTGAATAGAAATAATGTTACTCTATCTTTCACTTTTATAAGCATTTCTGGACCTGTTTTCAATGTCCTCATAGTTTTAAGAAATAATAATGAAACGCAACCCCCTCCCTCTCCTAAGATAATGCACAAAAACACCCAAAACAATGGCACATGAAAAAGGAAACCCTTAGGTCTTTAAGCTTGTGAGGCATAGAGAAGTGTTTGTAAATTGAAAGAGAAGAAAGGTAACAGTTAAACTATTCATATTCACTGCTGATCTGAGAAAAGAATCCTAGAATGACAATGTGTGACTAATGAAAGTGCTAGTTGAAAAAGATCAGACTTCTTCATTTGCATTCTGCCTTTTGTTTGCTCTGCAGATATCACAAAAGCCTTTTAAAAAACAGCTCCACTCTCTATACGTTAGGATATAACATTCACAGTGTTTCCATATACCTACCTCTTTATATTTGTAACTTTTAGAGCCTGATTTCTATGCCACACTGCCTCGATAATTTATAACTGTTCTGCATCAAACAAGCAATCCTATTACTAAGTAAGAGCATTCCTCTACCAGTTCACTTGTT
Organism: Acanthiza pusilla; assembly: GCA_036630365.1. Lineage (NCBI taxonomy): Eukaryota > Metazoa > Chordata > Aves > Passeriformes > Acanthizidae > Acanthiza > Acanthiza pusilla. The sequence continues at coordinate 2,790,203 of JAXCHO010000164.1, read as the reverse complement.
TTTAATGTCCATGTAATCAATAGGAGTGGTTGGTGTTATTTTTTTCCTGGTTTTTTATATTGGCCTGGTTAGAAATTTAAAAGGTGCTTTGGGAGGACTGCTTCAGTTCCATTCAGGAGTAAATATAAACATCTATTAAAAAGAAAAAATCCAATTATCTATATTAAAGAAAGCCTTCTTCAAATCTTGTTTTTGTTGAATTAGAAGGCTGATTAAAATGAGGAAATACTTCAAGTGCTACAGACTTCACTGTTCTTAAAATGAAATCAATGAAATCCAAGTGTGTTATCATGTTAACATGTTTTCATGATTTAGAGCCAAAAATGATACAAGGAAGCTATGAAACAGCCTGCTTCTTTGGCTTTTTTTTTTTTTTTTTTTTTTTTTTTTGTAAACACATGCTAGAAAAGTTTTAGCTCAAATCTTTCAGTTAAATCTGTTGCTATCTATTTTGTTTTAATTTGCAGCTGAAACATGAATTTGTTGCTTGAAACCTTTTTCAGACAAACTTAAGGCATCAAGACTGGATGAACAGTACGTAAATCATGGGAAACAACTTTTTAAAAAATGAAGTTTCCCAAGTTTTCTCCCTTCATGAGTTGTTTTTCCCTTCATCCTTTTTAGTTTAGGCAATTTTTATGAACTATAAAATATATAACTATTCGAATATAACAGAATATCCAATTTTTAAGTTATTGAGACGTGGGCAGGAGCACCTGAGCCTACAGATTCTGGATTCATCTGCTTCACTTTTAGGGAAGTGAAATTTATCCTTTTTCTACAAAAAAATAGGAAGTAGCTGGTTTAGAGCTGTGTGTGATTGTACCCAGAGCATCAATCCTGCATAAAATCTTGGCTTCACAGGCATGAAGTCCATACGCCTCTGACTTCCAGGAGATGTCAGTGGTGTGATTCTGGTACCTATATGTGAAATAGGATGTTAGGGTTTGTGGGTTTTTTTGTTGCACCTCCCATCCCCCCTGTTCTTCTCTTCTTCTCTAGTAACAAAATTGTGCTCTGACTTAAGTCTTCAATTTATCACAGAAGTTTTCCCATTACCTTTGACCTTCTTTCTCACTTTAGCCTATGAATGAGGATGTTATGGATGAACAAAAAGAATAAGAGCTTTACTTAAAAATGATGGCCTAATTTTGTGTTGAGCAGTTTTAGAATTGAATGCAGCCAGAAAATAACTGAAGTTCAGACAACTAGTTGAAATTTGATGGATCAAGACTGAAGGAGAATGGAGTCCATGACACTAGCAATGTCCTTAATCTGTGTGCTAAAGATTACTTGAATTTCTTATTAATTGTTTCAATAATTAAACTTGAAATGTAATAAAGTAATTACAAATAAGTGTATATGGCAACTTTATCACCTTTGTATTTTAGGATTCAACAGAGAGTTTCATCATTTTGGATTTATTGCAAATTTTTTATTACTTGTGAACGCAATACTGAATCTTTGAACATGTTCCCTGCTGTGGAATTTAAGTGCAGTCAATGTCTTACAATAAATCTACTGTCTAACAAAAATGGCTTTAAAAATGCAATAACATCTTGAGCTTCTTTATTAGAAAATTATAAGTGTGCATTTAGATATTAGTGAAGTCAAATATATAACCAAATAGGATGTTTACATTTTTCACTCAGACTTAATTAAACACAGTCATTCTCATTCTACGTCTTGCACTGTATCTCAAATATTGAAAAATTATGTTGGCAGTGAGTTGGAGCACTGTTGCTGAGCATACTTTGAACTGATCTCAAATCATTGAAACAGAAACCTAAACCAAAGTTATGACTGCATTGTATATTAGCCTTATCTTTCTTAAACTGGATTTTAACTCTGTCTTTATGTTAAGCAGTGCTTACCTCTGCCCTCTTCCTGGCATATGGCTTTTGTTTACCTGTTGCTTTGTGACAGAAAACTAAGAAGGCAAAAATCTTCTTGCACAAGTAGGTAAATGTTGATCTCGGTTAATCGGAGAAACATTGTACACACTGGATGCAATTATCCCATCTCAAGGGTACAGTGAGTAACATGCAGAAATTAAAACAACAGGCTACACTTCCAGATTATGGAATATACTGTATATCCTTATGGTAGTTCTCTGTTATCATTTTTTTGAGTTTTTTAGAGAGGAGCTGTGAACTTGTGATAGACACAGTGATTCACATCTCAGGAATAGCCTTCATTCTAATTGTAACTTCTACTTAAAAATGAGCAACACTTACAGCTATTTGCCTAAGACCATAAGATGTCTGGGAAAAAGACCTAATTTCTTCAAATATTTGTCTGTTCTTAAAAGGCTGCTGCTGTTATTTGGCAGTGTAACAAACATGTCTCTGCTTGAAGTAAGTGGGCTTATAGGGCAAGAATTTCTAGGTAGCAAGTCTAGATGTCATCTGTTGTAGAAGTTGATGTTGAGTTAAAAGTCTTCCCTTCCCTACTCAGAGGTATTTTCCCATCTTGCTGTTTCTATAATTCTCAGATTATCAACACCAACCACTAACCCAGAACTGCCATGTTCACCACTAAACTGTGTCCCCAAGTGCCACATCTACTTGTCTTCTAAATACCTCCGGGGAGGGTGACCCCCTACTTCCCTGGGCAGCCTGTTCCAATGCTCAACAACCCTTTTGCTGAAGAAATTTTTCCTAATATCCAATCTAAACCTCCTCTGGTTCAACTTGTGGCTGTTTCTTCTCATCCTGTCACTGGCTGCCTGGGAGAAGAGGCCAACCCCCACCTGGCTATAACCTCCTTTCAGGGAGTTCTAGAGCACTATAAGGTCTTCCCCAAGCCTCTTTTACCCCAGGATAAACACCCCCATCTCCCTCAGCTGCTCCTTGTGTTCCAGACCCTTCCCCGACTCCGTTGCCCTTCTCTGGACACTCTCCAGCACCTCAATGTCTTTCTCGCAGTGAGGGGCCCAGAACTGGACACAGCACTCAAGGTGTGGCTTCAGCAGTGCCCAGTACAGTGTGCCCTGGTCCTGCTGGACACACTATTGGTGATCCAGGCCAGGATGCCATTGACCTTCTTGGCCACCTGGGCACATCTGGCTCATGTTCAGCTGCTGTCAACCAATACATCCAGGTTCTTTTCAGAGAGGTTTATTTAATGCAAATCCAGCATGTTTTCATACAATTTCTCTCACTGTCCTAGGAGGCAGGATCTAGAACAATTAGAAGTGACCATTCAATTTCCAGTCGCAATTTACTAGTTTCCAGGCCCTATGTGGTTTTACCACTTCCAAGACTTTCCAATTCCTAAATTTGATTTTTCTAAGGAGGCCAAATCTTTCAGGTTTTATTTTATTGTTTTGAAACCTTTTAGGCTTCTGTTGAAAAATATGTGTGTTGCTTTATTTCTTTTATTATGTAATAATCTTTCTGAATATGTTTCAAACATGACAAACAGCCTTTTCCAGAGCTCTTACTACTTTTTGTTTACATATCATAAAGAAGTGTTATTATACTTGTTCCTTTTCCAAGAATTTTGTTGACAAAATTTAACTTTTCTTAGTAGTTCTCGATAAAAACTGTCAAAGTAGCTAAAACCAAACCCCAGAAGCTTACTGCTATAAATAAGAGGCCAACTTCTAAACAGTTCTCCCCCCTGGTTCATGATTGATACACGTAGCCTGGATTCCTTTTGTGCACCTCTCACGATGATTTAATGATTATTTTTGCAAGTTTTTCTATACTATGTGATTTTTGAAATTTCACTGCACAAATAATTCATTAGCCTTGCATTTCTGTATCAGATACTGTCTGGTTCACTCTTGCCTTTGAGAAGTGCTTGCTGCTCATTTCCAGCTCCTGCTATACATTTTTAGTTTTAGCTTTAGTTTATGGCAATTCACAGATTATTCTGTATATGATGAGTACATGATGTGCCAAATACCAGCAGATTAAAGAATTTCCTGTGCTAAATACTTCGTGTCCTGCTAAGAAACTGTTCATATTGTGTCCATAAGAACAGAATTTTGTCTGTATCTGTACTATCTACAGCTAAATATTTTTGAGCAGAGGCCAGTAGGCTTTTGTAGTGTTTGAGTGTGATGGTGACAGGGTGAGCAGGAGAAAAAGAAGAAAAAAGCAACTGTAAATTACACATAAACTATTGGATGGCTGATGGAAGATGATAATGATAGAAGAAAGGAAGTAGACTTCCCAAATTTTCCTCCATGCCAGCTAATGTGGAAGAAATGCGTAACACTGTGTTTAAGTGTCATTTTTCTGTTGTTTTGTTTTTATTTTGTCTGGAGGAAAAAGGCTTGTAAGTGGCCTAAAATGCCACTTTAAAAGTGCAAGGGTTAAAAACAGACCAAAAACAACCAGGAAAAAGAAAGGTACAAACCTTGACTTCTGTCATCTTTAAGTTACTTGAAATTTACACACAGACTTTGGAACAAAGTCTTTATCAAATGGAGAAGTATAGTTCAATGTAATCAAAGCTTGCTATGGGGTTTGCCATTAAGCTTTTTACTGTACATAACTTGAAGTATATGCTCTTTATAAAGCAGTCATGGTAGCTTGGAGAATTTAAAATTCATCTTTTGTTCCTTTGCTTTTATACCCTATCTGGAAGTTTAAAATACTTTTGTAAATGCTACTTTTCTGTAGTATTTCCTTTTTTATGCTTGTTTCTGTTCCGCAGAATGAATGTCTTTTCCAGGGAAAGCAATATTTCAAACAGGAAAAAATATCGCAGGAATGTCTCTTTCATTGCTACGTCTTCATGGCATGGAAATACTTGTACAGGTTCCTTTCCAGTTTGTCCACTCTTTGTTAGAGCAGAACAGGACTTTGACAATGAACTCCTTCACATCTCTGCAGAATGCTTAGCAACAGATGTTTTGGAATTCCGTGGTGTTGTATGAGGCTGGGAAGTCACAGTGTGTCTGCAGAAAGACAGCAATCTTCTTCAGTGAGCAACTCTCATCACCATCTCGTTGCTGCACGACATCGTACGGGTCTGAAAATGAGTGTGCATTTTGGTGATTCCTGTAAACTCCTGCAGAATTAACCTGCAAAAACACTTCCCTTGTTGGTGTGACAAATTCGTGCATGATGCGTAGTAAATGAAAAACTTCTTCACCAAAATAAGGCAGTCGAATTAAAATAATTTTGCCTGCTAGTGCAATGCCATGGGGGCACATTTTCTTGTATGGAAGGTTTAAGGATCTCTTCTCTTATGTTAAGTGTATCTTGCTCCTGTGCCGTACAGACAGGCTGTCCCCTGTGAGCCAAGCAGCGGCTGCCGCTGTTTCTCCAGGAGGTGGTAGCATTGCTCTGTTCTACCTCCGAGCATCTGCATCCTCCTCTGCTGCTTCCAGGCCTTTATTCGTACTCAGGAGCCATACTTCTTCAGTATATTTTATATTTAAATAGCTAAAAGATTATTTGTAAATTCACATTTGTTGCCTTTTTTTTTCTTTCTTTTTTTTTTTTCCTTTTTTTTTTAATGCTTTAGAAGTGTATTTTTTATTTGGTTGCTTTCTAAGTCAATCTGCAGGGATTTGGCTCTTCAGTACTGAAACAATGAATGTGACATGCACACAAGATAGATCTAGAAAATGCAAAGCCACAGATCCACTGCAGAAACAGTCTTGGAAGATCTTCTGCTTGAATTTAGGCTCCACAGAGGCATTACGGTATTATCCAAATGAAGAAGTGAAGTGAATTTGTCTTAAGATGCACTGCACAGCACAGCTTCAGCCATGGGAGCTGTGTGCAGGAGGCTCTGGGCTGTGCATAGCCTGGCAAGGCTGGATTAAAGGACCTCGTTCTGGCGCAGAACAAAACTGGTTATCCTGTCCTTGTGGCTGTGACACTGAGAAGCTGAGCCGATCACTCAGCCCCTAAAATCCAAGGTGGTGAGGCTGCTTTCTGGTTTGATTCCTGCTCTCCAATTCAGCAGTGGCACTGGATTGTACCTGACTGTCAATTCTGACAGCAGCATGTTTTTAATAGTAGAAGGCTTTCCCAGTGGGACAAGCTGCAGCAGAGAAAATATTTGCTTTCCTTCTGTTTCCTTAAACATCACAAACCTGATAATAAGCCCGATGTTTTCTTACATGAAAGGATTAAAAGGAAAATTATTTATTGTTTTTATGAGGAAATCCATACTAAAGTATGTGCAAAACCTGATATTTCAAGGCAAGAAAAAAAGAAATAAAGTTTAGAACAGGAAAATCAGCACTCCCTCAATACAATCAACACTTACTATAGTATGAGGTAATCTCTGTACCTAAGAATGAGAGAAGCAAGTTCAAAGCCAGTTACCTTGATTGATGAGGATTATCTAAGGAAGCAGAGCTCTAAGTGGCCTTTTGAAATGCTGAAATTAGAAATAGAACACTAAGGAAGGCTCTCAGTTGTTGTTATGAGAGCAGTTTATAAATGAAATAACTGTTTTAAGCTCTTGTGCACTATAGACTTGGGGGAATATTAATGTGAATGATCCTTGTCCTTTAAAGGGCTTTAAGGTTTCTCCAGGTGCAGGTGGGAAGTCCTCTGTAGGATGGTGAGAAACTGCAAACTGCAGGAATGGGTGGGGAAGGAGATCACTTCTAGCTTGGAGCAAAACCCATGTGCCTCGGATTTGTATTCAGTGTAGTTGAGCTGTGTGAAAGCAGCTGTGGGCCATGGCAATGATGATGGAAGACACTGGATTTGTACAGATGGTAGTGCTGGCATAATAGTGGATTTAGGGCTCTGGGTTTCTGTTAAGTAGCTGTAGAGTCTGGCTTCTGCTTCCCCGCAAAAACCCAGCCCTTCTAGCATTTTATCATAGCACCTCAATAGCACAGAAATTCCTATATCTACACAGAAAGAGGGCAATTGCAGTGCAGCACTGAACTCAAGAATGAGTAATGCCAGTTCAGGTGCAAGATGGGGCCAATAATGTGTTAAACAAAAGTTTCTTGATAGGCTGATTTGCAAGGATGTTTTAAACAAATTGCTATTTAACACTATGAGTTTCTGTATGTGTTGAAACTTAGCCTAACTGCTTTGTACATATGGGATTGCTTCTGCATGTACACCTTACCCCATAATTAATAAATTAGATAATTGATCTATCTGTAAATGCTGTCTTCTGGGCTGGCAATACAGACTCAAAAATATACCCAGTTTCAAACTTTTGAATACAATAAGAGCAACAGCCATGAGGGTAGGTATGCCTGACACCTCTTTAAAATGTAAAAGCACTTCTTTTCCCTGGGGTCTTTATTCTCTTAAAGTATTAATTAATCTTTTGCACTAAACTTGACAAATGCTCTATCAGTTGTTGAAGTATATGTCAAATTTTCTCTGTTTTTCCTCTCTTCTTCCTGTTTTACTGTTTCCTTGCAGCATCAGTTCAGTGGAAGCAGAGTATTGTGTCCTCTATCTAATGGGGCAGCCCACAAAACAAAACAAAACAAAACAAAACAAAACAAAACAAAACAAAACAAAACAAAACAAAACAAAACAAAACAAAACAAAACAAGACCAAAGCAGAGCAAGGCTGGGCCATATTATTTTTCTACATCACGTTTTTCCAAGGAAGTTTCAAATCCACTGCTTGCTGAATTTGACTTGTCTTCCCAGCAGCCCCCTGCTACTTTCCAGAATTTAATCTTTAAACAAATTCTTTCTAAATCACCTTTCTGTGCAAAAACAGATGTAATAAATCTTAAACAGAGGAGGCAGGTGATGCAGAAACCTGTTTGGCAGTAGTACTTGTTGCTTTTTTCATACTAATGACTTTAAGACAAGCTTTTTGTTTGATGTTTCTGTTGTCTGCCAAAGTTAGAATGGAAAATCAGACCAAGGCAAATTCTTAATTCATGCAGATCTAGAGATATCAATTAAACTTTAAAATTTCCAGGGCAAAGTGTCTTCAAGGAACTCAGATTTCTTCCTGTCCTTGCCCAGTGGATTCCCCAGTGCTGTTGAATGCTCCTCTGAATGCCTTCTCTGAGGTAGGAATTTTTTTCCTAAGCCTTGAAGCCGATTTTCCTCTAGATGGCAGGACCACTTTAGGCTTCGTAGTAGTCACTGAATTATTGCTGGCCCCTGATGCCCAAGGTGGTTCTGCTAATTTAGTTGCTGGGAGAACTTTATAAATGGTGAATAACTGGGGAGAGGTGGGTGAGAAACAGCTTATGAACAGTCTGTATGGAGCACTTTCTGAGTGATGCTCTGACATTCCCATGTGTCTCTGAGCTGCTCTTCAGTGCTGTTGCTTACCATGCACAAATATACTATACATTGATGTAGAATATCAGTATATTGAGCTTCTCCCTTATGCGCCCATAGGGCACAAAAGGCAAATTTCATGTAAAATAGAAATGAAATCTCTCCTGCAATCTTTGTGTGTTTCTTTGGTTCAAGAAGTACAGGCTACATCAAGGTATTCTATCAGTCAGTGCTGCTTTTCTCACATGAGTGAAAGCAGCAATGGTTGTGTGTTGTTGGCATATCAAGTCACCTTCCCACTGTTTGCTTTCTATTCTATTCTATTCTATTCTATTCTATTCTATTCTATTCTATTCTATTCTATTCTATTCTATTCTATTCTATTCTATTCTATTCTATTCTATTCTATTCCATTCCATTCCATTCCATTCCATTCCATTCCATTCCATCCTATCCTATCCTATCCTATCCTATCCTATCCTATCCTATCCTATCCTATCCTATCCTATCCTATCCTATCCTATTCTATTTCTATTTCTATTTCTATTTCTATTTCTATTTCTATTTCTATTTCTATTTCTATTTCTATTTCTTTCTATTCTTTTACAATAGCAGTTCCACATAAGCAGAATCAAAACCATTGCTCTGACGTCACCACTTTCTTTTTTACAGTAATAAAGGCTTTTTTCTATCTTTTGTAGAAATAATTAATCTTCTGACACAACCTAGGGGTTCTGTTGTGGAAATGGGATTTAAACATTTTGGCATTCAATACCAGTTAAAGGAATTGAACAAATAATTCTTGTTTATTTTTCCTTTCGTGGAGGGTTATTCTCTGTATGTAAAATGGTGACAAACAGTATCTTCTTCTTTGGGATGCTCTTAGAGTTATAAAAAATGTGGGAAGATGCAGTAAATTGGGAGGCTTGGTTCAGGGCGATAAGTACTACAGCATCCCCATTTTTATAACTCTAGGTGTCTTGGTTACCATTGAAGGAGTTTTTTTAAACACTCTTTGTAATAGTTTTACTTCAGGTTATACCTAAAATGATTGCCGTTATAGTCTGTTTTGAAAAACAGGATGAAATTAAGAATTTAGCAAAGCAATCTGTGGAAGTGGCACAGGAATGCCAAAGTGATTTTGTTAATATGCTCTTAATAGGCATGAGAGGCTCTGAGATAATTCCAATGTTATCCAGGAATTTGAAATCTGCTTTGATTATGCTCATGTATTTGTATGATATTTGGACCAAATGACAAACTCATTTGTAGCTGATAATTTACTGTCCTTAACAGGAAGAAGTTAGTGTTAATTCTCCTGACAACTGGGACAGGAGTTATGTTCTACTTGCTTCAATTTAACATGAGTTTGAAAAGGGGGTTGTGTGGAAGTAGATAACCTTTTTTTTAAGAGATAAATACTTGAAAAAATTCAGTTTTCCCTTTCCTGACACTGAGAAGTCTATAAAGCTTAGTAATTCTTAGGTCTGCATAATTTATAGCTCAGCATATTGCTAAAAGCTTTCTTGAAGTTTAAATTTATAGATATTTCCTGACAATACAAATTGAAAACTGTGTTTCCAGTTTTAATCTAAACACCCTCTTGGTATCTTAAACAACAAAATCATGGTTTTATGAAGCTAATTTTTCCTGTCAACACAAAAAGAAATATCTGTTGCTTCCATAATATAAAATTGGTAGAAACACTGTTTCTTGAAGACTCTTTTGCAGTGGCTTCCAAGAGTTGATCTAGTGAGATCAGTAGATCAGTGGATCTGGTGATCAGTAAAAAGTATTATTAAATAACTACTTAAATAATGTTTGATTTTGTAAATTGATTCATGCAAACATAATGGTGATGAAGATAAGCCTATGAAAGAAGAAAGTGACAGAACTATTATATCCATTTTATACTTGAGGTTGTGTTAAGCAAAGCCTTGCTGAAATTCCTATTCTTTAAACTTTAAATGAAATATCTCAAAACCGCATAGCTGTGAAATGTTTCTTATCAAATTTTTGTAAGTATTTGAAATGCTTGCAAATAATGTCTCAGAGTTCCTCATTTAAATGGTACTATATAATATGGTAAATTTTACAGTCTTAAGATGCATTTATTTTACGAAGCCAGTACGTATACTTTGTTAGACATCTGGAAACCTTGAATCAAACTCTAAATATGTTGGAGAAAAACAAAGATGCTGTTTTCCCTAGGGAAAAAAAAGAAGAAAGATTCATTTGAGCTTAGAAAACTTGCAGAAAAAAAGTGCTTATTTAAACCAATTTCAATCCCAATTATTCAAAACAAGCCATCTCTGAGAATTTACTGAATATAGGACTTAAATACATAAAGACACTTTAAGCCTTCCACGTGTAAGTGGCAGGGCAGTGAAATCCCTGTTTCTTGTGAGCACTGCTCTGTTGGGTGCTCATGAATGGACAGTGCTGCTCGAATGGCTGTGCAAGGAGGGCAGATGAATTAGCCAAGGTAACCAATATATCAGCACGTTGTGTTCAGAAAGAGAGGCATTGTATACCTCAGTGCTGGTATAGAATGCAATATTCTTGAGTCTTTCACTTGCATAATATGGCTTAAAAATAGAGCCAAAGCTAGAAGAGTGCCAATATCAATATTTTAATTTACCTATTAAATGAAAATTCAGGAAGGTAAAAAAAATAAATAGCATACTGGAACTATTAAATTTTTGATAAAAACTTACATGGAAATATGCAGTTGCAAGAGAAACAAAAAAATATGGTTTAGATGGCTTAGATTACAGCTGAGTCACTAAAGGTTTTTTAAAAAATTGTTTTTAAACTAAATTGCCTTTTAAGGATGGTCCTGGAGTGTTTCTATTTCTTTCCAGAAATGAAAGAAAGCTTGCATTGTCTGTTAAAAAGAGCTGTATCAAGCCAAAGATTTTAATCAATACAGCTGAAGGAGTGGGTAAGGAGGGAAGAAACTTCCCTGAGTTTTAACTCCTCTGTCTGAACAGATACTTAATGAAAGGATAAGGGAAGAAAAACAAAGGTAAAATAAGTTCCTTGCTTCTTTCAGGTATAGGCCATTCTTGTACCAGGTAATGGTTAATAAATGAACTATCATATGAACATTTTGTCTGCAAGAAAGGTATTTTCAATTTTAACAGCATTGGCAGGATTTGTTTCCAGCAGATCTATTTAGAAATTACTTGTTGTAGACAGAGTACCACATTGATGTTGTGAACTATGAACATGCAAAAAGCCTTATAAGTGCACAGCAGTGACAAAAGATCTACAAGTCACAAGTTTATGTTATAAAATAAGTTGTAATTTTATTTCTTCAGATGATGACTGTGTAAAGGAAAAGAGGTTCCAAACTGGATCTGAAAACTGCATATCCAGCAGCTTGCAAAAGAGACTATCAGGAATGACAGAAAAATATATTTTCCGAAGTTTTAAGGAGCCTGTTGCTCATTCAGAGCCCCTGAGACTACCCTTTCTTGCTTTACTTATGACTAACATCTCTCCACCAGGCTGGAGGAGCTCTGTCCTGCTTACACTTCTATTCACGGCATTTATGTCTCTGTTAAATGCCAGCTGAATGTCACTGCTGTTCACCAGCAAAGGCGGCAGAATAAAGGAAAACCTCTGTCTCCAGGATGCAGCAGGAAGGGCAGACAGGTCCTCAGCAAGCTGCAGGGCGCTAAAGCACAGCGTGATTAACACCTTGTCATAAGTCCTGCTGTGTGTGCCTTTGGCACCAGGACTTACAGGATGTGCTGAGTTTACTCACTGCTGGTACAAAAGGCTGCAGCTCAGTGAGACTAATCAGACCTTGTGTGGCTTTTTGCATACCTGCCTGTTAAGGTTTTTACTCAGGCAGGACTTGCCTTCCCATCTTATCCTCCACCCTGACCCCCATTTGTCAGGCTCTGTAAAGGCTTCAAGCTGCTATGGAGATTCAATTTCTTACATGGAGTCAGAGGCTTCATCATGTGCTAGGGATGGCTAAAGTGTGTCCTGTTATTTTTCCAAGTTGGAGTGAGGGTCAACGTCCAGGTCCTGGCCTTGCTGCACTGTTCAAAGTCTTTGCCGAAATAGGGCAGTATCAGTAGGAGATTTGGAATGGCCTGAAAACTTCACCTGTGCTGTTGGAGGAAAGTGGCCTGGAGGACAGAGACTGCTGTAGTTGTCAGAAGCAAATGGTCATTGAAACAAGATCCTTTTGATGAAGATGTATGTTTTCCAGTTGGTCAGAAGAAGATAAAAAATGTTGCATTCTGTCAGTGAAATTGAATTTATTTTGGAGTTGGAAGAACATTGGAAACCTCGTTTTTTATTCCCCCTGAGCTCATGGTATTTAAACAAATTCGAGTACAATCAAACCCAGCTATTTGGTAGAACATATTTAATTGATTTAAAAAATGAAAGTCTGCTTTCAGCTTGATATGATAAGTTAACACTCCAAAGGTGATGAGGAAACAAGATGAATGTTATCTACTGCTAGCTTAAACACTTCTGTTGTTCTTACCTATTCTCTGAAAAAAGGCAGAAGAGTAATGCAAAATCCTCTTATCATGAGGTGTTCTAAACAGTTCTCTAAAGCCTCTGAAAATTAATTCTAAGGACTAAACTGTACCTTAATGTACCATGACAAGTGATGCCTTCTCTAATAATCTTACTAAAACAAAATCTGGTTCTTGCCTTTCTACAACCTTGAGTGCCGAGTTGGTTTTGGTGTCAGCTGAAGGCATTCACAGTGATATCTGGGAGTGGTTTGTTGCTAGGCTAGTGCAGGCCTCCTTCTTTTTAAACAGTGTTGGCCATCTTGGGAAAAGCAGAAAGGCTCAATTTTAATATGCCTGCTAAAAAGATGAAGGCAAAATATTTTCAGGGAAGTAGTAATGTAAATTCTGATCCATTCAAAAGGTTTATGGTATTCTGAAGCCTTGGAGAAAGTCATTCCTTGAAGGCAAGGTGAGAATTATATATTTTGAGAGGAATTAATTTCAAAGTTAATTTTTAAATTTGTCTTAACCTCCTAATGCCTATGGCTGAATGTGTTTTTTGTGTTATAGGGATGTTATAATTATGAATATCATATAAATTATTCAATATAATCCTGGATTTAAGAAGCCTCCAACTATTAGTGTAAGAGACTTTTAAGTACTTCAGAACCCAAAAAAAACAAGTTGGGAGCACAGTAGCTTCTAGGTTGCTACAAATGGTCACCCTCTTTAGTATGCTGAGTAAAACTTTCCATCCAAAATACCAAGCATGCTAGAAGAGTTAAATATGTGACCAAAAATATACTCTGAAATTGTCTAATAAAGAAACAAACATGTGGGGCTCTAGATTAGAAGTTGCCAGGTTCTTCCTGTCAGTACTAATTGGATGCCAAATTCTTCCAGAAGTGTGCAGTGAAAATCAAACTGTACTTACCTATTTGCATTTCAATTGCAGGAGAACTCGGAGGCAGTCTCGCTGGAAATTATCAGTGTGCATATGTGTAACACCGTGGTAAAGAATGTTGTCAATCGTATGAGGTATGGCATCAAAAGTGAGTAATTTGACTTCCTAATTACCTGCTAAAACTCTTGTTAAAAATGCAGCATATCAGAAAGCTAACAATGGCTTTGAGCATGTGTGGAAGCTCTTAAGAAAAACTTCAAAAATCTTCAAAGTTATTTGTACACAGAGTACTAGTCCTTCCTTTTTAATAGATTCCTCTTACTATTTCCTTTTAGTTTTTTCCTTAACAATATGTGGTTTTTATGGTTTCAGCATCTTTAGTAATTTTTTGTTATATCTCAATTTTCTACACCCCTGTTTTGATTGTTTTTGCTCACCTGTTTTTAAAATGGTGTGTTTATATATGCCTAGCACTGAACTCTTTAGGGGAGCTTATTTCTTCAGAGAAATCAGGTAATATTTTAAGCTTATTATCAATCTTATCCATTTAAACTTCTTGCTCTGAACAGTTCTAATGAAATGCCTTGAAGATATCTTTTTAGGAGGCTTTTGTTTTATGAATCCCTCAATTTTGGGTCTATATTTCATTTAAATAAAATAAGGTATCTGCTATCCAACACCATGTTATTGGCTTTTCTGAGTCACTGGCAGTTGAAAAAATGGATTTTTTTAAATGTTATTGTGAATCCCTTTCATGGTGTGAAATTTGATTTAGGCTGTAATCTTACACTGCAGATCTCCTAACAAATATTATTTCTAAGTGCCGTGTGCATTTTTTTTTAATTTCACAAAGACAAGCCTTTGACAGACGGATCAAAATGAAGTCTTGTCTTTAGTAAATTACATTCTGTGAACATAATACAACTTTCTCTTAAATAAGTGTGCTATGAAATAAATGTTTAGCTGAAACTTGCAGGAAAAATCATAGATGATGAAACTTTATTGGAGTACCAGTTACATCAGGGTTGTGTTTAAGTATTCTTAGGATGCCATATCCTTTCATTTGAGTGTTAACACCTTTATCTCTGCTGTGCATAATATTGCATTTAAACCAAAAAGCGAGTAGATTTTCACAAAGGAACTGCTGAAAGTGCTTTCACTGAAAATTTTGATTCACTAATCATATACATAGTATAGTACAAATGCAATGGAAAATCTTTGGATGTGATAGTCTGTTTTGGAGGTGAGGACTTGTTTGTGGACATAGATGTCTGTATTGACCAAAAATTCATATTTTGCCAGAAACTTGGGGCAGGATGAGAAACACATCTACATATCACACTGATCTCTAAATGATGGTCTTTGATTGAATTTGTTAAAGTGAAAATATGTACTTCACTGTTTTGAATGTGTGATTAAATAATCATGTACAAACTAAAGAGAAACCTTTAGACTTTATACTAAAAAAACTCAATTAGTCTTTTGATAATTTCTTTATCAGTAGTCACATCTCAAGGTGGCTAAGGTCAAACTGAGAGTTACCCTTAAATATAATTCAAGGTGCCAAATGACCATTGATGCACATATTGGAACAATAATGTACTTTTCTTGAGGCATTTTTCTCATCCATTCTATTACTGTGATTAGCTAATAAACAAAGAATAAATAATAACAAAAAGTTAATACTTAAGAGATCAAATTAAACTGTATAAAAGCAATGGAATAATTGTGTTAATATTTAAATATCTGATCAAGCTGTGACATTCTTGCTGACAAAACTGAGCATTCTTACACACTCAAACAGTTTGATTTGAGACAAAAGCCATAATCAGTAGTTCAGATTTCTCCAGAAACCCTCTCTGCATCTTGACCAGTGATAACAGTTTCAGGAAGACTAGAGGCAAAAGAAGTGAACATAATTTGTGTGCCAAATTGTAGAACCTTTGTGTGCCAAATTGTAGAACCTTTGACTGGAAAGCGTGTAGCCAGTGTCAGCATGCTCAGAGTCCAAAAGAAAATCCCAGTTTATTGAAGACAATCGATCAGCAGGAACATCTGAGGTGTTAGGATAAAATACTGAAACAGCTATGATAGGAGGTTAGATGTGCACCTTAGGTATTCTGCTCCTTCAGAGGTGATGCATGTTAGGGGTGGATGTGTGATCAGCACATACCAAGCATGGGAATACACAGGTAGGCCATAGAGATCCCATTGGATTGTCCTTTGCTCATTGCATACATCTGCTTCAGGCTAACTGCAGTGCATGGGGGTATTCCGGGAAACAAGGAGCCAAAAATTGATTATTAAAGATAGATATTATTATTGGGTGAGTCTGACAAGCTTGTCAAATGGATTGTATGTTCTAAGGCAACAGCAGTGAAAGGATTCAGCTCCTGAGACCTTCACCATTTCACTAACTCAGCTGGAAGGGTGTTGTAAGCAGAAGTCAATATTGCACAAGCTGTCAATTCAAATACAAATCACTACAAAAATTCACTTGCTTTGTCACTAGGATCTCATTACTGATAAATTACGTCAGAAGGAGATAGTGCATTTAACAAGAAAAATCAGAGAAAGCTCTACCTGGTCTTACCAGGATGTTCTTCAGTTCTGGCCATGAGTTGCAGTATGAGATGCAGTCTATCCATCAATAGAAATTATTGTGTTGAACAGGGCTGCTCTCTTTGAGGAAAGGACCAGAAGCTGAAGGGATTTCTATTTCTTGGCAGTGTGCCACCACTTAACGGTTTTTCAAATTTGCCTTGTTGAAAGGGTCTGGTGCAGTTTTAGAACTCATGCCAATCCAATGAATACCTTATACCTTATTCCCTCATACTGATAGAAATTCTTACTATGAGAAGCTGCTAGGGTCCAGGATAGATGCTCTGTCTGGTATACATCTATAACCTTAGTTAGTAATTTTCCTGCTATGACTGTGCAGGCAGCTTCCACTATGAAGCCGTCCACAAGTCTATTGCTTTGCTTCAGTCTTGCTCATTTAAGCCTGTAATAGATTAAAAATAGAAGTCATTAGACCTGGGCATTCAAAATGAAACTGAAACTTCAGTTTGCCTAGTCCAATATATTCTGATATTATAACTTCATGCATTAATAAGGGCTTTCTTCGTATAGTGGGAAGTTACTTGGGTCCATTTCACATATTTTATTTACTGATGCTGTTTTGCTGTATTTAGTCACTTTGTACTTAGTCACATGCATTGATTTCAAGGTACTTGTAGAACACAGGCTGCAATATAACTTCTAAATTGTTCTTATTGTAACAATCAGTAATTCTTAAAAGTAATGTGAGCATGCAACATCAGTGGCTCTAATTTCCTTTTGAAAGATAAGATGTTCTGCTTCATGTATGTTCTTTACAAAGTACTAATAAAATTCTTTAAAAAGGAAAATATATTTAATAAATAAATTATGCAAGACATTTGAAAGCAGGAAACAAATGGAAAAGCACATTTGGTAATACATTTTTGTAAGGGAAATATGTGTTCTAACGAAGTAATTCTTTGGTGACAATTTTTTTGTCATCTGATCAGTAACATGAAAACATTACGAGGTGTCTACTGATTAAATAAGTTTATCTTGTTCTCAAATAATTATATCTTTTTTTAACATTTAAAGACATTATTTTCTTGCTTTTCATAGACAGGAATCTTTATCTATATAAGTGAGATCTGATCTAGCATGCAATTATTCACATAATCTTCCTTGTTCAAAAATTACCAATGTATAAAACCTAATGTCCTAAACTGTAAGTTTGGTTATAGTTAGAACTAGCTTAATTTTTTATTAAAAAAAAAAAAACTTCAAATTTATGTTTTTTCTTGGGTAATGACTTAGGCTGAATTTTTTGATTTATATTGTTCTTATTTTTATTTACATTTTGTAAATATTCAGAGAATAGCTATTGAAAATAACAATCCCCCTCCCCCAAGAAATCCTAAAATTTAACAAAGGGAACATTTTCTTTGATATATTATGCAGTTTACTTTGGGTTGTCACATCAAAGAGAACACAAAATGAATTTAGGTTAGTTTAATTCTCTTCCAATTGCCCAGAGAGTAGGAAAATCAACACTACCTGTGTAAGAAAATACAGGAAAAGCATGTATATGGTGCCTTCTCCCCAGTATCCTCCCAGTTTCCAGCTACTCACTGCTCAGGGTGATTTTGACAGATACCTGTGTTCAGTAACCTCAGCTGTGTTTTTTATTGTTTTTCCACAAACATGATTGCATAAGGTTTGAGAGAGACTGACCTTCTGGCATGGGCAAGACAAATTTCTCGTTAGTTTTGTTATTGATCACATGAACATTTTTGGTTTTTCCTAATGGTTTGATTCAGTGCCTTACTTGTATTGGAAAGGACAATAACTTACTCATGCTTGGTGAGTCTCTGTGTTGCTTGTGATTTTGTAGACATTATTATATCCAATTATTTCTACCTCTGTTTCAATTTCAACATAGTGCTCTATAATTAACAAAGTGATAACAGTCCCTACTTTTTTCCCCCCAGTCTAACAGGCAAACAGTGACAGACAAAGACTCATTTGTAGATGTGTGTGGGGGTATGGAAATCTCTTTAGGCTGCTGATGTGTGCAAACTGTGGGGAAAAAAATACATAACCTACTTTATGACTGTTTTTTGTGGGAGTGTAATAGAGAATTCATGAATATTCAGCTGCTTCCAGTTGTAATTTTGTGTATTTTTAGACTAACACTAATAGTTTCCTATAATTAAGTGAGACAGCAAACATGTTTGTGTGATGGCAATTCTGGGAATAAAATTGCAAGGATTTTAAGCCAAGGATATTTGAGGGGCTTAAAGTCCAATATATATATATGTTAAAGAAAGTTTCATTTAAATGGCTGTCACCATCTTTTCAGCATGATCCAGTAATTCTGTTTAAGACTAATAATGTTAATGTCCTAAAATATGCTTAGCAGCAGCAATTCAGCTCTTGACTTACTTCTCCTCCTTCTATTTTTTCTTGCCCCATGAGCAATTTTTGATAGTCGAGCAGTATTACACTTGACCTGAACTTGTGTTCATTTTGTGCATACCTCCATGCAGCAGCAAAGTAAACTTGACAGCTTAATTCTATGTTAGGGGAATGTTTGCAGGGATAATCCTATTCACACTGCAGGATAAGGATGCCCTGCTAGTGGCTTTGGCCTATAAAACCATTAGCTTTAAACTGTGTGCTCGCATTGTGTTCTTCTTAGTGTGTAAACCAGCTTTCTTTTAGCAGTTTATTGGTGAGAGAGGGTAATTTTATGATACATTTTCCGAGCCTTTTCCCACTTTCTTTCAATGCGTAGCTGCGAAATGCAAAAGCAACAAAATCATAACTTCGTATGCATTATCTGATAGAAGATATATATTATGTTTTAAAGCTGTAAATATTTTGGATTAAATTGTATTTAATCACAAAAAATACCATCTTGGTGTGCAGATCTGAAGATAATGTTTTGCAGGTCTCCATGAGTGAAGGCAGAGAGAAATAAGTAGACAAAATATGCATTAAGATATCTCTCCTGCCTTTTTCTTAATTACCCTACTGTAGGCCAGTATTGCTCCTGTGTCCATATAAAATTTGCTGCTGTAGAATAATTTTTGGTTTTGCTCTTGTTTTTCATTATGCTTTCCTGAGACTTCTGATTGGAGAAGGGTCTTATAAATAGCTTGGGTTTTGTGGGTTTTTTTTTGTTTTTTTTTTTTTTTTTTTTTTTTGGTGGGGGGGTTGTTTTTTTTTTTTTTTTAATATATATGCTAACCTTAATCAACTGCTAGGGAAAAGTTCTCTGAAATTTCTTTGTTGGTTGGTCAGGCATTGGAACAGGCTGCCCAGGGAAGTGGTAGAGTCACCATCCCTGGAGATGTTGAAGAAACATCCAGATGTAGCACTTTGGGATATGGTTTAGTGGTAAATACGGAAGTGCTTGGTTGATAGTTGGACTTGGTGATCTTAGAGATCTTTTCCAATCTTAAGAATTCCTGGATTAATACAGAGAAAATCAGTCTTGGTAATCAACACAAGTCTGTCATTTATAGGTAGATGCACAGAAAATAGATCAATATTGTATGTTTGAATAGATTTATTCTCTTTTTTCTTTACTATTTTTGGGCCTTTATTTGTAAGGGCAGGTGTTAATACACTGACTCCTTTATTTATTCAAAGGCTGAAACACATTGCTTCGAAAATACCAACAGCGCACCTGAAAATGTATAGTAGTATGTTCCTTGTTAATACCTTGTATGCAATGTGGCTTCTTTCAATCATATCTAGAGGTGGTTGTTCTGGTTTTGCAGATGTGGAAATAATGAGAAATGTTGTCAGACCCTTCAGAGTGAAACAGCAGATAGGGAGTGGTCCTCATGTCCATTTTTCAGTGCTGGAACACAGAGCAAAGAGGGCACTTGTTAAAAGGCAGATGCTGCTCCACTTGGCCCCCTACGAGAGGGGAAAATCCTAAACCCAGGATTGCGTTCAGGCAGAATTCCCAGTCTGGCCCCCTTTACACATGTGCAGTTTCTGACTAGAGAGGGAAGGTACCAGCCCAGCTTGAGTCTTTTGTGCCCTCTGCTCATGCTGTGTGTATTTTATTGTCCTTGGTAACTGATCTGTCCTGTTCAGCTACCATCCTCACACAGAGAACCACCACAGTTCCTGGGTTTTTCCTGGTGTAGCTGCAAATTGTAATATTGAATTCAATCCAATTCAATCCCACCAATCAATCTGAATTCCATTTAGGTGCTCAGGAGAAAGTGCAAATTAAATCTTTGGCTTCTACCCTGCAACCTTCAGCGCTCCGAATCTCACAAGCTCCACAGGAGATTAAACCCTGTAAATTTTATGCACACACTTAGCACTAACAGTCAAGACTCACATGTCTGCTGCATTCCCAAGTGCTTTGTGCATGTGAAGACTGAAGACTTTTTACCCAGACCTATAACCAAGAGTTTGTCATGTTTATTGCAGCTGAAGGTCTGTTGTAGTTTCATGGTTTTGCAAGGTGAAAGGCTCTCTGGCATGTACCAAAATCTTGAAGAATGGGTAGTAAAAACAAGAATCACTAAGAAATAATCAGTATTTCTTTAACAGTTGGTAGAAAACCACTGAACTATGATTAGAATTAAGTTTTCCCTTGGGATTAACAATTTCTCAAAATCTAGAAAGCTTTGGGAAGTGGAGTGCATGATAACAATATTTTTGGATATCCAGTACTTGATAATCCTTTAAAAATTTTTTTTAATTCACTCACAAAGCAACTACTATTTTGTAAATTAAATTCCCTGCACTACTAGTCCAGAAGTATATCAGAGAAGAAAGAGTTATTTCACTAATAATGCAGTAAATTTTAGATAAAGGGAACAGAGTTGAGAGATGAGGAGGGGAACAGATATGGCTTCAGTACATGAAATTTAAAACTTAAATGAAAAAACTGCCTTTCTAAAAGAAAAAGGGTTATGCTTTTTAAGGTCCCTGACAAGGTTTTAGTGATAAATTACAGATTAACACTTGATGAGTTTCTTTTTAATGTGTGTAGTATCTTTTTATTGTATTAGCTTTGGGATACTTTATTGGTTTGTGTAAAACAAATTTAACCTTTTTCACTTCCTTTTTTGGTTAAACTTATCAAAGTTTATAATTCAATATCATGAACAGAGACTTCTTTCTTGCTTGAGATCTTGCTTGAGTATTTTTAAACCTCATGGATTTATATGGAATTATCACTGTTTTGGACAGTTTTCTCAAAGGGCTAATGACAAAATTGTTGTTTACCCTTTTACAGAAAAAAAAGGAGAGTATCTGTCTCTTTATGATGCATGTACTGGCAGTGTTAAGCTTTAGCAGTGTAGTCCAAATCCCAGATAACTTGGATTTGCCACCTGACCTGTTTCAGAATAAATGTTAGCAGATAGATTTTTGTTATTCATCTTGACTTACAGTGCATAGTAGTGCCCATGATAGTAGAAGTGATAAAGCACAGTGCACAAACTTTCAGTGAAGGCCTTATTTTTATCCAAATATTTCCAAATGTTAACTTGTACCCATCAGCGCAAGTTTGTTTTTGTAATACCACATAAAATTAATGACGTTCTGTGAGCACTGCCAGGTAATACTATAAGAATAACAAAAGGAAACCCTTAGAGTTGCATATCACAGTAACATCACTGCCATTATGCTACCTACTAGAGAATAGCTGGAATAATACAGATCTAGTGGGGTGATATGCCTTTTATTTTATGTTTTATAAAAACCCTTGTGAAAAGAAAGGGAGGAACAATGAAAATGCTTAAAATACAGAAGCAATTTTTTTAACTCTGAAAATAAGACAGATTTTGTTAATAGAAAGTTAGAAATAGATGAGAGGAAATATAATTTTTCATGCTAAAGATCCAACCTTTCTTTGGGCCTTGTGAACATAAAGAATACTCTAAGGAACCACTTTCCTGTGTTCAAGATCTACACTTGAATGAGGTAGTATAAGGGAAAGAATAGTAGCAAAGATGATGCATTTTTTCCTCTTTTTGTATGAATTCACACACCTGCTGCATGCAAGAAACTATTTCCCCTTGAATAACTTACTGAAGAGTTTGAGAATCCTTTAAAATATGTCTCCAGTCCTCACTGTTTCAAAGGCAGAAACAAATGTCAATTAAGTGCTAACTGAGTGTAAATCAATACTGTGATGAGTGGTTTGCTGATAGGTGCTCGGTGCAATACTCTATCCCTAATAGAGTCAGTAGAAGACCCAGATAATCTATTTAAGTATGTCTGAAGTCAGCGCAGAGCCCATAATGTCTGTTTTCTTAATTATTTGTTTGACAGAATGGCAGTGCCTGAGAAGTCACTAGAAATAAAGACCAAATTTTGAATGAATGTCAACTTACACTTGAGCCAGCTGTAGCAGAAAGAGGCAGGAATAGGGTTTCAGAGCCCAGGGTTAATAACACAAGTACTCGAAAGCCTTGCAAGCCGGAGAAAAATGTTGAACATGAATATGGATCCAAATGTTTCACAAACTTGCTGCCTAGCATAAAGATGCAGGGATGGAGTTCATGCTGGATAAGATAGGTGTGCCCATTTAATTCCCTTTTATTCTCCTTCTGTAGAAACAAAATTTTGTGCTCAGGAATAACCACAATATCTTCTGACAGGCTGACCTCACTTTACTGAATTTAGAGGTATAATCCTTTTGCTGATGAGGTTCTACACTCAGCACACCAGTTTTGTAAGCCCATCTCCAATAAATCAATTACAGTTCTATGGATCTTAGAGTACTTGTGTCCAATTTGTTTTACATAGGAGAAAGATCTGCAAAAAACCCTCAATGGTATAAAGATAGCTATTGAAGTATTTTCAAGAAATCTGCATTTCCTTTAAGACAACTGATTTTCCTTGTCCATTATTACAAACCCCAAAGTGAAATGACTTATACAGCTGTGACGATCTCCTACAGATGTAAAACTGGCACCTATTTTTTGTTGCTTTGAAAACAAAATAATCTATATCCACAGCTGTGCTATTTCAGATTGTAATCCCTGAGGGATGAATTAGGCTCCTGTTGATTTGCTGGCTTGCTTTCTGTTTTGGCTGGGTGCTCTCCCTGTTTACCCTGCATCAGGTCTGGCGTTCACTGGAGCTTTGTGAGCTGATTCAGACACACTAACCACAGAATGCAGGGAGAGGCAAAAATGAGGTGTACTGCTCTCAGAAGTGACCTTAGTCATTTGAGCAGTGAGTGTTACAGTGCTCCCAAAGGAGAAAGAAAAGCTGTGAGAATGAAGAGAGCCAGGAGTGAGGTGCCCTGTGGCAGTGATCTGTTGATTATCTCAATGATCCTGGTGGACTTTGTTCCAGAGATGTTATTTTTTTTTTTTGGCAGAGACTGCTGAACATCAATCTGACAGTACCCCATGGCAGCTCTCCTTCTCTTATCAGCATGGGTTACTCACCTTGCCCTAGAGAGAGCTAGCGCAGGGAGAGAGAAAATTAGAGATGTAAGTGCCTGAAGTTACTTTGACTTTCAATGTTGTTGTGCATCTGCAGTGATTTGACAACTGAATTATGCAGTAGCAACCAATGACTTGAACAGTTTAGTGGGAGGACAGAGTGGTGCCTCTGCTGTTCAGGAAAATGCAAGAGAAGCTTTAGCAGCTAAAACAGAAAGAGACTGTTTTATTCCCATATATAAGTCATATTGCTGGATGAAAGTGGGTTTTTTCATGTGTGTTTAGCTTTAGTTTTAGCTATGGACCATATGGGCAAAAATGCAAATACATGTGCTTATAGCCTGGGTAATGCTAATTGCACGTGCTTAGCATTTTCTTTGATCTAAGTCAAGTCACCCAGGCAATTGGGGCAGTATATATCCAACAGGAGGGTGAAATGTGTTTGCTAACCAGAAACCGTGGTGGAATGGGCTGGCAAAGGTGTTCTTCCCTTTAGCAGTACTATATTTGTGGCATTACAGTCTAGTCTTTAGATGCTGACTAGATACTTACGACTTTAGCATACCTGGATAAAACCAACAGGAAAGCAGAAACACCCCCTAAACAGTGAACCTTCAAAATGAATGTGTTTTAACTTTTATAGTCTAGCTCCTGCAAAGGGCTAGTGTGACCTTTGGTGTGTTACCACTCGCTCCTCCATGAAGGACTCTGACTTCTCCTATCACAGAACATGAAAATGCCACAATCTGCTACTGGCAGCTAGGAACCAGCATTTGTTTGTGACAATCTATTACATAGGTTACACTTTAAAGCTTTTTATAAGAGTTATAAGGTAGGATGATTGCATCATGATTTTTTTCTGTCAGAACTATTTACAATATAGGAGTGGGCCAACAGATTTGCTTTTTATTTCTAACCCCCTGGAAATAGCCTAAGTGGTCCAGACATAACTTATTGTAACTTGGATAGTGGGAAAACTGTAGGCAGACTCTCCACAGCTACAGATGTAAAAACACAGTTACTGATGTAGTCTAGCCACGCTCTATCAATCTAATGGCTCCTAATTCCAGGATAGTTGTCTGGCATGAAGAAAGCAGTGCATGAATATGCCATGAAGTTGTTCATGATTGAAAGAAATAGTGATTTTTATTTTGTCACTTTTTTTCCCTGAAACACTGATGGGGAAATACACCTTGTACTACAGTATTCCCTGTAGGATTGAAATGAAATACTGTCTGGGAAAGTATGAGATGGCATAATTAGGAGAAGTTTTAGCCAGGCTTAATAGCCAAACTCTCTTCAGTTCTGTGTGCAAGTTTGTTATTAGCCCCATGCTGGTCAGGACAGGTCACAGCACTGCACACTCTTGACCTTAATTGTGACATTTCAGTTGCTTTTTCCGGGTCTCTCTGTAGAGATGGGGAGACTTAATCTACCCTAAGGTATGACTTAAACCACTTTAGTTTTAGCACTTCGATGTTGGGCTTTTTTGGTTGTGTATATCTGTTGCATACTTCTGTGTACATAAAACTCCAAAACAACGAAACAATCCAATGAAACTCTGTCTACATTCTCCATAAAATCCTAGCCCATACATGGTATAAAGAGTGCTTTTATTATATGGAGGTGGTAAATTTTCCTTACAAAAAAAGACAGCTTTTAATTACTGCTCTGGGCACTTGAATAAGTGCAAATGAATTTCCCAGTAAACACAGGTGTATTGAAGGCATAGTCTGTGACATGTTGGAGAATTTTAAAAGTACAACCATCATTAAAAGGATATTCATGTTAGATTTCACTGCTACTTCACATGTGCTGATTCTATTGCTTGTGAAACACCGCTTTTTTTGTGTAGCACATCAATAATGTTTAATGACAATGTTTTTGAGGACTGTTTTCTCCACCACTCTATTATTTCTGGTGGCTTGGTTTTTACAGCATGTTCCTACACACAGTTGTAGCAGCACAATCTGGGGCAGGTGTGCCTGACCACGACAGGAAAGTCTTTAGCTATTTGTTGCTGCCCAGCAACAACAAAACTGTCTCAGGAGTGTTATGCAGTTCTAAAGTGTTATTTTAAAAGAAATTTAAAATATTGGTTATAGAACAAATCTGAATTAAAATCTGAACATGAAGGAAGACAGTGATACTGTCAGCCAGGTTGGAAAGGAGGTCACTGTGAAACATTCCAGAAGAGCTGTGAAACACAGCTCTGAACTAAGCTCCTTAACAGCTCCAGTGAGTACTTGTGTAGGGTGTCAGGCAAGATTATGCATTTTCCTACAGTACACTGAAATCTGCAGATTTATTTATTAATACCTATAATCAGAGAGAATCAAGCAACCAAAAAAAGAGAGGACTGAGATGGCTTAAGAGCGCAGTGAAGATAAATAGGGTAAAGGAGTAAAAAATCTGTTCTTCTTGTTTTGTTCAAGACCTGTGCAATGTAATTTTAAAGGGAACATCTCATCATTATGCAAGACCATGTTTTTAATCATCCACTTTTTTTTGTTGTTTTTTTTTTAATTTTTTAAAAAAATTTATTTTATTGTTGTCTTTTTTTTTTTTTTTTTTTAATTGAGCTCCCTACAGCTGAATTTCTAAAAGGGTAAGGAGGGAAGAATGGAAGGGAAAAAGAGAATCATGTTTCAGGGGTCTTTTTGACACCTACAAGAACTGCTTTTTAATGATTAACACTTGTTATCAGATCTTTCCCTTTCTGAAACAGTATCATAAAGATCTCCTGCTGTTCCCAGCAGTGCCCCACTAATTCAGCTCACTAGCAAAATTAGCAGCAGGAAACAAACCTTTGAAATTTTCATCATTTATGAATAGCATTGTTCATGTGGTAAAGAATATGGGCTCCTGCTGTAATTGTTCCTATGTTAAGAAGGCTGCAAGTTATTTTGTCTCCATCAGTCTTCAAAAGAAAAAAAAATAAATCTATAGAAATAAATACACATACAATTAGATAGTGGATTAAACAGGCAACTGAGTGACTAAAAATTTCTTTCACTTTTGAACTCTTCTTAATTTTTTTTCCCCTCTCTGAGGGAAAATATTGTACTGCCATTTCTTCACAAACACTCGATAATGCTAAAGTGCTTTGAAGTTGCCACTGGAGAAAATAGTACAACAGATGGAGCATGAATAAACTCACAGTGCTGTCTCTTTAATCTGAACAAAGGCATTTTTTCTTGGCAAAAATAGTTAATATTTAATTCCATTTACTTATAGAAGTTTGATCCCAGATGAGAACACAAAAAACGGACGCAGAGCTGTATATATACAACAGCTCAGTGCATCTATATCCTGGCTTTTTAATGGGAGGATTAAAAAACTTCATCTAGCATGTGTTATAATAGCTGTGATAGATCTTGTCAAATACTGATCTGGAGGCTGCTGGACCCAAAGGAATCTGTGAGTTGGAATCTCAGTGAGATGCTATTTCTCTTTTTGCTTTGCGCTGTGGAAACCAAACCCTGGCCTTCCCGTTTAGTATGACTTTTCTCATGTGTAACTCTTATCAGTGGTTATAGGTGAAGTTGTCATTCTGGTATGAAGAGTAGTGTTTGAACCTCTGGGGTATTCCCACTATAAATAAAACATCTGTGTACTTTTATTACCACTTCCTGAGATGCTTTTTCTGTTGGTAATAGGAGATTTTAACTCCTTTGCTTTAGATGTATCATTCACCACAGCACATTTTCTTATAGTCCTTATCTGAAAGATTAAAAAATTCTGGTTTTGATGTTCCTGTCAATCATCTTGCAATTAAAAGACTTCAGGACACCCATGTCCTCTTCTTCCTCCTTCAGTTTTTGAAAAGATAGACATTATAGTTCTTCTAGTGGAAAAATATTGTGAAACAAGATTTTGTACATTTTCTATAGACATTTTAATGTTTATACATTTTCTAGGCAGTATAGAATTTCATGCTGAAATGGCAGCTGTGTTCTTTTGCTCTCATGCAACAACTGGTCCCTACAAACACTCAAAAGTCACTTACCCTACAAAATTCTGTGCTGCAGTATTTTCACTGTGGGTTTTGTTCCCAGTCCTGACTGAGGGTTTCATGACAGAGCTGCACAACCTGATCACTTCTACTCTTAAGATGTGAGGAGAGAAATACATGGTGAGTCAAGCCTTACAAGTTCAGGCAGTATTACTGCCTCTAAAACTTGGATAATAGTTCAGGATTTGAAGGGTACACTCAGTCTGACTTCTTTGAACTTGTTTGAGGCACGGTGCTGGAAAGCAAACCCTCAGAAAAAGTAAGTCATGAACACCCTGTGTAATCTAAATGAATTTGGGTAAGAAGTCGTGAAGTTTCATAACAGAAATATATCAGGACAGCACAAATAAATGTAATTTCTACCTACACAGAGTTTGTTAGACATTCCCGTATCTAATCATAGGAACAAATGAAAATGATTTTAAGCTGGTAATGTCTCTTTTTCAAGAGATATCAACACTTAATCAGTTCTCCCTAACTGTCACTGTTGCATAGAAACAAAGGAAAAGCAAATATGTTACAGAAAAAATTTTTTGAGAGAGCAGTAGCTTGTGGTTGGTGTAATTTTGTGTCTTTCTGAGCAAAATGTGGGGAAAGTGTGCTTGAAATGGCTTTTTTGTGAGTGATGCAGTTCAGACTAACCCCAAGTCGAGGACACAACCAGAATCACTCTGTATATTCACTAGCTGCTACAAACCTGATATCCAAGTGTTTTATGAGCAGTTAGACACCAGCACGGGCACAG
The DNA here is from genome assembly GCA_036630365.1 of Acanthiza pusilla. Lineage (NCBI taxonomy): Eukaryota > Metazoa > Chordata > Aves > Passeriformes > Acanthizidae > Acanthiza > Acanthiza pusilla. The sequence goes on along the minus strand of JAXCHO010000164.1, from coordinate 2,761,883 downwards.
TACCAGTCCTCTGGCATGAGGGACTCCATTTGTAAACTTATTTGATGCTGCTTTCTGCCTTAGCTGATCCTCAAGGCTCATGCTACACTAGCACTTCCAGCTTTGGACATGGATTGTATTAGGCTTTTTGTAGTTACTGAATGATTTTTTTAATTTACTTTTTTTTTCATGTTTAAGCAATGTGTGAATTAGTTGCCTGCTTAAACCATCTTCCCAGATTTTCCATACTTCTAGAGAGATTTGAAGTCCTTTTAAGTCTCTTCTGCTTTGCATTTTGTATCCTAACACTCCTTTATTTCTTCAATTCCCAGGAAGATAAAACGTAAACAAAACCCCCAGAAACAGAAAAACATCCCAGACTCTCAAATCATTGCCTTAAATCCACATAAAAAATAAAGTGCAAGAGGAAAGGTTCAAAAATTTTGTCAGGGACTGAAGCCTTAGCCAGTTCAGGATGTCTCTTCAGCCTCTGAATAGATACCTGTCCTATACAATCCCTGTACGTGTGAGAAAAATGCCGTGAGACACTGACACCAGGACAATGACATTGTGCAAATAACACTTGAGGACGTGATTCACACACTCATAGTGTTGCATATCGAAAGAGTGCATATTAAGAGGGAAAACTAATGCTACTGGATCAAGATCTTAAAGGAGGAGGACACTTTTAAATATACTGTTGTGCAAAGGAACAAGTGAAGAGAGGAGAGGGGTTTCAATTGTAGTTGGACCAGATGATCCTTGTGAGTCGCTTGTGACTGAGCTGCTGTGGAGGGTTGGCCCTGGCTGAATTCCAGGCTGCCACCAGGATTGCTCTGTCACTGCCCTCCACAGCTGGACAGGGGAGAGAAAATATTAACAGAGGGCTCCTGGGATGAGATAAGGACCGAGAAAGATGGCACATCAAACACCATCATGGGCAAAACAGACCAGCATTAAAGATGTGAACTGAGTTTATTGCTAACAAATCAGAGCAGGATACTGAGCAGTAAAATAAGACCTTAGAAATACCTTTCCCCTACTCTGTTCTCCTTCCCAGCTCTACCTCCTCCCCCAGTGGCTCAGGGAGACAGGGCATGAGGATTTTGGTCAGTTCATCACCTGAGGGTGATGAGCTCAGGGATGCTCAGGGAGAGACATTTTCCTGCTGCACCGTGGGGTCCCTCCCATGTGCAACAGCTCTCTGTGAACTTCTCCATGGTGAGTCCATCCCACGGGCAAACAGTGCCCTCAAAGTGCTGCAGCCCTGTGGGTCACTGCCATGGGTCAGTCCTTCAAGGACAGGCTGCTCCAGTGTGCTTCTGTCCCCACAGGGCTCCCACAGGGTCACAGCCTCCTTCAGCCATCCACTGCTCTTGTATGGAGCTCCTCCACGGAGGATCTCTGCATCCCCATGGATCTCCATGGGCTGCAGGTGGATCTCTGCATCCCCATGGATCTCCATGGGCTGCAGGTGGATCTCTGCATCCCCATGGATCTCCATGGGCTGCAGGTGGATCTCTGCATCCCCATGGATCTCCATGGGCTGCAGGTGGATCTCTGCATCCCCATGGATCTCCATGGGCTTCAGGTGGATCTCTGCATCCCCATGGATCTCCATGGGCTCAGGGGCACAGCTGCCTCACCATGGGCTGCACCATGGGCTGCAGGAGAATCCCAGATCAGTGCCTGGAGCACCTCCTGCCCCTCCTTCTCCACTCACCTTGGTATCTGCAGAGTTGTTCCTCTCACATGTTCTCACCCTGCTCTTCTCTGGTCTCAATTATATCTGCAAGATAAGGGTTTTGTCCTTCAATTTGGATCTCTTATCACAGAGGGACCATGTCCAGTTGGCCCAGCCTTGGCCAGCAGCATGTCCATCTTCAGAGCCATCAGGGATTGGCTCTGCTGGACACAGAGGAAGCTTCCAGCAGCTTCTCACAGAAGCCATCCCTGTAGCCCTTGTGCTACCCAAACCAGGCCATGTAAACCCAATACAACTGTTCTCTTGTGTTTCACCAGTTTAACAGGAATTCAACACACATTTTTTGCACACACCTTGGTAAGTCTTCAGAATTCAATTAAGTACTATGTACTCCTGCTGTGCCAAGATAAGACTATCAGAAATTTTAAGAACATGAAAAGACAGCAGGTCTCTTTTTGTTGTTGGAGGCACTGATCCCAATCCATTTTTCAGCTTTCTTACTATTCCTTCAAACGTTCCCTCCAGAAATTACTCTAGATTACTCTTATGTGCTTGGCAGCCACTGCCTTCCTCTATAATACATCTCTGCAATAAACAGCTTTGTTTTTACCAAATATGTGACTTACTCTCAGCTCTTCTGAAGCCATTGTTTCCAGATTAATGTCAGAGATTTTCTTTAAGGTTTAATCAGCAATCTAACTTAATTTTGCTTTTGTCTTTGTCTCTTACATATCTGAAATGTATTGGTTATTTCAAAGTTTGTCTCTTCAAAGAGAATGTGTCTTTATCCTGGTGCTAAAATTGAGAATATAAAAGGATCTTGTCAGATATTTGAAATATGAACATAGACTTAGCTACTTTCCCCCTGAAGGGAAACTTGACATGAATCTGCATTGAAACAGCAGGGTGAAAATAATTTAAACAAGCGGGTTAAGCAAGTTTGCATGCCTGGACTTGTTGACATTCCCTTTTTTGTTGTTTTTGTGAGTTGTTTATTTTGCTTTGCTTTGTTTTAGTAGTGTTAGCAGGTGCTTACAAGTGATCTCCATGTTAAACATAAAATCAGGCAGCATTTTCAAGGAATATTTGCTCTGTAATGGACTCTTTTCCTGGTTTTGTTTATTTGGATTTTGTATCCCCAGAGAGGCCATTTCTCACCTTTAATTTTCCTTATCCAAGGTTATATCAAAATGAGAACATTCCCTGAATGAGAAGCTCCTACAGAAAGTCAGAGTAGGAAGTTAACAGTGTCTTGAGTCTTACAGAGATATTTATGATGTGCTCCTCATGACTACAAAGCATGGTGAATTTTGCTTAATCATGCTTGTTTTTACAAAGGTAGCCTTTATGATGATCATAATTGTGGTGAAGTAGACTTCATCTCACTGTAGGTTCTTTGAGAGTCTACTCTAAATGAAGTGTCTTTCAGTAAAGGAAAAAGAAGACCTAATAATTCAAGTCACCAGCATTATCTTGCACTTTCTAAAGATTTTGGGAAAATAGAAGCCAGAAATTTAGATATTTAGGAGATTAAACATTTTTAAATTGGAACTTTTAATGTTCTATGTGCCAGAATTGTATATAAAGAAACTTCAGAGTCCAAAGTACTTCAAATTACTTGGAGATTTGATATAAGCCCTCCAGCGCCTATTTAAATCTCACATATGCTTTTGTTGTAAAACACTATAAAAATAGATTGATATGAAAAAGTACTAAGTTTGAGTTACAGACTCAGTCTTTAGTGTCATACAAAATGAGGATTATAATTTACTGTTTGTGGAATGGAAAAAACCTGGATAATTTGTATTCATGGTGCTGTCTGCCCTATACATGAATTTTAATTGCATATATTCAAGTTGCTCTCAAAAGCAGGAAATAATAGTTGTATTTTAATTTTTCTCTCTCTAAAAAAATTTTCATCTTAAAATATTAATTTTTAATGAGACAAGTTTTCCAAAGTTTTCTTTGGAAGACAGTGGCTGCCAAGCATGTAAATTAACAGTAATCTATGTATTTTTGGAGGGAATGATTATTATTTTACAACATAATCAAGAAATGAAACATCTAGGTATTTTGTATTTCATTTAGTTTCTGAATGTTGGAAGGTGATGTTGGATCAAAGTAAATGACAAAATATCTTTGTGAATATGGATATATTTGGAAATAATGTACTAGCCAAGCGTTTTTATAGAGCAGGGATTGAAAGGAAAGGTTCCCATTAGACAGTTTCTCATACTATTGATTCCAAAATGTTTGTGCCTTGTTTATTTCACATTGTGGCTTTAAATTATGATCTTATGGCTATATGCAATTTACATCAATAAAATAGATTTGCTTCCATCTTTGATAGTAAATGTTCCTTTGGGAAATCTTTCTTTCCCCTGCATTGGATTTTACCAGATCTTCTGTGAACCAAGTATATAAGCACTCTGAAGTATTTAAATTGTCAAAAGGACTTGAATTGGAAAAAAAACAACAAAAAAACAAAACAAAAAAAAAAAAAACAAAACAAAAAAACAACCCCCAAAAAAACCCCTGGAAATCATACCAGCAAATAAGAACAACTTGCACTAAACAAAAAATTAGTTTTAATTTGAATTATTACTTTGAGGTTATAGGTTGCACTACAGCTTTCAAAAAGATTAATACTAACATAAAATCTTTATTTTTAAGTTTTATATTAGAATGCATTTTTACAGAGATTTTTAGATTACTGAAGCACTTTACTATAGTATGATAAATATTTTCTCTTTCCGTGCCGCAATTACAAACAAGCGTATAAATTTGGAGAAAATAAACTGGCCTTTTGCTAATACCCATTGCTGAAATATCCTTAAATAATAGAGGCTTTTTTTAGACCAGCATTTTCTATGGATTTTGAAACAGAAATTACAAGGGGACAAACAGATTACTGTGTCAAGGTGTTCATAATAATAATGTTCTTGATGTTGAGTATACTTACAGGAAAAAGGTTTGGCAGTTACGAAACATTTGAGTTTCACTTAATAGTCCTTAAAAGCCTTTTTTTTTTTCCTTCCTGTGCTCTTAACTCTGTGATTTATTCTTTGAATAACTATTATTAAATTTTCAGATCTCCTTTATTTTAAAACGTTACTTTATGCAACTTAAAAAACTACTGAGTTATTGAAAATATTTGTCTGAATACATATAGGAGACCAACTACCATGCAATTAGTTGCTAAAGGATTGTACTCTCTGACTATACTCTTTTCAGTCACATTAAAGGAAAAAAAGGGGCAGGGGGAAGAACCTGAGGAAAAGGACTAACTCAAATATGAAAGATGCAGGAGGAAAGGAGGATTCTTTCATTTAAAACCAATCAAACAGCAAAAGCAAACAAATAAACAAAAAAACCCCAAACAAACAAACAAAAAAATTAATCACCCCCAAAAACCAAAATCAAAACAAAAAGAAACCCTAAAAACAACCCCCCTCCTTATTTCTGCCCTTTTCATTGCTTTTGAAAGATTATAAATTAGTAAATAACAAAAAATTATCTTGTGCCTTAAGATTCAGATTAGATCCCTCAAATTCTTAGGGTAGTTTTCTGGTGAACTTCCAGTGATGACTCATGGCTTTTTCTCATGAGAAAGAAGAAAAGAGGAAAAAAAACCCACACTAGCTATAATTCTTTGGAGAGAGAAATAATTTATTTTGAACTGCAGTTTTCATTAACCACAATCCTTTGATGGATAAGATGTCAGCATATTAAGAATAACGTGGGGATTTGTTACAAACTTGTATTCAAGATAAGAATATTTGATAAACACAGGGCACTGTTCTGTTTCAAATCTCTTCCTGTTGGCCTTGTTTAGGGATAAATCAGCTGTTGAATAAACCATCCTTCTTGGCTTTATAATGGAAATATATTACGCCTCTTTCAATATGGAAGCATAATTATCCATTGATTTGACCATTTTAGCTGCCTTTCATGTGTAAGCCTAACTTTGAATATTAAATCATGATTTGAATGCAAAGTTCAGCTGTCAGTTTTAAGCATTTCTTCTAATGAATGGCTGAAGAGGGTCAGAGTTTCCCAGACACTAATCCACAGAAATGAAGAGAAAATTAAGTTCTTGATGAGACCATGAAGTATGAATTATTTTGGCTTTTTTTTTTTTCAGTAGGTCATTGCAGTACTCTAAAATTCGATCGCATCTCAGATTACCCTTGAGTTTACTTAAAAACAGATCTTGATACTAAACAGAGCACAGCTGCAGAAAATAATTTATGGAGGGATTTGAGTTTGTTTGTCTTCCTCCCACATTTTGTCCTAATTAAAAATAATTTTACTATCATTAAAAACCCCCGCATAAACCTTATGTAACATTCTTGTAACCTATTTAGTAACTCAAACCTAGAGTTTTACTGAATTGATTCCTTTAGTTTGGTGGTTTTTTTTTTTTTTTTAATGAATGTGTCTTGATTGAATGGTCAGAATCTATGTATATCTTAAATAATAATTTTTTTGGTTTATCTTTTGATGTATGCTATTCTAAAACACTTATGTCCTACAAATGGACAACAAATTCAGATGTTTCAAATTTCAGTAGTTCAAAAGAAATTATTTTTATACCCATAGGGAACTGTTTGTTTCTTGTTAATTTAATTTTTAAACGCTATTATTCAGGTGTTAACTAGCAAAAGTATTTTATGTTTTGTTTTAAAATACCCCCACACATACAAAAACTACAGACATGATTTAAAATCTACATTTCAGCTCTGCATATAATTGCACAATAATCCCTTATTTCTCTTTAAGATATGAAAAGGGACTTAAATTGTGAATGTTAAAGAAAAACAAACTGAAAATTGAATGCATGTATTTGACTGAATGAAGTGTATTTGCACATCCATCACTTTTCTGAACAAGGATCTACTATTTTTCCAGTAATATGAACTATTGTTTTTGTCGGTGCCTTTCTTAAAATAACCTCTCTGGGAAGAGTCAGCACTTTTGCTGCACCATAAATTCTACAAGTATGATCAGTAGTGTTGGAAATGTTGCTTTTTTCTTTTCTTCATTTCCCAGTTGTAGTCAACTGATATTTACAGAGTGATGTCACTGTTGGGTACAGTTACACTGTCATGTCACCGGGATGTGCGCTCAGTCACCAGGAAAATCTCGTATACTTTGGATCCATTGCTCTTTATTTGCTTTCCACATTAGACTAAGCACTCTCATTCCTCAGTACAATTATTTTTGAACAGTCAGTTGCAAATGACTTTTTATTTCTGTATCTAAACATATAATCCCTTGTGATTTCATTTTTTATTGATTGCTTTGTGTCTAGCAGCTGGAATCACTACAGGTATTTAATAAGCATTAGAAGTCATAGAAAAAAAATCTGCAGATATCAATAATTTTGGATACCTTTTAAAGACATAGAATCTATCTAAATTTGGTAACTGCTGTAGCTATAAAAATGGAATAAAGAAACAAGTGTTCTGCCTGAATGAAATCCACCTCTGAAATGGAGGAGGAGAAAGTAACCTATTACTTTCTACAGTAAGTAGAGTAGCTACACTGTTTTATCAGCTTTTATCTTCAAGCAAAAGATGAACCTAACAGAAGGTAAAACCTAAGTATAAATGGGACAACCATGAAGCATTCAGAAGCCAAGATATGGCTGAATAGGCAAGCAGAAAATTGATTTTTAAAAATTTCTGCAGAGGTTTAAATACTTGATAAATTTTTTCATCCTGCTGTTTGCTTTTCTTTCCAAACGTCTGTTTCTGTCCTATTACAAGATTGTTGTTTTGATACCCTGGCAATGGAAGGGAAAATGTAAGACAATCAGATTATCATACAGCTTTAAGGCTATGGGTTGAGTCACTGAAGACTAGAACTCTGACTGTAGTTTTTCAAAGTCAAACGGTGTTCAAACATGGGTTCTAAAATTCATTTAAAAGGTTTTAGTCTCTGCTTGTACAAAAACCAAAAGTGTTGTGGGTATTTTGCAGAACTTTAGACTCCTTCAGAGTTGCTGACTAATAGCATCAAATTTTTCTTCAAATCAAATGAACTTGCTATCAATAGCATCAAAGTTACACAGGAATAAATGTCTGTTACTTTCAGTTTTTACAGGTAAAACATAGGATGATGTGGTAGCTCTCACTGATTGAAAGGTGACTGCTTTCTTCTACTCTTTTTTCCAAGCTCATTATTTATGCACCTCTGTTTTTCTAGTCAAATGTGTTAAAATAGCCTTACAAACACAGGCCATGAAGTAAAATTTTAATTTGTCTAATAAGTCCTCTGGAATCTAGAGTTTATAGTCAGAAACACACTTTACTCTGCCAGATGTCCATAACTTACTTGTTTGTGTCAGTTCAACACATTTTGGACATGAATACTTTCTAACAATTTTTAGAACTGTTTAGAAGTAGTCATTCTCATACTGCACTCAAACAAGGAATGAATGACAGAGGGAAAATATGAGCCTTCCTGAATTTCTTCTATAAGCAAAAAACTCTTGTAATGCATCACTGAATAAACAGAAGTAATCTTTCAATCATTGCCTTCTGATTATCTATATGTATTACCAAATTCATTTTTTCAAAACACAAGAGGAGTGATAAAACAATTTTGTGTACAGCAATGGCATAGGTGACAAATGCCAGGCAAATGTGGCATGTTTAATTAAAGTTTTGCATTAAATACATCAGATTGCTTTTTAAATTTTCTTTTAACATCTGCCTATTTGGCTTTTTAAACTATTATTTCGTTTGGTTATTTTATTTCATTTTATTTTAGTATCCTCTGTGGACTGTTAAGGATGGACAGAAGTGTTGTGCTATGGACATGCAATAGATGCACAATGTCTGGTCAGCTACTTCCACTGTAAATCACTTTTAGGGGAGACACACAGTTTCATTGAAGTCAGAATTTATGGGCATTCTTTTAAAGGGAAAAGAATAATATCATGAAACCTTCTTAGATTAATAATAAAAATAAGGAGATGTAAAGAAGGGACAGTGGTAAAGAATTCAGGTTTAGTTAGCACTACAAAGCTCTTGGCGGGGGCAGTAAATGTCCTGAAGTGCTGTTAGTTACAGTCCACACAAATTACCTCATTTCTATTATCATGCCTCTAATGGAAATTCAGGTGCAGTAATGTATACATGTGTTGAGGTTGTTCATAAGAAAATGACATAAGATCTGTTTTCTGTCCTGTTGAAAAGAGTGAAGAGGTCAAAGATGTTAATTATTATTGATAAACATTGTTCCTCTTTTTTTTTTTTTTTTTTTTTGGTTGAATGGAGCTGAAAACACAAGACTATTTTCTGTAAAAAAGTCCTTAATTTTTTTGTACTTTGATGTTTAATGCTATTGCAGCTTGCTTTAGAAGGACCAGGAATTAAATGAATAACAATTCTTGTATTAACGAGGGAGTTCAAAGTTTGTTTACAATTTGGCAAATGTCACCTTGTGTAAAAAATACAGATTCAAAGCACTAAAAAATCCTTACAACCCAAACAAAACCCCCTCCAAAGAGACAAACAAAATCAAATTAAAACAATGCAATATGCCATGTGCTTTTTATGCCTGTTATGCATTTCTAGACATAGAAAGATTGGGTTTTCCCTTCCAGCAGTTTTCTAATTAGCCTCAGAAAATTGTGTAAAATCAAGTGGAAAATAAAGCATATATATGTTTTCTCTGAAATAATCCTAATTGCTTATTTGCAAAACATAATTGTATCCCAAAAGACCTAAAACTTTCCATGGCCTCCCACATAATGGAACATTGTTGGCTTTAATTAACAATGTTTTTCTTGTCTTGATGAGAAATTATGAGAATGATGCAAAAGGATTGTTAGTGATGGTTTTTGTTTTCATTCTTTACAGCAATTTCTTTGAGTAGTTTTGCTTTAAGATTTTTACATTAAATTCAATTTGTTAATCTATGCGGATTCCATGTATAGAGTCTGGGTTGAGCATTTAAATTCACAACTCTTTTAAATCTGTTAACAAATTCCATTTAATATTTTATATTTCACCTACATAAACTCTTGACCAATAGTAGAAAATAACAATCATTTCACCCACAGAACAACAAAACATGTAGCAGAAATATTTTGGTTGTGAATTTATGAGAATTTCTGCAGAAAGCTATTGGAAGACTTACTCTCCTAAGCATGACAAGTTTTTTTTTAATATAGCTGTTTGTAGTTTTTGTGATTATTTTAATTTTTTTTTTTTAATTCACCTGAACCTCTGAGGCTGCAATGCTTTCCCCCTTTATGTTATTTGAGAATGTAATTAGATGCCCAAGACACATAAGATACAAACGTGCTGTTTCAGATTAAAAACATATAAACTGTTTCACCCAGTCTATAAATGTTGCTGAAATCCCTTTAGTTAGCAATTTTCAAATTTGGCATTAAAATGACAGGGTAAGGACCACCATTTTTAGAGTTCACTTTTTTGTGTGATATATTGGAAATTTTCTGGGAAAGGAACAGTGATATCAGGCTGCCTTGAAATTCTTTGTTTTAATGATACTTAAAGGTCCTACTATTTCAGGTAAAACACTTTTCAAGCAAGTTTGCTGCTGTTAGTGATGTTTCAGAACCATTTCTTGCTGTCATTGGTAGAGGTACGTTTCTGCAAAGCCCAGATAATAAATATTTAAAAATATTTAAAATATCACTGCTTCCTCATGTTAGCAGTCATAGATGGATTATACTTGAGAGGTAGCAGTTCAAGATTTTACACGAAAAATGGGCTTTATCCTTGGCAGCAGTGACGAGGCTTTCAGGATTTTTAATCTGTAGTAGAAAAAAAAATTATTCTTAAAAGCAAATCATACAGCTACCCACTCAACCCTCGAAAACTGCAGCCTGTATGTATGCACAAGGGAAGAAAGCTAGGTCATTGCCTTTAATGGGAGACTTTCAGTTTTAAACTGGTTTAAAATACATTATGGGTTTCTTTCCATTTTGTTTTGTTCAATGAAGTGTTTCAAAGTGTTACCTGCACTTTGAAAAGTAGCTTCATAATGCTGAGTAATTTCCTTCTTAGAAAGTGAAATTGTAACACCAGAGCCCCTTTATTTGTTGTGGAAATAAATGATGTTCTTAAAATGTAAAAATGCTAACTTTATGTCAATTTAAATGCCAGTATAACATTTTTACGCCCAATATTGAAGGCATTTTTACCTTGGGATATAAAAGGGTTTGTGTGTACCTTTTTGGTGGTGTTTTTATGTCTTTTTAAAAATTTTCCCCTCATTTTGTGTTTTACTAGCTCTTCTCCATGTAAATGTCTTTGCCTTTATTCTTTAGAACTTTTAGATCAAACAGCCGATGACTTTTGCTCACAAGGCTCTAAGTCTGCATTATTTTGCTATCTAGCACTACGATGTCAACTTCTCTCTTACAATTCCACATCAATGGTAAATATGGAAGCGGATTTGTTTTTCATTGTCCCAAAACATGCTGCAAGATTTTTAAAAAATTTTTAAACTTTCAAAATTAGACTCTCAAAGAATGAACCCCTTTGCTCAGTGAGGAATAAGTAAAGTTTCTGACTCATAGTAAAACTCTCTTAGTGACTTTTCTGAAAGGCCATAAGACCTGACATTAAGAGACTACTGCTTGGACTTGAAGATAAGCTGTCTTGTGCCACATTAAAGCCTCAGCCAGTCTGCCAAGCTCAAATAATGGTTGTGGTGGCACTGTTTTTAAAATGGGACTACAGCTTGCCAACATATAGATCTTTGAAATTAATTTCTTTTAGGTAAAATGGGCAGTATTAATTTTAATTTTATGTAGAAACTGAAAACAGTATGCCAAACCTAAGAAAAAAACAAACCAGAACCAAACCAAAGCAAACCGCTCCCCCAACCTAACAAAAAACCCAAACAACTTAAACCACCACAAAACTGATGAGTGGTACTAATTTAAACAAATTTTATGCATACCAGCACCCTGCTAAAAACTGTCTTTACTTGAAAGTAGTGCTAACCTTTTAAGCATAATAAAAATATTTCTCCATAATAGCATAGCTGTAAGTCAATCTCCATGACTATGAAATGTTTTGGGTTTGTTTTTTCTGCAAGTTGTTTCATTTCTTCTGAAATTTGTTGTGTAAAACGTGTAGTGTAAAATCAAGCTCACATCAAGAAGACATGCCTGCAGATAATAGTTGTCACCCCTATTCCCAGGAGTCTGCAGTGGGCAGAGTACTTCCATAACCACTTCAGTTTTCCCTATTCTTTGGAGAAACCATGGAAGTTAATACATTAGTTTTCAAAACCAGCATTGAGCCTTGTATATGCCTGTAGAACTATCACTGGATAAAGTGCAGAAAAAGAAAAGGCTGGACTAGAAAACTTAAAATGTTGGTTAATCTTTTAGATTTCTTGTTCTTTTTTTGCAATGGTGAGGGTTAGGGAGAAAATTTGTCTGTTTTGAGGGAGTAGTATGCCCATATTAAGAACTATGGTTTTATATAAATTGATTATAGCCTACATTTTGTGGAAAGTGCATGTCTGAAGAGTATGTTGAGTTGTTGAGTATCTCACAAATTTTACATTTGCCCCATCACAGAAATATGACGGTCTGTGCATGTTTTGTACAACAGTTCAGGAACTGAAAGTAATGCTTTCCTTGCACATCGTTTAGGTATAGTCCAAACTTAAAATCACTGAGGTCTGCAGGAAAAGAAATACCAGTATTCAAAATGAATGAAGAATTTTAAAAGTAAGTCAAAGATAAATTCACCTATGACATACTATTTCTAGTACATGTGCATAAATATTACTGTATGGTCATCAATTACATGATAATATTATAATGCTACACTGATGTAAATATAGATTTCTTATGTTTGAAAATAATAAATCTAAGGTCTTCATTTATATCAAAACAATTTGGCCCAGAGTCAAAGCAGATCAAAAGATTCAATATTAGCTCTATATCCATGTTCTGCTATTCACTATGTCCCATTGAGTTTCATTTTGAAAGCTGCTGAGCTGCCTGAAATCAGTCTCACAAAACAATTCTAAGTGTGGCAATAACCATGATGCTACCCTTAAGTCTGTGATTTTTCTCCCTACAATCCACGAAACTTATACTCTTAATGTGAATTTAACCTCCTAGAAATCAGCGGAAACACTTCCATTAGAAATGCTAAGTCACCCTGTAAGATGGACTTTGGACATGAAGAAAATTCAGAAGTTTCAGCTCTGTTTAAAAAAACCAAAAAACTAGTCTTTTTCTGAAATGTGTACAAATGTGTTTGGAACAGAAGGGAGAGCGTGTAGTGACAGGAGATAAAAGAATGGCTTTTAAACTGAAAGTGAGTAGGTTTAGATCAGATATTAGGAAGAAATTCTTTCCTGTGAGGGTGGTGAGGCACTGGCACAGGTTGCCCAGAGATGTGGATGCCTCATCCCTGGGAAGTGTTCAAGGCTGGGTTGGATGGGGCTTTGAGCAACCTGGTCTATGGCAAGGGGGTTGGAACCCTTTAAGGATCTTTGGAGTCCCTTCTGACCCAAACAATTCTATGATTTTATGATTCTATACTAAATTGTTGAACCATGGTTTGCATCTGACTTTGTGGATTAAAGAAAATGGTCTTAACATTAGTGGTAGCACATACAGAAACAGGAAATATGGTTACCTTTTATATTAAATGCAAGTTTTATATCAAATGTGGCACTCTTATATGGGATAATTTCCCATGTGTAGCTATTGATTCTGCCAACAGTGAAATTTCTTCAAATATTATGAATCACTTTTGACACTTTTAAACAGGCATAAAATTGTGTTGCATTTCTTAAATGTTAAACATCAATTAGTTCCATGTACTCAATCCCCCTGAAGTAATTATGCTTGTGTAAAAAAACCTTGCAGAACAGTCAAAGGCTGTGCATACTTTACAGTCCAGAGAATAATTGTTTTGCATGGTAGCGTCAGGAAATGTTAAGTGGTTCTGAGTTGACTGTGCTTTCTGTTGTCTTTTTTTTTTTTTTTTTTTTTTTTTTTTTTTTTTTTTTTTGTTTTTAATTTTAAATACTTTTATAAAGGGCAAGGAAAAGAACAAGTGATATACACAGAGACAAAAAGAGTGTTGGCAGTTCCTGTCTCAGTAGTTCAAAACAAATCAATAAATGCTGTTTTCTATGAATATTATTCTGGGAGACTCGAGTTTACTGTGCTGGGTTTGTGTGGCAAAGTTTAGGTAGCAGAGGGGGGCTACGGGGGCACTTCTGTGAGGAACTGCCAGAAGCTTCCCCTGAGTCTGATGGAGCCAGTGCCAGCCAGCTCCAATGTGGACCCAACACTGTTAGTTTTTATCTATCTCATATTTTTGGGATTTGTATGCCTATCTGTGATTTATTGTTGGACCAAGTATTGCCTCTGGATTCTATACTCATAAATGAGGTATTTTTGTGCTCCTGATATATGTGTACCCTTACATTCACCACATCCTTACAGTTAAAATCCACAGAGAGGGAGTGAAGTAAAATATAACAGGAGTTGCAAAAGCAAGAATAAAGTCTGGATTGCTTGAATAGCGTTCCAGCTTCTAAGCTGTCCTTAATGATGTTATTCCCTTCCCAGTGGTACTAATTGAAGATAAAACTGTGTAACCTTTGTGGGCTGTAGTCTCAATTTCCATATCTCAACAGTCTCAGAAAGCTCAAGGATTAACTTTTTATACGACAATTTATAAAACCAATTAAATGATGTGCTAATGATTTTTACCTTCCCTGACCCTTAATGCTATATTAACAGTACCTATTTATTTCCAGATCTTACCTATTTCAGGGATCCGTCTAATAATCTATTAGAAAGACATTTCCTTCAGATGTCATAATACCACCTGTGGTAACTCTGCTGTGCCAATATTTCATTACTGATTATAATGTTGTACTTCAACATTGAATGCCTTTGAATGTTCAGCATTTTAATCAGGATGATTGGACAGTCTTGTGGCCTTATCTTTTAGTGTCTTAGGAGAAGTAATAAGTTCCAAAAGTGAGCTGGGGAAACTCAGGTGCAATCATCACAATATAGTGATATTGTAGCACATACATTATAGTATAACTCTAGAAACCTTTCAACTAACTCACTGTTACTGGCACTGTAGCTTTTTCACAGCAGATCCATCTGTTTATTTGAATAAGAGCTTTGAGTTACGGTAATAAGCCAAAATTATAAAGAAAACAATATATATGGAATTTTAGAAGGAATATAATTCCTTCCTTCCAGGGCACAAACCAGCATCTACTGAAAGCTGGAATAAAACTTTCCCTGGGGAGAAGTTATCTCATAACTGCCTATTGCTTTTCCTCACCTGATATTGCTGCATACTTCTAAAGTAGTGAGCCCAGGGTACCTGATATATGCTAATATCCCCAGATTGTTGCCCAAGGCAGCCTTTATACTCTTCCACATTATTGCTATGTCACAAAAGACAGCCAGTGATCAGGCTGGTTTATGATTATGGAAATGACCAGCACAATAAGTAGAAGTTAAGTGTAAAATAAACCAATACTTTTTTTCTTTTTCTTTTTTTTTTCTTTTTTTTTTTTTTTTTTAAAGAAGGAATTATGAGAATGACTTTAGGGAAAATAATTAATGAATGTCTAGATCAGCTGCTGGAGACAAAACAATGCTGAAGGAGACAGCCAACTGTGTTCTTTCTGTTTTTTTCCTTTTGAAAATGTTGAGGAAAGAGGGTAGTAACAGTGTTCATCTTTGTTACAAAGAGTGTTTAGAGAGTTTTGTTTAGATGCACATTGCCCTTAAGATTGTATTTATTTTTCAAGCAATCATAAGCTCCTTTTCCTATCAGATGCAATAAATTAAGCTAATGTTTCCTCTTATTCTTTTGTAGCATTAAGCCTCTAGTGTTTCTATGTAGTTAATCCTCTGCAAATTGAAATTTTTGATCATTTCTCCCAGTATGGAGTTGCTTGCCTAATGGGGAATTGTGTGTGTGCAGGTAAGCACACTGAAAAAAGGCCTTTTTGTCATTGAGTGGCTTTTCATCACTAAATTTTCCTTGTATAATGATATGCTTCTCTATGATTTTAATTTGAATACTCCAAAGGCAGTCTCTTTATTGAATATCACTTCATGATGTTTTGTGTAAGAAGTAGTAATTAAAAATTATCTGCTGTCAATTTTTGATACAAAATGAATACTAATAGAAACCCCATTTTCCTTTGTGATTTTTCTTCATTTTCCTTATTCACTCTCTTTCATCCTCTATAGGTCTTGAATATATCTCTGAGTACTCATTGCCTTAGTGGGACACAATTGCCCAAAGAAAAAGATTTAAAAAATATTTCTGGAAATAAATGATGAGAAGACTCTTTCTTTAATATCACAGTATTTGAATAATCTGAAATGATTTTTTTTTTTTTTTTAAGGAAACATTACAGAAACATAAAAACAAACCTGGTATATGGCAAACTCCCAGCTTTTTCTTATAAAGCACTTCTGTGCCCAAATTAACTATAATTTGTCACGTCTTCAGGCCTCTCCTGAGTGACAAAAGGAATGAAATGGAGTTTGGATCAAAAAGCTTTGTGTGATTGAATAATATGAGTCAAGGAACAAGTCAAGGCATTTATAATTGAGATGGATACCAACAGAAATAGATGATATGAGAATGCCTTTAAAAATATTTATATATTTTTAAAATTCTCTACACCTCATTACGATTACTGCAGCCTATGAGTGTGTAACTGGCTCTCCATTGCTTCACCACAAAAGTTCAAAATCTCACATTTTAAAAACTTACTACAAAACTATGTTCATGCTTTTAGTAGCTGTAAGTATTGATAATATCATGTCATTTTGGAGTAGTCAGCCAAGTGATACTGAGGGAAATCCTGAAAGATGGGTGAGTGGTGTTGGAAAGGCTGAGAGATTAAATATGAATAGGATGCAAAAACATAGAAGACCAGTTTATTAGTTGTTTAAAAGTTGCAAATAATAATTGTATTTCTTTGACATAATATGAATATTAATAGAAATAATTTTTTAATTATTGGCAGTTTAAGCATGTTAATGTGTCTGAAAGGCGTTCAATACATTTTACAACACATGAAATAGAATGTTAGAAAATATTTTTGAAAATTAATTACCCTGTAGGCCAATCTGACTGTAGAGGTTGGTCTTTTACAATTATTTATATAAATTTCAATTTTTATGAAAATGTGACAATAATGCTTTAGGATAAAAGATTTGTTTGCAAGATTTGTTATGGTCCATGCAGCACTTACCAATATGATAAAGGACTTGTTTAAGGACTTTCTTTTCTCCTGAGTTTGTTAATATAAAGATTACAAAACTCTGAAGAAAAAGGTTTTGCTATTACTTTCTTGAGATACCTGTGTGTGAAATATTAATGTTGTGTCAAATAGTCATTGTGTCCCATATTTCTGTCCACATAGCAATACAAGTTACAATAGTACTGTTTTACTCTCTTTTTGTGTTCAGGTTTGGCTCTGCCTTAACAAAAGTTTGTTGTGTTGCTGTTATACAAATAATGTAATTATAAAAAGAACATTACTGTGCCATCCATGGCATAGACCCTAACAAAGATACTGTTCTTGTCCTTGAAGATTTTGTCACTCAATAGGTACAGTATTTGTTCCTATTGCAAAGAACCAGAAACAGCTACCTAGGCCATCATGTTCACAATCCTGCAAAAAACTATATTAAAAAAAAAATTAACTATCCACAAGGTCTTTTTTTCTTTGTCTTTCCACAAAAAGAACTCTCCTTTATTGCAGTACTTGTAACCTTTTTTCACTGATGATGCAATGTCTTTAACAGTTCCACGTTTTTCATTATAGAAAAGGACACAGTACTGTATTGGAAACAATTTTAGTGACTTGCTCAGGGAGAAATGAAACATAATGGACTGGTTGAAATCTATTGCCTCTCTGGCCTACTTGGCAATTAAACTCCAGTTTTGATGAAAAAAAATTAAATTTAAATAAAATTGTTTGTTAAATGTAATTCTTTTAGAATTTAAAGTTTGAGAAACTGACATATAAATGTTTAGACTGACTGTGACTTACGCATGTTTGAAGATAGCTAATCCAAAGAAGAAATGTAAAAGCAAAATGGAGTTACATATCCATGTCTTTTCAATTTTAAAGAAGTTTTGCTTCTCTACTTCCATAAGAATGAGAAAGAAATCAGGCCCTTTTAGTAAAAGGAATAAATGAAGAGTGTGGTAAAAATTCATTTTTAATTTCTAAAGACTTTTAATAGTTTCCTCTCTCTCATACTAGCCATCAAGAGAAATATATAATCATGGAGTATTTGGATTTATTTTTTGTTTATACACATACGCAAATTATTACTCTCTATTGTAAATTAGAATAAATGCAAAAGCAAATAAACTTATTTTTATGTAATGCATGTTTTATAGAAAAAGTGATTGCAAAAAACCACAAATTTGTTCCACTTTTTCTGTTTTTCTGTCCCTAAAATCTTCACATCCTTTGTTTGAGATGCAGAGAGAATTTCAGAGCAATCTGATAGTACAAAAATGCGTAAAATACTTTTTCCATTGGGAATTCTGACAAACTCAAAAAGAAACTGTGAAGGTTTTGTTTGAAATACTCTTCCTAGAATATCAAAAAAGTAATATATATCAGCATCCTTTCTAAGGAATACATCAATTTAAGTGCATTCTTGGAGATGTAGGTATTCTGTGAAACTTGCAGCCTGAAGTTTCATTGATTTTCTTGTTTTGTTTAAAACCTTTTATAACCTGGTAAACTAATTCCTAAGTGGACTTTTCCTGCTCATTCTTGCACTTGGAGTTGTAAAAAGCATCTATGATGGGATAAATTTTGCTTCTACAGTGCCATGGAGGCTTGTTTGATCTGCTTTAGAAAACAGGGAAGAATTCTATCGGAATTTTTTGGTTACATTTTGTGGGCTGCCATAGTGGTATTAGTAATGTGGCTAATGCTTTTCCAAGTCTTCCAGGGCCTGTGAAATGTGCCCTGCAATATGAGAAACAAAGGCCATAGCCAAACTCTTGGAGGTTTAGTACCTGTTTCATATCCTATTCCTTCAGTCTTTCATGAACATGTGGATATTTGCTGAGATTTTATTTCTGCTGTGTTTGAGTACTCACATAAAGTTGTGCACATGAATGATCATTTTTATGATGTTCCTAAGTTTCTTTCTTATACTTTGGACAAAGATCTTCCAAATCCGTGGAAATGCTATGTTCAAAGATATCTGGAGTAAATCCTTGTTTTCTATGGGCGTTTCAGAACAGTCATTTCTAAATAATAAAGTTACCTGCAGTTGCTGCAGTTTGTTGAAATGACTGCATCAATAAAAGTCTGTTCACTGTCTTTCAGTGTCACCAGTCACATATTTATGATTTTGAGAGCAGAGGAACAGAAACCTGTTTCAAGCATTATCATTAGTAGTAGAACACTGAAAGTTTTCTAGGATTCAGTAATAAAATTAATCTGTGAAATGTCCCATAGATATCAAATAGTGAAATAGGACTTATTGCAGGTACAAAAACTGACATCCTGCAGAACAGGGTGCTGGCAACTCTGATCAAACAAGGAAGAAAAGGGAGGAAATGGGAAAGGGGATGAAAACTATTCAGTTTGTAGTGTTGAAACAGAAAAGGAATGTGAGAACAAAGCTGTGAAATGGAATTTGACAACATGTGGCTTGAAGAATGTAGATTTGTTTCAGAAATGGTGATACATTATTGAAGACAGAATAAGTGTCAGAATAGGAGGATAGATGTAAAATAATACTGTCAATCTGCTGTGTAGGGCCTGGGCTATTCTAAAGAAAGATGTTCAATGCAGAACACTATGAAAGAATAAAAAAAGCTGTCTCTACTGAAACACTTGAAGATATATTTCAGAAAAATTTGGAGGTAACTAAATGCATATAGCTCCATCAGTTTTTCATTTGAATGAAACGTCAGGAAACTGAAAGATGTTTATATGGGGTAGCTGGGAAGAAGAATGCTGTACCCCTCCTGCTTTTTATTGCTTTTAGGGCACATCTTTCAGTTCCAGGTTTCTGGCAGTTTATTGTTAACAAGCCCCCTTCAAGTGTGTCTTCCCTCACAGATTCCATAAACTCAGAGATTTTCAAAAAATGGCCTAACCCTGTCAAACTAATATTTTTTGGGGTTTAACTAACAGATAGTGTCCTGATAGGGAAAAAACCTGCGAGAAACCAAACCAAAAGATAAAACATTGCTTACATGTTAGTTTATGTCACACCTTTCGACAAATTAAGAATTTACCCAATTTTAGACTCTGTAGACTGTCAGACTCTTTTAGACTTTTCTTTTGACTGTGCTGATTTGGACCTCCAGGTGCCTTTGTATTGGACAGTAAAAGCTCTCAACAAAAGCCTATCAAACAAAGCTTTTCCTCTAACTCTTGTTTTGGAAATCCTGTTTCATGAGACTGCATTTGTTTTTGAAAGTGTAAGCACTTGTGTATTCATTTCAAAGATAAGTTTTAGAGTTTGCTAACACTAGAACTATGTACATTTACTTTTCATATTGCAAAGTTATGCAATAGCAGGGTACTGTAGCCTCTACAGCTGTATTGGAGCTGAATCAATGGGTGGCATTTCGTACGTTTTAGGCACAGGTTATTAACACAATAGAGGTACCTAATTCCAAAGGCCTCAGATCCCTTCCAGTGAGAGCAAAAGCTCTGTGAACTGCCTTAATTAAAGCCAATAACAGTGCAGTGCTTCAGTTACAGTCTAACAGTTGGTTATAATTTGTTGGTTTCAGTTTTTATAGATTTTGTTGAAAAACATGGAATATTTTTTACTGCTGTTGTTTTAAATGTCTCAAAACCAGCCAAAAACTTCCTGCTCTGCCTTGACTGCAGAAGAGGTTGAGTCTCCACTTCCCAAGGGAGGAATAAGAGGTAGACCAGAGTCATGCTCTATATTTTATCACAGTGACGTAGGGAAACAATGAGAACTTTTGTCTCTTTGTGTATTCTGCTCTTCCTCATTATATCAAGCTTAGAAAAAATTTCTCCTGTCTACTTTCAATTTTCCTTTTTCCACTCTGGTGCCTTTTTTCATTCTTACATCCCATTCACCTTATAGAAAATACAAATGAAAGAAAGGAAAGGGAAATGTGCGAAAATGGCAACTGTCATGTTTTGATTCAGAGGAGGTGACAAAACTATACAATATTCTTCTTGTCTAGATGCTTTCTGTTTATGATAATGCTCTTGCTAACAACAGCTTAGGAGTTTTTTGTTATTTATTTTGTTTTACTTTAAAGTGCTCTTGTAGTGCAGTCTATGATGTGTGTTCTGGGAAGGTGCATGTACTACAGATTTTGATTATTATCAGTTAAAATAAAATTATAAAATGATAATAATGATATTTTATTCATGAAGATTGAATTTCCTTGTTTTATTATTTTTAAAAGTGATGTAGCACAACAAATCAGAACTCCAGTAGCAGTACAGTAAGTTTGTTTCCCTCTATGTCAGAATTAAAATAACAATCTGGTGCATTGGAAGAAAAACTATTATTGTAAGGATTATATTCTTCTAAGGAAAGTATATTAAGAATTCTACAGCTGATTTTCTTGAACAGAGTTTGTGTAATCTCTCTTAACATAGATGGAAATCTTTGCCATCAGTATTAATGGAAGACCTTATTCCTAAAGCAGGTATTTTGCGTGCACTTTTTGATTCCTTTCTTCGTCTGTTAAATTTCAAGGCAAATCAGCCTGAACCATAATTTAAAAAATTGTTTGATAGAATTCCCCACAGTAATGCCAGAGAAATAAAAGCACAGAGTAGATTCTTATCTTTAGGCAATTTAAATAATCATAGGATTGTGTAAAGTTAAGGGCTGGAAGGAATCTTAAAGATCATCAGTCCCTACCCCCTGCCATGGGCAGGGACAATTCCCACTAGACCAGGATGCTCAAGGCCTTATCCAACCTGGCATTGAACACTCCCTGGGCAACCTCTTCCAGTGTCTCACCACCCTCACAGTAAAGAATTTTTTTCCTAATATCCAACATAAATTTCCCCTCTGTCAATTTGTACCCATTGCTCCTTGTCTGGTCACTACAGTTCCTGATGAAGAGTCCATCTCTGGCTTCCCAGAGACTGGAAAAAATAATAAGAAAAAATCATTTGGCATTGACTTTCCACAGGTCCAAAAGTCCACAATTATACTGTGAAAGTCTTAGGAAAATGGAATACTAAAAAATGAGGAAAAAAAGAAGAGGAGAGAATCATACCGAGGCTGGCCAACGGCAGAGAGTGAGACTGGAGATCAGAGAGTATCAGCAAATTGCATTGTAATACACTTGTTAATGATAATAGATTGTTTTATTGAGGTGACTTGCTTTAGAATTTCTGTAAATGTTTTTTGCCACCATCCTTAAAATTAGCAGTGTTTTTGGATTTTAATGCCAGCATATTTCAAGTTGAACTCTTCTCAGAATATGTATTATAGGATACAGTGATCGTAGATCATGAAAATGGTTCTAGAAATTCATGGTGAGACTAAAAGAAAACATTCCTTTTAAAAAGCCTTAAGAAATTATAGACCTCAAAGACATATAAAGAAGCTGGGGTGTTAAAGAGTAGGCAGGAGAGGAAACATGGTGGGATTGTGAATGGAAGCAGAAAAGCAATACAATTTTTAAAAAAAGTATGGTGGTTATATTCAGTGATTTACTTGAAAGCAGTGTGTCTTTAGGCAGAACACTGTTTTGTCTTCCAATCTCATGTGTGTAGCAATATTTTGTGCATTTGTAGAAAACTGATATAGCTCAGGATGACTAAGAAAGCTGCCTAAAAGAATCCTGCTTAATCGTTCTAGGCTGGATCTCATATCAGGTCCAAAGCTGAACCCTGAAAATACTGATATATGCAACACATCCTCTTTTGCTAAGACATTAAACTGGCTGTCATAAGAACCTAATATGTTTAAAAGTGGCAACAGGCCTTTCCTTCCTATGGTCATTTTAGTATCTTCTTGTTCTTTTTCAGTGTTATTTTTACCCTAGTAAAAATCTCCAACCCTAAAAAAACCAATACCAACTGGAGGCAGAGTACATTAGAATGAATCCTGTTAAATATAACCTCAGGTTGTGCACTTCAAACGGGATGGATTTTCCAACCCATCATTAAGGCACACTGTGACTTAGATCAACATAATGAGTAGCAGTGCCTGAGGCTGTGTCTACCCTAATACAGCAGTCTTGGGCTAAACTTTTTCCTAATGCGCTCGTTGAATCTGGCAACTAAAGGAGTAGCTAGAGAACGTAATAGGGGTTGTATATTATTAGTCCTTTTTCTTTTTTCTTTAATGCAAACTAAAGCTTGTTAGGTGATGATTAAAATTAAATCACTATGTATATGTCTGGGGGAAAGTGTGTGGTTGTTTGTCTGTGCAAATGTGCTTCCTAATGCTGGCAAGAATTCATTTTGTTGTTCCTTGTGATGTGTTATGAAAATTTTTTGGTGTCTCATTATGTAAAATCAGCTTCTATTAAATAGGTGTATGTCTGAAAATGTTTGAAAAATATTGTAGGATTTGATGCAGAACTACAGTTTAAATCCTCAGTCCAGTTCAGAGGGAGAAAGGAAGAATAAATAATTCTGGTATAATATTCTCGGTAAGCTAGTTGAGTGCAATTAAAATAGAAAACTGGTGTTATTTAAACTATTTATTAAATCAGTATGATAAAATAGTTACATTAACTACCAGCAGAGGTAACGTGTGAGGTATGACTATGGACTCCAAGAAGCACAGAGTCTGTCTAAATTAATTTGTATTTCTATATTTCCTGTAGAGCAATGTAAAGTGAGTTGTCCCTTTGCTGAACCGAGGAAGTGAATAAAAAATAAAAAAGTCCACTATCCCGACTTTCTGTAAATGTTAACATCCTTTTTGTCAAATCTATTGCACTTATATCTGTTCATTCAGGGTGAAAGTTGCTGGGGTTGTAGCCTTTGCTTTTGAAGGTTTTAAGGAAAAAGCTTTCTAAGCTTTTCAGCAGATGTGTGTTCTGTTATTGTCTGGTCCATTCAGATGTTGTCATACCTTGAACAATATGCTTCAGTAAAAAATTACACCTCCTGAAGCTATCTTGTTCTGAAGATCTGACTTTCCCAGGTCTTAATGGCAACCTTACCCACAAACAATAGGTATTCAGATTCATAAAGCCACTTATTTGCTTTAATATTTAATTGCCTTTCATAGTAATAGAAGTATACACTTTTTTTTTTTTTCATAATTATATCAAGTTAATCAAATTCCAGTGCAATCATTTAGAACTAAAATAGCTAGGCCATTAAAATATGGAGAGTATATTAAATGATAGAATTATGTCTATGTATTTATTCAATCAATTATGATTCTAATAATATTACTTCTATATTTAATTTACCCCAGAGAGTTCTGAAGTGTGTCTGTAGACCTATGTAAACAGGTGTGTGTTTATATGTGTATACACTATATGCCACCAGAACGAACTATGTGATGTAGAGTTTGAGTCAGGATTTGTAGGAAATACTTTAAGAAAGGACGATTTTGTTTTGTTTATCAAAGGAGCAAAACCATGAGGAGCACCTAGTAAGTGAAACAGAGATGTAATAACATCTGACAGATTGCATTAATGTCTGTTTCAACACTGAGAATATGGTTTTAATATGAATATAAAGAAATTAGGGTAGAGCCAAAGTGGGTATGATGCATGATGAAGAATAAAGTTATTTAAGATATATACTGTTTATCTGATATTAAATAATACAACTGCAGTATGAATTTATCCTCAGGAAATGAGAGCTATACTGTGGGAATGAAAAATGGCCTAATTTACAAAGAAATAGATTAATGAAGGCTTATCCAAACTGTGCCAATTCTTTGATGAAGCTATGGATAAAGAGAAGCCTAACCTGGCTTTTATCTTGACAAACCATGTTGCTGAGATTTGATAAGAAAACATGTTGGCTTTGTTTAAGCCTAGTAAAATGGTCAGCAATGCAGGCTATCAGCAAGGTTTCAGGTACACTTACATCTTTGAATTTGCTATGTTTTTTTTCTTCACTGCCTTTAGCTGTTCTGCAGAGATCACAACTGATGCAGTCTTGATGTGATGAGCAGCTAAACTGATAATTTGATTTGATATGCTTGGGCTCTTCCATCAGGAATTTTACTGTTCTTGAGTATACTATTTCTACTCCTTGGACATGGACCTACTCCTGCAGTAAGATCTTCCCAGAAGCTCTGAGAAATATCCTTTTTCTCCTCTTTTACACTGTCTGTGTAATGTGAACTTTATATTAGTTATCTTTATTCCTTAGTGATTAAGTAGGGATGCGTTAACAAAACTCTTAGAGCCTTTAGGGATAAATAGAAGTAGCAATCTTGTGGCAAGACAGCTGGCAGAACTTCCATTGTCTTTCTCAGAGTTGCAGCTCTTTTTCATGTTCTGTTCATTGACAGCTGTGCAAACCATGTAGGTACTCAGTTATATGCAAGTGCAGAAGAATAGTCACTTCAAAATTTTTATCAAATTCTTGAGTTTATTTCTATGAATTATTGGAATTCCATGTTTTCTGTTTGGAAATCAAATGAGAATGGTCTCAATGTCACGTTTTTCCTACATTTTTGTTGGAAGTGTACATTTACATTTAGTTGTTTTTTTTCTTTGCATGTTGGGATCTATCATAAATTCTGAATGTCTTATTCGAATAATGAGTAGGTAAAATTTATTCTGCAACTCACTTTGGGAAATAGGAAAAAGGAAGGTAAGTTTGATCAGTCTTCTGTGGTTCACAAAGTAACTCCTGCACTCCACACTTCTGTGAACATATTTTCTGTTCAGTAAGCCTTATCTGATTCTTTTTCACTTCAGATTTTTTGAGAACAAGTGACACCTTGGTGGGATATGTGCTTAGTTTTAGTCTTTTAGATGTGCTGCTAAAGGAATGGAACCAAATTTCCTTTGAAAGAAAAGCTTTTCCTTTCTTGGTTTCATTATAGCATTCTAAATGTATTTGTCAAGTGTTTTGAGGCTTTAAGGCTCCTCAGCTGATAGGCGTACATGAGTTTTAATAAAAAAATTTTCTGATCAATCTTTCTAGTACTTTGTTCTCTTAAACTGCAATATGGAACATGAGCCACACACAATTGTTGCAAAATTCCAAGGAATATATTTTCTTTTCTTTTCCTGGTTTGCTCTTGTCTTATTTCCCTCATACAAACCTTGGGGACAGACAACTAACACATATTTTTTAGGGATCAAGAAGTCCTTAATTTTATATGGAAGGTCCTAAATAACCTAGGAGAGAATATTTGGCAGGGAAAAAAAAAAAAAAAGTTGTTTTGAAGATTTTCTGAAATTCCTTTCTTCAGAGGTTGAAACAGCACTTTTTTGCAGCTTGAACAAGACTTGGAAAGAAGTTGGCTAAGTATCTGAAAAATCCCAGGAATGATTCCAGTTGCTTTATAGTTTCTACTGTAGACTTTTTTTTTCCACAGTAACTTCCATTTTCGATGCATTTGTCGCTATGCCCTCTCTAGTGATTACACAGTCAACATATTCTAGATTAATTTGCAGCTGGTTTATGGAATTTTAAAAATCTCATCTGTTATTCCTAAAAATCTGTCAGATTTTCAGTGAGGTAATGCCATCTCTTAGACCAGTAATACAATCTCTCAATACTTAGCCTCTTTATATATGGTACTGTAATTGTGTGTCTTAAATTCTTTTTGTGGCTCTTGACATCTTGCTCGTTGCACCATAGAATGTGCTTTGGCTGTGTTCTATCCTTGACCTGCTTTCCTAGAGCTATTGCTTTTGTAATGCTTCCTATTGCTGATGTCACTTCCAAATGCAAAATGTTTTCCTGACAAATCATTTACCATATATGCTCTTTTTTTGCACAGTAGGTCGGACCTCTGAGAGTCTTAACATCATAATAGGTGATGCAGGGTCTTGTTACTGGGTTTTGCCACATCCCTGAAAGGTGCAAAATAAAACTAAAAAGGAAATTGTACCGAGAAAATAAGCAATGAGAATAAAAGTCACATAATTAAAATAAAAGAAGTTACTGATGTCAGTAATATTGGTGATGGTTTTCATAGAAACTAATCTTGAGCAGAGAGTTCATTACTAATGACAAGCGCATGACTGACACTGCTGAAAACAGGCCTGATCACTTCTTCAAATAGCCTTCAATTTAACTTACATACAATATAAAAAAAAACAAACTGCAAGAAAGAGAACAGGCAATGAAATAGTAATGTAGAACAGATCTTGCAATATAGCTTAAAAACATATTTGTTAAAACTTTACCATATAGGTATCTAAAGTCAGCCACAAAAAATAATTAGCATGAAAATGTTTCCTTCTGGGTTTCTTGTCAATTATGAGAGGTTTATTTTGCGATGTTCAGAAGTACTTTTTGCAGTACATTACATTTGTTTCCATCTGTAGAAAGTCATGATTTGTCAGAAAAAGGAGTCTCTTCAATCTCAAAATAATAATAATTAAAAAAAAGCAAATGGCATCTTCCAGAGGCTCTCTTCTGGCATTGTTTCAAAAGACTTTTCTCCCAGTGTCTGCTCAGTCTTTAAAAGCTTTAAGGGAAGTATTTTGTTCTTTAATGCAGCAAACAGCTCATTAATTGATCATGAGACTAATTTACTGGTATTTATAAGTCTGCCCTGATAAATGCCATATATTTGGCAAGCAAATTGAGGAAGGTGAATAGCTAGATGCACGTTCTGTGTTTTTCCTTGTATTTCCTTTGGTTCCTGGTTCTTTCAGTGATACCTGTTACATAATAAATCTTTCTGTCCATATTTACTATTGTATATAATACTTTACTCAGCAGCAGATCTTTAGTTTAATTTGTAAAATTAAATTTTTGACATGAAAGAAATAAAATTTTATGCTGAGTTAAGTATTGTATATTATTAGCACTGGAGCATCAACTGTGAATAGTCATTTAATTCCAATAGATAGTATACAAATTTCAACATATTCCTATCCTTATATTTCATTATAATTTGACATTTAATGTTAGCTGCCTATCTTACCACCACCAACTCATCTGAACCTGCACTCATGAATGCCAATTACTGAAAAGATTGGAGCTCATCCCTGAATCTTTTTATTTCTAGGGAAAGTAGACATGTGTCATGAGACAGGATAGATCAGAAATATCAAAACCTTTCAGAAACTCACATACTTGCATATGCTCTCCCTAAATGTGTTTCCTTGCAGTATGGCCTTGGGGGTAAAAATCCCCAGGTCATTAATCTCACATTTTTTTGGTAGGAAAAAAGGTGAATAAGTAAAAATATTTAATAAAAATAACTTCACTGTGTTCAATTACTATCTCCACACCTTTCCTATTTTTCTTGATTGAAATAACTTCCTCATTTACATTAAATTTTGAATGATGTTTCCAAGTTTCAAGTTGCATTCTGTTTCCACATCCACACATATAAATTTATTTAAATCACAGAATATTCTGAGTTGGACCCACAAGGTTCATTGAGCCCAACTCTTAAGTGAAGAGTCCACAGTGGAGTCGAACTCTCTAAGAACTTATTTAGTCTTTTCACTATGATTTACAATTCTGTGAAATGAGGGCTAACATTAATTGTGCTCATTCCGTATTTTACCACAGTAGAATTCGTCTTGAGCCCTTATTAAGGCAAGAATTTTGCAACTCTGTGCTTCACTTCTGGAAGTGCAAGATATAAGTGACACCAGGTAAAGACATCCAAGACTCCCTTCTGTCTACCTTTCCTATGGTGCCCAAATGTTAAAGATATAGCTTTATAGAGACACTGTTTGTCTCAGCCAGAAAAAGAAGAGAGAGAACTTTATAGCAAGATGTGAGAAAATATCCTTTATGTTAGCAAGAATGATAATTTTCTGGTGGCTTTCCAGCTGTGCTAATCTGAACTTCTATAAAGTCAAATTAATTTGAAGTAGATGAATGCTATTATATTTGGTTACATCTAAAAAGTTGATGTTTTTCCACCTTGGAGACTAATGCATTTCATGTTACTCACTTTCATTTATCATACTAAAACATAAAAATGCAACATAGTAAATTTATTTGTGGTAAGCACCAAATCACATAAACAGGATGACCTTGTCTGTTGATGTAGTAGAAATTAAACCAGTGGAGGGTAAAAATGCAGAGCCACTTTCTGTTTGGGCTATTAACAGAACTCTTTCTGAGGTTACAGTGACTCTTGGGTGGTGGTTTGTTGTCTAAAACAGGACACAGTTCTTCCCTGTGATTGTGTGGGAGGGACTGAGAGCACATTGGTGAGAGTTGGTCTCTCCTGAGATTTTCTGTGCTTTCACAGAATCATAGAAGAATTTGGGTTGGAAGGGACCTTAAAGATCTTTTGGTTCCATCCCTCCCTTCCTGGCAGGGACACCTTCCACTAGATCAGGTTTGGCAGGATTTTGCAGTAACTCTGGGCCTTCAGGAGTATGAAGGTGACAATGCTGTTACCTGAAATTCTCAGGTTTAAATTGGTACCATATAATATTTTTTTCTTTTTATTTTACTTTATGCAAAAATACTCCTTTTTACAAATATCTTCAAAGTGAATTGTTTCATTCTTCCAAGTAAGGAGCAGTTCTTTGAAAATCCCTCTGATTCCTATGCCTCCAGAGAGATCACGCAAAGAACAGAATGGAAAGTAATTTTTCTTTTTCATCCTTCTGTAATACCTTGTTATTGTGTCTCAGTCCTACTAAAGAGGCTTTATTTAATCTTTATTTGAAATATTTTTAGCTTTTTTTTCTTAAATCTTTGTCTATTTTTGGTGAAGTGGCAATGTTCTTATTCTTTCGAATATGCCTAAAATTCCTTCTTTCAACCACTTCTTATATATCAAGTATGTTGGTCTCATATCGGAACTAAATATTAGATGGAAGATGAATGATATGTATTTAATTGCCATAAAATCTTATTACCCTGTAACCAGCCTGACAAAAAGTCCTATGCTTTCAGAGGTTAGACTTAGACCTGTACGTTACACACTTTAGTAACTTTTCATGCTTGACTAAAATCTATTTGTAGTGTGTGAAAAAAACCCAGATTGTTTTATTCAGAATTTTAACATTGTTTTTCCATCATTTCATTTCGTTGTGATGGCAAGCATCGTGTGATAAGCTGGCTTTGCACAGGGGATGTGAAGCACATATAATCTATTTTAAATAGCTGTGATCACACTGGTCATAGTGGAACAAGGACTTGAGCTGAGGATCTTTGAAATATCTGTCTACGAGTAGTATTTACAATATATTCTAAATATTGTACTTTTGCTCTGAAGAGATGAACAAGTGGTTACTTAAACTTACTTGTATTTATGGACATAAATACCATAATTGTAAAATATTTGATCAAAGTATACAATTTGCTTTGATATAAAGGACATCAACAGGGAACAACTGAAATCTAGGTTGTACTTGATTGTGCACTATTATAGAGATTTATGGTTTTCAACATAGTTTAGTAGTCTTCATTTTAAGCATTTAAATTGAAAATAATTATTCTCTTTTTATTAACTGACGTACATGTAGGGCCACTGTAGGTCATCTGCTACTGAGACTGCCAAAATAGAACTACTATTGGGTGTGCTTGTGTTTATTTTCCAAAAGTCATTAGGATTGTCTGTTTTTCATCTTTTATGTGTTTTTGAAACATTATTAGACGTCATCACTTCTTTGAACTGTCTAGAATAAAAATCTCTTTTTTTCTGAACCAGTTACTCTCTCTCCTTCAGATACCTGAATGCCCACCTGTATGTTTGTGATTAGCTATAATAAGGCCAGTGAATTAATAAATTAAAAATCAGCATATATGATTTCAGAATCAAGATCCCATTATTTCAGAGCATCCTACAGATAGTCAAATGTATCTGTGATGAAGAGGAAATGAAGTGACCTTGTTCCACAGCAGATCTGAGCAACTGCTCCAATCTGAATGAATTCTGCATCGTGGTTTCTAACTGCTTCGTACAGCTAATAATTATAGGTCACGATAAGAGCAAACACTGTGTGTGACTGGCTGCTGGTGACAGCTGAACGTCACAAATGACAGCCACTTTGGTAGCAGTGCAGGGAGGCCGAGGTGGAAGAGTAAGATGAATGTCAGTCTCATAAATCTGGGCTGCTTAGGAAAACCTTATGAGTGGTTTGCTATTCTATTTTTTCCCCCCCCAACCTTACGCATCTGATCACTGTGACACCTATATGAATATGCTGACCTGCAGTAGCAGACTATTTTTCACCACTGTTCTTAGCCAAGACTTTTCCTCAGCATCACCAGATCACCGGTACACTTGGAAAAATTATTAGCAGAATCAGCAGGAGACTCTAAATATTTCAGGTTTTTCATTTTGGCTTATTTCCCGTTAGTAAATTGTAGTCCTTTTGCCTTCCAAGTAAATGAACTTTTAAGAACAAAGTTTCTGTGCTGCAATATGACTAAGATTTGACCTGTAGGGTCTACCTCTCTAAGGAAAATATAGCTTCTTAAGTGTTCCACTCTGAAACTAGCTTCTCGAGAGTGGAAAAAACTCTAAATGGAAATATGACAAAAGCATGTGATGCTGATGAGAAAACTCCGTTCTGCAGAGTTCTGAATGAAAAAGGTGTAACGGAGAAATATTTTAAAAGATAAAGTTTTAAAAGAATTTTTTACCTTTTGTGTAGGAAAAGCTTGTAAATTGTTAGAGCAGTACTTTATTTTTTTATCCAATTTTGTGTAGGTTTACCAGGAATTATGTTTCTGGTGTACAAACTTCAGCTGATTCAGAAGTAAAACCGG
Organism: Acanthiza pusilla; assembly: GCA_036630365.1. NCBI lineage: Eukaryota > Metazoa > Chordata > Aves > Passeriformes > Acanthizidae > Acanthiza > Acanthiza pusilla. Next base: position 2,730,325 of record JAXCHO010000164.1, on the reverse strand, counting down.
ATTTTGGGTGACTGCTTCCAAATACGTGCTCATGACAGGTAGGTGGGTATCCTTACTTAACGAATTGTAGCTGAACTTTGAATTAGAGAAACTCTTACCCAACAATCAGTTTTTGAGATGCTGAATTTCAGAGTACACTCTTCCTCTTTATGCTCCTGGGATCCCTGTTAAGGGTGGCTCTAGGTCTGTAACAGAGCACAGGCTGCACGTTTGGAAAGATGCCACATTCTTTAAATTATTTGAATTCATATTTAATGGATTATGGGACAGGCTGTTGTCACTAGAATTCCACAACAATCACTCTGAAGTTCTTTTCTTTACTAAATCAGTAAAGCTCTTTCAGGACAGATACACCATGTTCTTTGAGTTTACCAGCTCTGAAACGTTCAGGAATAGCAACCTATACAGAGACATGCAGTGTTATCTGGAAGGTCTACTGCAGAAAGAGGATGTTTCTTATTAGCTTTTAATCTCACTGAAATTTTATTACATGTTAAATGCTCAAAATCATGAGATATAGGTCAGTACCAAGATGCACATTGATATCTAAAGATGCTTAAGATTAAAAAAAAAGTCACGATAATTTTTATCTGTGGAATTAGAAATATAAACTCCAATCAGTTTTCAAAGTTCTTTATCATGACTGTAGACCAAAATATTTTTAAAACTGAAAATATATTTCTAATGTATTTCTATGTTGATTTTTTTTTTTATATACTACGAAAATTCAAATTCATTCATAGTCTGAAGGATCTCAACACGTAAAAAACCAGCAAAGCTGATGGGATGAAAGTGCCCCTCAAAGATAATGTATAAAAAAAGTGGGTAAAAACTTGACTTACAGTTCTTCTGGGAGACAAGTATCACTTTTCTGTGTGCTAAAATGGCATCTGTAAAAACACTCTTCCAGCTAACACAGCCATACAGATTGGAAGAATAGAACAAAAGGAGAACTACCTCAGGAGATTTTTTTGTTACAGCTATTAAAAAATGAAAATAACCCAAACACATAACAAATGAATAACTCATTCTTTTGTCAGCTGTTGAGTATTTGGAATATTGGGGCAGGCTGAGTCATAAAAAACAAGGTTAGAAAAGAATGAAAAAAAATCCCAGGGAACTGTTTTCCTTTCCCATTGTTACATGTTCTTTGTTGCTGACATGAGTTTCTGGCTTTATTGGCCCTTGAGCACTAGGCTGCTCCCTGGAGCTGGTCTGATCAATGACAGCAAAGCATCACCAAGAGATTATCCACATCTTGGGTGCTGAGGACAGCCAGCCATGTCCAGCCATGGTCCTCTGTGTCTGGGTGAACTTCTGCAGAGAGGCTTCTTATGGGTAGGTACTGAATAATTTTTTTAATACCTTTCTGGTGTAGATCACTGAGTGGGTGCAGAACATAAATGGTTGCTTAAGTCCTGCTTTTCTGAGATTATTGTCAATGTTTCTTTGTCCTGCCAACTACTCCCCATCTAAGAGGTTTTGGCTGAGCTTATCAGCCATGTCTCTGGGCTTCAGCTAAGTCTCTGTCACCATGTTTACTGACTTGCCTTTGCCAGGGTTCTGTCAGAAGGCAGGACTAGGTGCTCAGATAAAGAAGTACAACAAATCTAATAAGGTCCCAGGTCTGCGTTTGGCAATGGTTGCTATTCTCGTTAACTTCAAGTTTGGGTGTCTGTCCAGGTGGCAGCTAAGTCTAAGAGAAGTTCTGCTGCTTGTAGGATGTTAAATGAAATTAAGTTTTCAAGAGGGAAGTCGATTTTTGGTGCTAAAAAGAAAGGGATGAAAAAAACACTGCACAACCAAACACATGGACGCAGAAAGTCAGGAAGAATCTGCCAGTATAGGTGAACAATGCTTGGGGGTTGCATGGAGTTAAGCAATTTTGTGGGTCAGAGAAAAGCCTGGGCATGTGTGCAAAAAGGGTCCCAGAAGTATTACCATATCCTACAATTTCAGTCAGGTCCTGCACAACATGAACGCTGGATTAAAACCAAGCAATGTTAAAGCTGACTTTTTATTTGGGACTGAATTTCAAGGAAGCTAAGTAAAGCTAACTAACGTTCATTCTTGATTCAGAGAAATTATTAAGAGGGTCCAAACTTGAAAACAAGGATTATTTTATAACTAGATTTAGAATGAGAGTTTTGGACATTTTAAGATTTGATGCTGCTTGTAGACTCTTGAGAACATTTAGGAGAAGGACTGAGGTCGGTATTCATGTCCTCAATCCGGAGAGGATCTATTATTGCAAAGGAAGCAAAATTTAATTCTAGGCATGGCAGGACTTTTTTGCGTTGGGATTAAAAGGCATAATGAGTTGGCCTAGCTTTGCTCATTTCTGTGTCTAACTCTCTTCTAACTGAACTGCTGAGGAAGAATTTATTTTGGTGTTGGTGCTATTTCCTGTAGGAGCTGCTGCTGAATTTAGTGGTGCTGAATCCTGGGTCTGGCAGCACAATTCCATCTTTCATGGCTGAATCTCTTTTCCAGGTTAACTTCCATTTTGAATGTGAAAAGTTTTGTCAAACAGGTAAAAGTTAAGCTGTTTTTCTTTTTCTTTAAGTTTAGATAAGGAAATGAATTAAAAATATTTTTACTTTCTACAATATGAATAGGATAAGGTTTCTAGCCTTTCAAAAATTTGAAAGAATAGTTGTAACACAAATTTCCCTGCCAGTAACTTAACTGACATGTTCTGAACTACAATTTTGTGATGATTTTTCTTATTATAGAAAGAAATAAGTCTCTCTGGATGTCAATTTCTTTCAAACTCAACTTTTTAACAGGCTTAAAATATGCAAGAAGTATTTCTTTAAAGACTC